>JAPDNY010000001.1:60861453-62061453 GCA_029375565.1 Gekko gecko | reverse complement strand
CCATCACTCCTTGGCAAATAGAAGGGGAAGTCGTAGAAGTAGTGACAGACTTCACGTTCCTAGGATCCCAGATCACTGCAGATGGTGACTGCAGCCATGAAATTAAAAGACGCCTGCTCCTTGGGAGGAAAGTGATGGCAAACCTAAACAGCATGATAAAAAGCAGAGACCTCACCTTGCCAACAAAAGTCCGCATGGTCAAAGCAATGGTATTCCCTGTAGTAATGTATGGCTGTGAGAGTTGCACTATAAGGAAGGCTGAGCGCCGAAGAATAGATTCTTTTGAACTATGGTGCTGGAGAAGACTCTTGAGAGTCCCTTGGACTGCAAGGAGATTAAATCAGTCAATCCTAAAAGAAAT
Organism: Gekko gecko; assembly: GCA_029375565.1. Taxonomy (NCBI): domain Eukaryota; kingdom Metazoa; phylum Chordata; class Lepidosauria; order Squamata; family Gekkonidae; genus Gekko; species Gekko gecko. The sequence goes on along the minus strand of JAPDNY010000001.1, from coordinate 62,061,092 downwards.
CAACCCTGATTGTTCCCTGGAAGGCCAGATCCTGAAGCTGAAGCTCAAATACTTTGGCCACCAAATGAGAAGGGAGCATTCACTGGAGAAGACCCTGATGCTGGGAAAGATTGAAGGTCAAAGAAGAAGGGGACGGCAAAGGATGAGATGGTTAGACAGTGTCATCGATGCAACGAACGTGAAATTGAGCAAACTTCAGCAGACAGCAGAAGACAGGAGGGCCTGGCGTAATCTGGTCCATGGGGTCGCGAAGAGTCAGACTCGACTGTGCGACTAAACAACAACAACAGCCAATTACACTGCCATTATTTTACAGATTTTTTATAGGCTTAGCCTGTGGCTCGTCATCTGTGGGCCTGAACAAGTCAGTCCAAAGAATCCATGGCCATGCCAGGTTGTAGTTTATTGGATTTCCGGGGGTGGGCAGTTTATGGCAACCCCCACAGGATTTTCAAGGCAAAAAGACATTCAGAGGCCTGCCTCTGGGTACTGACCCTCGACTTCCTTGGAGACATCCCATCCAAATATTAGCCAGGAACAACCATGCTTAGTTTCCAGGACCCGATAAGATCCAGCTAGCTTGGGCCATGCAGGTCAGGACACATATACAAGCAGCACATGTAAAAACATATGTAGCCTAGGTCTTTCAGGTAATTATTGGAGACCATGTTAGCCGCAGCTAAAATACTAGCAGCAAAGAACTAGAAAACTAGTAATATGTCTTCTGCTGAAAGGTTAGAATCAGAAAGGTTGGCATGTCATGCTAACAGATAAGCTTATGAAGATAATACAAACATGCTTTCTTAGCAAAAATTTTACAGAGATGTTTTTGAAAAAAGTGGTAACCATTTGTAGATTTTTTGGAATGAGAAAAATTCCACAGAATGCAAGTAAATGCAAGTAAACAAATGCAAGTAAACAAATATTGAAATGTTTTAAAATATTGCAATTATTAAGCATTACTTCAGAACATGTTTAGCCTTTTCTTTCCTGCATTTGTTTTAACAGCTTTTTAAATATTTCCTGAATATAACTGATCACAATAAAAGTCTAATTTCATGTAGATATGTCATCTGTGTTTACCATTCAAAGGTGAGCAGATTGCTAAATTGGGATGGCCTGATCAGACCATCCTGATACCATGAGAGCGTGCTGGAGCGATCAGACATGGGATAATCCGTCTGTGGCCCATCGCAAACCATTAACTACTGGATTTCCCCCCGGTGTCTTTTAACTCCACTTATGTGGCGGAGCAGAATGGGTTGCCGACAGCTGCGGGGCGCTTCCCAGTTGTTGTCTGATCGTGCCCTTTAAATCCGCCCGGCATTCGCACCTATGTTGGGTCTAATTGTGTGTATGATCACAGCCTTAAACAATCTAAGCAACAGACCATATCTATAAAGATGACCAAATCATCTATAATCCACATGAGCAATCCAACTGTTCACAGATTGTAGCACAGGCACTACAAATCATCTCTTGTGGCTCAACAAGCTCAACATTGTCATGCTCCCAAAAATGCTCCCATTGGTCTAAGAATAGATGTATTTTTTTCCTCTAGGTAGCCAGTCTGGTGTAGTGGTTAGTGTCAGACTAGGATCTGGGAGACCCAGAATCAAATCCCCATTCTACCACAAAAGCTTGCTGATCTCGAGCCAGTCACACACTCTCTACCTAACCTACTTCACAGAGGTGTTGTGTGAATAAAATAGAGAGGGAAACAACATAAGTAGCTTTGGGCCCCCACTAGTGAAACAAGCAGGGAATAACAAACAAAATAAATAAATGAATAAAGAAAGTACTAAATTACTGTGAAGAATTCTCCACACATTTAACTAACTGCAAATGGACCGCTAAACATTACTAATCCAACAAAACTTTGAAACAGAAAATTCTATATATCATTTAGCTTCCAAAACTGTTTTGATAAAATCGACAAAAAATAAGCCAGCAGCAATTAGAAGGTCTGTTTTCCAAAATATGACTGAATTCAAGAAACACATAAATGAGAAACAGACATGGCTCAATCCCTCTTTGGAAACTGATGCAACAGGTAAGGAGATATCCTTCTTAATAGCACTTCTTATGCCATTACTATACACTTTTCACATTCTCCCCTCACTTTATACTGAGTAGAGGTACTCACCTGTTTTCATCCTCTATTTCAAGTAATGACTTCCGTAGAAACTGAAGAGCTAAGAAATTATGGTCAGAGAGAATATAAGCTATTAAACTGGTTCAACATAAAAATAATGTAACAGCAGAGAAATCAAATAATATAAATGTCATTAAAATGCAATGTCAGAACAGTAACACGTTTTCAAATGAGATGGAATTGCAGCTCAGCAGAAATTAGAGGTTCCCTGTCACAATACCCCCACTTTCAGCCACCAACAATGAACTCTGAAGAACAACGCAATTTGACAACGCAGCATAAAGATAAAGGTTCCCTTGCTCGAAAGCCAGTCGAATCCGACTCTAGGGTAGCGGTGCTCATCTCCGTTTCAAAGCCGAAGAGCCAACACTGTCTGAAGATGTTTCCATGGTCATGTGGCCAGCATGACTAAACACCAAGGCGCATGGAACACTGTTACCTTCCAACCAAAGTGGTACCTATTTATCTACTTGCAATTTCTTGCTTTCGAACTGCTAGGTTGGCAGGAGCTGGAACAAGAGATGGGAGCTCGCTCTGTCATGCGGCCACTTGGGTCTTGAACTGCTGAACTACTGACCTTCTACAGCCTGCAATTCAGTGTCTTAACCACTTGAGCCACCACAGCTCCCAACACAGCATAGTGATACAGTAATTAAATGAATGAAGCCATCCATAGTTTAAAGGTGAAGTCTCCAACATCTTTGAGCCTGTTGGCACCTCTGGAATTTTCAGAGAGGATGATTAATGCTACCCCAAAACGGCTGCCACATAAGATAGACCCAAACCCAATACTGTCCCTCCTTGCTTTGAAGAAGGAACAGAAACTAAGGAAAGCAATTAGGGTATGCAAAGCAGCAAACATAAGACATTAAAACATGTAAATAAATAAATGCTGTTAAATTGCAAAATAATTCAATTAAAACATATAAACAAACAACACTAGCAGGGTCAATAACCATTATTGGGAGATATGCCTGCTGAAACAAATTCTTCAGCCACTGGCAAAGACATCGATAGAGGGAGACAGATGAAACTCCCTGTAGAGGGAATTCCAAAATCTTGGTGCCATTACAGAGAAGGCCCTTTCCTGGGTTGCCATTGGTCTAGCATCAGATTACAGGGACAACCAAAGCGGCACATGGGAGAAGGCTTAAGATATGTTGGACCCAAGCTCTACATGGCTTCAAAAGTTAGTACCAACAACTTGAATTGAGCCTGGAAGCAAATTGTAAGCCTGTGTAGATGGAACAAGACTGGAGAGATAGGGTCCCTACTGGAGAGATAGAGTCTCTCCAGTCAACACTCTGCCCACACATTCTATACCAACTGTAGCTTCCAAACAGTACTCAAGGACAGCCCCATATAGAGCATATTACAGTAATCTAATCTCATCTAGATGTTAACAGGGCACACACCGCAGTGGACATATCTTTTCAGCCCAGGTAGAGCCACAGTTGCTCAGCAGCCAAAGTTTCTAAAAGGTATCCCTGGCCACCACTTTATCCAACTGGAGGCCTGGGTCCAGGAGCACACCCAAGCTACAAATATATATATATATATATATATATATATATATATATATATATATATATATAAAAAATAAATAACTAATATGGTATATTTTCTCTGTTACTTTCATCTCAGCCTCTCTTCTTTTTTCTGTTGGCTGCCCTCTGCTAAAATTTAGATTCTAAGTCCCTTAGGATAATAGCTTATCCCATTCTGTAATCAAATGATAAACATGAATCAGCCCTCAATTTCCTGTTTAAAGGACAGTAGTAAAAGATAAAAGTAGTAAAAGATAAAGCACTAGGGGCAAGTACATGTTACCGGAAGTAGCTTTCCATTGAGGTTCATAGCAGCCCAATACAAGCTGTAATCCAAAGAAGAAGAAGAAGAAGAAGAAGAAGAAGAGTTTGGATTTATACCCCGCCCTTCACTGCCCAAAGGCGTCTCAGAGCGGCTTACAAACTCCTTTCCCTTCCCCTCCCCACAACAGACAGCCTGTGAGGTAGGTGGGGCTGAAAGAACTTCTGACAGAAACTGTCCTTGAGAGAACAGCTGTGCCAGAGCTTGTGACTGACCCAAGGTCACATCAGCAGGTGCAAGTGGAGGAGTGGGGAATCAAACCCGGTTCTCCCAGATTAGAGTCCGCGCACTTAGCCACTACACCAAACTGAAGACTGATTAGAATGACACATCAGTATTAAATTCACTTGCTGCATTGATCCCACAAAATATGAAACAGAATAAGCAATAGTTTATTTGAATCAATTAATGATTTAAGTGCAAATACCAAGCTTGTCTGTTTTAACTTCCTTCTGCCATCTCAAGACTGAAAAAATAAGATGACACTGGAGCATTCGCCCAATTAAGAATCTTATACAAGTAGATGGTTCATTCTCCTACATTAAGATCTAGTTAGAATGCATAAAGATACTGTCTCATGTGTTTTGTTCAAGTCAGACCTCAGTTTACACGTGAAGCAGAACGAGGTGCCAAAATGGTCCATGAAGCCCTGAGCACAGTTACAGCCTGTAAACTCATTTATTTTAATTTAGAAGGGTATAACTCTGCTGAGGATTGCAATGTGAATCACTTCAAGTCTGTGGGTGGGGCAAACAGTTTGTTTTAATGTTGTCTGCAATATGTGTCAATTCTGTCACCTCAACACACTCCCACCTAACTGTGCTGAAGTTTTCACATTAACAATAAAATAAGGAGTTCTTTCTACCACCTATAAACCTAGCCAAAGACAGAATTTCTTTCATAATTTCCAGGGAGTCAAGTGACCTAAATTCATGTTATTATAAAAGCATACTAAGCAAGTGTAGAAATACCAATAATTTACCTTCTTTGAACAGAGTATTCAGACTTGATCTACCTGAAAAATCAAAGGACATGTTTTAGTAGCTAATACTTACAACATCAATGTAAAACCTCTTTGGGGACATTCCTAGTTTTTTAAAAACAGTTGATCATACCTATATTGGTATTTTCGACACAGGAAACAAGATTTTCCATAACCTTTCTATATTGAGACAGGTCTGTAGTTTTTAATCCTTCTCTGAGACAGCCAACAATACTATGTGTAGCTTCTGCCAGAAGAGATTCAGGAAGGCCATCTAAGGAGCTGCATGTGAAGAGACCATAGCCAAATTATTTAAAATGCAGATATTAAAAGCATCCAATATAATGAAGCATACAACTGCATCTATCTGGGAATCACAACAGAAAAGATTGCTGACTATAATACAATAATGTCAGTGAATTTGATTACAGAACAGGGCTGTGCCATTAAAATAAGAAAATGTGTATTACGTTTGTTCTAACACGGAAACCAAGGCCTTCTATAAAGTTTAAGCAGAATGACTTCAATCAGATCTCTTTACATCTGTGGTGGCTGATAATGGAAAGCAGAATCAGTCAATAGTTCAACATAGAGAAAGGCTTTCACAGCATGGAGATAAATTGTATCACCTGTTAACTGCTGCATATTAAAATGCTTTTTACGTTTTTACAAGACACAGCTACAAGGCCAGTTGAAAAATTGGCAAACCTATACAGAATCCTTTAAAATATTCCATCCATGACTCACTTTAATTTGATATTAAGAGCAACTGGGATTGTGTACCTATCAGATTTTCCACATTTTCCAGCTAAAGCCAAAAGATACTATATAGTCTTAATATTAGGCACATGAGTTTTTGCTTTGCCCTGGAACAAATTAAAAGTAATGTCCAGAAATGTACCTGAATGAAGCAATCATAATTTTTCAATAAATGGAAATGTTTTAATTCATTTAAATTTACACTCATTTAATAAAATGAAAGGGCTTTCTGAAGTCCTTTTGTCATGAAAATGAACAAGCTTCTTAAACACTTTAAAAACCTACGAAATTACATTCCAGCATAATCTTTTGCAGACTAGAGGCCATTTCATACAACACAGTGCAGTGGTTCCTCACTAGGCAGATATCTAGATAAAAAGTTATGAAAACCAAACAGATACACAGCACATTCAAAGTGGAGACAGATTGTCACCCATTAGTGCTGTAATTCTGGATACATCTACATACTGTTTTCAATTCCAACTGAAGGTGTTGGTTTTATATACCTTATCTAGCTAGGTACGAGAGTGCTTGACAGACTGCTTACTATCATACAGTGCTTCCCCAGCAGTGAATTTAACATCATATGCCAACTCTTTATGCCCCTCCCCACCTCTGGAAGCAAACCAGGAAGCCTGGCTATTGGTTATTCCCCCTTCCCCCAGTTTTGGAAAGCTATACTCGCCTTCATTTTGCCAGATGCCTTCTCTGGACATATTTTTTGTTGAAAGGCATGTGCACCGTTTTTCAAACATCTTGTAATTTCTACTCCATTTTGGTGGCTTTTATATGATTTGGTATTTACTGTTCTGTTTTATTGATGGTGATTTTATGGGTTCATTGTATCTGCTGTTTTACTGATACTGGTTTACTTTTTTAGTTTTCTGTTGTCTTATATTTTCTGTCTTTACATTTTTAGTAATTTTTCATTGCCTCAAACACTATTAGTGGATAAATGGTCTACATTTTTTAAAAAATACATTAAAATAATACATATCCTTTTTTGAAGCCTGGGGCTTTTCTGATGTCTTCAAATGCAATTTTTTTGCAGTGTCAAAACTAAAATATTGCTTATGTAATAGGACACATCAGTCCATCTCAATGCCATTACAATAAAGCATTTATACTATTCTGCAGCAAATACAGCAAAGTTAATGAGTCTGTAATGAGTCTGTAAGATATAGAAACTTTTTCTCTAGAACCCCACAGCCCTTTCATGTAAATTCTTTAAGAAATTTGCAGTCACGTGCAAAGGCTGTTTCCCAGAATCATCCTTATATAGTATTTCAGAAGAAGCTGTTTTGCAATTAAGAACTAATTCAGAATGGCCAAATAAATTAATAGCTAAAATGTTACTGCAGACTACAGAACAGTGCTACTACAACCAACAAACAAGGAGTTGGCAACAGAGTACAAGAATGTTGATAAGATTTTTTAATACTGAGCTGGGAACTATATGGTGCAATGAATGCTATTGCTTTGCCCAAAAAGACTTTTCACGTTTATTTCCTTAAACTACTAATTTAAACTTTTCCTTAAGTGCCGACTGGAAAGTTGTGGCCCATAAAATAAATAAGCTTACTATGTTTAAAAAAATTGGCTCACACACATTACCTTGCCAATACCTTTTTCAAAGGGTTCTTTATATTCAGTGACAAAAATATCACTCCCAAAATATCTATACAACTTTTAACCATGGGATCATGCAAAGACGTTGTATCCATCTTTTGAAGTAAAGGCACAATCTGGTACCAAAATAAGAAAAATAAATGTTTAAGTTAGCATTATTTACTGTATCCCACTAACAAAGTAAATAAATATTAAATGTATTAAATAGCATATAGTGGATAAAATAAAAACAATGTGCTAAAGCAGAGAGAACAAAATATACGTATGCAAGAACAAAATATACGTAAAAAAAGAGGAGGGGCTCCTAATGGAACACCAATAGATGAACGGTGGATATACATAGCAGCCTGCATATATCTACAATAAAAAATAGTATTCAGACACCCTACATAACTTCACAGTCACATAGCCAGATATCTCAAGTAAAGGTCCTCTGGAAAAATATCCACAGGATATAATAAACTGCCCCAAGCTACCTGCTCCTCAGAATCCCCAGAGCTATCTATAACATGTTATTTGACAAAGTGCACATGCACATGAAAGCTTGTACCCAGAATTAAACTTTGTTGGTCTTAAAGGTGCTACTGGACTCAGACTTTGTTCTATTGCTTCAGATCAACACAGTTACCCACCTGAATCTATCTTCAAGGAAGACATACCTTTCTACAATATATAAGCTCCCGAGATGAAGTCAGTAACTGATTTGATCCTATGTTTTAATTTATCTATCGCTTAGGTTTGCACATTTAGTACAGATTAGTCATGGCCCTTTGTTTATCATGCATTCTTTGCAATTTTTGTGATGTTTTGTTTGTTGCTATTTTATGACCACTTAGGAAGAGGATGGTGGAAATGTGTTTGGTCATTTATTTCTACTTTGTAAATAAAGGGATATTATGTATTTACTTAAATGTGTACACTATTTTTACTAGTGTACCATCAACTGCTGACCCACTGCCTTGCTGATGTGAGGATACAGGGGCTTGCCTTGCAGTGGCTTGCTTCCTTTCTCCAGGGTCAGGGACAAAGGGTGGTGCTAAGGGAACAGCAGTCCAGGAGACACCCATTTGAGTGTGCTGTGCCTCGGGGCGGTGCTTTCCCTGATGCTATTTAACATCTACATGCGCCCCCTTACCCAGATTGCCCAGAGGTATGGGCTGGGATGCCATCAGTACGCGGATGACACCCAACTCTATCTGATGTTGGGTGGCCAGTCAGACTCCAGCCCGGAAGATCTGGGCCAGGCACTGCAAGCTGTGGCTGGCTGGCTTAGACTGAGTTGGCTGAAGCTAAATCTGGCGAAGACTGAGGTCCTGTGCCTGAGTTGGAGTGGGGTGGGGACGGGGCTCTCGCTCCCGATCTTCGACGGGGCACCATTGGTGCCAGCGCCAGAGGTTAGGAGTTTGGGAGTGCTCCTGGATCCCTCCTTAACAATGGAGGCACAGGTGGCATCCACTGCTAAGTCAGCCTTTTACCATCTTCGGTTGATTCGGCAGTTGGTTCCCTTCCTCGACAGCAACGACCTGGCTACAGTGATCCATGCAATGGTCACCTCAAGACTAGACTACTATAATGCTCTCTATATGGGGCTGCCCTTGTGACAAATCTGGAACCTACAGCTAATGCAGAATGCCGCGGCCAGGCTTGTGATGGGCCTCCCTAGGCGGAAGTACATCTGGCTGGCGCTGAAGGTGCTGCACTGGCTGCCAATAGCATACCGAATTCGCTTCAAGGTGCTGATACTTACCTTTAAAGCCCTTTATGGCCAGGGTCCGACATATTTGAGGGACCGCCTTTCCCCATACATACCCCAGAGAGCACTATGGTCAGGGGTACAACATCGGTTAGATGTTCCAGGCCCTAAGGAGGCCAGGCTCACGGCTACTAGTGCCAGGGCCTTTTCAGTTGCAGCTCCTTCCTGGTGGAATGAGCTCCTGGAAGAGACCAGGGCCCTGCGGGACCTTGTACAGTTCTGCATGGCCTGTAAGACGGAGCTCTTCTGCCAGGCTTTTAATTAGGAGCTGCCACTACCACCACCGCTACCACCACCATTATCATCAACTATTATTATAAGTACCATAAATGGTGGAGGGCTGGCCCTGCATGGAGATCGAGCTGGAATACCACTGAACCAGGATTTAGAATTACATGCTATAACATGCCACCGTTACTTTACTGACAGAACTACGACTATTGCGAGCACTAAATTGTTATTTGTTTTGTATGATTGTTTTAATCTGTTTTTAAACGTTTTTAAATGTTTTATGTTAACTCGGCACTAGTGGCCGGTAAATGTGAGCCACCCTGAGCCCGCTTGCTGGGAGGGTGGGATACAAATGTAATAAAATAAAATTTAAAAATGCTATTCCTGCTTTTGAAGTGTACTTAGATTTTGGGGAGGTGATGGATCCATACAGTCAGGAATAAGTTTCAGGATCTTTTTACCTTACACTTCAAGAATTTTGTATTTATATATGGCATTGTTTCCCTGCAATTATCTGCTTTTTGGCAGGGACCAATCTTAGATATATTTCAGTGTTCCCAGGATCTTATGAGGATTCTACGCACTGGTCTTCCACAGCATACATTAGCACAAGGGCTGATACAGGACCCATGGAATTACTTCACCTGAGATTCTAAGTCTGTAAGTTTACAAAATGACTACAGAATCCTTGTATAAATTCACATTTTCCTCTTCAGTATGCGCCACCACATTACCAGCAAATTCCATAGCTGATTCTTCCTCTCTTCATTCACAAAACCAGCACCACCATTTCCCACTTGATAGATAATATGATCCATGGTAAGGTATAGGTAACACTTTGCATGACTCCCACTTTGATATCAAAAAAACAGCACTTCTTTCAGCTGGATTTGGATATGGATCTTTGTATAACGGTATTCTAGCAAACCATTTACAAGTTCTTTTTCTCAATAAGCATATAATATAATGTGTTGCACATACTGACAAACATCACTAAATTGATACCCTGTGTTTTTTGCTCCAGCTTGGCTTTTTAACTGCATCAGTTTTCCCCTTCCCTTACACACTGCATCACTTACCAATCTTTGCTCTCTCAGTTTTTCTTAGAATTTTTTTCCATGTTTTTCAGACCACTTCTGCAGTGGTCTAGAAAAGAATAATAAAAACTTGGGGGGGGACGACACAGAAGAACAATGACAAGCATACTGTGTGTAAGGAAGAGGGTGAAATTATGTAGTTAAGAAACTGAGCTGAAACAAAAATTTGGTGCGGAAAAGTATTGAGAGCTTTGTAATAATGTCAAGAAACATCAGGTTTCTGAACAGCCCAAGGCTGTTCTATTAAGGCAGAATTTACTGACCTGTTAGTTATTATTCTCGAGAATAGCCCAAGGCTGTGAAGAGACCAAGTCTCTTTCATATCAGAACATCATCCTCAGCAACCATATCACTAAAACATTGGGAATGGTCTGTACTACCCAAAATGAACTTTTGCAGATTTAAATCGATCTTTCTCATACATTATTTAGTTTTATCTATATGGCGTTTATGGTTGTGCCTTTGATTGTGTGGATCACAATAAATTATGGCAGGTTCTTAAAGAGATGGGAGTACCAGACCACCTCACCTGTCTCCTGAGAAACCTGTATAAGGGTCAAGAAGCAACAGTTAGAACCGGATATGGAACAACTGATTGGTTTAGCATAGGAAAAGGAGTACGACAAGGATGTATATTGTCACCTTGCTTATTTAATTTATATGCAGAGTACATCATGCGAAATGCTGGCCTGGATGAATCACAAGCTGGAGTTAAGATTGCTGGGGAAAAGATCAATAACCTCAGATATGCAGACGATACCACTCTGATGGCAGAAAGTGAAGAGGACCTCAAGAGCCTCTTGCTCAGGGTGAAAGAGGAGAGTGCAAAAGTGGGCTTGAAGCTCAACATCAAAAAAACTAAGATCATGGCATCTGGCCCCTTCACTCCTTGGCAAATAGAAGGGGAAGTCGTAGAAGTAGTGACAGACTTCACATTCCTAGGATCCCAGATCACTGCAGATGATGACTGCAGCCATGAAATTAAAAGACGCCTGCTCCTTGGGAGGAAAGCGATGGCAAACCTAAACAGCATGATAAAAAGCAGAGACATCACCTTGCCAACAAAAGTCCGCATGGTCAAAGCAATGGTATTCCCTGTAGTAATGTATGGCTGCGAGAGTTGGACTATAAGGAAGGCTGAGCGCCGAAGAATAGATTCTTTTGAACTATGGTGCTGGAGAAGACTCTTGAGAGTCCCTTGGACTGCAAGGAGATCAAATCAGTCAATCCTAAAAGAAATCAACCCTGACTGTTCCCTTGAAGGCCAGATCCTGAAGCTGAAGCTCAAATACTTTGGCCACCAAATGAGAAGGGAGCATTCACTGGAGAAGACCCTGATGCTGGGAAAGATTGAAGGTCAAAGAAGAAGGGGACGGCAAAGGATGAGATGGTTAGACAGTGTCATCGATGCAACGAACATGAAATTGAGCAGACTTCAGCGGACAGCGGAAGACAGGAGGGCCTGGCGTAATCTGGTCCATGGGGTCGCGAAGAGTCGGACTCGACTGTGCGACTGAACAACAACAACAACAACATATGGCGTTTGGGTCACATGGTGTTTTTTTTTAATCTAGTTTTTCTGTTTCTCCTCATGCTAAATCCCCTTGGGGGGTTGTCAAGAAACAGAACTCCAGCTGTCTTTATAAACAACTTAAAGTGAGGAAAGACTTCTAGCTAAGATAGGTCATATAATGGTAGCTCCTACCTTAGATGAGATGAAGCTTTTTGCTGGTACAGCTGCCAAAGCCCTCTTAGCTGAGTGAATTCAGCACAACTATATCAATTCTAAACACAGAAATGTTCAAAGTGCTCCTTTTGTTCAAATCAAGGAGTCCTCTTATACCAGCAATTTACTTTAAATATTTATATCTTGCTTTTCTCTCCAAAGGGCCCCAAAACAGCTTACAACATACAAGAAAACCATGCAAAGCAATCAAACTAATAAAGATAACCCAGTAATGTTACTATTGCACTGCTCGCTGAAGACAGAACGGAGGAAGAAGAATTTGGTTGTGCTTTCAGCTGACCAACAGCTCTTACATGGGCTGGCACATTTAGGCTGGCACGATCAGTTGACTCCAATATACACTCCTCAATATGGAGGGCTGGGTCATTTATGTTGTGATAGTGTCATGCTTCTCAAAGGCCATTCACTATTTGTAAAATGGGAAACTGATATGTGAACAGGTATACACATGCAAGTGTAATGAACCTGAGAACTGCTCCTTCCAAACTTGCTGTTCTTAAAAATAAGACTTCCCATAACAGCCCTGCCATGTGGGTAACGAATGCATTTTCTTTACAAAGTAGACCCCCAAAAAACTGACATACAAGATTAAAATCTGGAGGTAAAATCATAGCATCTGATCTTTATAGATAATCAGTACTATTTACCAACCCAGTACCACAGGCATAGAATTCTCAACCCACTTGGTAGTATTCAGTAAACTTGTAATGTCAAAAATACTTCCCCTAGAAATCTCTCAAAATCAATTGACACAAGCAAGGATTCTGTATTTAGGAGAAGAAATATAATGCTGCTGCTAAAATCGGAAGCCAAAATTCTCAAAGTCTACAGGTTATACAGGCAGCAAAGGAAGCAAATGCGGCTTTTAATTTTTATTCACTCTGCTTTTTAAAAATTATACTGTCAAACAAAGCAAACAAATGCTGTGATATCATGCAAACAAAGACTGAGATAGTAAATATTGACTGTTCTAAATAGCCAGATGACATCTAGACAGTCATTGAAGAAATGTAAGAAACTGAACTGCAGAGAGAACAGTAGATTCTATGAGGTTCAGAAGTTTGCTTTTTGAACCAAATTTGTTTAGGATGGGTGCATTTGTTTACCAGAGCTCCAAACACTGCTCACCTACAAGTTAAGCTTTCATTACCTGAAGCATCTATAGTCCCTCCTACAGCATAGCAGCATTAAAAGTACTAATGCAAAAACATCAAACCTGTTTGATATAGTGAATTTGCTGGATGCCATCAGTCAACATCCCACAGTGCAAGAGAAGAGAGGCTAGGTTTTGTCCTTCTGGATCTGCAAAAGCTGTTCATTGAAAAAGAAAAAAAATGCTTTTACCACAGTACCATGATACATACATAACAGCCAGTTTTGAGGCTGTGTCTGTTATTCCCAAGCAGAGTTATGCGACCATATGCGGATGGGTTCCCATTCAGTTTTACAGTACAAATCTAACAAGGGATAATTGACCACCAGCACCCATTAACAGGCATACAGCTGTTTGTTGTAATAGCAACACAACTAGTAGATAGAACAGATTATGTGGCTTCTCTGTTTCATAAAACAAAATGTCAACAGATACAATGCTGGAAGAAAAATATCACAATGACTACAAAGAATCCAGTTGCTAAAATTATTATTTCTGTGCAATTAGAGGCATAGAGGGCATCTACAACTGTGCTGCTTTCTCTTAAAAGAAAAACACCCCTTCAAGCTCCCTGCAGATAATCAAAGATGGACATTAAAATGGTTTGTACTACTCATACACTAGGTAGGGGTTTCTTCCCCCAAAGCAGTAACCCCAAGGACTGCTACAGTGCTACGTAGGATGAAGAAGCAGCTTCCCAAAAGGAGCAAAAACCAGTTTCCTTGTGCAATTACTGGCTGCTCCAAGTATTATTCTTGGCTCAACCACTTCTATGTGGCACTGTACAGGCTTTTGGACTTATAATATCTAGAGAACAGAATCTTTGACAGCAAGTAAATCTGATTTCTATGAAACAATAGAAATTAGTAAGTCAGGCAAGTACCCATGCCACAGCTACTGTTTTCAGGAAGGAATTCTGAAATACTGAGCCAAACTGAGGTGACAAGGAATCAAGTTCTAGATATACTGGGGAAATTAAAAACCAGTAAGTCTCCGGGTCCTGGTAGCATACATCCAAGGGTTCTTTGGGAACTCAAATGTGAAACTGATGATTTAACCAATTTATATAACTTGTCACTAAAACCTGCCACTGCATCAGAAGACTGGAGGTAAATGTTTCCCTTGCTTGAAAGCCAGTCAATCTGACTCAAGGGGGTGGTGCTCATCTCCATTTCCAAGCCAAAGAGCCAGCACTGTCCAAAGACTTCTCCGTGGTCATGTGGCCAGCATGGAATTATAGAGTCCTCTGCAATGTGCTGTGTGCAATGGAATGCTGTTACCTTCCCACTGAAGCGGTACTTATTTATCTACTTGCAATCTCTTGCTTTTGAACTACTAGACTGGCAGGAGCTGGGATCAGAGACGGGAGCTCACTCCATTACACAGCACTAGGGTCTTGAACTGCCGAACTACAGACCTTCCAGTCCAGCTTAGCATCTTAACCTCTGAGCCACCATGGCCCCCAGCACTTGTTATACTGATTGTTAAAAAGGGGTCCAGAAGGGAACCAGGCCAGTTAGCCTAACATCTATCCCAGGCAGATTAGTAAAAACCATAATTAAAGACAGAATCATAAGGCATATAAAAGAACAAAGTCTGCTGAGGGAAAATCAGCATGGCTAATGTGAGGGGAAATCCCGCCTTGCCAACCTTTTGGAGTTATCTGGAAAAGTGAACAAACATGCAAATAACTGAACCAACAGACATGATATACTTGAACTTTCAAAAGGCTTTTGATACAGTGCCTCTTGGGTAAGATTAGCAGTCATAGGATAAGTGGATTAAAATTTGTTAAACAAAAGGAAGCACTGAGTAGGAATAAATGGACAGTTCTCAATGGAGGGCAGTAAGCAGTGGGGTCTGACACAGATCAGTACTGGAACTGGTGCTTTTTAATTGGTTCATCCGTGATCTTGAACGCGGGGTGGGGGGTGAATGGTGTAGTGGCCAAATCTGCAGGTGACACAAAATTATTCAGGATGGTGGTAATAGGGTCTGAACTTGCAAAGAGTGATAGGGTATTAACAGATAGCTTAATGAAAATGTCAACCCAGTGTGCCACAGTGGTGAAAGAGCTGGCCACTACGTAAACAGATGCTGGACTTGATGGACCACTGATCAGATCCAGCAGGGTTCTTCTTGTGTTCTAGGAAACTGTCTCAAGGGCACCCTGAATTCTTTAGCGAAAGAGAAATAGGAGAACAGACTCAAATAAATGTTTTTGTTATAATTTCTTTCTTCTGTGCAAAAGCCCCTTTCAAAATGGGATGAGGAAAAGCAGAAAAAACAGCATAAGCAATAAGGCAATTTTTTCTTTTAACTTAAAAGGTATCATCAAGGGGAATGTATTTTAAAGTTACATAGTACCACGGAAACATGTCTTCAGAGATAAACTGAACAACTTAATTATACTTACACCGAAGTCTTTCTAGCTGTTGGTGATCAAGAACAAAGTTATCAATCTGCATCTCTTTCTTCTTCTTTAAAACCATTTTGATAGATTAAATCAGTACCTACTAAAAAATTACATTGACATTTAATAGCAGTATTGTTTTAAATGCACAATTTAAAGACTTTCAATTAACCTCCATATTTTGCAAGAAATTTGTTCCAACTTGTTTTAACATGCACAATCTGCTACACAAGATGTTTAGGAGATGTACCACTACAACTTTTAAGAGATCCCATCAACCACTGAGCAATAACATTCTAAATGAATTGCAAAGGTAGGACACTGTGGATTTCACAGTGGAACTGTCAGCAGCCAAGATAGTGCACAAAAGGAGCATGTCTGCTAAAGGAGTTGCTGCCAGAGACCCATGCCTCACCAGTTCAGCACCCAATCAAGTGACTCAGGCATCAATTACACCCAATTTTACAAAATCCACTTCCTTCTCTTCAGTCTGAGCAAATCTGAGAATATTCTTCCAGAGTGCACTCTAGCTCTTCATCCTTCCTTCCACCCTCCTTACTAAAGCCTACCAACCCATGGTCTCCAGGGATCAACATTCACAAGTCACAAATGGCTGCTGGGGGAAGTTGGAAGCAAGGAATATCCATGGCCAATGCTCCCTCTAAGTTGTGGAGTCATGTGAGCAAAAATTCTACTTTGTGAGCTACTGGCATTAAAGTTGTGAGCAAGAAATTTGGCTACTGCATAAATTAGTTTGCTCTGGAACTATCCTTCCTGAGCTAAGACAAAA
This sequence comes from Gekko gecko, assembly GCA_029375565.1. Lineage (NCBI taxonomy): Eukaryota > Metazoa > Chordata > Lepidosauria > Squamata > Gekkonidae > Gekko > Gekko gecko. The sequence goes on along the minus strand of JAPDNY010000001.1, from coordinate 62,044,514 downwards.
ATGTGTGAGCTGGAGGCTAAAAAACTGTGAGCCAACTCACACTAACTCAGCTTAGAAAGAACACTGTCCATGGCAGTCAGTACTTTCCACAATGCATCGCTGGATCCAATCCTATGGTTTGTCATTAAGTAGATTTACCTCCACTAGAGGCTCGACACAACACCAGTATGCTGGTACTGGTAGAATTCAGTGGTAAGAGTGTGCTGTATTGGCATGCAGGAGCTAGATGTTACTGTTGCTTCACTGAGATGCAATAGCTTTCGGGTAGCAGTTGATCAGCCCTTAAACAAAGAGAATATGACTAGACTGAAACTGCCCATTCTAATTCTCAATCTGATCGCATCTACCTTACCTCATTCTAGCCCTGCTGAATGAAAACTACGAACACTATTAAATACAGATAGCAGTCCCTCTGTCTTTCATACTGCCATAAAACCCAGAACCTACCTCATTTCATAATTTGTTTTGGCTTCATCTGAGGCAGCACTGATGAAAGCTATGGTCTTTCTATACATTCAGCAGAATGAAGTGGCATAGCTTTAGGCTGTATCACTTTAGACTACAGGTGGGAAGTTGCATATAATCCCACAAAAAACACTTCTCACATAAAGTAACATTTATCTCAATAGTCTTTCTGCATGACAGAATAGATTTTATGTAGGTTTAGCACAAAGAAACATTTACAAATGCAACACCCATACCTAATAATACAGCTCAGAAAATCCTTCACTACCTTAAAATGTCCACCATAAACCCTAAAACATATATGAAATAATCAGACTAAGTGCTGAGAGCCCACATGAAGTAGAACCTTATCAGACTAGGGCCTGACTTATACATTCCAGAAAATGGTGTGGCAGTAGCATTATTCTTCCTGCTGATTGCGGGGTGGGAAGGGGGATAAAGGAACAAAATTTCAGAGGTCCTGGTCCTTCGGGGGTAGGGTATTTTATTTATGTGATCTATTTTAATATGTTTGTACTGAATCTGGGTGATATAAGACAGGGATCTTGAGCAAATATTTGACTACAGGGCCCAGAGAAGCTCTCAGCAGTCCAGCCTACTGCATTCTTGTTTTTATTTACAGAGTTTACCGTCCACAAAGGAGCATGCAAAACTGGAATCCTACATTCAGTCTGCTATGGTCCAGTACATTCTACTACTTCACTCCCACATCATTCTCTGACAGGTGTTAACCAGAACAGCCTCATATTCATTTTACTTCTTCTATGTGATACTTACAACTGAAGGTTCAACTACACAACCACACAAAATTTTTCACTGGTAATTTGCCCCACCTTGGGCCAAAACTGGCGGAAAAGAGCATGCTTTAGAACCAGGCAGGAAGAAGTTCGGCTCCCTCAATGCCTTTCTCTGTGCAACACAATACGCGCCGGCAAATGCTACATAGGAACCGAGAAGGAGATTGGAAAGTTCTTTGCTCTCTATGTTTTACATATACCTAGGAAGGTTCTTTGCTCTCTACATTTTACATATACCAACCACTCCCCTGCTTACCAACAACTAGGCCCCAGCCGGTCTTTCTCCCGCTGCCGGGCTGCTAGTACCGCCCCGCTGTAAGAAGGCGGAGCAAAGAGGAGACAGTCCGTCCCGCCCCACCCCCTCTCCGAGCCGCGTCTTTCCCCTCAGAATAAAGACTGCACTGTAAGTGGTAAAAAACGACCACGCTCTGGCTTGTAGAGGCTTCGTGCTGTGTGTGACGGTCCAGTCTTCCAATCAGAAGAGACGGGTAGTCTGAATGAGCCCTCAGAGAAGCGGGCGCTATTGGTTCTTTCGGAAAGAGCCGATTTCTTACGTCTGCAGTCTGAGGAAATCCTGAAGGAACACAAATAATCTAGAGGTTTTAGGGCGGGTGACGGGGAAGGCAAATTGAGGGTTTCATTGCACTGATCCTAATAAAAGCAGGGCCGGCTCCAGGTATTTCTGAGCCCTAGGTGGGTGCAGATCCCAACTTCCCGGTTGGGCCTGGAGACCCAGCCATGCTGCCCCCCCTCCATTCCCCACCCAGGGAGGAGGGGGAGGGTGACTTGTGCCCTACCCGGGCGCATATCGGTGGCGGGGGGCGACGGTGGCAGGGCGATTCCACTGGCCAATGCCGGCCTCCTCCTCCTCCCCCCCCATGGAGGAGGGGGAGGGCGACTTGCGCCCTAGCTGGCCTTTTCAGCGGCGGCGGGGAGATACCGCCGGCCACCTCCTCCTCCTCTCCCCCCAGGGAGGAAGGGGAGGGCGACTTGCACCCTACCTGGGTGCTTTTTGGCGGTGGCGGCCAGGGCTGCCTCCAGGTATTTCTGAGCCCTAGCTGGGCACAGATCCCAACCTCCCGGTTGGGCCTGAAGACCCAGACATGCCGCCCCCCCTCCTTTCCCCCCCAGGAGGGGGAGGGCGGGCAAGCTGTGCCCCGGCTGGACGCTCTGCAGCGGTGGCAGCGGGGAGTCCCTGCTGGAGGACAACGCCTCCCCCCCCAGGGAGGAGGGGTAGGGCGACTTGCGCCCTAGCCGGGCACTTTTCGGTGGTGGCAGCGGGAGATCCCACTGGCTGCCGCCAGCCACCTCCTCCTACTCCTATCCCCCCAGGGAGGAGGGGGAGGGCAATTTGCGCCCTAGCTGGGCGCTTTTCGGTGGTGGTGGCCGGGAGATCCCGCTGGCCGCTGCTGGCCACCTCCTCCTCCTCTCCCCCCAGGGAGGAGGGGGAGGGCGACTTGCGCCCTAGCTGGGTGCTTTTTGGCAGTGGCGGCTGTAAAGTACTGAGTTTCAGGCCTCATGACTCGGACGATGACATAAGAGAAGACGCGTTTATTCGTACTTCACATAAGACAAAGAACCCACAGTAACGGCCGGAGGCCAACTATATACAGTTAGGGGGGACGGCCCTATATTCCTATTGGCGGGTTTGAATCGCCCGCCAATGCTGCCATTGGTTCACTACTGGCGAGCTCAGGAACCTAGTCCCTATTGTTCTCAGAGAGCGAAGCTTGGCTGTATTTCGCCAGCTCAGCCCTCTGATCCCAGGACACAACACCCCTCCCCCATAGTTCGTCCCCTATCAGGTGACGTAGTCCTTTAAGTATGCTGGTGGCCTCCTTTCTCTTAGCGAACGTCGGGGGGCCGGTACCGGACTGGCGGGGCCCCTCTCGGTTGGTCCGCCCGCACAAGGAGCTTGGGCCTCTGGAAGTAGCCGAGGTGGTGACGGTGGCGGCTGTAACGGTGGCGGCAGCGGCGGCGGCGGTTCAGCTGCTCCCGGGGCCCCCTCCGGCTTCCGTGGACTTTCAGCGGCTACCGGGGCCCCCTCCGGATTCCGTGGACTCTCTGGCACTGGCTCCGCTGTCGGTGCTTGCGGTCGATCGGATGATGGGGCGGGGGCAGCATTTCCCAGTAACTCGATCTCTCTATCGGGGTCTTGTCGCCTCCGGAGCTGGTCGATGTGTTTGCGGAGGACCCGGTCCCCCTCGGTTAGGACCTCGTATGACACCGGTCCGGTGGGTTTTAGGATGCGCCCTGCCACCCACTGCGGCCCCGCTCCGTAGTTCCGGAAGTAGACAGGGTCTCCCGGTAGGAAGCTTCGGGGCGCCTCCCTGTTCTCGACCAGCTTTCTCTCTGGGGCTCGGTCCGGGTGAAGTCTGTCTAATAAAGTGGTAGGGCGGCGGCACATTAATAGTTCTGCGGGGCAGTGGCCGGAGATGGGGTTTGGGGTGGTGCGGTATGTGAGAAGGAAGCGGGCCAGCCGGAACTCCCAGTCCCCCTCCGTTATGCGGCTCAGGGCCTCTTTGGCGGTGCGTACCGTCCTCTCCGCCTGTCCATTAGTTGCCGGGTGGAAAGGCGCGGATCGTATGTGCCTGATGAGGTTCCTTTCGAGGAACGCTTGAAACTCCGCAGATGTGAATGCTGCCCCGTTGTCCGACACGATTGTGTCGGGTAACCCGTGCGTTGCGAATATTTTCCGCAGGGCCCTTATTGCCGCCTTGGTAGAGGTGGTGGACACTGGGCTTATTTCCACCCATTTTGAATAAGAGTCTACCGTTACCATGAACTGGAGCCCCTGGAACGGCCCCGCAAAGTCTATGTGCAGGCGTGACCACGGCTTGTGGGTAGACTCCCAGCTTTGGGTTGGCGCTCTCGGTGGATTGGGGCGGACCTCCTGACATCGTGTGCACCCTCGGATCCAGGCTTCAATTTCTGCGTCCACCCCGGGCCACCACACGTAGCTCCTTGCCAGAGCTTTCATTCGTACGATGCCCGGGTGGGCCTCGTGCAGCGTTTCTAGCACCCCTTGTCTCATGGGCCCCGGAATGATCACCCTGTCTCCCCATAGTAAACACCCTTTCAATGCGGACAGCTCTTCCCGCCTGGCCTTGTATGCTGTGAACTCTGGCCCTGTCTGTTCCGCTGGCCACCCCCTCACCACCCAGTTTAGGACCCGGGAGAGGATTGGATCTCGGGACGTGCGGGCGGCCACATCTGCAGCCTGAAGGGGGGTTTGGCAGTTCCTCCATCAGCAAGACAGCGGGGGCTGGGGCCGGATCTTCCCCTGTCTGCGGCAGCGGTAGGCGGCTCAAGGCGTCGGCATGACCCAGCGCCTTGCCCGGCCGATGCTCCAGCCGGTATTGGTAACCCGCTAAAAATAAGGACCAGCGCAACACCCGGGGCGACAAAACTTGCGGCGTTTGTTTGTCCGCCGCGAACAGTCCCAGGAGCGGCTTATGATCGGTTACGAGCGTGAAGGGCCGCCCGTACACAAAATTGTGGAACTTTTTACCCCCGCCACCAGTGCCAAGCCCTCCCTGTCGATTTGGGCGTAGTTCCGCTCCGCGGGGGACAGCGTGCGGGAGTAGTAAGCCACCGGGACCTCCCTCCCGTCCGGTAGCTTGTGTGCCAAGACTGCCCCGACCCCATATGGTGATGCGTCGCACGCAAGGATGACCGGGAGCTTTTCATCGAAGTGCGCGAGTACCGCGTTTGAAATCAAGAGGACTTTAACCCCCCGAAACGCCGCCTCCTCCCTCGCTCCCCATGCCCAAGGTGTCGCCTTATCCAGCAGCCTGTGTAGGGGTTCGGCCACGGCGGCTTTGTGGGGGAGAAATGAGTGGTAAAAGTTCAGGAGGCCTAAGAACGCCTGGAGCTCGGCCTTGGACTTCGGGGCGGGGGCCTCCACGATGGCCTTCACCTTGTCCCTCGCCGGATGCAGGCCTGAAGCGTCTACCCGGTATCCCAAGAACTCCACCTCCGGCACCCCGAGGAGGCACTTTTCCCGCTTCACTTTCAGCCCCGCGGCTTGGAAGCGTTCCAATACAGTTCGGAGGCGGGCGGCGAAGCTTTCCGGGGTGGTCGCGGCGATGAGGACGTCGTCGAAGAACGGCGTCACTCCAGGGATCCCTTTTAACAGATCGTCCATTAGATTTTGGAAGATCCCTGGGGCCACACTGACCCCGAACTGCAGCCTCTTCACCCGGAAGGCTCCCCGGTGGGTCACTATTGTCTGTGCCTCGGCCGTGGCCTCATCTACCGGGAGTTGCTGGTACGCCTGCGCGAGATCCAGCTTTCCAAATATGCGCGCCCCCGCCAGTGTTGCTAGGACATGGCTGACCACGGGTACGGGGTATGCGTGCGCCTGAAGTGCCTGGTTAATAGTGCACTTATAATCCGCGCAGATGCGGATCTCCCCGTTTGGCTTGACTGGTGTCACAATCGGGGTCTCCCATCTAGCGTTCGGGACGGGCTCTAAGACTCCCTGGCCCACCAGCCGGTCTAGTTCGGTCTCTATTTTAGGGCGGAGGGCCAGGGGCACGGTGCGGAAGCGCCGGCGGATGGGCGTCACGGTGGGGTCTAAGTGGAGCGACACCGGGGGCCCTTTGTAACATCCCAGTTTCCCGTCAAAGACCTCCGGGAATTCCTTGCACACGGCCCCCCAGTCCTGCACCCCACATTTATTTACTCCCCCAATCGATATGCCTAGGGCCTCGAACCACGCCCGCCCCAGGAGACTCGCGAGATTCCCTTCTACCACCACCAAGTCCAATTTCCCCTCAAAGTCTCGGTACCGCACTCGGAAAGTGCCGACTCCCCGGATGGGGACAGGGTTCTTTTGAAAGTCCACCAAGCTTAGTGGCGATGGACGTAGAGGGGGTCCCCCTAGTGGGCACAGTCTTTTTAAAGTGTCCAGGGAAATGATGGACGCCGCCGATCCCGAGTCCACTTCCATGCAACAGGGGGACCCCTCGATCCGCACGGTTACTTGGATCTTCGGGGCAGAGGAGAGGTTGGGGTTGGGGAGGCGAAGTACCTGCAGTGGTTGGTCGGTGAGGTGGTACAACTCGGCGACCTCTTCCGTTGTCTCGTGTGCGGTGGACGATGCGCGGTACTGGGGGACCGACGATCTCGAATTCCGGGGGCCCTTGGACCGGCAGACCCGTGCGAGGTGTCCCTGCTTTCCGCACCCGTGACAGACAGCATCCCGGAACTTGCAGGATTTCCGTCCGTGGGCCTCCCCGCAGCTGGCACAGACGGCCCGGTTGCCGGAATACTTGGCTTGCTCCCGGTTGGCCTGCTGGAACGGCGCCGGCCGGCGTTGTTGGGGTTTGAGGGCGAAGACCTCGTCCGTCTCTTCGTTTCCGGGGCTTGGGCTCCTTCCAACCACCTGCGCGGCCGCGACCGGGCGATCCCCTTCTGCGGCCTCGTGGGCAGTGGCGGCGTCGAGGGCCTCGTCCAAGGTGAGCTTCCGGTGTCCCACCAACTTGCGCCTCAGCTTGGAGTCCGCCAGGCCCCACACGAACTGTGTCAGCAGGTTGTCCTCCACCTTCGGGAACCCGCAGTCCACGGCTAGCGCCCTTAGCGCGGCTAGGAAGTTGGCGATGGATTCCCCTCGGGTCTGGACTCGCCTCTGGAAATCCATCCTCTTGGCCAGGAAGGTCGGCCGGGGGCTGAAGTAGCCATTGAGGACGTCCAGGATTTCCCCAAACGAGCTCTCTAAGGCCGTGCGGGGCACCAAGAGGCTCTTGGCGAGGCGGACGGTTTGGGTGCCGCAGGCGTTCAGGAGGATCGCTCGTTTCTGGTCGGGGTGGCGGATTTCGTTGAGCTCCAAGTAGCTGATGAGCTGGTCGACCCATGCGTCCCAGGTTTCTGGCTGCGACTGGTCGAAGTGCTCCAGTGTTACGTGGGAAGCGGCCATGGTTCTGTCGGGAACGGCGTGCGCCGGGGCGAGCGGTGCGGTGCTGCTCTCGGGGTCAGCGATGCGTTGCTCGGCGGTGTCCGTTTCGTCGTTCATGGAGTCACGGAAGGCGTTGGAATCCCATCCTCGTCGCCACTGTAAAGTACTGAGTTTCAGGCCTCATGACTCGGACGATGACATAAGAGAAGACGCGTTTATTCGTACTTCACATAAGACAAAGAACCCACAGTAACGGCCGGAGGCCAACTATATACAGTTAGGGGGGGACGGCCCTATATTCCTATTGGCGGGTTTGAATCGCCCGCCAATGCTGCCATTGGTTCACTACTGGCGAGCTCAGGAACCTAGTCCCTATTGTTCTCAGAGAGCGAAGCTTGGCTGTATTTCGCCAGCTCAGCCCTCTGATCCCAGGACACAACAGCGGCAGCGGGGAGATCCCGCTAGCTGCCTCCTCCTCCTCTCCCCCCAGGGAGGAGGGGAGGGCAATTTGTGCCCTAGCTGGGCACTTTTTGGTGGTGGCGGCAGCGGGGAGATCCCACTGGCCGCCGCCGGCCTCCTCCTCCTCCTCCTCCCCCCAGGGAGGAGGGGGAGGGCAACTTGCGCCCTAGCTGGGTGCTCTTCGGTGGTGGCGGCGGCAGTGGGGAGATCCTGCTGGCCGCCTTCCCCTCCTCCTCACCCTCCCCTCCCACCCAGGGAGGAGGGGAAGGGCAACTTGCACCCTAGCTGGGCACTTTTCGGTGGTGGCAGCCAGCAGGATCTCCCTGCCGAAAAGCCCCCAGCTAGGGTGCAAGTTGCCCTTCCCCTCCTCCCTGGGCGGGAGGGGGAGGAGGAAGAGGAGGCGGCCTGACTTATACATTCCGGAAAATGGTGTGGCAATGAGAATGGTCTGCACCTATGTCAGACTACAGGTAGAGCAACACATTTTGAAATGCCCCCCCTGTTTCAAACTACCTGCAAATAGTAAATCAGCACAGCAAAAAGGGGGTAGCATTATTCTTCCTGCTGATTGCACCGGGGGAAGGGGGATAAAGGAACAAATTTCAGAGGTCCTGGTCATTCGGGTATAGGGTATTTTATTTATGTGATCTATTTTAATATGTTTGTACTGAATCTGGGTGATATAAGACAGGGATCTTGAGCAAATATTTGACTACAGGGCCCAGAGAAGCTCTCAGCAGTCCAGCCTACTGCATTCTTGTTTTTATTTACAGAGTTTTCCGTCCACAAAGGAGCTTGCAAAACTGGAATCCTACATTCAGTCTGCTATGTTCCAGTACATTCTACTACTTCACTCCCACATCATTCTCTGACAGGTGTTAACCAGGATATCAGTACTGTTGTCAACTATATACTGGGAAATTCCTGGAGATCTGGGACACAACCTGGGGAGAACGGAGTTTGGGGACATAATGCCAAACAGTCCACCCTCCAAAGCTGCCATTTTATCCAGGGGCACTGACCCCTGTAGTCTGGGGACAACTTCTAATTCTGGGATAACTCCAGTCCCCACCAGGATTCAAATCTCCTTCAGCCCTGAAAATCACGTGGCAATTCTCTCAAACTAGCCCACCGCTCATGGATGCTGTGAGGATAAATGGATAAAAGGAGAACCATGTACAGTACCCTGATTACTTAAATATGCATACAGAGAATAACAACCCACTAGATATTCGGAATTACAGGTTGTCATGTCAGGGGATAGAGTAAGATTCCAGAACAGCCTCATATTCATTTTACTTTTTCTACGTGATACTTACAACTGAAGGCTCAACTACACAACCACACACAAATTTTCACTGGTAATTTGCCCCACCTTGGGCCAAAACTGGCGGAAAAGACCCTAATGAATCCATATGATTTTTTCATTGAAATGAAATAAAACCACCATCATATTGTATGCCATGTGTTAGTCTACAGGGGGGACCACAAAAATCACGCACCCACGGATTCGTGGCGCTACAGCGGTGCAAAAACAAGATTCCAAAGCACGGATCCTCATGAATTCATATGATTTTTACGCTGAAATGAAATAAAACCAACATCATACTGTAGACCATGTCTTAGACTTTAAGCTGCGCTCCGAAAATCATGCCCCCACAAATTCATGGCACCACAAAACTGCAAAAACATGGTTCCAAAGCAGGGATGCTCATGGATCCTCAGGTTTTTTGCATTAGGACGACCCAAACACACCATCAAATCACAAAACATGTCCATGACAACAGCCTGTACTACAAAAATCATGGATCCACGGCTTTGTGACAACACCATTCTGCAAAAACATGGTTCTAGAGCAGTGTTTTTCAACCTTTTTGTGCAAAGGCACACTTTTTTCATGAAAAAAATCACGAGGCACACCACCATTAGAAAATGTTTAAAAAATTAACTCTGTGCCTATATTGACTATATATAAAGTAATTCTCTTGAATAGGAATCAAATAAACACAAAGAAATTATTTTATAATTACTTTATTATGAAATAATAATACTTTATTTTATAATTGTTCATATGTTACGGATGAAATTGGAAATTGGAATTTTTCCCACGGCACACCAGACAATATCTCACGGCACACTAGTGTGCCACGGCACAGTGGTTGAAAAACACTGTTCTAGAGCACAGATCCTCATGGATCCTTGGGTTTTTTGCCTTAGGACGCCCCAAACACACCATCAAATCACAAAACATGTCCAAGGCAACAGCCTATACTACAAAAATCATGGATCCACAGCTATGTGGCAACACCATTGTTCAAGAACACGGTTCTAGAGCACGGATCCTCATGGATCCTCGGGGTTTTTGCATTAGGACACCCCAAACACACCATCAAATCATAAAACATGTCAAAGGCAACAGCCTGTACTACAAAAATCATGGATCCACGTCTTCGTGCCAACACCATCAACAAAAACACTGTTCGAAAGCACGGATCCTCACGGATCCTCGGGGAATTTGCATTAGGACGCCCCAAATACACCATCAAATCACAAAACATGTCAAAGGCAACAGCCTGTACTACAAATATCATGGATCCACGGCTTCGTGGCAACACCATCAACAAAAACACTGTTCGAGAGCACGGATCCTCATGGATCCTCGGGGTTTTTGCATTAGGACACCCCAAACACACCATCAAATCATAAAACATGTCAAAGGCAACAGCCTGTACTACAAAAATCATGGATCCACGGCTTCGTGGCAACACCATCAACAAAAACACTGTTCTAGAGCACGGATCCTCATGGATCCTCGGGGTTTTTGCAATGGGACACCCAAAACACAACATCAAGTCACATAACATGTCCATGGCAACAGCATGTACTACAAAAATCATGGATCCACGGCTTTGTGGCAACACCATTCTGCAAAAACACGGTTCTAGAGTACGGATCCTCATGGATCCTCGGGGTTTTTGCATTAGGACACCCCAAACACATCATCAAATCACAAAACATGTCCATGGCAACAGCTTGCACCACAAAACTCCTGGATCCATGGCTTCGTGGCAACACCATCCACAATAACATCGTTCTGAAGCATTGATCCTCACGGATCCTCAGGGTTTTTGCATTAGGACGCCCCAAACACACCATCAAATCACAAAACATGCCCATGGCAACAGCCAGTACTACAAAAATCATGGATTCACGGCTTCGTGGCAACACCATTGTGCAAAAACACAGTTCTAGAGCACGGATCCTCACGGATCCTCGGGGTTTTTGCAGTGGGTTACCCCAAACACACCATCAAGTCACATAACATGTCCATGGCAACAGCTTGCACCACAAAAGTCATGAATCCACGGCTTTGTGGCAACACCATTCTGCAAAAACACGGTTCTAGAGCACGGATCCTCATGGATCCCCAGGGTTTTTGCATTAGGACGCCCCAAACACACCATCAAATCATATAATATTTCCATTGCAACTGCTTGTACCACAAAAGTCATGGATCCACAGCTTCGTGGCAACACCATTCTGCAAAAACACGGTTCTAGAACACGGATCCTCATGGATCCTTGGGGTTTTTGCATTAGGACACCCCAAACATACCATCAAATCACAAAACATGTCCATGGCAACAGCTTGCACCACAAAAGTCCTGGATCCACGGCTTCGTGGTAACACCATCAACAAAAACATCATTCTGAAGCACGGATCCTCATGGATCCTCGGGGTTTTTGCAGTGGATTACCCCAAACACACCATCAAGTCACATAACATGTCCATGGCAACAGCTTGCACCACAAAAGTCATGGATCCAAGACTTCGTGGCAACACCATTCTGTAAAAACACGGTTCTAGAGCACTGATCCTCATGGATCCTCAGGTTTTTAGCATTAGGACAGCCCAAACACACCAAGGAATCACATAACATGTCCGTGGCAACATCTTGCATCAGAAAAGTCATAGATCCACAGCTTCGTGGCAACACCATCAACAAAAACTTGGTTCTGAAGCTCGGATCCTCATGGATCCTCGGGTTTTTTGCATTAGAACACCCCAAATACACCATGAAATCACATAACATGTCAATGGCAACAGCCTGTACTACAAAAATCATGGATCCACAGCTTCGTGGTAGCACCATCAAACATCGTTCTGAAGCATGGATCCTCATGGATCTTCAGCGTTTCTGTGTTGGGTCACCATAAACACACCATCAAGTCACATAAAATGTCCATTGCAACAGCGTGCACCACAAAAGTCATGGATCCACGGTTTTGTGGTGTAGGAGATTAACGATCTTGGCACACCAATCTTAATCTCTTTATATTCTGCCTCTGTCAGGAAATCAGTAACTTGGTGTACTGGTCCTGACCTTCTGCTAATCTTGTCAATGCAGGTCTCTTCGATGCCAGGAATAACATTATCACTGTTAATTATGCTGTGCAAACATCCCCGGCATTCTGTTTGAGCATGTGGTCTCCCTTTGTGTGATGTGAGGGGCAGCCCCCTCTGATGCTGAGAACTGAGTGTTTAAAATAAAGCTGCCAGCTATTTCCAGGGCAGGCCAGTGCTTTCACCCCTCAGACCGTGTCTCGTGTGGTTCCTTCATTGTGGGAACACTATAAACAAAAACATGGTTCTGAAGCACGGATCCTCATAGATCTTCAGGGTTTCTGCATTGAGTCACCATAAACACACCATCAAATCACATAAAATGTCCATGGCAACAGCTTGCACCACAAAAGTCATGGATCCATGGCTTTGTGGCAACACCATGAAGCTACAACATGTTTCTGAAGCACGGATCCTCATGGATCCCCAGTGTTTTTGCATTGGGTCATCATGAACTCACCATCAAATCTCACATCAAGTCCATGGGCACAGTATGAACCACAGAAATCACAGATCCACAGCTTCTTGGCAAAACCATGCAGCAAAAACATGGTTCCGAAGCACAGATCCTCATAGATGCTTGGGTGTTTTGCATTGGGTCATTCCAAACACACCATCTAATCACATATCATGACCATGAGAGCAGATTGCACCACGAAGATCACGGATCCACGGCTTCGTGGCGATACCATTCTGCAAAAACAATTTTCTGGAGCACAGATCCTCATGGATGCTTGGGGGTTTTGTGCTGGGACACCCCAAACTTACCATTAAATCCTATATCTTGTCCATGGCCACTACTTACACCAGAGAATTCATGGATCCACAGCTTCAGGGCAACACTATGCTGCAAAAACATGGTTTCGAAGCACAGATCCTCATGCATCCTCAGTGTTCCTGCATTGGGTCACCCCACCATCACCGTCAAATCACATATCATGTCCACGGGAAGAGTCTGCATTACAGAAATTATGGATCCACAGCCTCATGGTGATACCATGGAGCAAAAACATGGTCCTGAGGCACAGATCCTCAAGATGTTGTCCCAAACCATGTTTTTTTTGGATTTATTGTGGGGTCACCACAAACTCACCATCTACTAACTCATCACATTAGTGGCCACAGTCTGCAACACAGAAGTTATGCCTTGAGAATCTCAGCAGTACCATAGAACAAAATCAGGAACCTAAAGTGCAGATCTCATGATATTTATGATGGGCCCCACCAAAACTCAACATCAAGTCGCATCTCACAGCCAGGTCCATGGGTTGCAGCACAAAACACACCATTTTGTGATACCAACATCATACCATAACTTTGGCAGAAACGCTTAGCCCACCCTATCAGTAAATGCTTAGCCCACCCAGTTGGGTGAGTTGTGCTTCCCATGGCTCTTTTGGTTTAAAAAGGGGGCCTGGGAGAAGGCTGAAGCTCATCCTCCCCTTTCATTGTGTTACCAATCCAAATTTGCCCCTGTGGTGATTTTCCCACAAGGACTTCACAGCTGCTGTCCTGCTGCAATTTCCTGTGGCAACCTTCTGTTTCACTGTCTTGTTTTGCCCCTGGGACTGATTGCAAACTTGTAGTTTTTTGCGATGCTAGAATATGGCTTTTCCTCGGTTGTCTTATGACAGGATTAATTGTTGGTTGCGGCTGGTTTTTAATGTGATACTGGTATTTTCTGAAACTTACCAGTACCACTGGAAACAAGATCTGGTTAATCAGAAGAAATCCCCATCATCAACAATTCCCAGGCTTGCTGTTGTCCCTTTCATTTCTTTCTTGCCCATTTTCTAAGAGGTTTCTGATTTCTGCCTAATTCAGTTGCTTGCTGTTAAATTTCTTAGCCATATCAAACCAAAAAAGTAGTCTAAACGTTTCTCCTTTATTTTCTGTTGTGCATTGGGACTGAGCTGTGGTGGCTCAAGAGGTTAAGACGCTGAACTGCAGGCTGTGGAAGGTCAGTAGTTCAGCAGTTCAAGACCCGGGAGTGTCGCATGACAGAGTGAGCTCTACCGTCTCTAGTTCCAGCTCCTGCCAACCTAGCAGTTCGAAAGCAAGAAATTGCAAGTAGATAAATAGGTACCACTTCAGTGGGAAGGTAACAGCGTTCCGTGCGCCTTGGTGTTTAGTCATACCGGCCACATGACCACGGAAACGTCTTCGGACAGCGCTGGCTCTTCGGCTTTGAAATGGAGATGAGCACCGCAACCCTAGAGTCGAATTCGACTGGCTTTCGAGCAAGGGAACCTTTACCTTTACCTTTTATTGGGACTGAAACATTCCAGGACTGTTCTGCCTGAAGAGCCCAAGAACAATAGCCCACCAGGACTCTGGAAATAGCCAGTCAAGAAATGATGCTATGTAAATAGCCTATCGTTGAGAGCGGGGTGTGTTTCGGTGTGGCAATTGCATGCTATTTAAACAGGGCTGTGGCCCTGGAGTTCAGTCTTGTTCTTGCTGAAATCACTAATAAAGTAGAGCTGATCACTAGACTTGGGGTCTGCCCCTCCATGGGACCCACTATTTAACATTTTCCTTCCTACATAGAACCTCTAGGGCCATCTTGAAGATGTTAGACTTTGATTGTTTCTATTAGGAGGTTTTGCCCTGCTCTGGATACCTCAATAATGGATCAATTGTCTACCTTCCAGTGTCTTCTGGTTTGCTCTACTGTTTTCTAAACCTTTAATGTATGAAGTTTCCTAGGAGAGCATTGCACTGTCATGCCATGAAAAGTCATGCCTTTAAAGTAACACCTTTTCCATTCCTCCCCCAGAAACCATGGCTTCTCCTGTTGAAACTTGTTTAAAATAAATTTCTGCTGTAGTAATGTATTACTATAAAAGATTCATTGCAGTATTACAGAGAGACAGAGGGTTGCACCACTATCTGTGAGACACAGGTTTTGATCCCCATTCTGCCATGGAAGATTTGAGGTTTACCTTGGGCTGTAAAACACTCTCCGCCTAATCGACTTTGTAGGGTTGTTTTGAGGATAAAATGGCTGAGATGAATAAGATAAGCCAGTTTGCATCCCTGGTGGGAAGAAATGTGGGATGTGTCATTTGTTATAAGTTGAATTGGGACTATATGAATGAAATGCATACGAATTTACATTCTAAGCATGCTTGGAAGGGCAAGGGCAAAAAGGAAAAGCAGCTCTGTTAAGTATGAGACTCAACAAAGGATTCAGCTTCAAGTGATTTCAGCTTTATTAAACAGCAACTGTAAGTCAGGAACACACGGCTGAACACACACAACAAGGGAAGCACAGCTCCTTCTTTTAAACTCTCCCAGGCTGTCAAAGCCACACCCATAGTCAGATAAGAACCAATAGTAACGCTGGGATAAAAGCCAATCAGGATACAGGGATAAAGGCCAATCAGGACCATTCCCTCTTTGCAACAATATCACTCAGTGATTGGGTAATTACACAGGTTTTGCAGAAACCGACCAATGACAATGCGACATCTGAGGAGCCACATTCAGACTCAAGCTTAACATGTGAATAGATAGGCGCGATTCACATTCAGTACATAACAAATTCCTCCCCCCTAAGATGGAGCATTACCCTGCCAAACATAATCTTTCAGGTGGGGGGGGCACCTTGGCTTCGGTTCGACCGGCGCAGCGGTCTCTGCTCCATTGGACTTGGAGCGGCACACTCTTCTGGAGCCCTGGTAACCTCTCTCGCAGGAGAGACAGGGGGAACACAAACAAGGATCACAGGCTCTGGAGTTGGGGTCTGCCCAGACTCCGAGTCCCCTTCTGCAGCACTCACCTCCTTGGCGGGAGGCCCCTCCTGCTCAGGGACCAACTCAGGTTCAGGCACCGACTCGGCGCTGGAGTCTGCCCAACCCTCCCTGAGCTGGTCTATGTGGCGGCGAATCTCCCGTCCGTTGGGAAGCCGGACCACATACAGCCTAGACCCTGCAACTTTGGTGACTATGGCCAGTAGCCACCGATGACCTTCCCCATAGTTCTGGGCAAAGACCTTGTCCCCACACTGGAACACTCTCCCCTGTGCTGGTTCCTCAGACCCTTGCTTGGACTGGTCCAAGTCAGGGTGCAAACGGTCAAGGAGGGTAGACAGCTTTCGGCCCATCAAGAATTCAGCTGGGCTCCGCCCCGTTGCTGAACACGGGGTGATGTGTTGCCTCAGAAGGAAAGAGGCCAGCTTCTGATTCCAGTCCCCGCATGTCAGGCACCCAAGCGATTATTTTGTCGTCTGAACCATACGTTCGGCCTGTCCATTAGAGGCCGGATGGAACGGGGCCGACGTTACATGGCATGCAAGGTTGTCAGCCAGGAACCCCTCAAATTCTGCCGAAACGAACTGTGGCCCGTTATCGGAGACGACACAGTCCGGCAGCCCGTGCGTGGAAAACAGTTTGCACAGGGCATGAATCACAGCCCCAGAATTCGTTGATCTCATATTTACAACCTCCAACCATTTGGAGTAAGAGTCTACACATATGAAAAATATTTGCTCATGGTAGGGGCCCGCAAAATCAATATGGAGGCGGGACCATGGCCTCCTTGACTTTTCCCAGGGCTGGACAGGAGCATGAGGTGGTTCTGGCCGGGACTGTTGGCAGGACATGCAGTTCTGAACCCAAACCTCAATGTCCGCATCAATGTTTGGCCACCACACGTACCCTCTGGCGAGGGCCTTCATATGATCCATTCCTGGATGGCCCGCATGCAAGGCCTCCAAGACTCTTTCCCTTAGCTTAGAGGGAATTACAACTCTACTTCCCCAAAGCAGACAGCCCTTAGTCACAGATAATTCATTTTGGCGGGAAACAAACGGTTTGAAATCCACCTCCACTTTCCCGGCTGGCCACCCCCTCCACACCCAATTGAGAACTCAGGCGATTAAAGGGTCCTTTGCCGACGCAGCAGCAATGTCTGTGGAGATGACCGGTGCCTCCGGGAGCTCTTCCAGTGCCAAAACGTCCAGTTCTGGTTCCTCGTCAGAGTCAGTTAGTGGTGCGGGGCAGCAGCTAAGGGCGTCTGCATGCCCAATAGCCTTCCCCGGACGGTGCTCGAGCTCAAAATCGTATGCCGACAGAAAAACCGCCCACCTTAGCATCCAGGGCGATAGAATGTTCAGTGTTGGCCAGTCTGGTGAGAAGATGCCCAGGAAAGGTTTGTGATCAGTCACAAGGAGGAACCGCCACCCATAAACAAAGTCATGGAATTTCTTTATTTCTGCGATTAGGGCGAGGCCCTCCTTGTCGATCTGGGCAGTTCTTTTCTGCCTTAGTGAGGGACCAGGAATAAAATGCGATCGGTGCCTCAGATCCATCCGGCATCAGGTGGCTGAGAACGGCACCCACCCCATAAGGAGATGCGTCAGCTGCAAGCACCAGAAGTTTGTTTTCACCAAAGTGCGTCAGGACTGCACTCGATGACAAAAGTTCCTTCACTGAAGCGAATGCACGCCTCTGCCGCTCACCCCACTCCCATTTAGCGTTCTTGTGGAGCAAAGCGTGCAGAAGTTCAGCGACCGATGCCTTGTGTGGCAGAAAGGCACCATAAAAGTTGAGTATTCCCAAGGACTGGAGGTCTTTCTTGGACTGGGGTGGAGGCGCGTTTTGGATTGCTGCCACCTTGTCGGGTGTGGGGTGGACCCCGTCTGCATCTACGAGGAACCCCAAGAACTCAACTCTTTTTACCCCGACAACACATTTTGAACGCTTAACCCGCAGCCCGGCATTTTTAAAACGACTCAACACTGCTCTTAAGCGAGCCATCAGTTCACAATCATCTGTGCCCGCAATTAAAACATCGTCGAAATAGGGCACGACACCGGGTAGCCCACGCAGGAGCCCCTCCATTAGCCCTTGAAAAATGTCCGGGGCAACATTTACTCCAAATTGTAATTGTTTCACCCTGAAAGCCCCTTTATGGGTAACGATTGTTTGGGCTTCAGCAGTTGCGTCATCCACCGGCAACTGCTGGTAAGCTTGAGCCAGGTCAAGCTTGGCAAAAACTTTTCCCCCTCCCAGTGACGCCAGTACATGGCTGATTACCGGCATCGGATAGGAATGCTGCTGCAGAGCTTTGTTAACTGTACATTTGTAGTCTGCGCATATTCATATAAACCCGTTGGCCTTGACAGGCATCACAATTGGAGTCTCCCACTTTCCATAGGGTACCAGTTCAAGAACCCCCTGACTGACCAATTTATCTAACTCTGACTCAATTTTTGCTTTGAGCGTGAGCGGGACCTTCCTATACTTCAGTCGTATCGGACGAACTGAAGGGTCCAAATCAAAAGAAACCAGGGGGGCGGTGTACGTGCCGAGCCCCTCACCAAACACTTCAGGAAACTCGCTATACAATCATAGAATCATAGAATCATAGAATCATAGAATGTTAGAGTTGGAAGGGACCTTACAGGCCATCTAGTCCAACCCCCTGCACTCTGCAGGAACACAGCCGAAACCCCTACATACCTACAACATACCCAAAAGATGGTTGTCCAATCTCCTCTTGAAAACGTCCAGCGAAGGAGCATCCACCACCTCCCGAGGCAGTCTGTTCCACTGCTCAACCACTCTTACAGTCAGGAAGTTTCTCCTGATATTAAGCCGGTAACGACTCCCTTGTAATTTCCACCCATTAGATCTAGTCTTGCAATCTGGAGCAAGAGAGAATAGATCCACTCCATCTTCTACATGACAGCCCTTCAAATACTTGAAGACTTCAATCATGTCCCCTCTAAACCTTCTCTTTCCCAGGCTAAACATACCCAACTCCCTCAGCCTTTCCTCATAAGACTTGGACTCCAACCCTCTCACCATCCTGGTCGCCCTCCTCTGGACCCGCTCGAGTTTGTCAACATCCTTCCGAAAATGTGGTGCCCAAAACTGGACACAGTACTCCAGGTGGGGCCTGACCATAGCAGAATACAGCGGAACTATCACCTCCCGTGATCTGGACACAATGCTTCTGCTAATGCATCCTAAGATTGCATTAGCTTTCTTCACAGCCGCATCACACTGCAGGCTCATGTTTAGCTTGTGATCAACCATAACACCTAGATCCCTTTCACATGTGCTGCTGTCAAGCCAAGTCCCTCCCATTCTATATCTGTGCCTTTGATTTTTTGTACCTAAGTGTAGGACTTTGCACTTATCTCTATTGAAATTCATTTTATTTGTCTCAACCCACTGTTCCAGCCTATCAAGATCCTTCTAAATCCTGACTCTGTCTTTTTCAGAATTAGCAATCCCACCCAGCTTCGTGTCATCTGCAAATTTGATAAGCTTCCCCTCTATGTCTTCATCCAGGTCATTTATAAAAACATTGAATAACACCGGGCCCAGGACCGAGTCCTGTGCTACTCCACTCGAGACTTCCCTCCACGTAGACGCAGAGCCATTTACGAGCACTCGTTGGGTACGATTTTTCAACCAACCATGAATCCACCCAACGGTTGCGCCATCCAGCCCACACTTAACTAGCTTATCCTCAAGGATATCATGAGAAACTTTGTCAAATGCTTTACTGAAATCTAGATACACTATATCCACGGCATTGCCAGAGTCAACCATTTTAGTAACTCTGTCAAAAAAGGAGATAAGTTTAGTCTGGCATGACTTATTCTTCATAAACCCATGCTGGCTATTACCAATTAACTCATTTTGTTCAAGGTGTTCACAGACAGAGCATTTAATAATCTGCTCCAAATTTTCCCAGGTATTGATGTCAAACTGACAGGCCTATAATTTCCTGGGTCCGTCTTTTTCCCCTTCTTGAAGATTGGGACAACATTCGCTCTTCTCCAGTCTTCCGGCACAACACCCGTACTCCAGGACCTCTCAAAGATTATAGCCAGAGGCTCTGAAATAACATCTGCAATTTCTTTTAGCACCCCCGGATGCAAGCCATTCGGCCCTGGAGATTTGAAAGTATTTAAGGCAGCTAGATGTTCTCTAACCATTTCCTTACTTATTCTGAAGTGGCAGTTCCCCTTTCCTCCATATGCCCTGCATTCTCCAGTTTGTATACAGCTCACTTTACGGTTAAAGACCGACGCAAAGTGAGAGTTGAGTAATTCCGCTTTGTCTTCATCCCTTGTTAAGGCTTGACCATCTTCCCCTAGCAATGAACTTACTCCATCCGTGTTCCTCTTTTTGCTCCGAACATAGGCATAGAAATTTTTCTTGTTATTTTTTGCATCCCTTGCAAGCCTCAGCTCCATCTGTGCCTTAGCCTTTCTGACACCATTCCTACAGATTTGTGCTCGTGTCTTGTATTCACCTTCAGTAATCTGACCCTCCTTCCATTTCCTGTACATTTCCCTTTTTAGTTTCAGCTCCTCAGAGAGTTCCTTGTTCAGCCACCTTGGCTTCATTACCCGTCTCCCACCTTTCTTTCTTACCGGAACAGTTTGAGATTGTGCCTTAAGCACTTCATTTTTCAGCTTCAACCATCCTTCCTGTGCAGATTTTCCCTTCAGCATTTCCAGCCATGGGATCCTTCCTATTAGATCTCTGAGTTTATTGAAATCAGCTTTCCTGAAGTCCAGGATATGAGTTCTGCTAAGTCCTGGTTTCACAGTCTTCTCTATGTCAAATTCCAAGCTGACATGGTCACTATTCCCCAAGGAACCCACCACCTTCACTTCATCAACCAGTTCTTCCCTGTTAGTCAGAATTAAATCTAGGATAGCAGATCCTCTGGTTCCCACCTCCACCTTCTGAGAGATGAAGTTGTCCTCAAGGCTATTCAAGAATCTGCGGGATGTCCCATGTCTAGCAGAGTTAGATTCCCAGCAAATATCTGGATAGTTAAAATCTCCCATAACCACTACATCCTGTCTCTGTGAAAGTTTAGCAAGCTGCTGTACAAATGCATTATCCTGTTCCTCCGGTTGATTTGGAGGTCTGTAGTATACTCCCACAACAATATCCCCTTCTTTTCCCCCCTCTATCCTTACTCACACACTTTCAACAGGCAACTCTCAAAATCCTGAATTTCAGTGCAAGCATATTCATTCTTGGCATATAGTGCCACCCCACCCCCTTTTTTGTTTATTCTGTTCCATTTGAACAAGGTATATCCTTCAATCACTGTGCTCCATATATGAGAGTCATCCCACCAAGTCTCAGTGACACCTATCAGATCATACCTATTTTCCAATATTTGGAGTTCAAGTTCCTCCTGTTTATTTCCCATACTCTGTGCATTAGTATAAAAACACCTCAGATTACAGACATCCCTTCCTACCGTAGGTCCCTTCAAATTTACCTGAAGATTACTAAACTCACCTCTCTCTCGTTCATTTATTCTCTGGTCATTCCCCTTCCTGGACTTAGTGTTGGGGATGCCGCTTTTTCTTCCCATCCCCAATGTCTTTAGTTTAAAGCCCTCCTGATCAGGTTCGCAAGTCTTCCAGTGAAGACATTCCTCCCATTCTTTGTCAGGTGCACCCCATCTGTCGCCAACAGTCCTTCGTGTCGGAGGTACATACCATGGTCCAGGAAGCCGAAGCCCTCTCGACAGCACCATCTATGTAACCAGCCATTCACTTCCAGTATCCTGTTCTCCCTTCCAGCTCCATGGCCCTCAACAGGTAAAATGGAGGAGAACACCACCTGAGCCCCCAAATCTTTCACCTTCTTGCCCAGAGCCTCATAGTCTTTGGAGATCCATTCAAGGTTTCTTCGGGCCGTATCGTTTGTTCCCACATGGATCAGAAGGAGTGGGTAGGGATCAGAGGTCTTGATCAGTCTTGGAATTCTCTCTGTCACATCTCGGATGGATGCTCCAGGAAGGCAACAAACCTCTCGAGATTCCTTGTCCGGTCTGCAGACACCTTCTTCCATCCCTCTCAGTA
This sequence comes from Gekko gecko, assembly GCA_029375565.1. NCBI lineage: Eukaryota > Metazoa > Chordata > Lepidosauria > Squamata > Gekkonidae > Gekko > Gekko gecko. The sequence goes on along the minus strand of JAPDNY010000001.1, from coordinate 62,022,634 downwards.
GGGAGTCACCAACCACCACTACTCGTCTCTTCCTCTGTGGGATGGTTTGGTTCCCTCTCTGCCTATGTGCTTGTGTGCCAGTCGCATCCATTCGATCATGAAGTGTGCCGTTCCGGTCTTCCATCAACAGAAGTGGCTGGTATCGATTTTGCTGCTCCACTGGTTGTGATTGTTTTCTGAGTATCTTACTCCTCAAAGTTACTTTCTTCCACTCACCCATGTGGTCCCTGTTACTTCCTTCCTCTTGCTGTTCTTTCAGGGGCTCTTCTTCTGTCATGTCTGAAAAGCTTTCCACCTCCTTGGTATTCTTCAGTGCACAGATTTGCACCTCAAGTTCTCCCACCTTCTCCTCAAGCATTTTTACAAGCTTGTACTTGCAGCATGTATAATTCATTTCTTGGCGTGGCAGAAAAATAATCATGGCACAGCCCAGGCAGGTCACTGGAGTAGATCCCTCGCTATCCATTATCCCAGGAGCTATGCTTTCTTCTACAGCTTCAGGAACTTCCCTCAAACTCTGATGTAAACTCTTCTTTTTGTGATGTACCCTGAAAACTTTGAGACTGACGAAATGTCTATCTCACCAGAACGTCTACCTCCTGAACTCAGAAGCAGCGCTTTACTCAAGCACTTACAAGGCCTCCAAGTACGACCCACAGGCTGCAACCCACAGGCTAAGAGCCACAGGGCAAGAGCAGCCCTTTATTCCAAGAGGCCCCTTGCTGCTCAGCAGAGCAGAGCCCAGCACAATAGGGGGCGGGGCCTGCAATCCACTCACAGTAATCCACTTACAGCAACACACTCAGCCACCAACAGCCCCCAAAGCACAAACAGTCCCTCACAGACTTACACAGAACCACTCTCTATCAGGCTACAAAACAACCCACTCTCTCTCAGTCCCCACACAGCAACAAGGAAGGCAAAGGGAGAAAGAAAAATCCCTTACCTTCTCTCAGCAACTCCCCAGGTGCTCTCCACTTCCAGCCTCAGCCCCCAATGAGTCCTGTTTATTTACACAAATTTTGTTGATACCAGTGATAGCGATCCCCAATGCCTCAAACCAGTCGAGGCCCAACAGGCTAACCCGCTCACCCTCTGCCACCAGGAGAGACAGCTCAGCCTTACGGTCTTTGAACTCAACGTGGAAGGTCGCCTTTTTTTTTGTCAGTTTGTCCATTTCTACCATAAAAATCATTTTCCTTATCCATTCCCATTTGTCTGGTATCTTCTCCTGTTTTCAAAATTGAGCATACGTCATTCTTGCCGTTGTAATTAAATACCATAACAATGTTCTCTTTGTCAGTTTGATTTCTTCCATTTTAAGTCCTAAAAGTAAAATTTCTGGCTCTTTTTTCAAAGTACATTTCAGAATTTTCTGAATTTCATTATGACTCTCAGTCCAAAAAGCAGCCGCTTTTTCACAAGTCCACCACATATGGTAAAATGAGCCTTCTTTTTTCTTACACTTCCAACATTTGTTAGACATGTTTTCATTCATATTAGCTATTTTTTTGGTGTCATATACCATCTATACATCATTTTATAACAATTTTCTTTCACATTAACACATGTTGAAATTTTAATCGATTTTTTCCACAAACGCTTCCATGATGACATATCTATTTCTCTATTTATATTTATAGCCCATTTCACCATTTGCTCTTTTACAGTCTCGTCCTCTGTATACCATTTTGGCAAAATCTTATAAATTTTTGAAATCATTTTTTTACCTTTTTCTGTCCATACCATTTCAATTTCATTATTTTCTTACCTGAAACCATACCTCTTTTTATCAGTCTTAAATAAATCATAGATCTGCCTATAGTTTAACCAATCATATTCAAATTCCAGTTCTTCTCTAGCTTGCATCGCGAAACTACTCCCCTCAATCTTCAAAATGTCTCTGTAAGGTATCCAGTCTTTTCCTTTGTGCCTTGAGATTGGTTTGATTACTTCTGCCGGAACTATCCATAAAGGTCTTGTTTCACAAAAAAATCTCTTGTATCTCATCCAGGTCATAAACAGTGATCTTCTTATGAAGTGGTGTTTGAAAAGGTTATCTGCTTTAGAGTTTTCATACCATAAATAGGCGTGCCATCCAAATTTACGGTCATGCCCTTCCAACGCCAACATTTTTCTATTGTCCAAGTTAATCCATTGTTCAAGCCAAGTCAAACACACAGCATCATGGTACAGTCTAAAATTGGGGAGTTGTAAACCTCCCCTTTCTTTTGCATCACATAAAATCTTCATTTTAATCCTGGGTTTCTTTCCAGACCAAACAAACTTTGAAATCTCCTTTTGCCATGCATTCAACACTTTACAGTCTTTTACAATCGGAATTGTCTGGAATAGAAATAACAAACGGGGTAAAATATTCATTTTGACTACCGAAATTCTACCCAGAAGTGACAAGTTCAAAGTGTTCCACTTCTTAATATCCTGTTGGATTTTATTCCAGGTCTTCTCATAATTATTCTTAAACAAGTCTATATTTTCCATTGTGATATCAATTCCCAAATATCTAGTTTTTTTCACCACTTCACATTGAACTTTTTCTTGTAATTCCAGTTGGTTTTCTTTTCTCATATTTTTACAAAGCATCTTTGTTTTATTCTTATTCATGTAAAATCCAGCCAGATTCCCAAATTCTTTAATCTTTTCCATCAATAGCGGTACATTAATTACTGGATCTTCAATCACAAACATTACATCATCTGCAAAAGCCCTATACTTATACGTAAAGCCTCCGGTTGTAAGTCCTTTCATGTCTTTATCTTCTCTTATTTTCCCCAGCATCACTTCCAAAATCCATATAAATAATAAAGGGGATAACAGACATCCTTGTCTAGTCCCTTTTTGAACTTTAAAGTAATCCGTCATCTCTTTATTTACATTCAGCGATGCTTTCTGTTCAAAATATATCACCCTAATCATATTTGAAAAGGGCTGACCAATGTCCATTCTTTCAATCACTTGAAACATAAACTCCCAGTTTAGATTTTCAAAGGCTTTTTCAACATCCACAAATAGAAAAGCGACCTCTTTTTCTGGATTTTTATCATAATATTCAATAGCATCAATCATCATCTTTAAATTGTCTCTGATTTGTCTATTTGGTAGAAAACCGGCTTGTTCCTCCGTTATGACATCTTTCAAATAATTCTTCAATCTCTCCGAAATTACTTTGGCAAACAATTTATAGTCATTATTGAGTAGTGAACTTGGTCTATAATTCTTAACATCTGTTAAATCTTGTCCTTCCTTTGGTATGAGTGATATATTGGCTTCTTTCCAAGACTCTGGTATCACCTTAGTCACCTGAATTTCATTTACCAAAACCTCCAAAATCGGGGTCAACTCCTCTTTTAATTTTTTGTAAAATTTTACGGTAAATCCATCTGGACCTGGAGCTTTCCCCAACTTGGCATCCTCTATTGCATTGTATATTTCTTCTTTCTGAACTGGACCATTCAAAATTTCCTTAATTTTTAGGTCAATCTTAGGTAAGTTTACTTTATCCAAATATTTTTTAATTTTCTCCAAGTCAATATTCTTTTCTTGAAATAATTTCGCATAATACTTGAAGAAGACTCTTTTTAGGCCATTCATGTCAACAATTTCTTTGCCATCCTCAATTATTTTACTTATTGTTCTTCTCTCCCTTCAGTTTTTCAATTGCCAAGCCAAAAATTTTCCTGGTTTATTTGCTCCTTCAAAAGATTTTTGCTGCAATTTCTTTAAGCTCCAGTAGAGTTCTCTATTAAGAATCACGTTCAGTTGGTCTTGTAAAATTTGAATTTCTTTAATAAGTTTCTTTTTTCCAGGTCTTCACTTCAATTCATTTTCTTTTTGCTGAATTTTTTCACGCAACTCCTTTTGTTGCTTCATATTCTGCTTCTTTTCAGCTGCATTCATTGATATCAATATTCCTCTCATCACCGACTTGTAGGCATCCCAGACTGTCTGTATTTTGACATTTTGGTTTAAGTTCATTTGAAAAAAAAGTTGAGTCTCCTTACGTAATGTCTCAATTAACTCTGTCCTATCCAATAAATCTTCATTAATTCTCCAATGGAACTGCTTCATTTTTTCTTTTAATGTCCAAATTACCGGATTGTGATCTGAGTTGGTCTTTGGCAAAATTTCAACCTTCTGAGTTTTTAATGCTATCTCACCCGACATCCAAATCATATCTATTCTGAAGAAGGATTTATGTCGATTAGAGTAAAAGGTAAAATCTTTGACCTTAGGATTCCACTTTCTCCAAACATCTTCAAGTTTCTCTTGTTCCATCAAATTGAAAAAAAGTTTTGGAAGCTTTCCGATCTTCTCATCACCCTTTTTTGATTTCCTGTCTAATTTATTATTAACAGTACCGTTAAAGTCTCCTGCTAGTATTATCTGGTCATAATTCACTTGGTCCAATTCCTTCATCAAGTCCTTAAAAAATTTTTCTTTGGCTCCATTAGGTGCATATAAATTAACTACCAATGTCTTTTTTTTAAGCATTGTAATTTCTACAGCAATATATCCCATCTTTGTCAATAAAAATTTTGTTTTGGCTCCAAGTTTTTATTTACATAGATCACCACTCATTTTCTCTGCCAATGAATAAAATTCTTCTCCCAGTTTTTTATTAATCAAATACTTATTGTCCCACTTTTTTATATGGGTTTCTTGTAAACAGATGATGTAGATTTCTGCTTTTGTAACCAATAGTTCACTACCCTCCTTTTGGAAGGTGAATTAAGTCCATTTACATTCCACGATAACAATTTGTAATCCATCATGACTTCTTTTTAAATATCTCCGAAATCTTCAGAGTTTTCAGCCTTAAATCTATACATATCTCCAGGTGTTTTGATCACATGTCTTTTCGAATTGTAGGTGAATGACAGTCCTTGTGGTATCTCCCATCTAAATCTGATGCTTAAATGCTTCAACTTGTCCACCATAAGAACATAAGAACATAAGAGAAGCCAATGTTGGATCAGGCCAATGGCCCATCTAGTCCAACACTCTGTCACACAGCGGCCAAAATATACCAGGTGCCATCAGGAGGTCCAGCAGTGGGGCCAGGGCACCAGAAGCCCTCCCACTGCTGCCCCCTCCAGCACCAAGAATAGAGTGCATCACCTGCCCCAGACTGAGAGTTCCCATCTATACCCTGTGGCTAATAGCCACTGGTGGACTTCTGCTCCATATGTTTATCTAATTTCCTCTTGAAACTGTCCATGCTTGCAGCTGCCACGACCTCCTGTGGCAGTGAATTCCATATGTTAATCACTCTTTGGGTGAAGAAGTATTTCCTTTTATCTGTTCTAACCCGCCCTCCTCAGCCTCCACCCCTCAAAATCTCCAGGTATTTCCCAATCTGGAACCTGCAACCCTAGCCATTGGTCTGATCAGGCAGGGTTCATCTTAGGTTCTCCTGAAAGAAGTGTCTTTTCAGTCCAACTTCTTGTATTTCTTTCTGTCCTGCAAGATGATTCTTGGGAGTTCTCTCATTATTATTATCTTTTTGCCATCAATCTCCAATGGTTGAGTAAACTGCTTCTTGAATATATCCTCTTTCATTTTCCTTGTTACAAATTGAACAATAACATCTCTTGGCAAATTTTTCCTTTGAGCATAAGCTGAATTCACTCTATAAATTAAGTCAAAGTCAGAATCCAAATCTCCTTGATCTTCTCCCAAATATTCAGTTAAGGCTGCTATCACCACCATACGTATATTTTCATCCATTTTTTCTTCTATCCCTTTTAACCTCAGGTGATTTAGCATTGCTCTATATTCCATCATTGCCTCAAGATTACGGTTATTTTGTACAGTTGTTTCCATTTTTTTGTCTATGTCTTGTGTCTTTTGCTCCAATTCAGTTGATTTTGTTGCCAAAGCTTTAACTTGACTATTTGTATTTGCCACTTCTTTTTTGATTTCAGTCACCTCTGCTAACACTAACTCTCCCAAGGCTGCCACATTTTTTTCTTGGACTTCTTCCAACTGTTCCAGCTGTTTTTCCATTTGTTTCTCTATCTGTTGATCTATCTGTTTCATCATACCTTGAATCGCTTCGAGCATGCGCACCCCTGAGGCCAGCGCATCCTAGGCGACCGCCTAGTTCGCCCAATGGGCAATCTGGCCGTGAATAAAAGGAATTACATGGATTGTGGGAGGTGGTAGTGGTTGTTTGTAACTTTATACATTCCTTTTTGGCATTAAATCTGATAATTGGAACTCAGTGAGGTTTTTTAGTAGTTAGGATTGGGTTATTGGTCACATAGGACTGGATGCAATTAACACCTGTGGCGCAGGTTTCCGAGGGCTAGACAATACAGCGCATCTTCACTGGGCGGGGGGGATAGGGTTAAAAAGACATCCCGCAAACTGCAAGGGTTGCATTGCCTGGTGTTCCACATCCCCACCTCAGCCCACTGTGTTTTTATATATGCAAATTAATGTATACCTGTGGACTGAAAAGACACTTCTTTCAGGAGAACCTAAGATGAACCCTGCCTGATCAGACCAATGGCTAGGGTTTCAGGTTCCAGATTGGGAAATACCTGGAGATTTTGGGGGGTGGAGGCTGAGGAGGGCGGGGTTTGGGGAGGGGAAGGACTTCAGTGGGGTATACTGCAATAGAGTCCACCTTCCGTATCAGCAATTTTATTTATTTATTTATTTGCAGTTTGTATTCTGCCCTACCCTGCAAGTGTGCTCAACCAAGAATTCTAACCAACAACAACAAGACAACCAAAAATTCTAAAAAAATTAAATAATGAGGTGGGTAAAATGAACTGATCTGCTAGTCTGGAGATCAGTTGTAATCCCAGTTCTTCAGCCAGCATCTGGAGGTTGGCAACTCTACCAGTGACCCATCTAATCCAGCATCCTGTTTCAAACATCAGCTATCCAGTTGTCCTGGAGGGTCAACAAACAGGCCATATGTTATACTAGCTGCAAGGCCCGTTGCGTGGCCTGATGCAACAGGCGCTAACCGGAGTCTCTCTGCGGGCCCCATCCCCCTGTATGGTAGTGGCTGCAGGGGGGATGCCAGGAAGGCCATCATCCAGCCTGGGCCGCCAGCATGCAGCCGCCGGAGCACCCGCCCGGTCCAGCGACTGGAGGCAGAGTGGGGTGAAGAGCTGTGTGCTGGCTGTGTGGGCAGGACCAAGCCCACACAGCCAGGCACGCCAGCCAATGGCCACGGCCCAACCTATTTTGCCGCGCATTTTCACCTTATTTGGGCATGCCTTATTTGGGCATAACAGGCAACCACTACGCTTTTATATAATAGGAAAGGATATTGTGTTATATGGATAGCCAGAATGAGCCTGAGCTTCAGTCCATAGACTCTCAGTAACCAAAAATCAACAGCCTGATTGGCTGACATTGTGCAATGAACAAATCAGGGAAGACTTTGACTTTCAGCAGGAGCAAACCCTATTCGTCCTAAGTACTTAGGATCGGACCTTACTGTTCTAGGGGTGTGGTTTAGCTAGTTCCAAACTGTATATAAGTTGAGATTGTTTTGTGTTGTGTTCTAATAAACTGAAATCACTGGTTAAGAAAACGCTGCCTGATCTCAAGTTACAACAACGTAGGAGCCAAGGCCTTCCCCTGATGTTGCCTCCAAGTACTGATATTTAGAACTTTGATGAGAGAAAATTATGCCACAATAAATCAGTTTAGGTTCCAGGTTTGCCATGACATGATAGTGCCATTCTAAGCAGAATCACACTCTACTAGCACAGGTCTCTCTGGTTATAATACACTCCAGTTACTTAACCTGAGGGATGCAGCTAATGAGGCTTATGTATGACTGTTATTTTAAGTTATTTATATGCTTATGATATGCTTTAATTGTATTTGTCATGACCCCAGTGGATCGCCACCTTCTGCCACCACCACTCTGGACAGAGTACCCTCCCAAGCAGGCTTCCCTCTAAGCTGAGTTAGCGTGAGCTAGCTCACAGTTTTTTAGCCTCCGGCTCACACATTTTTGTCTTAGCTCAGGAAGGAGGGCTCCAGAGCAAATGAATTTATGCAGTAGCCAAACGGCTTGCTCACAACTTTAATGCCAGTGGCTCACGAAGTAGAATTTTTGCTCACAAGACTCCACAGCTTAGAGTGAACATTGCTCCCAAGCCCAACCAAAATGCCCCTTTTAAGCCGAGAACATAGGCGTGATGACCAGGCAGAGAATTAGTTCAAGTTCAAGTTAGCCTTTGTTGGCATAAACTACAAGTTATACAACTTAAGAACTGATTAAAACATGCCTATGAAAAATTACTATGACTTAATATTGTGCAATTAGGAGCTAATAAGGATCTTATGTCTCTAAGAACCTTTGGCGCAGCTTTAAAGTCAGGCAAAGAAACTTGGCCACCTTCTCAGTAATATCAGGACTGAGGTCTTTTAAAAGTCTATGTACCTTGAGTGCATCAGAACAATCCACCATACTGAATAAGATAGAGTGTAAATAAAAATTCCTTAAATCCACATACAGATTACAGTGCAAGAGAACATGAGTAATAGATTCCACGCATTTCTTTCTGCAGGGCAGTATCTGGCCGAATGAGAAACCTTGTTAAATCTGCCATATAAAATGGCAGAAGGCATAGCATGACATCTGGCCAGAGTAAATGCTCTGTGTTGTTGAGGGACCTGCAGAGAGGATAAATATGAGGCCATCTTCCCTGTAGTAAGGGGGATCACAAAATTCAAGGGGGAGCAGGTTTTATTTGCTAAACTGTATAATTTCTGGCACTCAGTATCTAACATCCTGCTTTTGGTCTGTTGAAATGCGGCAGCAAGGGGCACCATAGACAGGGACTCTAAAGAAAGGCCCAATACTTTGATTTTTTCCTCAATGTGTGCTGACCAATTTGATGCATTAAGCTCAGAGAGCATGTGATATATGAGGCTCCCATGTTCGGCATTATAATGTAGGCGGAGCCAATATTTGAGTGTCCTAAACCATGCACAGGTCTCCATCAAGGACGAGCCAGTTTCCAAATATATGACTGCATTCAAGACGTAATTTGGCAAGCCCATGATTTTCCGCAGAAATTTAGATTGGACTCGCTCAATGGCACAGTCAAAGGACCTAATCCAGATTGGAATGCCATACAATAGCTGGGAACTGACTTTGGACTTGAAGATTTTTATTGCAGCTGGCACAAATTGGTTGCCCCTACAGTAGAAGAAAAGTGCTATAGCTGATGCGCTAACACTAGCAGCCTTCACTGCATATTTACAATGGGTAGACCAAATTGCATTATATTGAAAGTGAATACCTATATATTTATAATGTTTGACTTGTTCTATCACTTTGCCATTGATGGACCATTTGTATAATTTCCACTTTTTAGAGAACACTAGGATTTTGGACTTGTCATAATTCAGCTGAAGCTTATTGTTAGTAAAAAAAAAAGCGATACAGCGAGACAGCAAACGTCTCAAACCAACTCTAGAATAGGATAACAACACTGTGTCATCGGCATAGAGTAGTAAGGGTACATGTGTTTTGCCTAGTTTGGGACTATGGCAATCCGAATCAGAGAGCTGGGCAGCAAGATCATTAAGAAAGATGTTAAATAAGAAAGGGGTTAAAATAGAACCCTGCTTAACGCCCTTATTTGTGGCAATCTTAGGTGTCAAGTTAGGCAGAGATTTAAACAAATGGATTATTAACACAGTAATGGGGCAAGGAAAACCAGACAAGGTGTTTTAAAATATATAACAATGTTTAAAGGCAAAATAATCAAATCTAACATGACTACCTAGTTCACTTAACTGGTTACTACTTCAAGGCCCACAGCCTTCTTACCAGGCCTGTCCCTGTACTCACTCTGTCCCAAGTGAGGGAACTTTCTCCTCAGACCAGACTGTGAGACAAGACCACAGAAGAGCAAAAGAACCCAGTTTCCCAACAGCATACAGAGTTTCTATCACATTCCCTTCAGTTTAGCTCTGTGAGAGGAAAGAACACAGTTTTTCCACAGCCTGCAAAGTATGTAACAGTCTCTTCACACAATCCCTGGACACTGATTGGTTACAACTGTCACTAAGCATTGTGGGGATTGTAGGCTATGACTGCTTTCTACTGCCATGCAGGTCACTCCTGGGACCAGGCTGCACTAGGCCTTGCTCCCAGTCCTGCACAGATCATGACAATATTCTAATTGTATTTTATGAATTGTTGTAAGCCGCCCTGAGCCCACCTTGGTGGGGAGGGTGGGATATAAATTAATTAAATAAATAATTATCTGGAAAATTCAGAAATTTACAATAATTGAAAATGTGATACTATGGAAATAATTCTAATTTTGATAGTCATATTCAGATATTTCATTTGCCCTGGTCCCCATCATAGTTTAGAATAAATGCCGTCATCCTCCAAGAGGTGTTCATATTCCTAACTTGTTCAAAAACTACCAAATGTGAATATCTTTAGATTTCTTAAAAAGAAAACAACATGTTGTGCTCAGTACAACCAAAGCCAAAAAGACAATTTTTTCATAACATTTTTCATGCCTTTAACAGATTAAGGTTATTAATATTTTCCCTTTTTATATGGCTGAAACAGGAAAATACCTTTTCTATAGAACTCAATATTTTCAAGATTTGTGTTACTGTAATACAGAGTTTCACCACTCTGTGGCAGCAAACAATTTTAAAATTCAAACTGTGTACAATCCAATGCATGGCCATTTGGAATTCAATCACACTGTATTCCATAGGTTTTTCTTCTAGGTAAGCTTGCAAGGACTGAAGTCTGAATTATCCAAATTACTCTTGTAAAGCCATTGATTTCTATGGGATTTACTGCCTATGTACTTATTTGACTAAATCCACCTGGATCCAAGACCTCGGATAGTAATAGACTAGTATAAAATCAAGATTATTTCGATATTTATTATTTAGAAAATTTCTGTTTCACTTCTCCAGAGAACCTGCTCAGGGCAAATGACAAATTAACATAATAAAAACATAATAACATAAAGTTGTTAATTAATAAACTATTAAAAACCCAGTATGAGCATAAAAACAGCATAAGTCCCAGCAAGCACAGGGTCTCACAGTACAGGTTCTGAGGTCACAATCCAACATCAAAGTCCAGGGTCAGATGACACAATCCAAAACAAGGAGAGAAGGCAGTCCAAAGTCAAAGCATAAGTTCCAAAGGTAGGTTCCAAAAGCAGTCCAAGGGTCAGGTAACAAGTTTTCAAGAATCAGAGCTGCTGAGGGGGGAGGGGAACAAAGTTCCATGAACATTGGTCGTGGTCAGCTACAGCAATGATTCTCAGCCTTCTTAATATGATGAACTACAAGTCCAAATTTATTTGGTATGGTGACCCATCAAGGGCCAGCCCAAGTTTTTTTGGCTCCCTAAGCAAACTGTGACCTTCCGTCCATCTGGTCCAGCATTCCATTTTCTGTAGTGGTCAATCAGATGTTTTTGAAAAAAACACAAAATTTGCATAAATAGTGCAGCTGCCCCAAAACAAGTGGCATTCTAAGGTACACAATGTTTGCATATGGCGGTTACATTCCAGCCTTTGACCAAGAGGTTGGGCTGCTGAAGGAACAGCACCAAGACAGAGCCCATGCATGCTTATGCCTCTTTTTCTCTCCTCCTGCTTTTCATAGTGCACTGGACAGCTCCTGCCCGCTCTCTAGCCTTACCCCCTCCTTCTGGTTACAGTCATAACAATTACTAGTTGCTTGATGAATGGCTTTTGCCCCCTCCTTGTTGTCACAAAGAAAGGGGGAGATGAGAATGTGAAAAGGAGCCAAGCAAGCATTAGAGCAAGACAAGCCAGCACAGCTGATGGCTGCTATAGTAATTGAGAGCCTGCAGCCTTCTAACAAAGTCATTGTCACCAGCAGTCTATCATTTCCCTCTTCCTTTCCTTCCGCCCAGCACCACAGTTTTGCCTGCCCAAAGCTGCAGCAAGATAAAAAAAACTTGCCATCTCTTTTCCTTAATTTCTGACCTTCTTTCTCACACTTTTCTCATTCATTTCTCTCTCCTTCCACCTAATTTTTCCACCACCACCCCTTATTTTCAAATCTTGGTCTCAACTTTTCATCCTTATCCAGCTTGGCAACTTAGAATGTGCTTAATAGTAGTATAGTAGTAAAACTATAGTTAATATTATGAACAGAAGGGGAGGCAGATCAAGGGGGAGAGTTAATATTTCCCATGATCAAAAAAAGCAGTAAAACGATGCTTCTCCTACACTTTTACATGCATGGTGATGCAGCTACAGGGCTTTTTGGATGATGCCTCTGGTTTAGATCCCTTCCAGTCCAGCTTCCGCACAGGCCACAGGACAGAGACAGTACTGGTCATTCTCACAGATGACCTCCGGATCGGGGCGGATCAGCGGAGCTGTTGTTGTTAGATTTGTTGGCCATGTTCGATACGGTCAACCATCAGCTACTGGCCCACCGCCTCACCAACACTGGAGTTCAGGGATTAGCCTTGCAGTGGCTTGTCTCCTTTCTCCAAGATCGGGGAGAAAGAGTGGCACTGGGGGATCAGCTATTCCAAAGGCACCCACTGGAATGTGGAGTGCCTCAAGGGGCAGTGCTGTCCCCGATGCTTTTTAACATCTATATGCGCCCTCTTGCCCAGATTGCCTGGAGGCATGGACTGGGGTGTCACCAATATGCAGATGACACCCAGATCTATCTGTTGTTGGACGGTCAGTCTAGACAGTTTGTAACTGCAATAAAGAAGGCCAATGCTATGCTCGGGGTTATTAAGAAGGAAATTGAAAACAAATCAGCCAGTATCATAATGCCCCTGTATAAATCATTGGTACAACCTCATTTGGAATACTGTGTACAGTTCTGGTTGCCACACCTCAAAAAGGATATTATAGCATTGGAAAAAGTGCAGAGAAGGGCAACTAGAATGATAAAAGCGTTGGAACACTTTCCCTATGAAGAAAGGTTAAAACCCTTGGGGCTCTTTAGCGTGGAGAAATGATGGCTGAGGGGTGACATTATGAAGGTTTATAAGATTATGCATGGGATAGAGCAGGTTGAGAAAGAAGTACTTTTCTCCCTTTCTCAAAATATAAGAACTCGTGGATACTCCATGAAATTGCTGAGCAGTCGGGTTAGAACAGATAAAAGGAAGTACTTCTTCACCCAAAGAGTGATTAACATATGGAATTCACTGCCACAGGAGGTGTGGCAGCTACAAGCATGGACAGTTTCAAGAGGGAATTAGATAAACATATGGAGCAGAAGTCCATCAGTGGCTATTAGCCACAAGGTATAGATAGGAACTCTCAGTCTGGGGCAGGTGATGCACTCTATTCTTGCTGCTGGGGGGGGCAGCAGTGGGAGGGCTTCTAGTGTCCTGGCCCCACTGGTGGACCTCCTGATGGCACCTGGTATATTTTGGGCACTGTGTGATAGAGTGTTGGACTAGATGGGCCATTGGCCTGATTCAACATTGACTTCTCTTAAGTTCTTATGTTCATGGTTCAGATGCCCCCTAGCAAACATAGTCTTTGAGGTATGTGGGACTCCATCATTCTCGTGTTGAGTGGCATACTTCGGGGGCCTGGGCAGTGCTGTCCTGTGTTGCTCCTGTGGGAAGGTACCGGGGTTGCTGCCAGGGCAGGGCTGCCAGGGCAGATGTGCTTCATGGATCCGGGCCACAGGATGGCTCTGGGATGCTGCTGTCATCCCCTCCTTGACTGTAGCTGGGGTTGAGCAGATACTGCCGGCTCTTCCGGGCTCTGATAGTTGGCTTCGCTCCCATCTGGTACCTCTGGAGCAGCTGGGAGGATGTGGCAGTGCAGCTGGTCTATATGTCATCGCAGCAGCTGGCCGTCCTCACTGGACACCTCGTATGAACATGGGCCCATCACCCAGACGATCTTGGCTGGGACCCATGTGGAGCCTCAGGCATAGTTCCAGGTGTACACTGGGTTTCCCGGAAAGAACCCTTGGGAAGCTTCCTCATTCTCTGTGGCTGCGCTGTGCTCCGGGGCCCTATCTGGATGGAGGCGGTCTAGCCAGGTGGTTGGGCGCCTTCCCATGAGTAGCTCTGCTGGGTAGCAGCCCATAGTGGAGTGGGGTGTCATTTGATGGCTGAATAGGAAGGCCGCCAGCTTGTAGTCCCAGTCCCCTTGGTCCATGCAACACAGGGAGTCTTTTGTCATTTGGACCATGCGCTCAACTTGGCCATTGGTGGCAGGGTGAAAAGGAGCTGAGTGGATGTGCTGGATCCCATAATACTGCACAAACTCCTGGAACTCCGTGGAGGTGAAGGCTGTGCCATTATCCGTCACTGGGGAGTCTGGTATCCTGTGAGTACGAAAGATCCACCACATTGTGCGGATGGCTGAGCGAGACGACGTAGAGGGCACTGGGACCACCTCCAACCACTTTGTGTAGGCATCGACCAAGATAAAGAATATTTGTCCAGGTGGAGTCTAGCCTATGGTTTATGCAAAGATTCCTATGGCCGCACCGGTGCCTTCGATGGCTCCGGTCATGACTCCTAGCACTTCTGGCACCACTTCACCTTGTCTTCAATTTCACCATCAAGACCTGATCACCACACAACTCCAGGCCAGGGCTTTCATCCCTACAATCCCCGAGTGATTTTCATGCAGAGCTGCGATTACTCTATTTCTCAGAGGTGTGGGCACCACTACCCTGCTGCCCCAGAGCAGGCCCCCCTTGTGCAAAGACAGTGAGAAGAGAATGCTGTAAACTCTGGTTCCACCAAACTGGTGGGCCACCCCCACCCCACCCAGTCCAAGACCCAGGAGAGGACACGATCTTGGCTGATGAGCCTCGCGACCTCGGAGACCTGAACCGGACAATCGGACAGGTCCTCCAGCAGGGCAACATGGTGTGTGGGGGCCAGATTGGGATCACAAGATAGCTCAGCACGTCAGCATGGTCCAGGGAGTACCCAGGGAGACAGCATCTGCAGGGTCTGGCGGTCAGGGGCCAAGAGGCCCAGCAGCGGCTTGCGGTCCGTGATCATGGTGTAGACCCAGCCAAACAGGTAGTCATGGAATTTTTTTTACACCAGCCACGATTGCCAAGGACTCTTTGTCAATTTGTGCATAGTTACGCTTGGCCACTGAGAGGGTGTGGGAATAGTATGCAATTGGTATCAAATGGCCATCGGCCAATTTGTGCCCCAGGACCACCCCCACCCCGTATGGAGAAGCATCGCAAGCCAGAATCACTAGGAGGTTCTCATCGAAATGGGTGAGGACCACATTTGAGGACAACAGTTCCTTTACAGCCTGGAAGGCGGCAGTGTGCTTGGGACCCCAGGACCACAGAGCAGACTTGTCCAGGAGCTGGTGGAGGGGTTCCGCCACTGTGGCTTTGTGGGGCAGGAAGGAACGATAGAAATTTAAAAGCCCCAGGAAGGCCTGCAGTTCAGCTTTGGAGAAGGGAGCAAAGGCATTCATGATGGTGTGGACCTTGTCTGGTGTGGGGTGGATGCCCTGAGCATCAGCTGCAAACCCCAGAAATTCCAGCTGCAGTACCCCCAGGAGACACTTTTTATGTTTCACCTTCAGTCCTGCCTCGCTGAAGCGCTGGAGTACCGTCCAGAGCCGTGTCACGAAGGTCATGGAGTTGGGCGCTGCACTTAAAACATCAAAAAACAGTTTGACTCCGGGGATACCTTTGAGGAGACAGCCCATCAGAATTTGGAAAATCTCCAGAGCCACACTCACCCCAAACTGCAGCCTGCAAACTTGGAAAGCACCCCAGTGGGTGAATATGGTCTGGGCCTCAACAGTGAGGCCAGCACATGGCTGATGACCGGCACTGGGTAGGCATGGTCCTGCAGCGCTTTATTCAGTGTGCATTTATAGTCCACGCAAATCCAGACGTCCCCATTCGGCTTAACTGGAGTGACTATGGGTGTTTCCCATTGGGCATGCAGAACAGGCTCTAGCACTCCCTGTGCTACCAGGCAATCTAATTCTGCCTTGAACTTGGGCTGCAACGCAAACGGGGGTCACCTGGCTTTCATTCTGATGGGCCTTACGTTGGGGTTTAAATCAAGTGTGACCAGGGGACCGGTGTAGCGGCCAAGTGTGCCATCGAAGACCCCCAGAAATTCATCGCAGACTGCATTAAAAGTACTGCGGCCACACCTGGTTGACCCCCATGTCTCCAAACCCCAGGGGCCCAAACCAAGAAAGTCCCAGTAGGCTTGTGAGCCGCCCTCCCACCACCAGCAGATCCAACACCCCCTCGAAGTCCTTGTATTGGACCTTGAATTTGCGCCAACCCTTTATAGCCACCAGGTTTTTTTGGAAGTCCCATAGAGACAGGCCCAGCGGTTTCTTCAGGAGGGGTCCCCCCCTTGGGCAGAGCCTCTGCAGGGACTCTGCTGAAATGATAGAGAACAAAGATCCAATGTCCAATTCCAATTTACGGGGATCTTGTGATCCCAATCTGGCCCCCACACCCTCTATCATCATGGTTACATGCATTTTGTTGGGAGCATCAGGGGGCAAATTCAGTACCTGATGCTGGTGGTGGTTGATAAACAGGGTGTGAAGGTCCCTCGCTTCCTGGTGCATGGTCGACCTCCGATGAGTCCACTGGGAGCGGCAGACATGTGCGAGATGGCCAGCTTTCCTGCAGGTCCAGCAGATGGCGTTGTGGAACCAGCAGGATCAGCACTCATGGTCTTCCCCACAGCTTGCACAGGGCGTAGGAACACTGGACTTGGCAGGCGCTTGAGCTGAGGGCCAGGTGACTGGAGGGGTTGACTTGCGTGCATCACACTGTACCGGATACCGTACCTGGTGAGCTTCCTCTGTCCGAGACTTCGGAGTCTTGGGCATTGATGGCCTGGTGTGCGGTGGGGGCTTGGCGATCCTGTTGGGATTTCTCAAAAGCGGTAGCTGTCTGCAGTGCCTGGTTGATCTTGGGTTTCTCCAGGCCAATGAGCTTCCTTCTCAGTTTTGGTTCCCGGACCCCCCAAACGAACTGGTTCAAGAGGGTGTCTTCGATGGCCGGGAACTCACAGTTGATTGCTAGCCAACAGATGTCAGCTAGGAAATCGGTGGCCGATTCTCCAGACCTCTGGGTGCACACCATGAAGTCCATCCGCATCACCATTTTGGAGGGCTTCGGTGCAAAGTGGTCCATCAGGGCTTTTACCAGCTCATCGTAGGTGGCTGCCTCCAAGGTTTTCTGGGTGATAAGGCCCTTGACCAAGCAGATCGTGGTGACCCCGCATGTGCTTAGCAGCCAGGATTTCTTCAAATTGGCATCTTCTGTTTTCTGGATCTTGAAAAAGTGTTTCAGGGGGGTGGAGCACCGCTGAACATGGCAGATGTGGTTTGAGATTGCTCCTGGCTTGACTCTCCTAAAATCGACTACAAGTTGTCCTGCTCCATTCTTCCTTGCTAAAAAGTTATGGGAAGATCTTCAAAAGGAAAATCAACTAAATCCTCTTCATCAACATCAACAGTGAGGAGATACTTCATGAGAGAAGTTGCTACCAACAGGTCTGGCCTAACTGCTGTAAACGCTGACAACATGGCATCCGGAGGCAGCCCGGTAAGCACACCAGACGCAAATGACTCAGCACCATCGACCAAAAATGATTTAAAGCTCCTGAAAGATGAACTTTAAAAATTTTTTACAACTCTGGTGTTGGAAGTTATCCAACCAATGCAAACCCAACTAAATGAATTTGTAAAAGACCTTCGTGATACTTCAAAAATCACAGAGAACAACGCAGAACTTACTTTAACACTGCAAGAAGAAATAAAAACATTGCAATCCTCTGACCACCAAAAGTCTATCCAACTCACCTCCCTTGAAAATCGCTGGAGACTACTCAACCTGAAATTCAGAGGGGTGGCTGAAGGCACGGAGGAAGGCAGAGAGGTAACACATTTTTTATCGACCTGGTTGGTGGGCATTTTGGAGCTGGAGGAAGGGAAGACACCCATCATCATTAAAGCTTATAGATTGGGACCCTTGGCCTCAGCTCGCAAAGGCAGGCCTAGAGATATCCTGGCACAATTCTTATATCCAAATACCAGAATCCTCAAGGAGGCACGTATTCACGGGTTTCTCCCCTATGAAGACGCCAAAATTCAAGAGGCGAAGCCTTAAAGTTTTTGCTGCCAAGCTCTTCAAAGTCAACATTCGGTTTCACTGGAGCCCTGCTTCTGATATTCATGTATTCCGCAATGGACTTCTACACCAAGCTTCTGATGTTATTACAGGGAAAGCCTTACTTTCCTCTTTAGGTCTTCAACTTATATCCGAAGAAGAAGAAGATCTTTTATTTTTTTATGTATTTATGTATGTATTTATTTATTTATTTATTATGAGATTTATACCCCGCCTTCCCCGCAAAGCAGGCTCAGGGCGGCTTCCAGTCAATATAAATACATACATAAAACATATTTTAAAAATACAACAATTAACAACACATTATAAATACAAATATAAAACAATTACAAATACAAAATACAAAGTACAAAAATGCTGGCAGTGGTTAAAACCATTGAACTAATGTTTCACGATATCTGAAGAGCTGGTGTTCCTTACTTGCCAACTCCAATGGCCCCTGCTTGGTAATAGGTGCTAGATGTTCCTGATCAGGCAGCTACTCAGTTGTAGCATTGCGGACTGGGCACTCCAGCTGCAGCGGCCCCTAATTGAATGCCTGGCGGAAGAGCTCCGTCTTACAGGCCCTGTGGAACTGAAAGAGGTCCCGCAGGGCCCTGATCTCCTCCAGGAGCTCATTCCACCAGATAGGGGCCGCCACCGAAAATGCCCCAGCTCTAGTGGCAGCTAGCCTGGCCTCCCTTGGGCCAGGGAGGGTCAAACGATTTTGCGACCCAGACCGTAGTGCTCTCTGGGGTATATACGGGGAAAGGCAGTCTCATAGATATGTTGGACCCCAGCCATGTTGTTGTTGTTGTTCAGTCGCACAGTCGAGTCCGACTCTTCGCGACCCCATGGACCAGATTACGCCAGGCCCTCCTGTCTTCCGCTGTCCGCTGAAGTCTGCTCAATTTCATGTTCGTTGCATCGATGACACTGTCTAACCATCTCATCCTTTGCCGTCCCCTTCTTCTTTGACCTTCAATCTTTCCCAGCATCAGGGTCTTCTCCAGTGAATGCTCCCTTCTCATTTGGTGGCCAAAGTATTTGAGCTTCGGCTTCAGGATCTGGCCTTCAAGGGAACAGTCAGGGTTGATTTCTTTTAGGATTGACTGATTTGATCTCCTTGCAGTCCAAGGGACTCTCAAGAGTCTTCTCCAGCACCATAGTTCAAAAGAATCTATTCTTCGGCGCTCAGCCTTCCTTATAGTCCAACTCTCGCAGCCATACATTACTACGGGGAATACCATTGCTTTGACCATGCGGACTTTTGTTGGCAAGGTGATGTCTCTGCTTTTTATCATGCTGTTTAGGTTTGCCATTGCTTTCCTCCCAAGGAGCAGGCGTCTTTTAATTTCATGGCTGCAGTCACCATCTGCAGTGATCTGGGATCCTAGGAACATGAAGTCTGTCACTACTTCTACGACTTCCCCTTCTATTTGCCAAGGAGTGATGGGGCCAGATGCCATGATCTTAGTTTTTTTGATGTTGAGCTTCAAGCCCACTTTTGCGCTCTCCTCTTTCACCCTGAGCAAGAGGCTCTTTAGGTCCTCTTCACTTTCTGCCATCAGAGTGGTATCGTCTGCATATCTGAGGTTATTGATCTTTTCCCCAGCAATCTTAACTCCAGCTTGTGATTCATCCAGGCCAGCATTTCGCATGATGTACTCTGCATATAAATTAAATAAGCAAGGTGACAATATACATCCTTGTCGTACTCCTTTTCCTATGCTAAACCAATCAGTTGTTCCATATCCGGTTCTAACTGTTGCTTCTTGACCCTTATACAGGTTTCTCAGAAGACATGTGAGGTGGTCCGGTACTCCCATCTCTTTAAGAACCTGCCATAATTTATTGTGATCCACACAATCAAAGGCTTTAGCATAGTCAATGAAGCAGAAGTAGATGTTTTTCTGGTACTCTCTTGCTTTCTCCATAATCCAGCGAATGTTGGCAATTTGATCTCTAGTTCCTCTACCTCTTCGAAACCCAGCTTGTACTTCTGGTAGTTCTCTATCCACGTACTGTTGGAGCCTAGCTTGTAGGATTTTGAGCATGACCTTGCTAGTGTGTGAAATGAGTGCAATTGTGCGATAGTTTGAACATTCTTTGACGTTGCCCTTCTTTGGGATTGGAATGTAAACTGACCTTTTCCAATCCTGTGGCCACTGTTGTGTTTTCCAAATTTGTTGGCAAATTGAGTGCAGCACTTTAACAGCATCTTCTTTTAAGACTTTGAATAACTCAGCTAGGATACCATCACCTCCACTAGCTTTGTTGTTAGTAATGCTTTCTAAGGCCCATTGAACTTCGCTTTCCAGGATGTCTGGCTCGAGGTCAGTGATTATACCATCGTGGTTGTCAAGGACATTGAGGTCCTTCTTGTATAGTTCTTCTGTGTATTCTTGCCATCTTTTCCTAATCTCTTCTGCTTCTGTTAGGTCCCTACCGTTTTTGTCCTTTATCATGGCCAGCTTTGCATGGAACGTTCCCTTGATTTCTCCAATTTTCTTGAAGAGATCTCTAGTCCTTCCCAATCTATTGTTTTCCTCTATTACTCTGCATTGTTCATTCAGGAAAGCCTCCTTATCTCTCCTTGCTGTTCTCTGGAAATCTGCATTAAATTGGGCAAATCTTTCCTTATCCCCATTGCCTTTAGCTTTCCTTCTTTCCTCTGCTATGTGTAAAGCCTCATCAGACAGCCACTTTGCTTTTTTGCATTTCTTTTTCTTTGGGATGGCGGTGAGTGCTGCCTCCTTTACAATGTCACGGACCTCTGTCCATAGTTCTTCAGGCACTCTGTCTATCAAATCTAGTCCCTTAAACCTATTCTTCACCTCTACTGTATATTCATCGGGGATGTGATCTAGGTCAAATCTGAATGGCCTTGTGGTCTTCCCAACTTTCTTCAATTTAAGTCTGAATTTTGCAATGAGTAGCTCATGATCTGAGCCACAGTCAGCTCCAGGCCTTGTTTTTACTGACTGGATAGAGCTTCTCCATCTTTGACTGCAAATTATATAGTCAATCTGATTTCGGTGTTGCCCATCTGGTGATGTCCATGTGTAGAGACGCCTCTTAGGTTGTTGGAAAAGGGTGTTTGCTATGACCAGCGTGTTCTCTTGACAAAACTCTGTTAGCCTTTGCCCTGCTTCATTTTGTTCTCCAAGGCTAAATTTGTCTGTTATTCCGGTTACCTTTTGATTTCCTACTTTAGCATTCCAGTCCCCTATGATGATGAGGACATCATTTTTTGGTGTTAGTTCTACGAGCTGTTGTAGGTCTTCGTAGAACTGGTCCACTTCAGCCTCTTCTGCAGCAGTGGTTGGGGCATAGACTTGGATTACTGTGATATTGAATGGTTTGCCTTGGATTCGGACCGAGATCATTCTGTCATTTTTGAGATTGTATCCCAATACTGCCTTTCTCACTCTCTTGTTGACTATAAAGGCCACACCATTTTTTCTATGGGATTCCTGGCCACAGTAGTAGATATAATGGTCTTCTGAGTTAAATTCGCCCATTCCTGTCCACTTTAGTTCACTGATTCCCAAGATGTCAATGTTCATTCTTGCCATCTCATTTTTGACCACGTCAAGCTTACCTTGATTCATAGACCTTACATTCCAGGTTCCTATGCAGTATTGTTCTTTGCAGCATCGAACTTTCCTTTCACCGTCAGACACATCCACAACTGAGCGTCCTTTCGGCTTTGGCCCAGCCGCTTCACTCTTTCTGGGGTTACTCGTACTTGCCCTCTGCTCTTCCTCAGTAGCATATTGGACACCTTCCGACCTGAGGGGCTCATCTTCCGGCGTCATATCTTTTAGCCTTTTGTTACTGTCCATGGGGTTTTCTTGGCAAAGATACTGGAGTGGGTTGCCATTTCCTTCTCCAGGGGATCACGCTTGGTCTGAGTTCTCTGCTGTGGCCTGTCCGTCCTGGGTGGCCCTCCACGGCATAGCCCACAGCCTCATCGAACCACGCAAGCCCCTCGCCACGACAAGGCAGTGATCCATGAGGGAGGGACCCCAGCCATATAGGGCTTTAAAGGTGAGAACCAGCACTTTGAAGCAGACTCGGTATGCTATTGGCAGCCAGTGCAGTGACCTTAGCGCAGGCCAAATGTGCTCCCTTCTAGGGAGGCCCATCAGCAGCCTGGCCACGGCATTCTGGCCTGGCCGCGGTTTGAATTCCTAATAATCTTTTATGGAAGTCTGGTATTTGGAACAGTTTTTACTTTCTATAGTTTAGTTTATTAATACAATTTTTTCACACATATATAAAGTTAAAATGCTCTTTTTGCAAATTACAAACTAGGATTACTAGTTGACTGAAAGTATATAGTTGCATTCCTGTTAATGTTAATTAATGTTATAGTATTGATAAAGTATATTCTTATTATAAAGCTTACCCGGATAGGGCTTTTTTAATTTTACACTTTTCTTATCCTGCAAACATAGTGTATTTATTAATGATTCAGTATTTGGATTTTTGCAACTTTATGGAACCTGTTATACTGATTATACAAGTGGAATTTATTTTACTCATTTCGTAATTGTATAATTGGCCAATCAATCATTTTAATTATAATGCCTGAACTTTATAGTAGGTTTATCTATGCTTCTATGTCTGCCCGGGCAGGGCCTATTTAACTTAATTTATGTGCTTGCTATTATGCATTTATAGTTTACTTATTAAGGTTTTAATGTTTGAGTTTTTAATAATGTAAATTTTGAGATACTGTTTGCAACAGAGAAATGTCTTATTTTCTATTGCACAATTGACTATTTAATAGCATTTTAATACTGTTATTAGACCTTTAGAGTTTGCATTTACATTCTGTGGTAATCTCCATGGATCTCCATGGAAATCATGGGGACCTTAGTTCTCAATTTATTTTATAGGAATGCTTGTTAAATTAATTATGAGTTACAACAACTATTAGAAATAGTATAATAAAATACTATTTAGATCAACTAGGTTATTTTAACACTTATATGGAATGTTTGTAGCAGGATGTTAAATCCTTGTTTTATTTTATCTATATCTCTACCCCTTTTGATAGGAAAGGAGACAAACTGGGTAATTTCTCCCACAATAGTTGTATTAAAAGTAGGTTTTCTTCCTTATAGGTTAGGAATCTTCCAGACAGGGGACATTTTGGATCACCCTTTTCCTTTGGGAAACTTGGAAGGTAACCCTGCATTGTAGCAGGGTTTAGAGTGTTTTCAAGTTCAGCTGGTTTTGAGCCAGTTTTTAAGTGTTTAGATTAGACTAGTTATTAGGATAACACAGTTATTTTATATATCACTTTATATTAGCTGTTCTGTTTTAATTTTTGGTCTTTTTCATTGTTCAAGTAGGTGAAGATCGGTTTTCTGCTATGTCTCATTCTTTTAAAGTGGTTTCCTGGAATGCCAGAGGTTTGAACAATAGAATTAAACTTCATAAAATATCCTCATTCTGGGCCAAAGAATGACCTGACATCTTGTGTTTACAAGAGACCCACTTGAAAAATCCTCCGAAACAAATATTGAAAACTACCTGGTTTAGTCAACAATTCCACGCAAATGGTACTTCCAAGGCAAGAGGTATGGCAATTTTGCTTTCAAAGAACTTTTCTTTCCAATACACATATATTTAAATTGATCCGCAAGGAAGATATATTTTTATTAAGGGAACCCTAAATGGGGAATTTCTTACAATAGCATCGATTTACGCCTCAAATCTAAACCAATTGAAGTTTCTTAGTGAGATCCTAGACAAATTGATGGAATTTAACCAAGGAGAAATAATCATTGGATGTGATCTGAATCATATAGTTAACCTTGCTCTTGATCATACATTTAAACACGCACAGGATTGTAAAAAGCAAAAAAACCCAAAATAACTGAATTAGCAGCGATTTTTGAGAGGTATAATTTATCAGACTTATGGAGAACATTAAACCCAGGGATAAAACAATATACCTTTTATTCAAATACTCATAATGTTTACACACTAATAGACTTTATTTTAACATCTCACTCTTTATTGAATCAATTTATTTATGCTGACATTGGCAGTATTACTTTGTCAGTTCATGCATGGGTGGTAGGTAGATTAGGTATACATCAAAATGATGGTAAAGGGCCCAACTGGATTTTAAACAAGCTTTTAATACAAAATGAACAGTTTTGTGAAGAAATTAAAGTGAAGATTAAGGACTATTTTAGTTTAAATATAGCTGGAGAAGTCTCCCAAAATAGTGTATGGGATGCATTCAAGGCTGTGCTTTGTGGACACATAATTTCTATAGCTTCTTTCTGTAAAAAAGAAAGGCAAAAATTAATACAAGACCTACAAACATCAATTAAAGATCTTGAACTAAAGCATATGAAATATGGGGGGAAGAAATACCTAAAAAAAATAAATTCTGAAAGGAAAAAATTAGATTTGTTAGAAACATCTAGAACACACAAAAATTATTAATCATGAAAAAAAATATATTACCAAAACTTCTAAATCAATAAAATTATTAAAACATAGAATAGATAAGAAATTGGCATCCATGATGATTCACACTCTTAGGAACTCGAAAGGAGAACTGAACGTCACCCCCCAAAATATTAACTCAGTTTTTTGTGAATATTTTCAGCATTTATATACATCCTCAAATCCAGATAGACAAGCTATCCAAAGGTATCTAAATGCAATTCAATTCAATATTAAATTGAATAAAGAACATTATGAGTTCTTGGAACAACCTATTACTCCTGTAGAAGTGGCTAAAGCATTGTCAAAACCTAAAAACAATAAAACACCTGGTAGGGATGGGATCCCGGTAGAATTCTATAAATAATTCCAATCAGAATTGATAGACCATCTTACCTTAATCATGAATTCTATTTTAACAACTGGTACCATGCCTACTTCATGGTCAGAGACTATAATCATCGTCATCCCTAAGCCTGGAAAAGACAGAACATGCCTGGGTTCTTACAGACCCATTTCAATTTTAAATCATGATTTCAAACACCTTTCAACCATTCTAGCTTCTAGACTTAATAATATTATAACATCATATATTCATACTGACCAGGCTGGTTTTATGCCTGGCAGGAATATTGCAGATAGCATCCGGAAAACACTAAATATTATAAATTTTGCTAAGGCTAACAATGTAAGTTCTCTTCTCCTATCTACAGACACAGAGAAAGCATTTGATAGGGTAGAGCCAACCTATCTTCAGGAGCTCCTGAAGGTAACGGAATTTGGTCCTATTTTCAGAAGAACTATTCAAACCTTCTACCAAAACCCAGTTGTGCAGGTATGTGTCAATTACTTTAGATCTGATGATTTACATTTAAAATGGGGTACCAGACTATGGTGTCCCCTTTCCCCTTCATTATTTGCTCTTTCCATAGAGCCGTTAGCACATGCAATTAGGCAAGATATAACAATTTCCAGCTTACAGATTGACCAAGAACACTGTAAATTTAGTCTGTATGCTGATGACATCATGTCTTATATTACCCAACCTGAAAATACTTTACATACCATTTGAAACATCTTCAAGACTTTGGTTCTGTATCTGGTTTTAAGGTTAATTATAAAAAATCTGGAATTTATCATATACTAATCTCACCTAGGCAGAGAGACAATTTAAGAGTCCAATTCCCATTTAAATGGGTAGATTCAGTTTGGAGATACCTGAGTATTAATATTACTTTAAAACTTTTGGACCTATACAGTAGTAATTATATGCCTCTGTCAAATCAACTTAAAGCAACATTTGAGAAATGGAATAAGCTACATTTAACTTTAATAGAGAAAATAACGCTATTTAAAACAATTTTACTCCCAAAATACTTGTTTTTGTTTCAAAACCTTCCCATCACAATACCTTTCAATACCTTCAAGACATGGAGACATCAATTATTGGTTTTCTTGTGGGATGGTAAAAGGGCAAGAATCAACTATAACACTTTAACTAAACCATCAAAACTTGGAGGTCTAGGTTTACCAGACCTTGAAAAGTATTATATGGCTTCTCAATTTAAAAAAATACCATTATGCCTTTCCTATTAGTGAGGTAGGTGATGCACTCCATTCTTGGTGCTGGGGGGGGGGCAGCAGTGGGAGGGCTTCTCATGTCCTGGCCCCACTGCTGGACCTCCTGATGGCACCTGATATTTTTGGCCACTGTGTGACAGAGTGTTGCACTAGATGGGCCATTGGCCTGATTCAACATTGGCTTCTCTTATGTTCTTAGGTAAAATGGCTTCAGATAGAGAAAAGGGAACTACTCTCTAACCATCTCCATGAATATATGTGGCATTCCCTCAGTAGTGGCTCACTCTTAACATTACAAAACCTGTTTTTAAAGTTTACTTTACAACTATGGCAAAAGTTTAGGCAGATTTTGGCCCCAGGGTATCTCCATTGGCAGCTTTGGATAACCTTGGTTCCTTCCAGGCACAGAAAATTCTTTTTTACCTAAATTAAGAGCCAAAAATATATATAGAATTTGTGATTTTTTTGTTAATGGAAAATTGAAACTCTACAGTAGCTTGAAGCTAAACATGATACAACAATTCCTTGGATACAATACCATCAGTTATATCATATCTTACAAGAACTTATTAACTCATCTCAACTCGATAGGCCACTAACACCCTTTGAATTATTTCTGAAGAAACAAAATCATAAGCTTAATGGTCTATTAGCAGTAATTTACCACGTGTTATGTGAAAAAACATGGCAGGAAATATCATCAATACAAAAGGCATGGCACAGAGATTGTGGTATAGAATATTCAGAGTCACAATGGCTTCATATTTGGTAATCTAGTTTATTTCATAGCAAATCTTTACAATTTAAATTACAACATTTTAAAATCTATGCAAGACAGTATCTCACACCTGAACGGTTATTTAAAAGCAAACATAAAGCTACACCTCTATGCTGGAAAGGTTGTAATATCCCAGGTACCTTCATTCATTGTTGGTGGGCTTGCCCCAAAATTCAATTTTTTTGGCAAAAAGTACTGGCTGAAATCAAAAAAATTACTGGACAAGAACTCCCAAATTCACCTGAATCCATTTTGTTACATTATTGGCCCGATATGCAACTCTCAAAACAAAACGCAGCATTTCTTTCACTTTTATTTATTGCGGCAAAAAATCTGCTTGCATTGAACTGGAAACTACCCAAGATCCCCACATTGGTACAATGGAAATCTAAGCTTTGGGATATAGCAGTATCTGAAAATAGCTACGCAATTGGTAGTGATGGATAACTCTAGAGTTACAAACAATTTTATGGAAAAATGGTTTGTATTTTTTGAATGTATCTCTATGCATACTCCGGGTCAATACAATCTACCGCAAAAATTAAAAAAAAAATGTTCTATTGAATATTCTTGTTCTATATGTAGACACTTTTAATAACCTATTTGAATGTTAAAGTTTCCATGTTATAGTTAAATGTTTAATGTTTATTTTGGTTTACAATAGTTCTACTATTTTTCTGTAAATTATTTGTTTTTATATAAAATTAATAAAAGGTAAATTGCAAAAAAAGAAAAGAAATGAAAGTGTTTCAGCTGTTCGACCCAGTCTTCCCAGAGTTCGGGATGCGCTGGATCATAGGTGAATATTTGTCCCGGAGCAGCAGCCAGGACTCTAGGAGCTGGAGCGGTGTGGGGTGCGGTGTCCTGGAGATCGGTGCAGGGTGTGTTGCTCTTGGATGCGGAGTTGGAGTCAGGTTCGCTCATCGGGATCCCCCCTTTTTCACCAGTATAAAGTACTGAGACTGAAGCATAGCATAGTGATTTCAGCTCATACTTTACTTTGGAATTAGGAAAAACTTGAGATACAGTAGCCGGCCAGAGGCCACTTTAAATACAAGTACAAACCACACCAACACACACACCCATGATAGGATTCTATAGAAAGTTACTGCAGCCATAGGTTCTCTTGAGGATCCAGGCGAGCCAATAGGCTGGTTCTAGGATCTTCTCCTTCTATTGTCCAGGGATGTGAAGCTAGGTTAGTCTGCCTGGCCAGGTGGAAAGGCAACTGCATATGTGGTCACCATTAGTACACAACACCCTCCCCCCATGTGTGCATTACAACATTACAAAAACTATTGAGGCAGACTCAGCATGGGTTCTGAAAGGGAAGATCTTGTCTCACTAACCTGTTAGTGTTAGTAACATCATGCCCCTGTATAAATCATTGGTGCGACCTTACTTGGAATACTGTGTACAGTTCTGGTTGCCACACCTCAAAAAGAATATTATAGCATTGGAAAAAGCTCACTTCATCAGGTGTAAGAAGTGTGTCCTACCTTGGTAGACATATAAAAGTATGTGTAAATATAAAGTTACAGAATTAGAGACAGTGAATCATACGGAGAGCCACAGGCTGTGGAAAATGGAGTAAATGTGTAGAGCATTTTTGGCAGGCACAGCTAGTCTGGAAAGAGGAAAGAAAACTGTTCCTGCTTCTTTTAGTTAAGATAGCTTCTACAGAAACGAGGGGCCTGCCCCTGATTGCCATGCTCACAATACTTAACAATAGTTTAAATACTGAATGATCAGTTCTTCTGCCTGCCAAAAGGGTTGCAGTAATACTTGATGAAGCAACAGCAATAGCTATCATTCCCTCTCCCCCTTTTGTGAACTGTAGGCAAAATTAGATTTATAACAAAAGTCATGCCCAGTCTTTCTCCACGATGGGGACCCAAAGCTGCATTGCTCTCTTGTCCTCTACCTTATTATCACAAGAACCCTGTGAGTAGGTCTGTCTGAGAGTGTGTCACCCAGCAACATGACAGGTTGCTTAAAAGCTGTCTTATCATATGTTGCCTATCATGAAGATAACCTGGTTCAGGGTGTTCCAGATCCCTTCATTTTTAGCACTGCAACATCTGTCAGTTCTGAGGTTCGTAGCCAGTCCTCAGACATGTAGCATTATTTTCTGATTAGTTATGTCTGCCACAGAGATTCCGTTTCCATTGCAAATAGTGTCTGTGTGTGCGTGTGTGTGGGGGGGTTCAGATAACCTGGGCCACAATATTTCCATGTCTTTCAATTTTGACCCTGGAATTCCCACAGTCATCCTGAAGCTAGTGGCCGATTTTTAGTCTCCTTGCTTTATTCCCTGATGAGTTACAAATGGAAAGACAGACTGATAGCTATTTCTTTTATTCCTATAGATTCACAGTAACAGTAAGTCAACTGATTCTTTTTGTTATGATATTTAGTTTGGATCAGGATCATATGGAGGAGGGCAGGTGGAATCTTTGTCCGGGGCCCATGGTGGCTCTTGGCAACCCTGTCAAGAAGGCAACTGGTGAACCCATCCACAAGTGAGCCCACCTGACTCTAGGTTCACTGCAGCTTTATATAGGGTATTTCCCTACAGGTGAGGTTGGTCCCACATTAAGCCCTTGTCCACAAGCTATGTCAGCTCCTTTATTTATGAGGAATAGTAGGGGCCAGATTCCACAATGACTTATTGGTTTCTCCTGGCTTTCCCTCAGCAGAGGGAGGCCTCAGCCAGCAAGTGTATACTCCCAAACCTGGTCCAAGCCACAGACCTTGCCATTCACCTTCTCTGCTCTTGGAATCCTTCAGGAGACCATGGTGGGGCTGACAGTGGGTGGGTCCATGCTGGAACCTCATGGCTCGAGGGCTGTGCTGGCTCAGAGGGCAGCACTGGCGCTAACTCAGGGTCCCTTTCAGGAGGCCCTGAGACACCAGACTCACAGGGAGGATCTGCCAAGACAGGGCTTCAGGATGGGTTGTCCTCCCCTTCCTCTAATGAAGACTCTTCTTCCCATGCTAAGCAAGGGTGATCCATGACAGCATGGGGTAGTGAAAGTGGATCTACTAAAACTCAGGAGCTCTCAGTGAAGTGAATGGTTATGGAATGGTCAAAAGGAAATACTTCTTCACATCTTTACAAATAATTAAATTGTGGAATCCACTGCCAATGTATGTAGTGATGACCAGGCAACCAGTGGTAGACATGGGGTGAGAGGACATGAGGGGGTTATCCTTGGAACAGGATAATGTCATTTCTGGGGAAACCTGGAAGGATCTCATGTTTCTCTATGAATTACCAGAAACCTCATAAAGTTTGTGGCAATTTTTATAGAAGACCCCTGAAGTGAGGTCACTGTCGAGGTAAGGCGGAAGTGGCAGGCATGAAGGGGGCCAGGAGAGAGTGCAAATATCCAATAAATACTGGAGGCTTTGGCTATGTGCAAACTATATACATTTATTTACACACCACAGCCACCATCAAACAGAGTGCCAAAGTGCTCTGCTGCAATCATACATAAGAGAAGAAGGAACTGTATATCACACACTGTACATTTATACAAACACTAGCCAATCAGGCTTCAGTGTTGAGTCACTGTGATGGCAGTGGCGAGACTGCTCTGAACCAGTTGTAGCCAGCTCTTACTGAGGTTCCTAGCTGACAGCTACATGTCACTAGATCAAACACATCTAGATAGACTTATATGAACATGTGGATCTCAACACTCCCCCTTAAGTCTGCGTCTGGATGTTCAGTTTGATCTTTAAATCAGTAAATGTTTTTACATCAAGGCATTTAGTAAACAAATCTGCCACATTTAACTTAGAAGCACAATAGGTTAGTTTTATTAAACCCCACTGTAGTACATCCTTAACATTCATGTACCTTATGTTAATGTGCCTGCTTCTAACTCTTATACTCTGTGTATCAGCCAGCTGTTGTGTAGCCACATTGTCACAGAAAACATTGATAGGTAACACATAGTTCACCTTGAAGTCAGTTAGCAGTTGTAAAACCCATTCTAACTGCACACAACACACAACACTCAGTGAGACAAACCGCTGTTTAAGAGATTTCCATTGTATCAGAGCATTGTTTAGATACAATACAAAACCTGTTGTTGATTTTGCATCCTTTTGCTCCCCCCAATTGGAATCACAATACACAGTTACAGTACTTTTTCCATCAGTCTGTAACATGAGTTTATCATCAATGGTACCCTTAAGATAGTGTAAAATGTGTTTTGCAGCAACCCAGTCCCTATTAAAAGGTTTGTTGCATCTTTAGCTTAATAAGTGCACAGCTACACTTATGTCAGGCCTGCTCCAATTGCTAATATAGGACAAAGATCTGACTAATGACATAAATAATTGTTTGTCACCAAACTCCTCATCCTCAGGTTCTTTCACATATCCTGTAGACATGGGTGTTGAAACACTGTGTGCGTCAAGCATGCCATACTTCTCCAGCAACTTAGTTATTTTGCCTTTCTGACTGAGCATAAAATAACCTTTGCTGTGTCTGGTAACTTCAACTCCCAAGTACTGACCCACTTCACCCAGATGTTTAACCTTAAACATACTCTGGGCTGTTTCTTTAAACCATTGTAGTTGTTGGTCAGTTTGTGATACAAAGCACAGGTCATCAACAAAGACAATAAGATAACATACATTGTCACCAAGCTTTATATGGAATAAGCAAGGATCTGCAATAGCTTGCTCAAAACCAACTCCTTTTAGGGCTGTACTAAGACAATCAAACCAGTTTCTGGCACTTTGTTTGAGGCCACAGAGAGAACGTTTTAATACCAGCTGCCCATTCTGAGCCTCAAAACCAGGAATTTGTGCCATGTAAACCTCCTCAGAAATGGGTGCATTCAGATATGCATTTGCAAAATCAAAATGATTCACCATCATGTTGGTTTGCCCTGCTTTTATGAGTGCAAGTCTGAACGTGTCAGATCTTACAGTTGGGGCAAAGATCTGGTCATAATCTTGACCTTTGATTTGTGCATACCCCTGGGCAACTAATCTTGCTTTTCTCTTTACAGAGCCATCAGGTAAGTGTTTAACCTTGTAGACCCATCTACATCCAATAGCAGTTTTGTTTTTAGGCAAGTCAGTTAACTCATAACTAGTGAGTCATGCTCTGCTTTCATTGCCTGAAACCAAGCCTCTTTCTCAACTGTAGGCATTTGCAGTACTTCATTGTAAGTTTGAGGCTCCTTTATGTAGACATGATTGACCTCATAGCCATATCTTACAGATGGTATGCCCTTAGTGCTACACGTAGAAACCCTCGGTAGTACTCTCTCATCTTGCACACCATCAGACTGCACATTTACAGATTGTTGCTCTTGTTTAACCACAGGCTCATTACTGACACCCTCAGTGCTATCAGAGCTAGGTAAAGCAACCATTTGTGGTAATTCATTGGCATGAATGTTTCCCCAGTTTTCATGCTCACAAAAGGATGCAGACCTGCTGAAACTCACTTTGTTATATTGATCAGCAAACCTATAGGTCTTCATCCCAGACTGGTAACCAAGGAAGACCAATTTTCTGGCTTTGGCTCCCCCTTTCCTCCTGCGCTCGAGAGGTACATTAACCCAAGCTTTGGAGCCAAAAACCCTTAGGTATTCCAAATTTGGTAATTGGTTGTACAGCAATCTGTAAGGTATGTCTTCCACAGAGCATGAATAAATCTGGTTACTGACATAACGCGTTTTTCATCACCTCAGCCCAAAACGCAATACACAGGCCAGAGTCCTTCAACATTGCGTACATCATATTTTGAAGAACCCCATCTTTGCGCTTGGCCACACCATTTTCTGCTGGGGTACAAACGTTAGCAACCCTATGTTTTATTCCCTTCTGCTGTAGAAAGTGCTCTAAGGCATTGGAGGTAAATTCCCCCCCCCCATGTCGGTTTGGATGGCTAGAACATTACCAAACTGATTCTTAACCCTTTTGTACCAGTACTTAAAGGTTGAGAACACATCCGACTTGTTCTTCATCACATATACCCAAGAAAACAGCGACCAGTCATCAGTAATAATGAGCACATATTTGTTACCCGAATGGCTTTTTGGAAAAGGGCCAACCACATCCATGTGAACCAAAGCCAAAGGCTTTTGAGATTCTCTTAGGCTCTTTTTTGCAACTGGAAATGCTTTAGAATTTGCCATTTTACATATTTCACAATCTAAGTAGTTTTTACACTCATTTACACCCTCTTGACCGGTCAGGGCCAGGGTCTTTTGGATAGTTTTGAAACTTACATGACCTAAACGGCATTGTAACAAATGTTGACAGTTATTGTGGGGGTTAACATTGGTAACAGCTTGTACATTTTCTTTTGTATTGTTTAACACATAAACATTATTTTGCAACCTGCCTATTGCACACACTTTGCCTGCCTTCATAATTTTGCACTCTTTGTTAGCAAACACCACTTGGAACCCTGCAGTGTCTAAACTCATAATACTTAACAAATTATTCTGTAGGCCAGGCACACAAATCACCCCCTTAAATGTATGGTTCAAGTTGGGGAAAAACACATCCCCCTCAGCTGTAACCTGGGATGGTGTCCCATCTGCAAGACTCACGTGAGTTAAGGGAGAGGTCCTTTTATTGTGTAGCAATGCCTCATCCCTGCCGTACGTTTGTGATGCGCCTGAATTGAGTAGCCAGGATGAAGCCACAAAATTGTCCGCAGAGCCCACCATAGCTACGGAATGCTGAGTCTCAGGCTGCTTCTTTCCTTGCTTCCGCTTTTCAGGACAGAAACGTACAATGTGGTCTGTAGACCCGCAGAAAAAACATTTCCTTTTGCTGCCTCTGGAAGCATCTTTGTGCTGTTCCTTGGTGTTGGCAACTGCAAAAGTACAGGTGCTTGCTGCTATCTTCTCCACAGATTGCCCGGAACTGTGCCTGGTCACCTTGGCCGACTGCCCAGACTCCCTGGCATGCTGCCTAGATTCAGCAAGACGTTCCTCATGTTGAATTAGCTTACCGGTGATGAACTGGACTGTTAAAGCTTTTTCATCCATAGACTCAAACGCAGGCAAGATTGAATCAAAAGCTTGAGATAGAGACGATAAGATAATGTAAGTTTTATCTATCTCATCAAAATCTTTGCCACGCTCTTGAAGCTGACGAAAATAATCCATCAGGACCTTGAGGTGGTCTTTCACAGGCTCCTGGGGTGCTTGCAGCTTCCTATACAAACGCCGGGTTAACGAGATAAAAGACCCAACATTAGCCTGCTGATAGACGTCTTTTAGCGAATTCCAAGCCTTTTCAGCACTGTCAGCATGAGCGACATAAACCAGTTGATCGTCACTGACGCTCAAAACAATCAGTGCTAGGGCTCTTTCAGCATTTCTCTCATCAAGCGGTGTCGGCTCTTCAGGAGGGTCATTAACATACATCCAAAGCCCCTCTTTCACAAGGAAGAACCTCATTTTTAGTGCCCAATTGTTATAATTAGTTGAAGTGAGCTTTTCAACCAGCTGGGCAGTAGGTACCTGAGCCATGATGCTTGCTCCCGGCTGCTGATCACCCAGCTCCGGCTGCTTGGCGTCCTCCTTCACACTGGACTCCCACACACTGCAACCGACGTCCAGCTCCTCCAGCCCACAGCTCCTCCAGCCTGCTTCTCAGACAGCACAGCTAGATACTGCTTTCTCTCCAGCAAAGAAAGCCACAGCAGACAGACACTCCACCGATACTTCTTCCACAGCTCCCAACAGCTCCAACTCACTCCATGCACAGCCAACCATTGTCTGGGCCCACAACCCTGTCGAGGTAAGGCGGAAGTGGCAGGCATGAAGGGGGCCAGGAGAGAGTGCGAGTATCCAATAAATACTGGAGGCTTTGGCTATGTGCAAACTATATACATTTATTTACACACCACAGCCACCATCAAACAGAGTGTCAAAGTGCTCTGCTGCAATCATACATAAGAGAAGAAGGAACTGTACATCACACACTGTACATTTATACAAACACTAGCCAATCAGGCTTCAGTGCTGAGTCACTGTGATGGCAGTGGCAAGACTGCCCTGAACCAGTTGTACCTAGCTCTTACTGAGGTTCCTAGTTGACAGCTACATGTCACTAGATAAAACACATCTAGACAGACTTATATGAACATGTGGATCTCAACAGTCACAGCATTGACCTGATGCCTATTTTAAAAATTTATTTTCTTCTCACCACTGCTCTCAGCATCAGGGGTGGGGGATTCCCCGCCCCCTTTGAGGTGGGTGGGTGGCAAGCCTAATAGTTTTAAAAGAAAATTAGACATATTAATGGAGGTCCATTAATAGATAGGTCCATTCATGGCTAAGAGATAACATGACTAAACCACCAGAAGCAATAAACTTTGGATTTGGAACTTCATCTTAGTGATTTTTATTACATTATTACAATATTTTATTACAACATTACAGGAATAAAAAATACTTTTCAATACAGGAACACAGTTAATGGGCTGTATTCTATATCCACTGGTGCAAAGAAGCTTTGACCAGTGAAATCGAGGGGGGGGGTCACTGATTCCCCCTTCCCACTTTAGGTCCCCACATCACCACAGGCAGAAATGCCACGGGAGAGCATTTGGAGAGCATTTGGGGATTCTGAAGGGTACCTCTAGGACAGAGGAGGCAGAAACATTTTGTTCCATGAGCAAAACTCCAGTTGTGGATCATAGTACCTAACCCAATAAAGCAGTTGTTCTTTTTTAGAACTTTCTCTTTGAAAATTTTAAGTCAATTTGGTACAGGACAATCAGTTACACTTCTGAAAATTAAAAAAATACTGTGAACTCAAAGCTCCCCCCCCCTCCCAGTTACTACTTGTTAAGAAAAAAAGTCAAGGCAAGACAGATATGTACATCTGTTTAAGTTTAACTTGCCTGGATACTTAATTTGATATAAGTGGGTGGAAAAACTGATCACTATTCAGAGAATATTAGGGAAAACTGGGATAGCAATGGGTTTTTAAAAACAGTTTTTCCTGAAAACAATAAAATATATTTTAGCTGACTGAAAGCCAACTAATAGCAATAGTTCATACAATAATGTGTCTATATCTGTGCCAAGCTAATTAACACTTTAAAAAATGATTTGTTGAACAGTGCAGTTCATCTCAAAATCAATACTGACAACAAAATGTCTACTTCATGAACTTGTACTCTTAAAATGTACTACATATATTTCCTAAGCTATAGTGCATGTGAACTTTTTAAAAATAGTTGATGGATAGTTGCTGCAACTTATGGAAAATTATACTCTTTATATTTGCACATTTATCTTTAGAATTGACCCTCTCTCATGGGATTTTTTGTGAAAATCAGATAACACCAGAAATGTCCTCAACTTTAGAAAGTATAGTTCTCCTTTTTTACTCACTCAATCCTTTTACTCACTAGTACAAAATCTGTTAAATAACAGCAATGTCCTGAAATAGTTTGGATTGCTCAGAATATTAAAAATTCAGAATTTTCCCATCACAAACTATAGCTGCCCCAAATCTAATCTTTCTACCTTGTCTAGCAGAGAATTAGAATAAGTAAGAAATGTTTTAGGTAGAACACATCATATGCATATATTTTACTTTGTATGTTAACTATAACATGATTTGAGTATTTTGAAATCTCATTGTTGGGACTGTTTCCCACAGTTTCACATTTATACTGAACAAGGGCACAGTGAGAAACACCCATGGATGCACAGTATCTTTGTACATCGTAAAGGCCACACACAATTCTAAAAATGGTATAACTCTGCTTAGGATGGCACTGTTAGGTTGTTGCAGCAAAAATAAGCAAGTTTCTTTGTGACACATTTTTATTACAGCCTAAAATTTTGTGGATTAGAGCCACTTCTTCAGATGCAAAGAGTGGATCCTCACTCAGCAGCTCTTTTATATAGGAGATAATGAGGAGAAGAATAACAGGGTTAAGGGGCCATGAAATGCAAGAAGTTTAGGATGAAATTATGAAACATTCAAACTGAATTAAGACATATACAGAAACTATTCACTTATTTTGGTAAATTTGATAACACCATTCTGCAATGACTGAGACATTTCAGATTTTGCTAAAATAATTAAAACACAGTCAGTTTGAGATCTCTGTTCAGCCCTGGGGAGGGGAGAAGTTGTCAAGCCTTTTGATGAATACTAATTCAGCAGCTGACATCTGCCTTTAAATTTCTTTTTCTGGAAAAGTATGATTTGAGATCAGCAGCAGCATGGCCTGAAATTTTCTCTCTCTGGTTTCTTGATATTGCAGTGTTAATTTCAGGCATGTGTACATGTTTTCTTTTGCATAGAGACTTTTTTTGCATGTATAGAGGGCAGAAGAGCATTGCTGATACGAATTGTCATTATAGCATACTGGGTGATAAGCAAGTGGACTGGCCCAAGATAGTACAGATTATGCTATTAGATGCCTGTAATATTATTAGGTGATTATATAAGAGGACAGAGTTGGTATCTTTGTTCTGGCCCCTAGGTTCATATCTCTGTTAGTTGCCCCACTGTTGTTGGTAAGAAGCTGTATTAGGTTAGGGGTCTGTCTACATGCAAGGAAAAGCCTTCCGTCCAAAACCTGTGTGAGAGAAATATCATTATGTAGAACAAACTGTTGATCACTGATTGATGTGTTGGACTCAATTGAACTGGGAGCTGTAGCTGTGATATTCAGTTGTTACCTGTTGATGTCTGACAAAGGGAGCTTTGACTCTCAAAAGCTTATACCCTGAAACTCTTGTTGGTCAGTCTCTAAGGTGCTACTAGACTTGAATCTAATGGTTGTCACCTGTGAGTGTTACCTTTGTCAGGCAGATTTGACATTATTATTCTGGCCCTGTAGGCCCTGAGAATGGCCGGCTCACTGCAAGAACATTATTGACCTTTATGTACTCTATTCAACTTGCTTTGCCAGTTTGCTTCTATTTGGGACTAATCCACATATAGTCCACTGGGAGTTTTTACTTTCCTGACTTATCTGTGTTCTGCACAACAGCGTAACAAGTCTGTCTCTTGCACTAATTAACCCTCTAGACTCATTTTATAATAACCTGTCTTCTCCCTTTTGTTTCTACATGTGTGTTTGTGTAATCTACAACTGACGACACCCAGGTATGGTTGCAGAGCTTTATGGATATTCAAAGCTGTGCCATTAACCTGAAGCTACAAACTGTTGCAAAATATGAAGTAATCATGAATGAAGATCAAGTAGCAAAGTTTGGCTGCAAAGTGTACTATCGGTATTACCAGGGAGAATGTTTCTGATGGCTGGTATATAGAGCCTCAACATCTATTGTGGCCAGGGCTATTTTTGGGCAGGAACGCACAGGAACAGAGTTCCGGCTGGCTCCCAAGTTGGCCACACCCGGCAGGAACTCATTAGCATAATAGGCCACACCCAATGGCAGGAACTCATTAGGATTGGCTACATTAGGTGTGTGTGGCCTAACATGCAAAGGAGTTTCTGCTACAAAAAAAGCCCTGGGTTTTGACAACAAACAAGGTAAACAGAATAAGAAGCAAAAGGTGGGTGTGGCTGCATGGCCACACTTCTGGTAACATGGGGGTGTGGCCTAATATGCTAATGAGCTGTGCTGTCAGGGGTGTGGCCTGTTATGCTAATGATTTCCTGCTGGGTTTTTTCTACAAAAAAAGCCCTGGTTGTGGCCAAGATAATTTTCCCGGGAGACTATTAATGGATTGTAGTTTTCTCAGGAAACCAAAGGTCATCTCACAAATACCAGGAGGAGGTGGGGAGGTACTAATGGCATAGAGTTTGAGCCTTGAGGATAGAATCTATAGATCCAGAAACTCCTACTATGATTGTGCTAGTGTCTGAAACAATTGGGAATGTCTGGTTGCCAGTTTGTATAGTATAGATAGTAGAAGGTTTCAGGCCAAGACTACTTTAATATGTCTGCATAACTTTGTTTCTGCATATAAATTATTTTATTTAACTTATATCATGAAACTTGTTCCTGATGACAACAGTCCCTGTCAGCATCTTTGAATTGTTTTGAGGGCTGTTTACATCCTCTTTCTGTGGTATAAGCAATATTGTTTGCTGCTTACTGCAGCCTAGGCACAGTAACAAAAGCATTCTATGTGAAATCCAGCAAGGCACTGTGACCAACAGGAGAAATCCATAGTACTTCTTGTTGCAGCATTGAAAGGCAGTAGACTGTTGGTACATTGTTAATTAGTATGCTGAGAGGAACATTCCATTTCTTTTCCAGATTTCATCCTGCAGTAAATAGTATAGTAACAATATGAGAGGCTGCTCAAAGGTTTCATGAATTAAATAAACACACAAAACAACATGGGCTTGGATTGGTTGTGCAATTTTTAGACCTATACTGACTCCTAGGGTTGCCAGCTCTGGGTTGGGAAACTCCTGAAGATTCTGTGGGTAGAGCCTGGTTTGGGGAGGGGAGGAGCCTCAGCAGGCTGTAATGCTATAGAGTCCACCTTCCAAAGCAGCCATTTTCTCCAGGGGAACTGATCTCCGTAACTTGGAGATCAGTTGTAATTCCAGGAGATCTCTAGCCATCACCTGGAGGTTGGCAACCCTACCCACTATACACAAATTTGAAAATCTCTGGGCATTGTTACACACATTTGAGGTTTTAAAATTGTGCCATGTTTGAATGTCTGTAAACAAAGGGCCAATGTAGATTTTATACCTTACTGAATAAGCCTCTACTGAATAACTGTCCTTATGCTTTACATCCCACAGCAACAAGATCACTTGCACCATTCTCTTTCTATTTATTCTATCCTGTGTAAAGAAACAGTGTTAAGGCAGCTCAAATACACTTCCTGTCATCATGTGTTAAAAATGCAACCTGGTTTTGGGCGCAAATCTAGAAACACAAAAACAATCAATGACATGACATTAGTGACAGCATGACGAATCGGGTTCAAACCAGGACATGCACTGGGATCTTACATTTTTCTAACAAATCAGGAATAGGGTACTGATTCAGATTCCTGCTTGTACATTTACACAGCAGATATGAGTGTGTTCAATACAACATCCAATAAAAAGACTCCCATGAAGGAAAGGATTTGTCAGTGTGGCACTGAACAGGTGGAGTCAGTCGAGCATGTATTATCTCACTGTCCCTTTTATCAGGAAGCTCATTCTAATATAATTTCCCCTCTACTTATCCATTTTCCTGGATGTTCTGATGTTTATATTTTAAAGAAACTTTTAATGGGTGCTAATCAACAGGTTACCATTAGTTGTGCCAAATTTTTTTCAGTAGCCTATAGAATTTGTATTATGTACAGATTTTAACTAATTGTAGCCAATAGATTGGACCAATTTTACTTTCTAATGACATTATTGTAAAGCTTTTATTCTTGACTTGTACTGGACAAAAGAGTTCATGCAGTCTACAATTCTAATTAACAGAACCGAGGAGCAGGAACTCCACACCATGAGACTAACAAACATATATATCAGAGGGGATACAGACTGTTCCATTGTAGTGCATACAATAAATACACCAAATGTATAATGGGCACCATATAATGAGCTTACCAAGTCTGTTAAAGACTCAGCTCTTCCTTTAAGCAAGGGCTCATGAGACTTAGCTTTGTTAATACTTGGTTCTGGAACACAGGAGTACAAGACAGCAGAATGTCTCTAAGCATAGGGAATTTCACATTACCAAGTTTCAGCCAGTTTGAAGCCATTTTTGATCCATCTTGAAGTAAACCGGTACAGGGCTGCCATTTTACGCTTTTTCCCGCCGTTTCCCGCCCACGCTGACTTTTTTCTTTAACGTTCGCTTTAGAGCGCTATAGCGCTATAACACAATCTCCGCTATAACACAATCTCAAAACAGTGATGGGATTCCGATGGGATTGCTATGCCGCTGTTTTGATGTTATGTTATAGCGCTATAGCACTCTAAAGTGAACGTTAAAAAAAAAGCCGGAGATCGCCCACGTGGGCAAAAAACGGCGGGAAAAAGCGTTTTGGATCCAGGAAAAGAAACTAAAGATTACTTGGAAGCGGTTTACAGGTAAAATGATTCAGCCCTGTATCCTGAATGGGACAGAAGCATTTGTGTGTGAAAGTACAAATATATTTTGGTAGGGAACCGGTTCTAAAATACTTCTGTCTGAAATGTCAGACCAGAATCCATTTGGGAACCGTTCCTGAACCGGAACGTATTGCCTGTCTGAAATTCCCCCATGTTTCGGAGGGTAGGTGTGTTGGTCTGAGTTAGATTTGAGGCCAGTAGCACCTTAGAGATCAACAAGACTTTTCACATATAAGCTTTTGAGAGTCAAAGCTCCCTTTATCAGCCACAAGTAGAAACAGAGATCTCTCACTCTTTTTATCCCAGTCAAAAGGTAGGAGGGGTGTTGTAAAGAATGCTTGTAATGGCATAGAGTTTGAGGATAGAATTTTTACATTGCAAAAGTATGATGCATATTGCAATCAGCTTGATTAGAGCAGGGGGGAAATTCTCAGGGTGAGAAAATTAGCATCTGATGTGAGATAAGAAGCCAGTTTGGTGTAGTGGTTAAGTGCGCAAACTCTAATCTGGGAGACCCAGGTTTGATTTCCCAGTCCTCCACTTGTAGCTG
The DNA here is from genome assembly GCA_029375565.1 of Gekko gecko. Classification (NCBI taxonomy): domain Eukaryota; kingdom Metazoa; phylum Chordata; class Lepidosauria; order Squamata; family Gekkonidae; genus Gekko; species Gekko gecko. Next base: position 61,981,027 of record JAPDNY010000001.1, on the reverse strand, counting down.
CTGGATGACCATGGTCAAGCCATAGTTCTGGTGAGAGCTGTTATTGAAAGAGCAGCTCTTGAAAGAGTTCTCTCAGCCCCACCTACCTCACAGGGTGTCTGTTGTGGGGAGGGAAGAGAAAGGAGTTTGTAAGCCCCTCTGAGACTTCTTCTGTGTCCCTGACAGAATTTGTAAATGAACTTAAATTGAGCAATCTCATATTGTAATCTCCCCTTGAAGTTTCTTTGTTTGTGGACTGCCTCTCTTGGGTCACCAGTGGAAAGACGTGGAAGATTAAAATGTTCTCCCACCGGGTTGTGAATGTTGCGGTATTTAATGTCAGATTTATGTCCATTTATTCTTTTGTGTAAAGACTGACCTGTTTGTCTGATGTAGAGAGTGAAAGGGCATTACTGGCATTTGATGTTAAGACTATTGCTGTGGGTCAGAAATTGTTTAAGCTTAGGAGATAGGTCAAGATGGGTAGCCATGTTTGCCTGTCTGTAGCAGTAGAAAAGAGTGAGTAGCACCTTAAAGACTAACAAAATAAGTGGCAGGATATGAGTGACTCATGAAAGCTCATACCTTTCCACATATTTTGTTAGTCTGTAAGGTGCTACTCGACTCTTGTTCTTTTTAAGCTTAGGCGGCTGTCTGTGGGCAAGAAGAGGTTTGCCTTCCGATGTTTGTTTTTTTATATATATTATATTTTTATTGACTTTCATAGTTACATAAACATTCCAACTGCATAATTTAAATTATCTGTTAACAGAGCAACTTCCAGTATCTGTATATCTAATTCCCAAGTGGCCCTCTGTGTGCGGATATCTAAATCCGCACATCAAGGGCACTTGAGGGGCAGGGAGATTTTCCTGCGCATGTGGGGCAGTCCCCAGGTGTGCAGAAAAATATAAAAAGTTGAAAAAAGTATAAGGGGAATATTTAAATCCCCCAAAAAGTAAAAGAGTGTGAACTACCTTGCCGCCGCTGCCTCCACCACAGGGAACGGGAGGGCGGGAGAAGGCTTGGCGGGCCAGTTGGCCTCACCACTGCTGCAGAGGGAGGAAGGGGGAGCCTTGGAGGCTGGCCTTGCCACCGCTGGAGAGGGAGGGTGAAGCTTGGCAGGCCGGCCAGCAGGCCGGCCTTGCTGCCCCCGCTGCTGCTGGGAAGGGAGAAGCTTGGTGGGTTGGCCGGCCTCGCCGCTGCCACTGCCACAGCGGGGGGAGGGAGGGGGAAGCCTGGCGGGCCGGAATACTCCCGCGAGTATTGTGGGTCCCGCTGCTACTGCTGCTGCTGGGGGGAGGGAGGAAAGGGGAGGCTTGGTGGGCTGGCCAGCCTCCCTGCCGCCACACTGCTGCTGCTGCTTGGGAGGGAGGGAGGGGAAGCTTGGCAGGCCAGCCGGCCTCACCGCCGCCACCCGCATTGCTGCTGGGAAGGGGGAAGCTTGGCCGGCCGGCTGGCCTTGCCACTGCTGGGGGGGAGGGAAGGGGAAACTTGGCGGGCAGGAATACTCCCCCGTGAGTATCGGGGGTCCCGCCTCTTGTATATTCTATTTAACTAATTACACCAATATCATTTTTTGACAAATAATGTTTTTTTAACCAGCAATGCACTTGCAACCAGTATTTATCAAACACCTCTTCTTTTTTACCTTGTAGCATAAAGGTTAATTTTTCCATTTACGCTACCTCTAACAACTTACAAATAAACTCTTCCCTTGTTGGTGTATTTCCATTTTTCCACAACTTTGCGAAACATATTCTTGTGGCAGTCAAAGTTTGCGTGATTAAGTACACATCTCACTCCTTAAAAGAGTCTGGAATTATATTCAGGAGAAAGAACTCTGGTTTGAATTCAATATTTGTGTCTATAACATCTTCTATAACCTCTTTAATGAATATGCAATACTTTTTAGCTTTCTTACACAACCTTCACATATAGTAATATGTGCCAATATTCCTTTTACATTTCCAACAAATATTTGGTATATTTCTAGAAAATTTATTTAGCCTGTCCAGGGAAAGATGCCACCAATAAAACATTTTTGTTATATTTTCTTTAAAAGAGATCGCTCTAACGTACTTTGTATTTTTCGCCCACACCTTGTTCCATTGATCTAATTCTATGTTATAACCAAAATCACATGCCCAGGTTATCATTGAAGGTTTTACCCATTCATCTTGCATTTTGGTTTCTAATAAAAATTATATATTTTTAATAATTTTCTCATTATTATTAATCCAGATCTTATCTAATTCCATAGGCTTAATATAAAATCCATTTTTCTTATCTTTCGTCCATCTTGACTCAAGCTGAATTCTTTCCCACCAAGTCATATTAGTATTGTCGTGTTTTTTTTAGCATATCTACCGCAAGTAGATTACCTTTCTCATCAATCAGATCCTCATACCTCCATTTGGTATATTTTACAAATAAGGTAGGTTTCACAAAGGCCTCTATAGGAGAAACCCATTTCGGAATCTTTGTGTAGTATTCCTTTTTTATTTCATCCCATATTTTAAATAGAGTATCTCTTAAAACGTGTTGCTTAAAATTTCTGTGACTATTTGCTTTTTCATACCACCATAGAAGAAGAAAGGTTTTATTGTATTTAGCCATGGGCCATTACAATCCAAAAATAACAACAGAGAAAAATACTATAAACATAGATAATTGTATAAAATTTAGTATAATCTAAAATATTTAAAAGGTCTAAAATATTTAAAAGGTATAAAACCAAAGCTATGAACAGTTAATTGAATCACAGCATACCCACTAAAATCAGTGATAACTAGCTCCCGTAAGAACACCATTGGCCCGTATTTTCTTTGCAGCCAAGGCAAATAAAGCCATTCTATAGGATATATCAGCATTAGAATCAGCTAACAAAAATATAGTCTTCTCAGGGACTGAGTAAAAGCTTAAAACTGATAAAATACCAGAGAGAAATTTTAACCTAGGTTGGGTATACAAAGAGCATTCAAGGATATAATGAGGAAGATCCTCAATAACAGAAGAACCACAAATACATAAACGCTGTTCCTTGGGTGTTCTACTATAGCAGCCAGCTAATACAGCCGTTGGCATTGATTCAAAACGCAAAGATGTAAAAGCTGCTCTGAGGTTATGATTATCTATATTAACCAGGTAGGGTGGTCTAAAATGGTCATTCTTAAATGATTTGAACCAGGTAGCAGACTGTGATTTTAGAATTAACTGTCTGTCTAACAGAGCATCCTGCTTAAATACCCATTCTCTAAGTTCTGAATTGTTTGTTGAAGAACTAAGAAGGTCGTCAGGAATGGAATATCTCAATAGCAAATTATTAAGAAAGCAGGAACTATCTAAGTCTATGGATAGCATTGAATTAAAGGCTAGTTGGCTAAAAGAGTCGGTGCCAGCAACTCTGATTTTCATCCAAGATTTTAGAACCGCAAGATGCACCAAATGTATGCGTGCCATCCCATCACAAGATCATGCCCTTCCAATCTTAATAATCTGACATTATCTAATGAAATCCAATCCTTAATCCAACTCACTGCAGCAGCATTATAGTAAATAACCCATTCAGGTAATGCGAGTCCTCCTCTTTCTTTGCTATCTTGTAGATATTTCAACTTTATTCTTGGTCTTTTCGACTGCCAAATAAAAACTTAAAAAACAAATAAAAACAAAAAAAAATAGTTTCTCTAATTCTTTGAAGAATTTTACGTTTTTTATAATTGGTATTGTGTTACTGTAGCTATTCTATCTAGAAATAAAATGTGTAAATCTTTCCATTTTCTAAATCATTTTTAAACTCTGATAGTATTTTAATGTAATTATTTTCATAGAGCAAACTACATCTGTTTGTTATCAGGATACCTAAATATTTACCTTTTTTACATATTTCGAAACCCGATAATTCTTTGTTTTATCAATTCTTCATTACAATTTTTTGTTAATATTTTAATTTTCCCTTTGTTAACTTTAAGACCTGAAACCTTTCCATAAATATGAAGAGTCTCTAGAAGTGGTTCTATAGAAAATCATGGTTCTTCAAGAATAAAAGCCATATCATCAGCGAAGGCTTGAACCTTGAACTCTTCCCCTCTTACTTGTAATCCTTTAATTTGTTTATTTTCTCTAACCATATCTAACAAAGTTTTCAAGGCAAATATAAAAAGTAATGGCGATAAAGGGCAGCCTTGCCATGTTCCTTTTTGGATTTCTATATTATGTGTCAAATCTCCGTTCATTATCTTAGCCTTATCATCTTAGCCTGTTGCTTATCATAGGTTGCACTGACCATTCTAAAAAACTTTTCTCCACATTCCCACGCATTTAATTTTCCTAGTAGAAACTTCCAGTTTATGTTATCAAATGCTTTTTCAGCGTCGACAAAAACCAGGGCCATGTTTTTTTCTGGGTGCATCTCGTAGTACTCTAAAACATTAAGGATTATTCTTACATTATTTTTGATCTTTCTCTTTGGTAGAAAGCCTGCTTGGTCATTATGTATTATTTGAGATAATACTTTCCTTAATCTGGATGCCAGAACTGAGGCAAAGAGCTTATAATCACTATTTAACAGTGAGATTAGCCTGGAATTTTTTATTTCATTTTTCCCAGTCCCTTGTTTATGAATTAAAGTCATCAAGGCCTCCTTCCAAGATTTTGGAGTCTTCCCCTTGTCCAAGATATATTCTATTGCATATTTCAAGGGCAGAATCACCTGATCTTCATAAGTCTTATAAAATTCAGATGGTATACCATCAGGGCCTGGGGTTTTCTTTTCTTTTTGCTTCCTAATTGCTTCAGTAATTTCACAGATGGCTATCGGTTCATTCAGGATTTTCCTTTGCTCTTCTGAAAATTTATTTTCCTTATAATTTTTTTAAAATTAATTTCCTCTAATGGTGTATCTTCTTGGTGATATAATTTTTATAGAACTTTTCTGCCACCTTTTTTAGGTCCTCCATAAAGTATTTCTCTTCTCCATCTTCATTTTTTAGACTCTATATAAATTTCTTTCCCCTCTCTTTTCTCAATTTATACGCCAACCATCTCGTAGGTTTATTGGCATTTTCAAAATAGTACTATTTCGTGTATTCAATTTTCCTTGCAATTTCTTGAGCCACTAAACAATTTAATTTATGTTGGAGATTTTTTATATTAATTCTGGTTTGATGTATATTTGTTCCTTTCCCCTTGCTTTTACTTTCTTCTATTTTAATTTGTTCTGTAATCCGTCTAGACTCAAGTGCTTTTTGTTTCTTTTTCCATGCATTTTGCCTAATAAACCAACCTTTTGTATATGCTTTGAAGCTATCCCATATTATGTCCATATCTACTTCTGATCTTATATATTGTTTAAAGAATTCTTGGAATTCAACTTTTGATTCTGCAACAAACTTCCCATCTTTAAGTAAGTTTGTGTTCATTGTCCACCTACTTTTCCTCGGTACATCCTGAATAGACAACATAATCGGATTATGGTCTGCAAACGTAGCTGGTAATATATCCACCTCCTGTAACTCTGTTATCATTGTTGTAGAAATCCAGGCCATATCAAGCCTAGACCAAGACTTATGTCAAGCTGAGTAGAATGTGAAGTCTTTCTTATCAGTATATCTCATTCTCCATGCATCTGTCAGACCAAGCTCTTCTACCATTTTTAGAAAGGCTTTTGGTAATTTGTTTCCCTGCTTGTGTTTTGTCACAACTTTTTTCCTATCTATTTTGTTATCAAACACTGCATTAAAGATTCCAATTGTGCATATTTCTTGGAACATCTGTTTTACCACTTTTCCTCTTAAAGTTTCAAAAAATATATCTTGGTTTTGATTAGGTGCATAAATATTTACGATTAGTATTGATTTTGTTTGTTTTTGTATTTTTGTCATCAATATTCTTCCATCCTCAGAACTGTACAAAAATTCCAGGCGTAAATGATCTTTAATATATGTGACTATTTCTCTTTTCTTTTGTTTTTCAGCCGATGCTATAAAAAGCTCCCCCAAGTTCTTAACCTCTAAAAATCTTTGGTCTTCTTTCGTAATGTGTATCTCTTGTAAGCATACCACGTCGGCCTACAACTTTATGACTTGATGAAAAATCTGTCTTCTCTTCTGTGGTGAATTCAGGCCGTTAACATTTATTGAGAGTATCTTCATCCTTTGCCTATCCATTTTTATTTTCTTCAGGTACTTCCCTCCTATTTCTTTGTTGCTGTCTTGTTACTATTTGAGAAGGAAAGAATTCTCTTCTCTGTCTCCCTTTCTTTTTCTTGTTTTGAAGCTTGTCAACCCCTGTTCCAACTGAGAATCTTCATCTATGTCATTTGAATCTTCATTCTGCCAGCCCAGACCTTTTCCATGTCTTTCTATGAAGTCTTCCAGTTTCAATATAGAATTAATTTTATATCTTCTGCCTTCATATGAAAAAGAAATACCTTCTGGTAATAACCATCTATATTGTATTTCATTCTCTTTCAGAAGTTGCACAAGGGTCATATAGTCTTGTCTTTTTTCTCATACTCTAAAGGGAACCGTCTCTCAGAATTCTAACTTCTGTTTCTCGCATACTAAAAGGGTTCCCATTTGATATTCTCAATATCCTATCCCTCATTTCTCTCTTACAAAATTTCACATGGACTTCTCTAGGCACGTTGTTCCATCTTGAATAGGATGAGTTCATCCTATATAAGCTAAGTCTATTTCCTGTGCCATTTCTTTAGGTGTATCTAGTCCCATATAATCAGCAAGCGCTTGGGTTAATTCCTCCTTTATATTCTTATCCTTCTTTTTGGGGATATTTTGAAATCTCAAAAGATAAGCTGCTTTGTCCATTTCTAATTTTATTATTGAATCTTCCAATGACTCTTGATCTTCTTTAAGATTTTGCAGTTGGCAATCTAGTTCTTCAATTTTACTCTCCATTTTGTTACTCAGTGTTGCTAGTCTGGTGATCTCTTGTTTATTTTCCGCAATTTGTTTTTTAATTTCTTTGCTGCGATGTTAGTTGGTTTGTCAGCTCGTCTAATTTAAGTTGGATTGGTTCTATAGCTTTTGTCACTGCATCCTCTACTACCATGTTTACTGCAGTTGTTACTGATTCTTGAATCAAATTTTGTAAATCTTTTATGATCATTTGTGACAGAGTCATTGCTGGGGATGATACCGAGGCTCTTCTTGTACCGCTGAATTTATCCATTCTTATATTATTTAATTAAATTGTTCAAGATTGGAGTTCCTGCATAATTATATACTCTATATACTCTATGTCTCCTCTTATTGTAATTAATATTCATCAAGACTATTTAACCTATATCCTAACATCAGCTAGAATATTAGTTGCAAAATACTGGAAAACTGACAACTACCCTCAAGAGAAGAGATAATCCACAAATTGTTAAATATTGCTGAAATGGACATGCTGAAATAAATATGTTATTACAAGGAAAAGATGAATCTGTATTCCAGAATCGTTCGTTAAGAGTGTATAGCTGGATAGAAAGGAAAAAGAGACTTTAGACTTTAAATGTATACAATCTGTTAAAGTATAGATGGCTGTATGTTTTGGAAACTTCATAAATAAAACGTTTTTTAAAAGACTATTCTATTTACTAACTTCTTGTCTAACTTATCAACAACTTATCAATTTTCCCTTGGTTCCCTATTTCCTATTCTATACTTCTATCTATCTTTTCTTCTTTCTCCGTAGGTTGTAGTTATGTTGGTTTCTAACACTATTCTCTTACCCTACTGTACTCTACTGTACTACACTATACTATGCTAACTAAATTAAACTAAATCACTTAACAGCAGCCTACCTATCTATAAATTCCTATAAATTATTGGTTGTTATTCTGCTTGTTAAGCTACTACTCCTAAAGGAAAATTATTTAACGCTTTAACAAAGCTTACACCCTTTAGGAATTAATTAAATATTTTAAGCCCAATTAAGTACTTTCCCCTTCCCCAGTCTGTGTTCTTCTTTCTTCATTCTTCCTTTCTTCTATCACATATCTAATAGCAGCATTAGTTCCTTACTTCCAATTCATTAAAGTTGTTTAATCAAGTAGTTCAGTGAGTTATATCCTTTCAAGAGTTCTTCAAAGTGCTTCAGAAATTACTCATTTTGAGAACAAAAAGACCTTCATTAGACACTCTATAAGAAAATTAACTAAGTATTATCGTAATGGTAGTTGAAGTTTACATTCAACTTCACCAGGACAGCCCACAATTTCTTCTGTCTTCTATGCTGATGAAGTTATGCCTCCAAATTCCCCCAATTTGTAGAGTTAAATCTAGTTTAGGAGGGCTGTGCACCTTTCTTCGCCACTTTCTCACCCTGGCTGCCACAGACCTCTGTGTTAAAAAGCCTCCTGGTGCACTGCACTCTTAAAGTCTCCGTCCATAATAGTCACTCTCTGTCCAATAAAAACTACTTGCAGCTTTAAGATAAGAGAGTTATAAAGACAGTTGGTGCTCATGGTGTTTCTGACTCTCCCTGGAAGTCTCTGCATTGGTTCGCCGGTCTAGGCTATAGCTCATCGGGAAGCTCCACTGGGTGTCTCCCCCTTCTGCTTTGGAGCATCCCAGTTTGTAGGCAGCTGCCACTCACCTCCTTTGCCGACAAAGCCCCTTGCCATGCACTCGTAACCTGAGAACTGCACATACTTCAAGGCACCCAAGCGGGAGTCCTTAGAGGTCACGGGGGGAGGAATTTTGGCATTTTGGGCGGGAGCACTCCCACCTTTGTCTGTTGTTGACTCGACCGGAACTGGATCCCCCTAGCATGGACTCCTTCCAATGTTTGTGAGAGGGTAGTATCATTGTCCAGCATAGGTTGTATATTATGAATGATGCATCTAAGTATGTGCCTTTCCTTTACTATGAACAAACCAAAAGAAGCCTATAAGTATCTGGCTTGCAGGTCTGACTCTGTACCTTCTAGGGAGCTCTGGTATGTCTCATTTTAGAAATCGAACCAGATATATATTATTAGGCAACCACTGATATCAGAGGGTTCAAGCCAGAGAGCACTATGGTCAGGGTCTCAAAATCGACTGGCCCTCCTGGGTCCCAAGGATGCCAGGGCCAGGGCCTTCTCAGTGGTGGCTCCATACTGGTGGAATGAGGTCCCAGAAGAGATCAGGGCCCTGCGAGATCTTTTACAGTTCTGCAGGGCCTGCAACACGGAGCTCTTTCACCAGGCTTTCAACCAAGGAGGTGCTGCCGCTACTACCACCAACAATCCTAATCATAGAACCCTGCCCCTTGGCTCTGATATCTACAGCCTGTGCCGCTTCTCATATCAGGAAGATCATTGAGCAGAACATTTAGTTAGACTTTTGTATGCACTCATACAGTACACCATCATTAAGCGCCAGCACTTTATGACACTGAATTGTTTATAACTGAACTGTTTTTAGATGATTTTATGTGGATTTTAATTGTTATTTATGTATCAAAGTGTGTAAGCTGCCCTGAGCCTGCCTTTGCAGGGAGGGCGAGGTATAAATAAAATAAATCTCTTCTTATATATAAAAGAGTTTTGGTGTCTCTCCTGGACATGTTTCCACAGCCTTTGGCCCACTCAGCTGCCACTCTCAGAGTCTCCCAATCCTGTGGCTGCATTGGCTCGCTGCATTGGCTCGGCCCTGCCCACGAGCCGATGGGCAGCGTTTCGCCGTCAGTCTGGAGGGAGCCAGAGAAGGGGATGGACGCTCCACTGAGAGAGCAGCAACCCCTCCATGGGGGAAAAGGAGGGAGACCTAGCAAGCGGCGGCAAACAGGGGAAGCACTCACCCTTGCTGCCCCTCCCAGCCCCTCTCCCTCAGCCACAAGGCCTGCACTGCAGAGAAGGATGCCCAGTGCCTTTCAAAGGCTCCCCTGCCTTCCTTCAGCAGTGGTGGCAGCGCCAGGGAGGGTCTGGTGATCTAGAGGAAACGAGCTGTGGCTCCTGTAAAGCCGGACTCTTTCCTGAGGAAGACACTTCGCTTGGCTCCTGTGTGGGACTCTGTGACTGTTGGTAGGCAACCAAACAACCAAGCTTGCTTCTTTGAGTAAAAAAACAAAGGACTTTCAGCATAACCCCCTTCCCCGCTTGGCCACTTTCCTGTCAGAATAAATTTAACATACCTCTCACTCCTTTTTGGCTCCACCATGGCTGGCCGGCTAATGAGGTGGGCCACTGACCATAAAACCATTCTCTTAACCCCTTGCTATGTGGCTGACTTTCCCCTAGGGTTGTCAATCTCCAGGTGAGACCTGGAGATCTCCCTCTGTTACAGTTGATCAACAGATGACAGAGATCAGTTCCTCTAGAGAAAATGGCTGCTTTGGAGGGTAGACCCTATGGCATTATCCCCTGCTGAGTCCTTCCATCCCCTTCCAATGCTGCCCTCCACAAGATCCACGCCCCAAATCTCCAGGTATTTCCCTACTCAGAGGTGGCAACTGTGCTTTCTCCTCAGTGCATGTTGCTAGGCAATCAGGTTCTGTCAGTAAAAGGCCCTTTCCACACCTATTTTGGCCTTTGGGAGAAAACACATTGGGGCCAGTCCTGATAGGGTTGCCAAGTCCAGGTGGAAAATTCCTGGAGATTTGAGGGATGGAGCCTGGAGAGGTGAGGTTTGAGGAGGGGTGGGACAATGCCATAGACTCCACTCTCCAAGCCAGCCATTCCCTCATGGGGAACCATTGTTGCCAATCTCCAGGTGGGACCTGGAGATCTCCCGCTGTCACAATTGAACTCCATATGACAGAGATCAGTTCCCCTGGAGAAAATGGCTGCTTTTGGAGGGTAGACCCTATGGCATTATCCCCTGCTGAGTCCTTCCATCCCCCCAATGCTGCCCTCCATAGGATCCCCCCCAATTCTACAAGTATTTCCCTAATCAGAGGTGGCAACTGTGCTTTCTCCTCAATGCCTGTTGTTTGGAGTTTGGTGACAGAACCAGGTTCTGTCACTAAAAGGCCCCTTCCACACCTGTTTTGGCCTTTGGGAGAAAACTCATTGGGGCCAGTCTTGATAGGGTTGCCAACCCCAGGTGGGAAATTCCTGGAGATTTGAGGGATGGAGCCTGGAGAGGGTGGTTTGAGGAGAGGTGGGACCTCCGACAGGTACAATGCCATAGACTCCACCCTCCAAGCCAGCCATTCCCTCATGGGGAACCATTGTTGCCAATCTCCAGGTGGGGGCTGGAGATCAGTCAGAATTACAACTGCTCTCTTGGAGGGAGGGGGAGGAGATGGAAAGCTGAAGCCAGGGAGCAGATAATGGTAGGTTGATGGTTGGCTAGGGGGAGATTGGGTTGCCAACTCCAGGTTGGGAAATTCCTGGAGATTTGAGAGGTGGAGCCTGGAGAGGGTGAGCTTTGAAGAGGGGTGGGACCTCAGAAAGGTACAGTGCCATAGACTCCATCCTCCAAACCAGCCATTCCCTCAAGGGGAACCACTGTTGTCAGTTTCCAGGGGAGGGATGGAGATCACGCAGAATTACAACTGCTCTTCAGATGGCAGAGATCAGTTCCCCTGGAGAAAACGGTAGACTCTGTGTCATTATACCCTGCTGAGGTCACCACAGCAAACTGGCACTGAGTGCCCAAGGCCGGGCACTCTCCCAGAGCCTCTTTCTAGAGTTCATTGTATTTATTTCCATAATGGGCCTTATTCCCAGTAAAGAAATAAAATCTGGTGCACATGAACAGAGTTAATGATATACTTGTAGCAGACCAAAGTATGCTACTGGATGCCAACTTTGAAAATGCCTTTATATACACAATTATATGCAAAAAGAAAACTACCATCTCAGGAAGAGATAATCCCCATCGTTTTTGCTTAATATGAGCCCCAGTCACACAGGCCAGATAATGCGGGGGGGAGGTGTGGCTATTTGTGCTGTTGCAATCTGATCCACCATTAAGTGATCAGATGCAAAGGTGGCACACCTGGGCTTCCTCCGTGGTGGGCACGCACAGCAAAGAGGACGACCTGAGGCAATAGCCTCGTGCAGGTATGATCACACCGCAGGAGTCCGTAGGCAGCCCGTGGCAAACCATTTGCCAGTAGGTTGATCCAGGTACCTTTTAAATGCGCATCTTCGGGGGCATGCCATGGGTTGGCCAGGGGTGCGCTACACCTCCCAGATGTTCTGATGTGATTGCACCCAAAAAATCTGCTGGAATGTGCCTTCTGCGGGCAAACGCTCCGTATGACAGGGCCATGGTGGTTTTCTTTTTTTCTTCTAGAGATCACTCAACCTAATAGGGCAACACTTTCAAGTCATCCTACACCTGCAACCTGGTGTGTCTGTTCTGCCACCTCATTGTCCCACATGTGTGAATTAGGCTACTAGATCTACATAAAACCTGGCTGCGCCTGTTATGTACTGGAAAGTTAAGGGAGAAACCACGTTTTTTTAAAAAAAGAATCTCTTGACTTGAGGGAGAGAAAGAGAACAACTCCCTCGCTCTCCAAACTCCAGGCGACGTGTTGCAGTTTTTCCTCCCTTCAGCGCAACTCTTGGCAGCCTTTGGCCGACAGAAGCCACCCCCTTTACAGAGAGGCCTCAGAGTCCCGCCTAAACTGTTGCTGAGTGGTCGGCTGCGCTGCCGCTCAGTCCAGGCCCCAGGGACCGCTGTTGCCGATGGTGCTGCTGGAACAGACGCTGCGAGAAACTCTCAGAAAAGGCACTGGGAAAATCTGAAATCCCGGTAGGAGAAGATTCGCCAGTCAGGGTCACCGAGGAACCGGAGCGTCCCTCCTCCCTCAGGTTTGGCTTAACCCTTTGTCCCCTTTCGCTTCTTCTCCACCCCCTCCCCGAGGAATTGGACGCTGTGAAAGTTTAGGCGGCGGCGCAGGCAGCGACCGCTCACTGGGAGCAGGGAAAGTAGTAGCGTTGTTAGTCATGCCTCTTTCTTCTTCCCTCGTTCCTCCCCCCGCCCTTTCCCCCTTCTGTCTCTTTCCTAGCTGTGTTGGGAACTTTAGCAGACACCATATGGGGGGGGGGGGTGTTGCCGCAGTGCAGAGATCAAATCGAACGGAGCTGTGTGCTGTTTCTCGCCCATTTTCTCTCGTCGAGGTGAGGTAAATATTCTTCCAAGTACCTTAAGTGGCAGGGCTTTACAGTTAGCTCAGAGGCATGGAACGTGTGAAGTGATTATTAGCAAGAATGGTGCCTCCAGGGCCAGATCCAGGTATTTCTGAGCCCTAGGTGGGCGCAGATCCCAACCTCCCGGTTGGGCCTGGAGACCCAGCCAAGCGGCCCCCCCCCTCTTTCCCCAACCAGGGAGGAGGGGGAGGGCGGGCAAGCTGTGCCCGGCTGGGCGCTCTGCAGCAGTGGTGGCAGTGGCCTGCTGGCCGCCGCTGCCTCCCCCCCATGGGGGAGGGCGACTTGCACCCTAGCCGGGGGAGATCCCACTGGCCACAGCTGGCTGCCTCCTCCTCCCCCCCCAGGGAGGAGGGGAGGGCAACTTGCACCCTAGCTGGGTGCTTTTCTGCGGTGGCAGCAGTGGCAGCAGCGGGGAGATCCCGCTGGCCACCGCTGGCCTCCTCCTCCCCCTCATCCCAGGGAGGAGAGGGAGAGGAACTTGCGCCCTAGCTGGGCGCTTTTCGGCAGTGGTGGTGGCAGCGGCGGCAGCGGGGAGATCCTGCTGGCCGCCGCTGGCTGCCTCCTCCTCCTCCCCCCCCAGGGAGGAGGGGGAGGGCAACTTGTGCCCTAGCTGGGCGCTTTTCGGCAGTGGCGGCAGTGGCAGCAGCGGGGAGATCCTGCTGGCTGCTGCCGGCTGCCTCCTCCTCCCCCCCCAGGGAGGAGAGGGAGGGCAACTTGCGCCCTAGCTGGGCGCTTTTCGGCAGTGGTGGCGGCAGCGGCAGCAGTGGAGAGATCCCGCTGGCCGGCGTCGGCTGCCTCCTCCTCCCCCCTGAGGGAGGAGGGGGAGGGCGACTTGCGCCATAGCCAGGCACTTTTCACCGATGATGGTGGGCGCCCGGTTAGGGTGGCGGGGGGCGCTTTTCGGGGGGAGCGGGGCGCCATTTGGTGCCCCTGAGCCTGGCGCGCCCTAGGCGAGTGCCTAGTTCACCCAATGGGCGATCCGGCTGTGGGTGCCTCTGAAAGTGTGGACTGGCCATTCCCTTCCAATTCTCAAAGTCTGGGATTTAGGGGAAGAGACTTTGCAATGCTATCCTAAACAGAATTACAACACTGACTTCAGTGGCCTTTGAAGAATGTAACTCAGTTTAGGATTGTACTGCTGGAGACTTGTGACTTTTCTATCTAGGCTTGACAAGCCTGGTGCAGAAGGAAGATGAATGGCACGTCAGAACTGAAGGACTGAAAAGCAGCAGGATATGTCAATAGGTGTCATGTATACCTGTAGTCTATATGCATGGTGTACTGGTTAGAATGGCTGGCTAGGATCTGGGAGGATCAAGTTATAATCCTCATTCTGCCATGGAAGCTCACTTAGTGACCTTGGGCCAGCCAACTGTCTCTCTTCCCAAACTACCTCACAGGGTTATTGTAATGAGGATAAAATAAAGGAGGGGAGAGTGGTGTAAACTACATTATGTCTATAATGGCAAGAAAGCAGGGTATAAATAAATTAAAAAGATTTGAAAAAATGATGAATTGGGCTGAAGTGTGCCTGGAACTCACAGTCTGCCTTGAAATTGTTAGCACACAGACATAGAAGCATTAGGACTAACTGTGCTAGGGGAAAGGCACTCACTCTATTCATTTTCAGTAACCTCTTCCTTCATTGTTCATATCTTCTACAGTTGTCCTGGTGTATAAAATAGGTTCCAGAGCACTGGCTCAGATTCAGCCTCAATAAGAAAGCTATTCTACAAGTTCTTTGATCACTACATTTGCTTTTTCAGCTGCCACAGTTTACATACAAAGGCAAGCAGAGATGAGTGCAGCACACAGAAAGCCCTTGTCATCGTCCAGACTTTGAAAACCCACCCTTGAGATTTTTTTTTCTGCTCCTCATGCTGGCCAGGTTCCCAGAACTTAACTGCTCTTGAGTGGGAATATGGTCAGTGATCTCTTGCCTTGTGATAAGGGAATAGCCTTGAATTGTAAAGAAATTTACAATTGGAAATGGTACAAGGAATACAATAGCATAATTTTTCTATAATGGAAACTCTTAGATAATTATTCCATAGGGTAGTAGTCATACCATGTATACTACCTATAGATACAACTTCACAAACTATCTTACCAACATCCAGGCCTGTAACAACGGTGGGGTGTTTTGGGGCTCCACCGTCTCAAATGTGAGGCACGCCCTACAACAGCTACTGCCTCTCTCCCCCTTCCTCCCCTCCTGTGATATTGAAAGGGCCTTCCAGCTGATTGGCAGGAGCATGTGGCTTGCCAGTCAGCTGAAAGGCCCTTTAATTCTTGCAGGAAGGGAGGGGGCAGGCACACACCTTCCTTAAACTCCAAGTGGTGACATCTACCATATTTACTTGATTTCCCCCTTTAAAATGTTATACACAGAATAAAATTATTGGACACAACTGTAACTTGTATGCAGATATAAGATGCCCCTCCCCTTTTGATGGCATATTTAGGAGAAAAAACTAATCTTTGTATTTCAGTAAAGAACGTAGATACATTTGCAAAATACAGGTGTCACAATAGTTACATTGTTCCTAGAAGGAAGGCATTGTCCTGTATTCTTTGTTATGTCCTGTTTGTGAAGGACAAAACAGTGACAGTCCTAATATCGAGGTCCTCTGATACAAGTTGTGATATTGTAAAGTTGCGTGTAACAAAAGTTTTATACATATAGCCCCATTTTGCACTGGCTATTTCCAAACATAGCCTGGAACTTGGAAGAGTCAACCACAAAGATCCTGTGCCTGTAACTTCACTGACATTGTGCTACATCACTAAGCAGCCATCCAGTGAAGTGGTAGGCTACGAGCGTTTGTGATTCACTGCCCACTTCTTCATGTCTTGGTACACTTCCTTTCAGTCTGCTTTCAGGTAGTGGAGAAATTAATTTTGTATGCTAAAAAGTAAAAATGCAACCAATGGTTTATTTAAAATAGTTTTATTTCAGAACACATTTTTATATTCTGGCGCTTGAAAAGGACATATCTTGCTAAACTGGAAAAAAGAGCTACTATAGCAAAATGTAACAAAGTTCTTCTATTTCATGTTTGTTTACATTGCGTATTGGGAAAGTATTTAGGGCAAAATTTTGACCTCATTGAAATCACTGAGTGTTTTTCTTGTGATTTAAATAGGAACAACTTTTCACTCTCTTCTTGGTATAAATATTCATTATAGAGTCACTAATGGCTCCAAAGCTGTTCAGTCCTATTTAGCAGAGTCTTAATGTTTCTATTCACCATCTTAGATGAGCCTTTGGATAAGTGTTTCTATTCACCATCTTAGATGAGCCTTTGGATAAGTGGACGTAGAACTTGAACTTTCTTTTGGTGGCAGCAGCCTTCTAAAACATCTTCCCCTCCTAAAAAAATTAAAAAGAAACCACCATTGCAAGTGTTCTTGAATATTATGGCTAGCAAGTAAAGGACTTTAATCCCCCCCCCAAGTTTCTTATCATGCCAATACCACTAACCCAAATACATGCAAAATGTTAATCTACTATATCATGTTTTTGCCTAAAAAATAAAATATCAAAATAAATCATACACAAGGCAAATCACTTTACTACGGAAAACTGAATTTTTCAAGAGGAGTTTTCTACACAGGTGATAGGGTAGCACAGTACAAAAGGCATCACAAAGTTACTTGCATAAATTACTGGGGACTGTGGTCTGTACTACTGTGTATAGTGTGCTGTGGGTTGTATCCTGTTTAATGTGTCATGTTAACACTTATGCCTTGCTTTAATTCTGTTTTTAGACTTCTGGTTGGTTATACAACTCAAATCCGATTTCATTGTTTATAGGATATCTAATCTTGTTGATTGTATTGACTCACTCTGCGTAATCCTCCTTGATAAAGGCAGGCTATTAATAATGTAAATAAATAAAATTTATTGAAATGAAAATACAGCCCATCCCAGTCTGTTCAAAATTGAATAAAATGTTTGACAGCCTCTAAACCTAATCATTGAACCAACCAATTTAGCTTATAAAGGTAATTTTATTAAAACTACCATGCTGGACTAGAATCTGGGAGATGTGGGTTCAAATCTTTTATCTGCTATTGTGCTCACTGGGTGACTCTGAGCTCCTTGGAGAAGCAGTGGGATAGGACTACGCCAAACATAGATGGGGGGGAAAGCAGCACAGAAGGGAAAATGTGCGTAGGTTCACAATGCTGAATCAGAATGCTTGGGCAAGCCAAAGTGATGAACTCATTTATTTTTCCCTTGAGGACTTGAACAAGAGACGGGAAGTCATTGACTCATAAGTAAGATCATTCACTGTGGAACTGTAAACAGCATGTATTGTGCCAGTAAATATTTCCGTAGCCCTTTGCTTTTTGGAAAATCAAAAGCAAATAATTTGCTATTAATATAAATAAAAAACCCACAATAATGGTGGTTCATCTCACACTTTATACAAGTGAAATTATATTTGTATCTCAACTGAATATTAAATTTATTGGAACACTGAAAAATTCCACCCTTTTTTATCATGATAGTGTTTTCATTGTCATGTTTGTAGATAATGTTTCCATAAAACCTTAGTGTTTGCACTACAGAGAAACTCCTATAACAAATGCAAATACACTTGGATAGGAAGAACTGTCTATACGTTGTATCAGGAACAGTTGTAGAGTGAATTGCTGTTATAGCTATATGAAATGATGGAAGTTTGGCTTAATTTCTGAACTTCTTTAGAGGTATGATGCATCAAAGAAATTTTCTGTTATTTTAATCCACATGATAAGAAATTCCATTAGTGATTACTTGCTTTGATTTCCCAATTTTTAATACCAGCTTTGGTGACTGCTTCACAAAGTTCCAATGAGCCACTGTGAGGTTCCACTGTACTGTTTTGTGTTATTCCTATACAGATTTTGAATTTTAAACTTAGAAACAGAATTATCTGGATTGTAATTTTCTAATTGAGCTGATGAGCAGTGGATTTTGTGAGTGTGTGTGTGTGTTTTAATGGGGGGTTAGAAAAGTAGGAGCAACACTAATAAATATGAGGAGGAAAGTTGAGGAAGGTAGGTGATAAGGTGAACTATATCATCTGGCCATAGAAAGACCCAGAATGTATGCCACACTGCAGCATGGCAGACCATGATGCTTAATATGGCAGTTTCCTTGTTCCACTGTAAAAGCAGAATCATAGTCATGCTAGGATAAGCTCAGGTCACTGTGGGAATCTAGAGTGCAGGTTGGAAACAACAGGATTCTCAGGAAGGGATCCCCTCTGGTACAGCAGCAATTGAATAAGAACATAAGAGAAGCCAATGTTGAATCAGGCCAATGGCCCATCTAGTCCAACACTCTGTCATACAGCGGCCAAAATATACCAGGTGCCATCAGGAGGTCCAGCAGTGGGGCCAGGACACCAGAAGCCCTCCCACTGCTGCCCCCTCCAGCACCAAGAATAGAGTGCATCATCTGCCCCAGACTGAGAGTTCCCATCTATACCCTGTGGCTAATAGCCACTGATGGACTTCTGCTCCATATGTTTATCTAATTTCCTCTTGAAACTCTCCATGCTTGTAGCTGCCACCACCTCCTGTGGCAGTGAATTCCATATGTTAATCACTCTTTGGGTGAAGAAGTATTTCCTTTTATCTGTTCTAACCCGACTGCTCAGCAATTTCATAGAGTGCCCACGAGTTCTTGTATTGTGAGAAAGGGAGAAAAGTACTTCTTTCTCAACCTGCTCAATCCCATTCATAATCTTATAAACCTCGATCATGTCACCCCTCAGCCGTCGTTTCTCCAAGCTAAAGAGCCCCAAGCATTTTAACCTTTCTTCATAGGGAAGGTGTTCCAACCCTTTTATCATTCTAGTTGCCCTTCTCTGCACTTTTTCCAATGCTATAATATCCTTTTTGAGATGTGACGACTAGAACTGTACACAGTATTCCAAATGAGGTCGCACCAATGATTTATACAGGGGCATGATGATACTGGCTGATTTGTTTTCAATTCCCTTCCTAATAATCCCCAGCATAGCGTTGGCCTTCTTTATTGCAGCTACACACTGTGTAGACATTTTCATTGAGTTATCTACTACGACTCCAAGATCTCTCTCTTGGTCCGTCTCTGCCAGTTCAGACCCCATCAACGTGTATTTATATTTAGGATTTTTGGCTCCAATGTGCATTACTTTGCACTTGGCCACATTGAACCCCATTTGCCACGTTGACGCCCACTCACCCATCCTCGACAGATCCCTTTGGAGTGCCTCACACTCCTCCCTGGTTTTCACCACCCGGAACAACTTCGTGTCATCTGCAAATTTAGCCACTTCACTGCTTACTCCCAATTCCAAATCATTAATAAACAAGTTAAAAAGCATTGGACCGAGTACTGATCCCTGTGGTACCCCACTGCTTACCACCCTCCACTGGGAAAGTTTCCCATTTATACTCACTCTCTGTTTCCTATTTATAAGCCAGTTTTCGATCCACAAGAGGACTTGTCCTTTTATCCCATGACTATTGAGCTTACTTAGGAGCCTTTGATGAGGAACTGTATCAAAGCTTTCTGGAAGTCAAGGTAAATAATATCTATTGGGTCCCCCTTGTCCACATGTTTGTTCACTCCCTCAAAAAACACTAACAGGTTAGTGAGACAAGATCTTCCCTTACAGAACCCATGCTGAGTCTGCCTCAATAGTTTTTGTACATCAATGTGCCTACTAATTCTCTCCTTAATAACAGTTTCCACTAACTTACCCGGTATTGATGTCAGACTGACTGGCCTGTAATTTCCTGGATCTCCCCTGGAGCCCTTTTTAAAGATGGGAGTGACATTAGCTACCTTCCAGTCCTCAGGAATGGAGGCAGATTTTAAAGAAAGATTACATATTTTTGTCAGGAGATCCACAAGTTCACATTTGAGTTCTTTCAGAACTCTCGGATGAATGCCATCCGGGCCTGGTGATTTATTAGTTTTTAAATTGTCCATCAGTCGGAGGACTTCCTCTCTTGTCACCGCAATCTGATTCAGGTCTTTCAAACCCCCTCCCGAAATCGGTGCTTCTGGAGTGGGCAAGCACTTCTCCTCTTCCACAGTGAAGACAGAGGCAAAAAATGCGTTCAGCTTCTCAGCCATTTCCCTATCATCCTTCACTACTCCTTTTACCCCTTGGTCATCCAAGGGCCCCACTGCCTCCCTGGCTGGCTTCCTACTTCTAATGTATTTGAAGAAAGTTTTATTGTTGGCCTTTATTTTTTTTGCAATATGCTCCTCATATTCCCTTTTTGCTTGCCTGATCACAGACTTGCATTTTATTTGCCATAGTCTGTGTTCCCTTTATCAACCTCACTAAGACTAGCTTTCCACCGCTTAAACGAATCCTTCTTACCTTTTACAGCTTCCATTACTTTATTTGTTAACCATGCAGGCTTTTTTCTATACCTATTTGTACCTTTCCTAACCTGTGGTATATATTTTATTCTGAGCTTCTAGGACTGTATTTTTAAATAGTCTCCAAGCTTCCCCAATGGTTTTGACCTTCTCACTCTTCCTTTCAATTTCTTCCTCACATGTCCCCTCATACCAGAGAAGTTACCCCTTTTAAAGTTAAAAGTGGTTGCGTCAGTCTTTTTGGGCAACTGCCTATCTGTATAAATCTTAAACTCAATGACATTATGGTCACTGTTCCCAAGTGGTGCAATCACTTTTACATCTCTCACCAGGTCTTGGTTGTTACTTAGGATCAAATCCAGGATCGCCTCTCCCCTGGTAGGATCTGTGACCATCTGTTCCATAGCACAGTCATTGAGAGTGTCTAAAAACTCAATCTCTTTTTCCCGACTAGAACTCATATTGACCCAATCAATGTGTGGGTAGTTAAAGTCGCCTATTACGACACAGTTATTTCGTCTAGCCACTATCTTTAATTCATTCAGCATTTTATAATCCTCCTCTATTTTTTGATCTGGTGGGCGATAACAAACTCCCACTGTTAAGCTTCCTTTTGGACCCACTATTTCAACCGATAGCATTTCCAGAAGCGAATCCAATTCTCTTACCCTCTCAATCTTACTGGACAGTATACCCTCTCTGACATACAGAGCCACCCCACCTCCAACCCTTCCCCCCTATCCTTCCGATATAATTTATAACCAGGAATCACCGTATCCCACTGATTTTCCTCATCCCACCAAGTTTCTGAAATACCCACAATGTCTATTTCCCCCCAACACCAAGCATTCCAACTCCCCGATTTTACCTCGGAGACTTCTAGCATTTGTGTATAAACACTTATAGTTTCCCACGTTTGTTAAGCCCACAGCCTTCCTCTTGCTGCCTCGAGACCTTGCCAGACAGTTCCTATCATTAGCCACAGTCTCAGTGGACAATTGTAATCCATTTCCTTGTACAAAAGTAGTAGCTACCCCTTCATCTCTTTGAGATGAGCCATCCCGAACCAGAGACTTTTCATCTCCTGTCGGCTTTCCCCCATTATTCAGTTTAAAAACTGCTCTGCCACCTTTTTGATTTTGAGCGCCAGCAGCCTGGTTCCTTCTCAGGACAAGTGGAGACCGTCCCTTTTGTACAGCTCCCCCTTGTCCCAAAAAGCATCCCAGTGCCTAACAAATTTGAACCCTTCCCCGCTACACCACCGTCTCATCCACACATTGAGACTCCTGATATGTGCCTGTCTCTTCGGCCCTGCGCGTGGAACAGGTAGCACTTCCGAGAAGGCTACCTTGGAGGTCCTGGCCTTGAGCTTCCTGCCCAGCAGCCTAAATTTCTCCTCCAGGACCTCACGACTGCATTTCCCCACATCGTTGGTGCCAACGTGCACCACGACCACTGGCTCCTCCCCAGCACTATCTACCAGCCTATCTAAAACACGCGTAATGTCCGCTACCTTCGCACCAGGCAGGCAAGTCACCATACGGTCAGTACGCGGGTTCGCCACCCAGCTGTCTACCTGCCTAAGGATCGAATCACCAACTACCAAGAGCCCCCTCCCACCCTTCCCAGGGACGGTTCCTTGGTATGAAAGGATACCCGTTCACCAGCTGAAGAAGAGGTCCCTTCTGAGGGCACATTCTTCTGGTGTTGGAGAAGACTCTTGAGAGTCCCTTGGACTGCAAGGAGATCAAATCAGTAGTAGCTACCCCTTCATCTCTTTGAGTGGTAGTTCTGAAAGAAGTGTAAAACTCCCATTTGGTGCCCTCACACATCATTAGGCCCCTTCACAAAGCAGGTATTATCTTTCTGCAGTGCAGTCAGATTCTTAAGTGTGTGAACTGCAAGCAATACTACTGATGTTTCTAAAGCTGTTTTATTTTTAATCCCTTGTTGTTGTTGTTGTTGTTCAGTTGCACAGTCGAGTCCAACTCTTTGCGACCCCGTGAACCACATCACACCAGGCCCTCCTGTCTTCTGCTGTCCTCCAGAATTTGCTTAATTTCATGTTTCATGTTCGTTGCATCGATAACACTGTCTAACCATCTCATCCTTTGCCATCTCCTTCTTCTTTGACCTTCAATCTTTCCCAGCATCAGGGTCTTCTCCAGTGAGTGCTCCCTTCTCATTTGGTGGCTAAAGTATCTGAACTTCAGCTTCAGTATCCGGTCCTCCGGGGAACAGTCAGGGTTGATTTCTTTTAAGATTGACTGATTTGATCTCCTTGCAGTCCAAGGGACTCTCAAGAGTCTTCTCCAACTCCATAATTCGAAAGGATCTATTCTTCAGTGCTCGGCCTTCCTTATGGTCCAACTCTCACAGCCATACATTACTACTGGAAATACCATTGCTTTGACCATACAGACTTTTGTTGGCAGGGTGATGTCTACACTTTTTATTATGCTGTCTAGGTTTGCTCCCAAGGAGCAGGCATCTTTTACTTTCATGTCTGCAGTCACCATCTGCAGTGATCTTGGATCCCAGGAACATGATTTCTGTCACTGCTTCCATGACATCCCCTTCTATTTGCCAAGGAGTGATGGGGCCGGATGCCATGATCTTAGTTTTTTTGATGTTGAGTTTCAAGCCAACTTTTTATTTATTTATTTATTCATTGTTTCTATTTGTATCCCGCCTTGCCTGACATGCTGGCTCAAGGTAGCTAACAAGATCAAAATATCATAAAACAATCCAAAGTTAAAGCAGTTAAAACAACATCACAGTTAAACATCAATTTACAGATAAAAACAGCAAATGATGGCGGTATTCAAGTGGACCCAGTGGTTGAGATAACATCTAATAAAGTCAGATGATCCAAGTCAACCCAGTGGTAAAAATAGCATCCAGCAGGGTCCCGTGCCAGAAGATGTTCATCAGTGGCATACTCATCAGTGGCGGCTCCTAATCGAAAGCCTGGTGGAAGAGCTCTGTTTTACACGCTCTGCGGAACTGTAAGAGGTCCTGCAGGGCCCTGATGTCCTCTGGGAGCTCATTCTGCCAGTGTGGAGCCGCCACTGAGAAAGCCCTGGCTCTGGTGATAGCTAGTCTGGCTTCTTTCGGACCAGGGAGAGTCAGGCGATGTTGTGACCCTGACCTCAGTGCTCTCTGGGGCACATATGGAGAAAGGCGGTCCCTCAAGTAGGCAGGTCCCTGACCATATAGGGCTTTAAAGGAGGAGGAGGAGGAGGAGATTGGATTTATACCCCACCCTTCACTACCCAAAGGTGTCTCAGAGCGGCTTACAAACTCCTTTCCCTTCCCTGCCCCACAACAGACCCCCTGTGAGGTAGGTGGGGCTGAGAGATCTCTTGACAAAAACTGCTCTTTTTCAAGAACAGCTCTTATCAGAACTACGGCTTGCCCAAGGTCATCTAGCCAGGTGCAAGTGGAGGAGTGGGGAATCAAACCCAGTTCTCCCAGATTAGAGTTCACGCACTTAACCACCAGCGCACTTAACCACTACACCAGCACCTTCAACTGAACCTGGTACTCTATGGGCAGGCAGTGCAGTGTCCTCAGCACAGGCTGGATGTGGTTCTGTATAGAGAGACCCATCAACAGCCTGGCCACGACGTTCTGCACTAGCTGCAGCTTCCGGATCTGGGACAAGGGCAGGCTGGGCAGCCCCGTGTAGAGAGCGTTGCAGTAGTCTAACCTCCAGGTGACCATTGCGTGGATCACTGTTGCTAGGTCATTGTGTTCGAGGAAGGGAACCAACTGCCTAATCAGCCGTAGGTGGTAAAAGGCCGACTTGACAGTGGCTGCTACCTGGGCCTCCATTGTTAAGGAGGTATCCAGGAGCACTCCCAAACTCCTAACCCTCAGCGCTGGCACCAGTGGTGCCCCACTGAAGGTTGGTAGTGGGATCCCTACCCCCAACCCGCTCCGACTCAAGCACAGGACCTCCATCACCGTTGGATTCAATTTCAGTTGACTCAGCCTAAGCCAACTCGCCATGTCCTGTAGCACCCACTCCAGGTCATCTGAGGTGGAGTCGGATCGGCCGCCCAACAATAGATATAGCTGGGTGTCATCAGTATACTCCAGGCAATCTGGGTGAGGGGGCGCATATACATATTAAACAACATTGGGGATAATACTGCACCTTGAGGCACCCCTGGGACGTCTGATCCCCTAGTGCCACCCTGTGTCCCCGACCTTGGAGAAAGGAAACAAGCCATTGCAAGGCAAACCCTTGAATTCCAGTGTCGGCGAGGCAGTGGATCAGTAACTGGTGGTCGACGGTGTCAAATGCCGCCGACAGGTCGAACAGCACCAGCACCGCCGTGCTGCTTTGATCCAGATGCCTTCGGAGGTCATCTGTGAGGGTGACCAGTGCCATCTCTGTCCCATGACCAGGCCAGAAGCCAGACTGAAACGGGTCCAGCATGGAAGTGTCACCCATAACGCTCTGCAACTTTTGCACTCTCCTCTTTGATCCTTAGCAAGAGGCTCTTTAGGTTCTCTTCACTTTCTGCCATTATTTTAATCGCTTACTCCCATAAAAATAAAATAAAATATAGATTTATATGCAACCTATGCGATGTGTCTGGCCAAGTGCAACCCTTCCCTCCCTTGTCCCCATTGATTCCTGACATATCAACATCTTCTCAGGTAGATATTGTGATTTGGGGGCAGTTGGGCCAAAAAGTTGCCTACCCTGATGCAGTCGTTATTAGTTGCAAAATGTAATGTCATTATGTATTTAACTGGAAAATGTAAAGTCCAAGGAAGCAGTATGAAATGTTGAAGATTTGCTTTTTTAGTGGACATCAGACTGTTACAACTTAAAAGTGTACAGTTTGTGTACAGTCTGTAATTAGCATACAGAAAATGTAATATTTAGTTATGGCATTGTGTATATTTTTAATAGCTCTGACAAAAGCTTGTATTGTCCTTTGGAACATTTTAAACATACTGTTCTAGTTTTATTAAACTTGTTGAATTAAGATGTGTAGGAACATGTTTTGTATCCACCCTGTTTTCCATAACATTTAGGTATGTATACATCAAATAAGAAGGAACACAGTTATGTTAAATAATTACTTTTATGAACAAATCTTTTCTCCACAGCATAGATATGGCAGAGTTGCTAGAGCTGGAAGGCACAATAAACTGGAAGGAAAGATGCATAGCTTTGGAGTCCCAACTGATGAAGTTTCGCCTTCAGGCAAGCAAAATTAGAGAGCTATTAGCAGAGAAGGTAGGTCTTAAATGTTGCAAGATGAAAATATTTATTATTAAGCAACTATAATTATCTTAATTATAAATTCAGTTGGCTTTATAGATGCATTGCCTGTAATCTGGTTGAGTTGGCAAGAGTGATCTCTAGATTTGTGGTCAGGGCTGCTCTTTTTTTTTCCTAGGGAAAATATTCTGCAGAAGCAGGATTGTGGCCACTTGCCACCAACCCAGCAAAGGATGATCAAAAACTTGTTCCCACATGTGTAATTATTTGTTGAATCAGAAGCTGCTGGCATAAATCTGGTGCACCTTCAAATCAGCATCAAAAGGTGCACTGAAAATGGATGCCACCCATTTGCACTGTGTCAACGGGATGCATGTTAGAATTCACATCCTTAATAATGCATAAATAACTTCTTAGGCATGATTATAGTTGAATTGTGGTATATATATCTAATTTGCTGTCTTCATAATGGACCTGGTAAAAGGAAGTCCTTAGTACCTTTACATTCATAAGCTTATAACAAATGTTCCTTTACTAGAGGAAAATTATGTAAAGTAAGTCATTCCTGTCTGGAATAGTAATGTGTCATCTCAGGTACAAGTTATTTCACTGAGAACTCAAAACATATAATGCTCATGTCAGAGGAATGCAATCTCAGGGCATGGGGTGGGGGGCGGAGATGACAGATGATTCCCCAGCAATAGTTAACATGAACAGAGATTTGGATATCGGAAGACAACCTTAGCACTTTCTTTAGCTCCATATTTACTCTTCCTACATGCCATGGCCATCTGCTCTGGGAGGGTTTTTAAATCAGCGGTGTAGGTGTAGGTTGTGCTACGCCTACGCTCCCGAGTCTGCCGACTGAAGGGGCCAAATAACAACGAAATATAACAAATTACCACGAGTGGGAGATGCAGACCACCCAAAACACCTGGGCAAAGTGTGGGACTTGGAGAGGCCAAAGGCCTCTGTTCCTGGCATCGCTGAGCGTCGCCGGCCTGCCTTGGGCTGACTCAGCCTGCCTGTGGGACTTCCATTGCCTGCAGCCCCAGCCTAGCGTGTAGCCACAACCGGAGGGGCGAGTAGGGGCGAGGCGAGAGGCGGTGGCACGAGAGACGAGGTGGCATGGACCTGAGAGGCCTGGATGGAAGGTGGGGCCGGCTGAGCGCTGGATGACAGTGGCGGTGGCAGCGGAATTGGGGCCACGATATGCGACTGGAGGAGCCTCCCCCACTTACTGGGGCGGCCAGGTGGCAGACCGGCGTGGCTGCAAGTGGTGGTGGGCGGGCCGCGGGATGATCGTCGAGGCTGCAGTGTGCTGCCAGGATTCCCGAGTGGCGGATCGACATGCTTGGGAACGGTGGTGGACCAGCTGGGGCGTTGGGGTCGGTGCCGGCACAGAGGATGGTGCGAGGAGCCAGACAGGAGTGGGGGGGACTGCCAGGCGCTGCGAAACAGAGGCGGTAGACAGGCTGCGATTCTCAGCCACCGAGCCTGTGGTTGGAAGGAGCCAGCAGTCCCCTAAGGGCCAAGGAGATTGGCCTGCAGCCAGGGAAAGGGTGGAGCACCAGGGTCTGAGAGATCATCGTCAAAGTGCCCCTGGTGGCGGGCCTGTGGCAGACCAGCCAGGGTTTCTAGCTGGGCAGCTGGTGCCCACAATGGAGGACTCGCGGAAGATCAGTCAACGAGTGGAGAGACAATCCTGCTGGGGCTCCCTGACGTTCCCTGACAGATGTGGATTCAACCAGGTGGACTGAACCGACCGTGGTAGTTTTTAGTGGCTAGGGATGTGTTTGGATGCATGAGTTGAATGAAATAAGGAGGAGTTTTCTGCTTAAGGGGTGAATGTTGGAGGTTGTGAGTGCCAGGTAGACTGTACCACAAATAATTCCACAATCTGCTATACCACTCAATTGACTCTACAATTGACTTATTCGTGCCAACAACATATATCACCTTACAATTACGTATTTAAAACAGTCTACCTGGCACTCACAACCTCCAACATTCACCCCTTAAGCAGAAGAGGGCTACAGCAACAGCATTAGGAGATCAACTGGTTAGCTTGCTGTCAGTGGTCTGGTGATCTGGCGTAGACTGGCTGTTGCAATGATGCTAGTACAGCAGATTCCGGTGCTCTTTGGGAGGGGAAAGAATAGCGGTAGACCCAGGTGGAATGACAAAGGAAGGAAGCCAAGAAACAAGAGGGCTCGGTGTCCTTCCAGCCTGCATCCCGTCCCAAAGGATGTCAGCAGTGGGGCTAGGATTAGCAACCCCCCTCCGTCATTGGTGTTGTGCAACACCAGGTCTATTAACAAGACAGCAGTCCCTCGGGACTTTGTCATAAAACTCCAAGTTGACCTGGCATGCATGACCGAGACCTGGGCGCGGGAGGAGGAGACCGTAGCGCTCTCCCAGCTTGCCCCATCAGGGTTCTCGGTCCTACACCAATCACAGACTAGGGGACGGGGGGGAAGAGTGGTGATGTTCGTACGGGAGGCTTACTCCTTCAGGGTGCTCCCTACGTTGGAGATTGCGGGCTTAGAGTGTGTTGGCCTGTTGCTGGAGGCTGAGGAGAGTGTGGCAATCTGGCTGGTGTACCGTCCGCCTAATGCACCGGCCAGTTGCCTGCCGTCCCTGCTGGAGGTTGTATCAGGCTGAGCGTTAGAGCACCCCAAGCTATTAGTCTTGTGTGACTTCAACGTCCATGCCAAAGACGCGACCTCCAGCCGGGCTACGGACCTAGTGACGTCCATGGAGGCAGTGGGACTCTCCCAATGTGTATCGGTCCCTACGCACCAGGCGGGGCACACGCTTGATTTAATCTTCACGATGGGGATTACAGTGGACCGGATCACTGCAGATGCAGTGCCATGGTCAGACCACTATGCCCCGAAGGCCCAGGTGAATGTCCCGCCCCGACCCCGTATAGGCAGCGAGCGGATTTTAGCTCGCTTGCGGAGCCAAATGGACCCGATGCGGCTTCAATTGGTCCTGCGGGAACCGATGCCCCCTGGCAGTTCATTGGATGAGCTTGTGGACGACTGGCATAGTCGACTTTCCACAGCCATCAACGTGATCGCTCCCCAGCACACTCTGTGCCCTCGCACTAGGCTGGCACCCTGGTATACCCAGGGGTTGTGGCTGATGAAGCAAGAGCTAAGACGGTTAGAGAGACGGTGGTGCCGAGCTCGCGACAAGGCTACAAGAGCATCCTGTAGGACATTTATGAGATCCTATGAGATGGCAGTCAAGGCTGCGAAGAGGGATTTCTATGCAGCCAGGGTTGCATCCACTAGCTCTCGCCCAGCCCAATTATTTAGAACAATTCGGTCTTTGACGGCTCTGCCACAGGATAGAGAAAATGATAGGGAATTGGATATTGGCCGTGAGGCTTTTGCGAGCTATTTTGCGGATAAAGTCTTGTTGCTCCGCCGCGACCTCCCCGCCACAGTTGATACAGTTAGTGAACTCGAGGCCCCTTGTGCGTCTTCGGGTCCGGGTTTAGAATACTTCGACCAGCTCAGCCTGGAGGAAGTCGACAGGTTACTCGTATCTGTACGCCCAACCACGTGCAACCTTGATCCGTGCCCCTCCTGGCTCATTAAAGCGGGCCACGAGGAGTTTCGAGGCGCCTTGAGGGAGATTGTTAACAAGTCCCTCTTGGAGGGGTGGTTCCCCGAGGCACTCAAGGAAGTGATGGTCTGCCCTCTCTTGAAAAAAACAACTCTGGACCCGACCGAATTGGCCAACTATTGGCCGGTGTCCAATTTGCCCTATTTGGGCAAATTGATTGAGAAGGCGGTGGCAGTTCAGCTACAGGGTTTCCTGGATGACACTTCTGTTCTTGACCCATTCCAGTCCGGTTTTCACCCGGGACATGGGATGGAGACAGTACTGGTCGCCCTGACTGATGACCTCTGTAGGCATCTGGATCGAGGTGGTGTGGCGGCACTGTTGTTGTTAGATCTGTCAGCCGCGTTTGATACGGTCGACCACCAGCTGTTGGCCTAGTGCCTCGCCAACGTGGGGATCAAGGGGCTTGCCTTTCAATGGCTTGCCTCGTTTCTCCAAGGTCGGGGACAGAGGGTAGTGCTGGGGAACAACAGGCCCAGAGGCACCCGCTTGAGTGTGGGGTGCCTCAGGGGGCTGTGCTTTCCCCCATGCTGTTTAACATATATATGCGCCCCCTCACCCAGGTTGTCCAGAGGTATGGGCTGGGGTGTCATCAATATGTAGATGACACCCAGCTCTATTTGATGTTGGGCGGCCGGTCGGACTCCGACCCAGAAGATCTGCACCAGACTTTACAAGCTGTGGCTGGGTGGCTCAGGCTGAGCAGGCTGAAGTTAAACCTGGTGAAGACGGAGGTCCTATGCTTGAGTCGGACTGGATTGGGGTTAGGGCTTCCACTCCCAACCTTCGACGGGGCACCTTTGGTGCCAGCTTCGGAGGTTAGGAGTTTGGGAGTGCTCCTGGACCCCACCTTAACGATGGAGGCCCAGGTGGCAGCCACTGCCAGATCAGCCTTTTATCATCTTCGGCTGATACAGCAGTTGGTTCCTTTCCTTGACTGCAATGACCTAGCTACAGTGATCCATGCAACGGTCACCTCGAGGCTAGACTACTGCAACACTCTCTACATGGGGCTGCCTTTGTCGCAAATCTGGAAGCTACAGCTGGCGCAGAATGCTGCGGCCAGGTTGTTGGTGGGCATCCTGGGCTGGGAGCACATCCGACCTGTGCTGAAAGCGCTGCACTGGCTGCCTATAGCATACCGGATTTGCTTCAAAGTGCTGGTGCTTACCTTTAAAGCCCTACATGGCCAGGGTCCGACTTACCTGAGGGACCGCATTTCCCCATATATTCCCCAAAGAGCACTTCGGTCAGGGTCACAACACCGGCTGGTGACCCCAGGCCCTAAAGAGGCCAAGCTTGCGGCAACAAGGGCCAGGTTTTTCTCAGTGGTGGCTCCTACCTGGTGGAATGAGCTCCCGGAGGAGGTCAGGGCCCTGCGAGACCTTGTGCAGTTCCGCAGGGCCTGCAAGACAGAACTCTTGTACCAGGCCTATGAGTAGGAGCCGCCACGGCCACTTACACCACCGCTCCTTTATAGAGAGAGACCACTGGGGGGTAACATATTTCCATCTCCTCAGCCTTTCCCCCCTGTTACGCAAGATGTTAGGAGTCTATATGTGCATCCGTAGAACTGATTTTAAGTTGTTTTAATTTTGTATTCTGTACTATGTAACTTTGTATACTGAATGCACTTGGTGCCTTATGTGAGCCGCCCTGAGCCCGTTCACGGGGAGGGTGGGGTATAAATGTCATAAAATAAAATAAATAATTTGAATTTGAGCTTTTTTAAGGAAAAGCAATTAATAAATTCTGTAAATATGTGATTTGGAATACACCAAAATCACAAATTAGATGAACACTAAAATAATGTGTCCTGACAGATATGTCTGGCTGAGCTAAAAAGGAAGTTTTATTTTTTCTCCAATGTGTTATTTCTTTCCTGTGCAAGTTTTGCTAAGTGTAAATGTGTTTTCTTTAGAAAACAAGAGGCATTCAGAATAGTTTAGCTATTCATGAATTAAGAACTGTACAGCATAATACTTTTTGTTTGACAGATAGGTTTTTAAATTATATATACCATTTGGATTGCAGGGGTACTCTGTGGCTGTTCCAGACAGCCAGGGATTGGGGGATAATTGCTGTTGCAGCAGTGGACAGCACAAAGCAACTACATTGCTGTCTGCAGAAAACCTGAAATAATGTTTGAAATAAGAAATGTGTCCTCTCATAGCAGGGACAGAGGGAGGTCATGAGTACATAAACTGTAATGCTGTCCTCACCCATTCTTCATACCAACTGAACATGTTTAATTAAAAAAGGTATTGGGAGGATGTGTACCATCATGAAGATGTCTTTTTTTCTAGAAGGTCATAAAAGCTGACAAAGACATTCTTGTCTGCAGCTATACTTATCAGTGCAAGTGAATTCAGCTACAGCCAGCACTGGCTTTAGAATATTTTGAATGCAAAATCAGTATTGATGGATCTTAATGATTATTCTTAATTCAGGGAAATTACATATAAGCAATGAATGGTTTCCTGAAAAGCAACTCAATGTGCATAAATTATATACAGTGCTATAGTTTCAAAATGATCATTGAATGTCGTTTGTGCACTAATGTCTGTTTAACCTTACAAGTGGATTATTTGTTGCTTGAGGATTTTTGTATTTTGTTGTTCCTCAAAAGGCACCTCAGCAAACTTTTATACTGTCAAGAAATTTTTTTATTTACTTCCTCTGTACTCCACGTTTTTCCCCAAGGGGGCCCCAAAGCAGTTTACATCATTCTATTTTATCCTCACAATGACTCTGTGAGGTAGGTTAGACTGGGGGTGCTTGACTGGCCCAAACTCACCAGCAAGCTTCTATGGCAGAGTGGGGATTGGAACCTCAGTCTCCCAGGACCGAGTCTGACACTCTAACCACGACATCACACTGGCTTAATATACTACTAAGGGCACAACAAAATCTTTAAATTCAGATATTAAGAAAAACAGTTCTTCCTGATCATGTGCCATTAACAGGTAGCCTATAATGTTCCTGGGAAACTTGGAGGTCTCCAGCCATCAGAAATGAGGGGAGGGGAAAAGATGTCTGGCAGACTGAAAGAGTGTTACAGAATTCCCTCTGGCAATGTGAAATATACTGGAGCATGCATTTGTTCAGCAGACTTTGTTTTCTGTTTGTTTCTGAACTACATTTGCATAGGATATTTAAGAGTGTTAAAATTCCAGCGTTTATGAGGGAGAATGAAGAATTTGAGAGCAGGAAATAGTGCACAGATATTCTGTAGAATGCATGGGTTTATTTTGTATTATTATACTGTCAAGAGTGTTTTATAAAACCTTGTATACAAAGAAAGAGGATTTGCTGGGAATTTAAGCAGAAGCTGCTGTTGCTGCAAATGGGAGAGGTTTTAATAGGAATTCAAGGAATGGTGTAGAAAATGGCCCTACTGTAACACATTCAGGCCATGAAGTGCAAGTAAAATGTATTTTGTTACAGTTGTGTTTTCTGACTCTGCAAAGGTTAAAAAATACAAAAAAGAAAACACTCTCCTTGAGGAAATGTCGAAAGTACCTTTCTGTAAGCTAAAATGCAGCTGGCATTTAACAATGGAAAATGCATTGCCTGTGCTTTTTTCTAAGGTTTGTGTTTTTCTTTCAGCTAATACACAAAATACTAAAAAGAATAGCATTTTCATTTGTTTCTGCCAGTCAAAACAAGAGCAGAGGCGTAGGTAGCCTTACTTGATTCATGTTTGTAAGTATAGCCAGGTGATCAAGTGCTCAAGGATCAAGGCAAAGTCAGGGTGGACATGACAGTTAAATAATGTTATAGGTTCATGCCAGGCTGTGATGACTGAATAAATTGCACAAGCAGTATTCAAAATTCCTTCTCAAAGTTCAGGTCCAGAGGGACAGGCACAGAGGGATGTACCCTGAAGAAGTACATCGCAGAGCAAGTTCTTCCAGTGCAGGGAGGTTTTTGGGATCCAGGAAGAAACAAACACAAAGAGAACATAAGAACAGACCTTTTAGGTTAGACAAAAGGTCCATCAGCTCTAGGCTGAGTTAGTGTGAGCTAGCTCACAGTTTTGTAGCCTCTGGCTCACACATTTTTGTCTCAGCTCAGAAAGGATGGCTCCAGAGCAAACTAATTTGTGCAGTAGCCAAATTGCTTGCTCACAACTTTAATGCCAGGAGCTCACAAAGTAGAATTTTTGCTCACAAGACTCAACAGCCTAGAGGGAACATTGTCCATCAGTCCACTCCAGCATCATGTTTCCAATAATGGATAACCTGGGCTTCTAGGAAGTTTGGAAGCAAGGTAACATAGCCTTCCCTTGCTATGTGCATCCAAGCAGCTCTTATGCAAAATTCATTACTTGGGAGATTCCCTTTAACGTTTATGTTAATAGCTGCAGACAGAAACAGTTGTAGGGGTCTAAGTGTAGTCCCTTTTAAAAACCCTCTAAATCCTTGCCCATTATTACATCTTATGGCAGCAGATTCTATCTGTTCTAAATCTACTACCAGTAAATTTCACTGAATAACCCCAAGTATTAGGAGAGATAAAGAGAAAATTATTTCTATCTTCTTCTCTATCCCATGCATATTTTTAGAAGTTTTTGTCATGTCCTCCATCAACCTGGTGTCTAAATTTAAAAAAGTAAAAAAAAACCCTTTATCCTTTCCGTATACAGAAGATGCCTTTGCACCTCTCAATCATTGTGGTTGTATTTTTCCAGCTCTGTAATACCATTCTTGAAAAATCATGACCAGTATTCTACACAGTATTCCAAATATGGCTGTATCATAGAACTGATATTTTATTGTCAGTTCTTGCAGTTTCATTGCTCCCTATCCCCTTTTCCTGTTACGTTGCTGTCATCCAGCAAGGAGACTAAATCATGTTTTTGTTAGATGACAATTTCATATTTGAGAAAGAGCTCACCATAGATTTCTTCTTCAGGTTTTTAACTTGTTTTATCTAGTATTCTTTCACTTTTGTGTATCTGTATGGTGGAAAGTTATTTTATGATCTATGACAAAAGTGCCATTTTTGAATGTTTAGAAGGGTATCTTTAGCTTCTTTTGACGTTTTTGCATCCTTTCAGTAATAGTTGTTTACTGAGAAATGACTATAAAAACAGGAAATAGCTATGGCTTATTTTGGCATTTCTGTCCTTATTCCTTATTAACAAAAATTATCTAAACCGGGAGAAAAAGTATATGGAGAGTAAGGGAAGAGGAGAAAATGGTTGGTGTACTATATTTTTAACCATAGGTTTTCTGACTAAATGTGAAGAAAAAAGTATGCTTCTTTATTAGTTTATACAACTTGGAGGCCTCCAAGGCTCATGGGGGTGGGGGGAGAATTCCATATTCCTCCCCACTGCTGAACCTGGTGAGGCTTCAGGCCCCACCACCTACCATGGAGCCCAGCTGCAGGCATCTCTCTCCGCTGTGCCTGGACTCATAACGGCGCCCAGTGGCTGCCTGCTGGGCTGCAGCAGATGCCAGTGTCCTTTTTCACTGCTCTCAGACCTGCAGCAGCTGCCAAATTCCACAACTGCTGGTGTGCACCTGCTGAGCCAGTGTGCTTCCCTAAATGCATTGTCTGCACATGCGCAGACAAGACAATTGTATTTGAGGGGGATTCAAAACACCCGTATATTTTATTTATGATTTAAGATTTCCAGGACACATGCACATGCGCAGACAACACAGTTTTATTTGAGGGGGATTTAAAACACCCATATATTTTATTTTTGATTTAAGATTTCCAGGAATATCTGTTTTGGCATCAGTATGGCCCTGATCAGCAGATTTAGGTATCCACAGATAGGGGCCACATTCACTATTAGTATATAGCTGCTGGTATATTTACCTCTGCTTTTGCAAATCTATTTTACATCTTTAGGTGCTGTCCATATGCTTGGATAACTTTGAGCCTGCTCCTGTTCTGCTGCTTTAGCAGCTGTAGTGCATTTAGAAGCTTGGTGCCACAACAGCTGGATTGGCATGCTCTTCCTAGCAAGTGGAGAAGGACTGTCCAGCTGTTCCTCATTTGATTATGTGACCTCTTTTAAGCGTTGTAATATGAGGGTAAGGATGCCTTGACAGTCTTTAGAAGTTCACATAGAGCCAGTTTGGTGTAGTGGTTAAGAATGGCAGTCTCTGATCTGGAGAACCGGGTTCAGTTCTCCACCACTTTCCCACTTGAAGCTAGCTGCATGATCTTAGGCAGGTTGCAGCACTCTCAGTCTAAAATAAGCATAGCTCGCCACCTGGTGGTTCCAAGAAAGAGCTATAGTTTTGGCAGCCAAACAATATATTCCACATCCAATGCCATATGATAATGAATTAATTAAGAAGTTCACACAAAGTGCCATCAAGCCATCCATCATTCTCAGTTATTCCAAAAACAACTTTCATACTTTATCAGGGACTGCTATAATAGACTTACAAACTCATCTGGTTGCTTTTGGGGAATGAAAATTTCATCCAGGTGAACAAGCAAAGATGCTTTATAAAAATGGAATTCTCTTATTTTCAGCAACCAGTTATGTGTATTGGAAGTGGGCCAGCTAGTAAAAAGATTCATGGACTAACTATTGTAGACAAGGCTACTCTGGAGTGCCATATAATTTTAGAGTGTTACTGCAGCACGGAAGGTTGGAGGATGGATGGATCAGGTTAATTGTAAAGTACTGAGCAGATACATCTGTAGTGATATCAGCTCATACTTTATTGGAAATGAAGAACAAGAGAGAGAATGCTGGCTCGCAGGCCGGCTTATATCCCTAAGGCAAACCACACCCAAACACACACCCCACACCCATGATAAGATTATTTACAGTAGCAAGAGTTCCATAGGTCCTTTCTTGGATCCTAGCCCTCTGATAGGCGCAGCTGGCCGATGTGCCACTTCAAGAGTTGTCCATCTTCACTTGAGACCTCATAAGACAGGGGCCCTGTTACTCTTACGACCCGAGCCGGAATCCATGTTGGGCCCCAGGTATAGTTCCGGGTGTACACCGGATCCTCTGAAAAAAACCCCAGGGTGCTTCTTGCTCCTCGGGGCTTGGTTCACGTTCAGGGACCCTGTCTGGCTGGAGACGATCTAACCTTGTAGTCAGGCGCCTGCCCAGAAGGAGCTCGGCCGAGCTGTGCCCAGTAGCAGTGTGAGGCGTTGTGCGCTGGCCGAACAGGAAAACAGCCAGTTTGTAGTCCCAGTCCCCTGTTTCCATCCAGCAGAGAGCCTCTTTGGTGGTACTCACCATGCGTTTGGCTTGGCTGTTTGTTGCTGGGTGAAACAGGGCCGAGCAGATGTGTTTTATTCCATAATAGCCTGTAAACTCCCTGAATTCTGCAGAAGTAAAAGCTGAGCCATTGTCAGTGACCAAGGAGTCGGGAATGCCTTGGGCACTAAAGTTCCACCACATCACTCAGATGGCAGACTGGGAGGAGGTGGAGGGCACCTGGACTACCTCAAGCCATTTACTGTAGGCATCCATCAGAATAAAGAAAAGTTGTCCCTAAAATGGCCCCACAAAGTCCAAATGTAACCTGGCCCAGGGTTTGTGTGATGATTCCCATGGTTGCACCGGTGCCTGGGGGGGAGCCGGTCGTGACTCTTGGCACGTCTGACAATGCCTTACTGTATCCTCTATGTCCCAGTCTAACCCTGGCCACCACACATAGCTTCTGACTAACGCTTTCATCTGGATGATCCCGGGATGAGTCTTGTGGAGGGCTGCAAGTCCCCAGTTCTGGAAGGGGGCAGGGATTGCCACCCAATCGCCCCACATGAGGCACCCTTTGTGAGAGGGCAGTTCATCCTTGCAGGAGGGAGAATGCCCCCCCAGGCCCATGGGCCATGCCCTCTCCACCCAGTCCAAGACCAAGGCAAGGACATGATCCCGGCCCATGTGACAGGCAACCTCCCCCACCAGGACCGGCCGATCTGGGAGGGCCTCCAGGAGGGCAATGTGATGGGCCGGGGCAGGATCAGGGTCGGAGGAGGGCAACGGAAGGTGGCTCAAAGCATCGGTCGAACTCAGTACACAACATTAGCATTATCAAAACAAAGAGAAAAGTTGTCCCCTTGCGCTGGGATCTTTCTGACAGACCTTCTGTTTCTCTGCTGTTGTGCAGGAGTCATTTATTTATTACTGTTTGTTTAAAATATTTTATGATGCATTTCCACTCAATTTGGACCCAAGGCAGCAAACACTTAATAACACCCAAACCAAATTCGGTTAGAGATGTAGATGAAAAATAAAAAAACCCACTTGTTGTTGTTGTTCAGTCGCACAGTCGAGTCCGACTCTTTGCGACCCCATGGACCAGATCACGCCAGGCCCTCCTGTCTTCCGCTGTCCGCTGAAGTTTGCTCAATTTCATGTTCGTTGCATCGATGACACTGTCTAACCATCTCATTCTTTGCCGTCCCCTTCTTCTTTGACCTTCAATATTTCCCAGCATCAGGGTCTTCTCCAGTGAACGCTCCCTTCTCATTTGGTGGCCAAAGTATTTGAGCTTCAGCTTCAGGATCTGGCCTTCCAGGGAACAATCAGGGTTGATTTCTTTTAGGATTGACTGATTTGATCTCCTGGCAGTCCAAGGGACTCTCAAGAGTCTTCTCCAGCACCATAGTTCAAAAGAATCTATTCTTCGGCGCTCGGCCTTCCTTATAGTCCAACTCTCACAGCCATACATTACTACGGGGAATACCATTGCTTTGACCATGCGGACTTTTGTTGGCAAGATGATGTCTCTGCTTTTTATCATGCTGTTTAGGTTTGCCATCGCTTTCCTCCCAAGGAGCAGGCGTCTTTTAATTTCATGGCTGCAGTCACCATCTGCAGTGATCTGGGATCCTAGGAATGTGAAGTCTGTCACTACTTCTACGACTTCCCTCCTATTTGCCAAGGAGTGATGGGGCCAGATGCCATGATCTTAGTTTTTTTGATGTTGAGCTTCAAGCCCACTTTTG
Source organism: Gekko gecko (assembly GCA_029375565.1). NCBI lineage: Eukaryota > Metazoa > Chordata > Lepidosauria > Squamata > Gekkonidae > Gekko > Gekko gecko. The sequence continues at coordinate 61,942,739 of JAPDNY010000001.1, read as the reverse complement.
CGCTCTCCTCTTTCACCCTGAGCAAGAGGCTCTTTAGATCCTCTTCACTTTCTGCCATCAGAGTGGTATCGTCTGCATATCTGAGGTTATTGATCTTTTCCCCAGCAATCTTAATTCCAGCTTGTGATTCATCCAGGCCAGCATTTCGCATGATGTACTCTGCATATAAATTAAATAAGCAAGGTGACAATATACATCCTTGTCGTACTCCTTTTCCTATGCTAAACCAGTCAGTTGTTCCATATCCAGTTCTAACTGTTGCTTCTTGACCCTTATACAGGTTTCTCAGGAGACATGTGAGGTGGTCCGGTACTCCCATCTCTTTAAGAACCTGCCATAATTTATTGTGATCCACACAATCAAAGGCTTTAGCATAGTCAATGAAGCAGAAGTAGATGTTTTTCTGGTACTCTCTTGCTTTCTCCATAATCCAGCGAATGTTGGCAATTTGATCTCTAGTTCCTCTACCTCTTCGAAACCCAGCTTGTACTTCTGGCAGTTCTCTATCCACGTACTGTTGGAGCCTAGCTTGTAGGATTTTGAGCATGACCTTGCTAGCGTGTGAAATGAGTGCAATTGTGCGATAGTTTGAACATTCCTTGACATTGCCCTTCTTTGGGATTGGAATGTACACTGACCTTTTCCAATCCTGTGGCCACTGTTGTGTTTTCCAAATTTGTTGGCAAATTGAGTGCAGCACTTTAACAGCATCTTCTTTTAAGACTTTGAATAACTCAGCTGGGATGCCATCACCTCCACTAGCTTTGTTGTTAATAATGTCTTCTAAGGCCCATTTAACTTCGCTTTTTAGGATGTCTGGCTCGAGGTCAGTGGTTATACCATCGTGGTTGTCAAGGACATTGAGGTCCTTCTTGTATAGTTCTTCTGTGTATTCTTGCCATCTTTTCCTAATCTCTTCTGCTTCTGTTAGGTCCCTACCGTTTTTGTCCTTTATCATGGCCAGCTTTGCATGGAACTTTCCCTTGATTTCTCCAATTTTCTTGAACAGATCTCTAGTCCTTCCCAATCTATTGTTTTCCTCTATTACTTTGCATTGTTCATTCAGGAAAGCCTCCTTATCTCTCCTTGCTGTTCTCTGGAAATCTGCATTCAGTTGGGCAAATCTTTCCTTTTCACCGTTGCCTTTAGCTTTCCTTCTTTCCTCTGCTATGTGCAAAGCCTCATCAGACAGCCACTTTGCTTTCTTGCATTTCTTTTTCTTTGGGATGGCGGTGATTGCTGCCTCCTTTACAATGTCACGGACCTCTGTCCATAGTTCTTCAGGCACTCTGTCTATCAAATCTAGTCCCTTAAACCTATTCTTCACCTCTACTGTATATTCATTGGGGATGCGATCTAGGTCAAATCTGAATGGCCTTGTGTTTTTCCCAACTTTCTTCAATTTAAGTCTGAATTTTGCAATGAGTAGCTCATGATCTGAGCCACAGTCTGCTCCAGGTCTTGTTTTTACTGACTGGATAGAGCTTCTCCATCTTTGACTGCAAATTATATAGTCAATCTGATTTCGGTGTTGCCCATCTGGTGATGTCCATGTGTAGAGACGCCCCACTAGCTTGCATTAAATTCACCAGTGATTCCACTGGATAGGTATTAGAAAGGAACGTAAGAGGAAAGTGATCTATAGCACTTCTGTTCTTCTTGGACAGTCTGTCTTCATTTGTTTAAAATATTTCTGACCAAGTGATGCAGCTCACAACAAGAAATGCAAACCAACAATAGGCTAAAATACTAAAAGCACTACATAAAATCAGTGTTAATTAACTGTAAATACTAATTATCACAGATTTCCTAGAAGGCAAAAATATATTCACTTTATACCTAAATCATAAAAAAGAGTGGACACCAGGTGACTTACTTCGAGTAGGGGATTTATAGGCAAAATGCTGCTCTGGGAAAGGCCCTTATTCTAGTGGGCAGCCATCTGATTTCAGACTAAGGAGGCATTCTAGACGAGGTCTTAATGCAAAGGCAGGTTGATATGGGAGTAGGTAGTCTTTCAGATTCCCTGGTCTCAAGCTTTTTATTATTTATTTAGATAATAATTTTTTTTTTACTTTATTTTTTTATTAAATTTATAACATCAAGAAAAAACAACAACCTTCAAACATTAAATTAATTCAACTTTTACACAAACAGCAAAAAATAAAACAATATTTTTAACAACAACAACCTGTAGTGTACATTTTCTGTCCACCAAAATATTCCTGCATATATATATATATATATATATATATATATATATATATATATATATATTAACATATAAACATATTATATTTTTAAAAGAATATAAAATCCGCATATTTTATTGGTAAGGCACTAACAGTATCTTTAACATTTGTTACATATTCAAAAAATAGAAACCATGTCTTCAAAAAACAATTTTCCTGTGTTGGATTTTCTGTTGACAAAATCTGTGAAGCTATTTTATCCATTGCTATAATGTCCCACAACTTTTAAAACCATTGATGAATAGAGGGTGTTTTTTCCATTTTCCAAAGTTGAGCCAAGGTCGTCTTTGTTGCTATTAACATCAGATTTACAAGTTCCTTCCCATTATTAGATAGTGATAAGTTTTCCCAATAGTTAAGTAATATTCCTTCAGGAGTTAAAGGAATTTGTATACCCACTATTTTTTCAATTTTAGTAACTACTTCTATCCAAAATTTTTGGATCTTCGGGCAGGTCCACCAACAATGAAACAGTGTGCCTGTCTGGTTACAACCTTTCCAGCATTTTGGATCCTTTTTTACTTTAGAGTGGTATAACTTTAAGGGTGTTATGTACCATCTAGAAAAGAACTTGTAATTCTGAAGTCTTATATTAAGAGATTTAGTCACGTATAAATTATTAGACCATATCTTTACTCATTGTTCTGGTGATAATGAGATTGCACAATCTTTATGCCACGCTTGCTGTTGCGCTGATATTTTGGACCAATCTCTATACGCTAAAAGCTTATATAAATTTGAAATTATTCCTTTGCATTCCTGTGTATTCTTCTGTATCATTTCTTCAAAATATGTTAATGAACGATTAGTTCTTTCTATAATATCTTTACTAGTCAACAGATGAGATATTTGCTGATTTTGATACCAGGAAATGTTCAAGTTATATTTAAGCTCAAGTAATTCCATTGATATCTTATTCCCTTTAAAACAAATGTCGCACAATCTAAATTTTCCTGCTTTTCTCCAGTTGTTATATGCGGATACTTCTTCCCCAGGCCCAAACCATGATTGACCCAAGAAAGCTGCTACTGGGGAAATACCTGGAGCCAAAGTTTCTCTGTTCCTATCCCAAATTTCAAGCGTCATTTTAAGAAAAGGATTGTCTAATATAGTTTTAGGCCTTCTATTAGATGGATTCCATAGAACTTCATGTAATAGTTTGGGAGAGACATATGACCTCTCTATCTGTAACCATGCTTTAGTTGTTTCTGGAGATGCATATAACAAAATTTGTTTTAATTGTGAGGCTTCGTAATATAGTTTTAAGTTGGGTAACCCTTGACCACCTTCTTTTAAAGGACGTGTTAATAATAAAAAAATTATAAGTGCCTTTTTTTTATTCCATAAAAATTTGGTTAATATCTTCTGCCACTTATGAAGTGTTTGATTGTCTGTTTTGATTGGAAGATTTTGAAATAAAAAAAGAAACTTTGGAAAAATTATTGTTTTTATTAATTCTATTTTTTCTAATAGTGAAAGATTTAATTTAGACCATGAATTTATTGTGGATCCAATTGATTTTTCCAACCTATCATAATTATAAGCAAACAAATCTTTCAAATTAAGAGGAATATAAATACCTAGATGTCTCCATGCTTTACTTACCCATTTAAAGGAGAATTTATCCAATATAGTCTGTTTATCTTTCTGTTCGATATACATTGGGAACACCTCAGTTTTTGAATAGTTTATTGTAAAACCAGAGATCTCATGGAATTTTTTCAATATTGCCTCAATGTGAGTTAAAGAAGAGATTGGATTACTAAAATAAATTACAGTATCATCAGCAAACATACTAATTTTGTGTATGCTTGATTGAATTTGGATCCCTTCAATAAGTGGATTATTCCTTATAGAAAAAGCCAAAGGTTCTAACGAAATAGCAAAAAGAATAGGAGATAATGGACAGCCCTGACGTGTTGTTGTTGTTGTTGTTCAGTCGCACAGTCGAGTCCGACTCTTCGCGACCCCATGGACCAGACCACGCCAGGCCCGCCTGTCCTCCGCCGTCCGCTGAAGTTTGCTCAATTTCATGTTCGTTGCATCGATGACACTGTCTAACCATCTCATCCTTTGCCGTCCCCTTCTTCTTTGACCTTCAATCTTTCCCAGCATCAGGGTCTTCTCCAGTGAATGCTCCCTTCTCATTTGGTGGCCAAAGTATTTGAGCTTCAGCTTCAGGATCTGGCCTTCCAGGGAACAGTCAGGGTTGATTTCTTTTAGGATTGACTGATTTGATCTCCTTGCAGTCCAAGGGACTCTCAAGACGTGTACCTCTAGATATATTCAACTCAGCTGATCTAAAACCATTAATTAATAATTGTGCCTTGGGTGACGAATAAAGGGTATTTATAATTCTTAAGAAATTTGGCCCAAATCCCATAGTTAAAAGAACTGTTTTTAAATAATTTATTTCCAATTTGTCGAAGGCTTTCTCAGCGTCTAAAGCTAATATTGCTGAATTAATCTTTTTTTGGCTACAATAGTGAACAATATTTAAAGTTTTTCTTATATTGTCTAACAATGTTCTACCGGGTATAAAACCCGATTGATCTGAATTTATATATTGAGGCATAACCTTATTAAGACGGTGGGCCATTATTGGTGAAAATATTTTAAAGTCATGATTAAGAATTGAAATAGGTCTATATGCATCTGGATTTGTTTTGTCTTTCCCTTCTTTATATAAAACTATCATTTTGGCTTCTTTCCACGTTTCAGGCATAGTTCCTGTTGTTATTAAATGATTACAAGTATTGGTAATCTGTTTCAATAATAACGGTTTAAATTTTTTGTAAAATTCTATGGGAAATCCGTCTCTTCCTGGTGCTTTATTATTTTTAATTTTAGCTATAGCTTCAGACACTTCCTGTTCAGTAATGGGTTGATCCAAATAAGTGAAGTGGTCTTCTGAAAGTTTCACTTTAAAACCTATATTATTAAGATAGTCCTGTATGGCTTGTTGATTAGGATTCTCTGTTTTATAAAGTTTTTGATAAAATTCATAAAAAATATTTGTAATATCTTTAGAGGTGTTAACTATTTTTCCTTGAGATGATTTAAGCGAATATATTTGTGATGAGGCCTGCTTTTGTGTTATTTTATATTTCAGTAACTTAAAAGATCTTTGGCTTTTTGTAACATATTTTTGCTTTAAATATAATAGGTTTTTTTGTACTGAAGAAATTTCTAATGCATCCAACTTTTTCCTTTCTATATTTAACTTTCTCAAAGTTTTCTTCCCTCCATACTTCATATGTTTCTTTTCCAAGATAGTAATTTTTTTGTTTAATTCTTCCACTAATTTAGTCCTTTCTTTTTTATAGGAAGCTGCTAAAGAAATAAGTCTACCTCTTAATACTGCCTTAAAGGCATCCCAAACTATTTCCTGGGCTGTGTCTCCATTTGCGTTAAACTTAAAATATTCTGCAATGTCTTTGGCTATTGTCGCTATCATTGATTCTTTTTGTAATAATAATTAATTTAAGGACCAACTAGGTTGTCTAGCATCTTGAGAAAAATCTTTTAAAGTACAAGTCACCCACGAGTGATCAGAAATAATATGATTCCCAATATCAGCAGATTGAATATGGTTCAATAAATGTTTTGAAACTAAAATGAAATCAATTCTTGTATAAACATCATGAACTGTTGAATAGTAAGTGTATTCTCTTACACCTGGGTTCAAAACTCTCCATATATCACAAAAACCATAGAGATTCAATAATTCTTGTAAACCTGTGGGTTGATTCGGTGTCTTTTTTAACTGAGACTTTTTGTGAGTTTTGTCCAATGACGTATCAGCTATTATATGCAAATCACCTCCTATTATAATTTCACCCATTTGAAATGTAGCTAACAAATCAAATGTTGTTTTTATAAAATTTAGTTGATCTGAATTGGGAGCGTATATGGAAGCTATAGTAACAGGTTTACCCTCCAGCTTTCCCTTAATAAAAATATACCTTCCCTTGGGGTCAATTTTTGTTTCCTCCCATTGAAAGGGAAAGTTTTTCGCCAATAGGATTGCCACTCCCCTTGCTTTTGAGTTGCCTGGAGCCTGGTATGTATGCTGTAGAAAGGGAGACTTCAAAACAGTTTTAACTTTATTTTTATAATGTGTCTCTTGGAGACAAACTATATGTGGTTTTTCCTTTGTAATCGCATTTGAAAGTCTTCTCAATTTAACATTATTCAGACCTCTGCAATTCCAAGTAAGGACCCTATATTTGTCCATTACCACTAACAGGTTATTTTTAACTACTTATAAAATTTTCAAGAAATTTTCTTAAATAACTTCAAAACTATAAACTTTAACAAGCAATACAACAATATCCTTCCTAGAGGATTAAGTAAACAGATGCCTTGCCACAAGGCATAAGCTAAGGAGACCAATGTGTACTCCTTTTCCGTTACTTTTATAACCTATAAATGAAGAAAATACTTAACAAGAAATAACTTTATCTCTCAACCTCCCCGACCCCTCCCTAAAAAAGAACAAGAAAATAAAGCCAACTTCTCATTTTCTAAGATTTACCTTTAGTTTCAAAGGCAAAATTATGTTTAATTATTTGTTGGTTAATTAGCATCACTCAATCTTATGAAGCAAGAATATCATTCTATTTGTTCTAAAGTTACTGACATAACAACTTATAAAGAAAACATGAAATGTAATATCTCCTAGTTTTTATAACAAATATTACAACTTCTCCACCTATGTATCAGATTTTCCCTTCTTCTTTTATACCCCCAAAAAGGGAAACTAAATGACTTCATTTAATAAACTATTCCGAATTAAAATACTTTTGTTTCATCCTTAGTGTTTTTATCACATAATACTACCCGATTTATAAAAGATCAGTCAGCAGGGTCTTTCTGGAAGGAAGGATGCTCTCTGATTTCTTGTTCCTCTGCAGGGGTGAGAGGTATCTCAAGAGACTTTAGAAGAGCCAGGCCAGAACGTAGATCCGAAGCTTGATATAATGTTCCTTCTCTGTAGACTGATATATTAGATGAAGGGCTCCACCGAAAGCGAATCTTTGCATTGAAGAGCTTACTGGATATGTTTTTCAAAAGACGTCTCTTTTCTAAGATCTCTGATGGAAGGTCCAATAAAACGATTATTTTCTTCCCATTTAAGGTTAATGCTTGTGTTTGTCTTGCTTCTTTTAAAATTCTGTCCCTTGTTCTAGCATAGACAAATTGAATTAGAATATCCCTGGGACGATTTGGGCGGGCTGCTGATTGTGGTCCCAATCTGTGTGCTCTAGCTATTGCTGGTGCTGTGCCCTCTTCCAAGTTAAGTACTTTAGCAAGCCATGAAGATATAAAGATTGCAAGATCTGCATTACCTTCCACGCCTTCCTCCATTCCACGAAGTTTCAGGTTGGATTGGCGCCATTTTCCTTCAAGTGAGAGCATTTTTGATTGCAATGATTTTTCAGTAGAACGTACTTCTTTCATTTCCAGTTGCAATGCCTCTGCTGTTTCCAATGCAGACTCTGCCGCTTTAAATGCATTTCCCAAGCCTTCGGTTAATTCTTCCAACTTGGATTGCACTGGGTTAAGTAGCTCTTTCATAGATGTCAAAAAATAAGACTGTAAACCTTCTCGAAGGTCTAGGATGTCTTTTCTGCATAATGGGTCAGTGTCTGCATTTCCTGTATCACTGGATTTTGCCGCGGCCGCCATTTTAAGATTTTCAGAAGTCCGTTCTGTCACGGTCCTATTTCTCGAGAAATAAGTCGATACCGATTTTGAGGGTGGGGTATTTGCTTTCTTTCTTGCTCCTGATCTTCCCATTCCTTTAGTTAAGGTAATTGGCTGATTTCATCCGATCGAGAAGTCGGGGAGGTGAGAGTCAGTTCGGAGCTGCTTTAGATCGCGTCCTCCATATTAGGCGCGCATGCGCAGCTCTAGATAATAATTTTAATAATTTACATAACTGACATGCTACCGCTCTTGCTAGAGAAGGCTTCCAAGTTAAAAAATACTATAAGAACATAAGAGAAGCCAATGTTGAATCAGGCCAATGGCCCATCTAGTCCAACACTCTGTCACACAGTGGCCAAAATATAACAGTTGCCATCAGGAGGTCCAACAGTGGGGCCAGGACACTAGAAGCCTTCCCACTGCTGCCCCCTCCAGCACCAACAATAGAGTGCAGCACCTGCCACAGACTGAGAGTTCCCATCTATACCCTGTGGCTAATAGCCATTGATGGACTTCTGCTCCATATATTTATCTAATTCCCTCTTGAAACTGTCCATGCTTGTAGCTGCCACCACCTTCTTTGGGTGAAGAAGTACTTCCTTTTATCTGTTCTAACCCGACTGCTCAGCAATTTCATGGAGTGCCCACGAGTTCTTGCATTGTGAGAAAGGGAGAAAAGTACTTCTTTCTCAACCTGCTCAGTCCCATTCATAATCTTATAAACCTCGATCATGTCACCCCTCAGCCATCGTTTCTCCAAGCTAAAGAGCCCCAAGCATTTTAACCTTTCTTCATAGGGAAGGTGTTCCAACCCTTTTACCATTCTAGTTGCCCTTCTCTGCACTTTTTCTAATGCTATAATATCCTTTTTGAGATGTGGCGACCAGAACTGTACACAGTATTCCAAATGAGGTCGCACCAATGATTTATACAGGGGCATGATGATACTGGCTGATTTGTTTTCAGTTCCCTTCCTAATAATCCCCAGCATAGCATTGGCCTTCTTTATTGCAGCTACACACTGTCTAGACATTTTCATTGAGTTATCTACTACGACTCCAAGATCTCTCTCTTGGTCAGTCTCTGCCAGTTCAGACCCCATCAACATGTATTTATATTTAGGATTTTTGGCTCCAATGTGCATCACTTTGCACTTGGACACATTGAACCCTATTTGCCACATTGACGCCCACTCACCCATCCTCAACAAATCCCCATAAAATCAGGAAAACACCAATTTAAATTATCAATATTAAAAACAAGCTGTGGACATAAAAATAGTATATACAGCCATTAATCAGCCTAAAAATATTCATCGATTTGTCCTCAAGCTAGACACAGTCCATAACATAGCTTAAAAATAAATAAAAACCTTTAGTTAAAAGTATGGGTAAAAAGAAATATTTTGGTCTGGTGCCTAAAAGAGTCGTCATCAGGTGAGCCTAGAGTGAAAGGCTTCCAAAGGTTGTGTCCTCTTGGAAAAAGCCACATCTCTGCCTCACATCTGCAAATGGAGCACAGAAAGCAGGGCTTGGAAGGTAGACCTTAACTGGCATACTGCAGAGTATGAAGAAGAAGAAAAGAAGAAATTATATCCCACCCTTCACTACCCAGAAGAGTCTCCGAGTGGATTACAATCCCTTTCCCTTCCCCTTCCCACAACAGATGCCCTCTGAGCTAGGTGGGCTGAGAGAGCTCTTTGAGAACTGCTCTTGAGAGAACAGCCCTGAGAGAACTTATGACTAACCCAAGGTCACACCAGCAGCTGCATGTGGAGGCGTGGGGAATCAAACCCAGTTCTCCCAGATTAGAGTCCACATTCCTAACCACTAAACCAGACTGGTCCTTCAGGTACCCCAGCCCCAAGCCATTTAGGACCTAAAAGGTAAAAACTAGCATTTTGAATTGTGTCTGGAAAGGGCAGCTAGTGTTTCAACAGTGACCTCCAGCTCTTTGAATTGTGTTTAGAAATCAATTAACCTTTGAAGTTCTTTTAAAATTGTTGATAAAATTGTTCCTGCACTAAAATTCCATTTAGCAGTCTTATGGCTACATTCCATACCAATTATAGTTTAAGCATAGTCTTCAAAGACAAGCTCAATCAAGTACATTTTTATAGTCTTATTAGAACTTCACTGCTATAGCCAGGAATCAGTAAACTTAGTCAGACTTGAACATAATTCTGCAGAGATAAATGTATGAATGCCCCCAATCTGCAAGACTGTTCTTAGAGGGGAACACAACTCCATCCAAGAATGGCTGATTCTTTATTCCTCTATTATTTATTTATTTATATGTACCACCTCCTCCAGAATAGAGCTCAGGGTAGCTAACAACACAGCACAACAATAATAAAACCATAATTTCAATAAAATCCAATTTAAGACTCAAAACACTCTAAAAATCAACAGCGTTGATGGTAGAGTCCACCAAAGTTACATTAGTGGAGTGCCTGGTGGAATAATTCCATTTTACATGCCCTGCGGAACTCAGACAGGTCTTGCTGTGCACAAGGTCAGTACCACAATGGAAAAAGCTCTTGCCGTCCTCTGCTCAAACAGGTGAATCAAGGGCCAGGCACCACCCAAAACCCACATAGGGCAGAATGTGTTAACTAACACTAGCTCAGTCATTTCTCTCAGGATTGAGTTCTGATTAATAGCCCTCATCCTTCTCATCACTGGCTCTTCAGAACACCTACTTCCACACCTTGTTTCTGGAATCCTTTTGTTTCCCTTGAGCTCTGCTTGCATGTATGTAAATAAAGATATTACGAAAGCCCATCTAGCTCCAGTAAACTATCCAGTAGCACTATCTCTGGACTTCTCACCTTCACAGGGGAGTGGGGAATGTGTAGCAATATCCCAAGAGTGCTAGGTTTGTACTCATTAAGATGTTTATAACAACAGGAGTTCTGATAAACAAGCTTACTTGCTTTCTACGAGGAAAACATCTGACCAGTACAGTTTATTCACTGATACAGTAATAAAGGAAGAACTTGGTCATCGTAGGTGGCATAGTTGTTTTTCTTGGAGCTGTGTAGTCTGCAGAATTTTTGTTGATGCAGCTGATGATTGGAGGGAGAAATAGCACATCCTGGCTTTCATAACTGCTGTTAGAAAGCACACATTCTTTTCAAATAAACGATTCTGAAATCATTGTGACATATAGAGCTGCGCAGTGGAATGTTTGTAGAATCAATTTTGCAGTGAAATTTTAATTATAAAGGATAGTGGCAAAAAGAAGGAATCCGGTTTTTAAAGATGACATTTGATGGTGTATTTAAATGTTTTTGGGTGGGTCAAAATAGTTTATACTTAATCTATGATGACAATTAATACAGTTCAGTCTGACTAAAGGAGTCATCCCAAGAATTTGCAAAGCTTTTGATGAACTAATCAGCAACAAGATTGGAACGCATAAATCTGCATGTGTATTGGTTGAGATCCTGAGTAAATAGCCGCTTATTGTAGAGTGACATTAGTGGTTGTTGGAAGAAATTTATGCCAATTTCACTGAATGAGAAACTGAGCAACTCAACCCAACCACATCCTACTATTCCACTGAGCAGAATTTGAAGCCCTCTTCCAGCCTGAGGCTCCTTGGAGGAAAGTAGCTTAGTATTGTCTACTGTGGCTGGTAGTGTCTCTCTAGAGTTTCATGGGGAGAGAGGTCCAGGAGAATCAACAGGGATGTCCTTCCCCTGGCAGTCTCCAGCACCAAGGCCATTTCTACCTGACTAGACAATTTTTTCCACTGGACAAATTGAAAAATCCTTAGATTCTTTCATATTATACATTTTGAGTGAAAGAAGCATTGTCTTAGAAAGCAATTCACTCATTCCAAATGAGAATGTATTTCACAGGAGTCTTTCCACCCCAGAGCTCCCCAGAACTAAAAAAAAAAAGTGTGTGGGGGGGTTCCCTCCTAATTTTCCAGTTATTTATCTGGGCCTTATGATCTCTAATCAGGTGGACTTCTAAAGCCTTTTTTGTGCAGGATAATTCATCAAATAATTTTGAAGCATGATAGTTAAATCTGCATTCTTGAGAATTTGAGATTGCAGACCTGATTGTGTTCTAAGGAGCAAAATTTCAGCTCTTACAGCTGTAAATTCATAACTTTCAGGCTGCAAACAGTTATTCAGAAGTAACTGCCTTTGAACTCACTGCAACTGAATAAACCAACTAGGGATCCAGCTAGGAGGAGTTCATTTGGCTTTGTTTATATAGCTAATTAAAAATAGCAAGAGAGCTGTCTGAGAAACATTACAATGAATAACAAAGTCTTAAGTTGTCAAAAAAAGTGTAGGCTTAGTGCATCTTGTCAATGACATCTCAGAGATAGGGCATTTGTGTATAACATTTGTATGTTGTTGTTGATGTATATATTAAATGTGGCTCTGAAGAGTACAATAAAACGATACAATTAATAAAAATTAGAAGAATGAAAAAGCTTTTAAAATCTGAACTGCAATTTTGATAGGTTTGTATACAGTGTGTAACAGCTAGTTTCTGGAAATACGCTTAACATCTTTTTCCAAATAATAAATTTTTTGTATAAGATAATTTGTTATTATATTTCTACCAGTAAAGACATTACTCATTTAATCCCTAAAATCTGCTGGCATTACTTAAAGTTATTGAAAGCTATTGAGAGGTTTTAAATGATACAGCAAATGGACTCAGTTGCTACATTTGTTGCTTGTAAATGTTGAAAACAGAAGTCACCTCAAGACCCCCCATCGACTGTGCTTCAGTGATCGCTCTGACTGAAGTTACCCAGTGTGAAAGTGACTGTGAATCAGTGAAAACTCTGACTGAAATGACTATGAAAAAGGCCAAGGAATAGAGAATAAAACTTTTGTAGTCATACTGCCCTTATACAAATCTATGGTTGGACCACACTTGGAATATTGTGTTCAGTTCTGGTCACTGCACCTGAAAAAGGGATATTGTAGCTTGAAAAGTACAGAAAAGAGCAACCAAAATGATCAAGAGGGTAGAGCAGCTGCCCTATGAGGATTGGTTAAAACACTTAGTGCAATTTAGCCTAGAAAAAAGGCAAGTAAGGGAATATGTGATATGTATGTGTTAAGTGCCATCAAGTTGCTTCCGACTTATTGTGACCCTATGAATTAATGTCCTTCAAAACATCCTATCATTGACAACTGAGGGCCATGGCTTCCTTTATAGAGTTAATCCATCTCATGTTGGGTCTTTCTCTTTTCCTGCTACCTTCAACTTTTCCTAGCATTATTGTCTTTTCCAGGGATTCTTGTCTTCTCATAATGTAACCAAAGTACAATAGCCTCAGTTTAGTCATTTTAACTTCTAGGGAGAGTTCAGGTTTGATTTGATCTAGAACCCACTTATTTGTCTTTGGAGGTCCACAGTATCCATAAAACTCTCTTCCAACACCACATTTCAAAGGAATCCACTTTCTTCATGTCATCTTCCTTCATTGTCCAACTTTCACACCCATACATAGTTACAGGGAAGAATTATGTCTTAAAACCAAACAATGCATTAGTATTTGAATATGGTTGGTTACAATATGGACAAATACGAGATATTTTTAAAAAAGATTATAAACTTTTGAGAGCCAAAGCTCCCTTTGTCTGATGTGAGTAGGAATGGAGATCTGGTCTTTCTGTCCAGTCAGAAGGTTAGAGTGGTGTTGTAAAGAAGCCACATATAGCTCTTTGACTTGTCCCCTGTGGCTCTTCTAAATATTGTGTACCAATATGGCATCTGCCTCTTGATTCAGGAATGTGGACAAGGTCCTCGAAAGAGCTGCCTCAGGAACAGTGGGAAAGCTGCAAGCCTTCCTGAGGTATGAACCTCGTGCCACAGATGAAACTCATTTGGTTGATGGTAATTTAGTTGAAGTATTATTGATGATGACGATGATGATATAAATACTTTCAGTGATGTCTAAAAAAGGAACTTGCATCTTTTACTTATATCTCTTTGTACAGATGCAGCAGCTTGAAAAACAAGTTATCGATGCAGATCGTCAAGCAGAAAAAGCTTTTCAGCAGGTATGTTGATAATGCATGCTATATGCAATATCAGTTTTCTGAAGCTAAATGTACTGTTTCAACACCCTTTTAATGTTGAGATGGAAATGAAGAGTTAAATATATGAACTGCCATATGTATATACAGATATGGTTAGTTTTATATGGAATTAAGCACCTTTCTGTCTTTGAAGACTTCATAAAGAGCAGATGATTCAGCAAAGAAGAAAATGAGATCTCTCAAAAGACAAGTCGATGGTGCTCTACAATGAAGCCTGGTTGGTCCTGTATGGCTATAGTTTCCATGTCTTTTTGCAACTTCTGCAAATAGCAGCCGTATGAAGCCCAATTAATAGAAGCAAACAGGGGCAAGGAGAAAGTCTTGTGTGAGAAGCCATTTATGAGACGTGGCTTGCTGTGCAGTGTTTTTTTTTTTTTTGCTGCACTGTGGCACTAATATATATTTCATGACATGTGCACATGTTAGAAAAACCTAACTGGCAGAAAATTCATGTGGTAAAACAGTCATCTGTGCTCATTGTATTGGTTTATACCATGTTTATACCTGAAGGTTAGGTCTGTGTAGAAAAGGCTCATAGTAAAATGAAGCAGCCCTAACTTGGAGCACAGACCATTTCAAAATCTTGTGAGAAAAATTAGATATGGGCAGAAGCTTTGAGTTCTTGGATTTAATTTATTAGCAGCCTGTAGAGTCCTTCCAGATTTTCTTAGCTGGTGAAGCTGTAATTTTTTAAAAAACATTGTGAACATCATCTATATATCTTGGTATGCCAGGCTTATAATTTCATAGTGTTAGATAGAGTTATGCTAGCAATTTGTAGATAAGTGAGCCTTGACTTTCATCTACAATAAGGTTTTCATTTTATTTTCTTTGGGCATGTTTAGCTCATCCATGACTTCATGCTGGAATATGGGTTATGTTTATACCAAAGAGGAAGAAAGTATTTGAAGGACATTCTTTCCCTTCTAGAATTAGACAAGGTCTATGGTTGGTCTTTGTAAATATGTTCATTGACTAATTAGTACAACATATTTCTTATACTTTTAAGTCAATGTGAACTAAAGATCAAGTGTATGTTTTTGCTTCTGTACAGAGTTATCTGCTAATCCATCTCACAAATGTGTAGCTAACTGTTGAACCAGAGCTCTTGATATGAGAGAAGGGGAAAACATGCACACTGTATCCATTACAGGGATCACACAACTATATAGCAAATGTCTTTTCTTCCTTAGTAGGCAGGGGAGCATTTAGCCTGTGGGATGGTGTTACCACAAGTGGCCTGTCTCAGTACTGGAGGAACTTAGCTGTGAGACAGAAGAGGCCAGAAGGGTACAAAGGATCACACACCTTTATATACCAAGGTCCAGTTCAGTATGAAGACTCCAGATTTAAAGAGTATTTAGTAGTTTTATTAGAAAATATCCCTGCATTCAATCACACTAAACAATCAAAATGTACACACAAACCAGAAATAAGAAATAAAGAGGTGATGATAGAGATGTTTAGGAGAAATTATAGGGATTATATTACCTTTTCGGATGTGCAGATGTTCGTGTAGAAGAAAGCAAAAACAGCCATCATTTCACACTAAGACAGAAGAGACCCAAAGTAGAGTCTTGGGGGGTGGTGGTACTCTATTGTAGGTGCCCTCAGAGTGCACAGTGATGCGGCGCTTGCTCTCTGTTTTTATAGGAATTCAAGGGAGAGTCTCCTGGGCCATTAATGACCATTGATGGTCTTACTGGAGTAGGCTGAATGGGTTTGATGACCGTTAATGGTCTTACCAAGGTAGGTTGAATGGGTTCCCAGGCTTAGTGTCCTGGCCTGGGTCCGCCCACAGCTGACGACCCCTCCAACAAGAAAGACCGGAGAGGGAGTCATTGCAACCACCGCCCCTAGGTCGGGCCCGCTGAAATCAGCAACCCCAGCCCACCACCCATTGCAGCCAGAGGCACATCGCCCTGAGGGGCCCCCAAGCAGCCAGCCTGGAAGGAGGAACAGGCCAGACAGCAGGGAACCCCAGGGCAACTGCTGAGCTGGTGAGCACAGGGAGGGAGAGACAGACGGGCCAGGCCAGGGAGGGAGAGACGAACGGGCCAGGGCAACTGCTAAGCTGGTGGGTGCAGGGAGGGAGAGACGGACAGGCCAGGCCATGGGAGAGAGCCTGCTGTGAGGAAACATGGAGGCAGGGGAACATACCTTTGCCACCGCCTAGGAAGAAGACACTGCAAGCCAGTGAGGAGCCATCAGAGTGGTGGAGGGTGTGGGCGAGTCTGGAAGTGAGGGGCAGGGACAGGGTATAAGGCTGGAGGCAGCACAGCCTAGGGGGAGGCAGGGAGAGGGGATGGACAAGGAAGGTAACTGATGGGAGAGGGAAAGGCCCACAGAGGGGGAAATAAAAAGGAGGAAGGGATGCCAAAGCCAGAGAGGAAGATGGCTGAGGCAGAGGCAGCAGCGTAGACACAAGCGAGAGAGAGCAAGGGCACAAAGCTGGTGGCCAGCCAGGGTATGCTTGTGGAGGTGGTACAGCCTCACAACACCCTAATTCTAAGGCTTCTGGCAACCTAAAAAAGGGGGAAGACAAGACAGCGGAAGGCGGGGCACCCAGGAGGGAGCACTGGGGTCCTGATACTTAGACAAAAGGGGGAGATGGATCTCTGATAGGTGTGAGGAAGAATTCATAATGAATTTAATGTTCTATCAGTTTGTCTCCTGAGCAAAGGGTAGGTGCTGAGACAAAAGATTTCCACATAGGCATAGGTATCACACAAAGAGCATAACGTGAGGGTATGGAGACAGAGAAGGTTCACCAGACGTTTACTGAATGGCTTTGGAAATGCAGATACTTTAATTGGAGGAACTCACTGCCATTTCATATGCATACCTTTGCTGGGTGGAGTGGGGATTGGAGATTGCCCTCAAGGATGCCTTGTGCAACCTTAGACTGAAACCCTTTGCTGAGCTTTGGCTAACTCTTTAGCACAGATCAAGTGTGTTCTCTTTGGCCTGGTTCTGTGGGTCTCTGGTTCAGGCCACAAGTGAAGGTACCCCTCTATAGGGGTTACCCCACAAGTAAGGTGGAGCCTCTGAGCTACAGTGGGATATGTAGGGGTAATAAACACTTCCTGAGGAAGGAAGATTACAAAATCATCCACCTACCTCGGTTTCATAGAAGCTGAGAAACAGAAATACAAACTAAATAAAGAAAAAGAAAACCAGTAGTAGAAGATTGTGAGAGAATAGAGGGGCATTAAGACTTGCCTAAGCCAGAAGTTGGAGATCTTCTGCCTAACAAAAAACCATTTAGTGTTGCCAACCTCCAGGTGATGACAAGAGATCTCCTGGGATTACAAGTGATCTCCAGGTGACAGAGATCAGTTCCCCTGGAGAAAATGGCTGCTTTGGAGGGTGGACTCTGTGGCATTATACCCCACTGAAGTCCCTCCCCAAACCCCACCTTTCCCAGGCTCTATCCTTAAAATCTCCAAGAATTTACTAATCTGGAATTGGCAACACTAACATCACTCCTTATGGACTACTTTGCCAGGGTAGAGATAGGGAGGCTCCAATCCATTTAGATGTATGTGACAGAAAATACTACTGTCCAAACCTATGCATTTTCCACCTACACTGCATTGCTTTCAATAGGATGAAAATCTGGATTCTCTGCCCCACCTGGTGATAAGTAGTTATGTGTGGCTTGAGACGGTTTGTGAGAATAATGAGTTTTTAACAGACATGATAAAATATGGGAAGGTGGGGACTGCAGACAGTTTCATGTAATTCCAAAATAACAGCTTACATAGGTAAAACCCATTTTTGCAAAAGAGCAAAAAAATGAGGGAGGCATTAGTTCAAAGTTATTGTTTAGATTTCAGTATGAAAACTCTGCCTTTGATTACAGTGAGAATTATTTCTGGATGGCTCTTACAGCCTCAGCCTGCTAAAAAAATTCACAAATAATTAATGGTTCTGTTTACTAAAATGGACATTGAATAATCTAGGCAAATAGCTTTTGAGACACTGCTGATTATTTTATATACATAGAAATTTAAATATGCATAGGCAGTGGATTCAGATGTGTGTTATGGTATATACTGATATAGCTAGGTTTAAAAGGTAATTTGCAGAAGCCTGTCAGTAATTCTGAGGTATGGATCTGTCATGATCTGTGCAGGATGGAGACAGGGCTTAGAGGCCTAAACTATAGGAGGGGCCTGTCTGGCAGTAGAAAGCAGACAGCCTACAATCCCCAGAATGCTTGGGGATGGTTTTTAGCCAATGGGAGTGCAGGGATTCTGGGAGGAGACTGTTGCATTCTTGTGGAGGTGTGTCTTAAGCTGTAGGCTGTGGAAAATGGTGTCTTTCTTCACACAGGGGTGAATTGAAGGGGACTGTGATAAACTCTGTGTGTTGTGAGGAAATGGATCTTGCTGTCTTTCTGCAGTTTTCCCTCTCACGGAGTCACTGAGGGAGAAAGGCTGGTCTGAGAGGAGAAGGTCCCTCACTAGTCAGAATCAGTGTTCCCTCTAAGCTGAGTGAATGTGAGCTAGCTCATAGTTTTTTTGTCTCCGGCTCACACATATTTGCCTCGGCTCAGGAAGGATGGCTCCAGAGCAAACTAACTTATGCAGCAACCAAATCGCTCGCTCACAACTTGAATGCCAGTCACTCACAAGGTAGAATTTTTGCTCACAAGACTCGACAGCTTAGAGGGAACATTGGTCAGAATGAGTGTACCGGTAGTGAGGCCTGGTAAGAAGGCTTGTAGTAGAATCATAGAATATTAGAGTTGGAAGGGACCTTGCAGGCCATCTAGTCCAGAGTCCCCCTGCACTCTGCAGGAACACAGCCGAAACCCCTACATACCTACAACATACCCAAAAGATGGTTGTCCAGTCTCCTCTTGAAAACGTCCAGCGAAGGAGCATCCACCACCTCCCGAGGCAGTCTGTTCCACTGCTCAACCACTCTTACAGTCAGGAAGTTTCTCCTGATATTAAGCCGGTAACGACTCCCTTGTAATTTCCACCCATTAGATCTAGTCTTGCAATCCGGAGCAAGAGAGAATAGATCCACTCCATCTTCTACATGACAGCCCTTCAAATACTTGAAGACTGCAATCAGGTCCCCTCTAAACCTTCTCTTTCCCAGGCTAAACATACCCAACTCCCTCAGCCTTTCCTCATAAGACTTGGACTCCAACCCTCTCACCATCCTGGTCGCCCTCCTCTGGACCCGCTCAAATTTGTCAATATCCTTCTGAAAATGTGGTGCCCAAAACTGGACACAGTACTCCAGGTGGGGCCTGACCATAGTAGAATACAGCGGAACTACCACCTCCCGTGATCTGGACATAATGCTTCTGCTAATGCATCCTAAGATTGCATTAGCTTTCTTCACAGCCGCATCACACTGCAGGCTCATGTATAGTAGTACCTGTTAAGGAGTAATAGGTAGCTGCATTAGCTTTGTGTTACAGGTAGTGAGGCCTGGTAAGAAGATAGGCCTTAAATAGTACCAGTTAAGGAGTAATAGGTAGCTGCGTTAGCTTTGTGTTCGTTTTGCCTTTCAATACTGTTATACCTTTTTAAAGCACCTTGCCTTATTTGCCTTGCCCCAGTATTGTTCTTAATAAACCATTGTTAAATACTGTGCCTGGTCATCAGGCCTGTGTTTTCTCGGCTGTAAAAGGGGCATTTTTGGAAGGGCTTGAGAGGATACCCTGGGCCTTCTCAAGGGAGCGTAAGTCCAGGGTGGTGGCAGTGGAAGACGGTGACCCGCTGGGGTCATGACAGGATTAGATTGGGCTTTAGTTAAATAGTTGATTTCATTTAAGAAAATATGATTATGTTCTCAGGACTACAAAAAAAGTGGTGAGAATTGCTATTTTTATATTCCATTTGTCTCATTGAACTAAAAGTATTGTTATTGCTGCATAATAAGGAAGCAATATTTTGTCTCTTTTTAATGTACCTATACTGAAAACAAATTAGAAAAAACAGAGTATTTTTTAAATTTAGATTTCATTTATCTTCTTTAAATATTGTTTATTTACTTAATTTCCCCGCACCTTTCTCCACAATGGACACCCAAAGCAGCTTACATCATTCTTCTGTTTTCCCTTTTATTCTCACAGCAACCTTGTGAGGTAAGTTTGGCTGATTGGGTATAACTGGCCCAGGGCCCAGCAAGCTTCCATATAGGGTTGCCAGACCCCTCAGTTTGGCGGGACCCCTTTAAGTGCACGCAGCCGGCGGGACTGTCCTCGCGAGAGCAGGGCTTGGAGCCGGGACATCCCCAATGTGACATCATCACATTGGGGATGCCCTGTCCCCTCTGGGAACACCCCCCCAAAGTCCCCCACTGGGGACGAAGATGGACCTGGCAACCCTACTTCCACAGCATTGGTGATTTGAACCTGGGTCTCCCACATCCTGTTATGAAACTCTTAAGAACTACACAGCACTGGCTTTCATGGGGTGAACAGTATCAAACAGCCAGGCCTGAGTGAGTTGTGCAATGATTACTTCTGAACGTGGCCCTGTTGAGTCCCCAAAGGCCAAAGCAGTGCTGGAAAGGGCCTTTTACTGACAGAAATGAAGGGTTGAAGACTGTTGCCCAGCAGTAGCCTCAGAGGCCACATTTCTTAAAGCTACAGGTGCTGCTTCTTTTATTCTGGGAAGGTTAACCCCCCAGTATATTTTTTAAATTTAGATTTCAGGTTTTTCTGCAGATTTGGGGCTTTTCTTAGGCTTGTAGAAAGATGTTCCTGGCTCCTGCCTCTAGATTTAAGTATCTGCAGATTTGGTTGTGTTGAGAATTAAATGTGTTGATATATTAGATTTCCATTTACTATTGCAAACTTCTCTGAGTTCCTCCATTGTTTACAACTCTGTAATTCTGTTCAAATGTTACATTGTCAAAATGCCAAACTTTGGCTTGATGCTATATGTATAAACCTTTCGTTGACTGTGTAATTTTTTAAATAATCACAACTTATTTTGATTACAGTACTTCTTGAATTTTAATTCAAAATATAATACCTTTTTGAAGCTTATGATAGACCCATTCAGATGGATTTTGTTTCACTCTTATTTCAAGTTATACACACAAGAATGAAAAGGAATAAGGATGCATAAGAACATGTGACTTCAGGAGACTTTTCATTAAAACACAACCATTAGAAAGCAGGCCATTGCCATTAACACAAGCCAGGGCATAACAACAGCACAAAATACACACAGAGCCTCATGATGTAAATAAAATGATCCTCAGACCAAAAGCAGATCCTAAAACATTTAAAAGATAAAGCTTTGATTGAAAGATTGGGTAAAAAGAAAGCTTTTACCTTGGCACCTGAAAGAAAAGAAGGTAGGTGCTAGGTGAGATTCACATAGGAAGGCATTCCAAAGGTGAGGCACCACCACTGAGAAATCTCTGAAGACAGGGAGACAGAGGGCATGACTTCAAAGATTATCTTAACTGGACAGCTGGACAGTACAAATGGAGGCTGTTTTTCAAATACTTTGGTCTCAAGTCATTTAGGACTTTATAGGCAAGAACTGACCTTTTGATTTGTGCCCAGAAACAGATGGGCAGCCAGTGCAGATCTTTCAATATGAGGTGATATGATCCCTATATGCAGACCCTGGCAATAACCTGGCTGCTGCATTTTGGACCAGCTGAAGCTTCCAGACTGCTTTCAAAGGCAGCCCTATGTAATGCATATTATAGTAATCTAAACTAAATGTAATCAGAGCATGGACCACTGTGGCCAAATCATGCTATGTAAATAGAGCACATCTTCCCTTCCAGCACACTTTTCTTTCATTTTTTTAAATGTTGGCAGGGCTGCACAAGCTCACACAAGTTCTTCTGCTCCCCCAGCAGCAAGTGCTACTTTTCAAGGGCATGTAAATAAACAGCAGATGGCTGAATATAAGTGAGCATGCCAGCATTGTCACTGGTTGTTGAAACTGAGATATGCAGGAATTTATGGTTAGTGTTTTGATCAGTTTAGTACTAGTTACATTCTATAGCCCATCAAGTTTAAATCTTTGTTTTATTTGCTGTTTAGCTGAGAACATGGATGGTTTCAAATTAATTATATTTGAAATGTTTGCTGTCATTATTGTTTGCATGTTGTAAAATATAGACTGTATATAAAAATCTGTTTTGTGTCTAGGTGCAGATTATGGAGGAGAAGTTAAAAACTGCTAATATCCAAACCAGTGAATCAGAGATAAGGTTGTATAAGAGGTGCCAAGACCTGGAGACTCTGGTGCAGGAGAAAGATGACATTATTCAGAATTTGGAGCAACAGCTTGGAGAGCAGGTTAGAAATTATAATGTTGCTAGTTATTTTGTTACCCACATTTGTAAGTACAATAGATATATAAGGGATCAAGGAAGGGAAAGACTTGTCTGACTTTTACTTCTGTGAAATCTTTGCTGAAAAAATGCTGAAAAAGGTAATATAATGATAGTTGTTCATATATCTGATTAATGGTGGTGATAGCTTGTAGGGGTCCACCATTCAGATTGTGCTTCTCATTTATTCATTAACTTTGGCTGGGCCTTAGATCCAGAGGGAGAGTGGGCCATGTAACTTTCTACTCCCTGCATGTCAGCTGCCTGCAAGAGTCACAGGGGAATGCTGCATGGCCCTTGCTTGCCAAGTTTTAAATGTCTCCTGGGAAATTATGTTTTCCCATTTTTACCCCATTCCACTTTAAGAGATGTGTCCAACTTAATATGACCACAGAAATTCTCTTCATCACAAGGTAATCATAGATGACTATCTTGCTTGGGGTGGGTTTTGAGATGAGATCTTTAATAGTTGTTTGAGGCATGATGTTTTTTCATTGTTGCAGGAGACAGACTTTTCATTTCTTTTTAAATTGTGTGTTAATTATTCCCTGAGTAGAAGTTTGATGGAAGGACTTAAGCAATAAAAAACTTGCTCCTAGGATCATACATGGCTCTCAACATTACCTTGTGTATCTGCATTTAAACCCAAACTGCAAAGCAACCATGATTGTGGTGGGTTTTTTTTCCCCCTGGCCTTCCCACACAAATGCTTTGCAGGTGAAATTGTATCATTGGGAATGACTGGAAGCCATTAGTGTGTTCAGAGCTGCTAGTGCCAGTATGAACCTCACATTGTTTCCCTTCTTCTATAAGTGTAACTGGGATGTGAGTGTCTAAAGGTTTATGTCTTCTTGCTCCAGAAGCAAATAAGAATACAAGAGGCCAAAATTATAGAAGAAAAAGCAGCTAAGATAAAAGAATGGGTGACTGTGAAGCTCCATGAGGTGAGTCTTGGCTGTGTGTAAAATGTGTAGAAAATTAATGACCACTTGAAATTTTTGAAACAGCTGAAATGAAAATAGACAGTAAATTAAATACTTAGGTAGTAACTTCTTTGGTAGCCCAGCAGACATACTTGAGTAAGGTTTTCTTTAGCATAATGCATGATAATTCTAAATAAATTAACAACTCAAAACCATGCACAGGCAAGAACCTCTAAAAAGGAAATGTTCCTTTAGCACACAGCAGTGTTTCCATGTTATATATTCACTGGTGAAAACCTTACAGATTTTCGTAAGAAAGGCCTTGGGGCTCTCCTGGACTTGTTTGGCATTCTGTTTCTCCTGTATGTAGGGTTTGTTTTAAAGTTCTCTTTAATGGTAGGGAATATGTTTTTCAACATGGGGAGGGACCCTAGTGGCCGTTTTCTCTCCTCTAATACATCAGATGTACAGGATTCCACAGGGTTATCGTGAGTGTCTTATTCCCATGGGTGGTGTCTTGTGGACTGCATATGTAAGCCCCCCAAAACTACTGTTGCTTACCATGTCAGTTTATAGTCATTTGAGGCATACTCTGATAAAAAGAACTGTCTGCCTGTTAATTGAAGTTTCTTTGTCTGATTACCTGGGGGTGATTGTTACTTACCATAGGTAACTAGATATGTGGTTATTTTCAGTTTTGTACAACTTATGTGTGATGATTAGGCAGGTTCTTTGTTCTGTGTTATCCAGGAAAATGAGGTGAAGATAATGAAATCCTAAGCAGAGTTGTGTCCTTCTAAGTCCCTTGAAGTCATAGGGCTTAGAAGGGTGTTACTCATCTTAGGGTGGCACTGTAAATGGCCTGGGACTATAAAAAAGAAGAAAGGTAAGCGTATTTGTAAGAAAAAGATGGTGATATATGTATCTTGAAGATTCAAAAAGCAATATTACATTTCTGTTCTCTTAATCTTTTATTTGGTTATGCATTTGTTAATCTTTCAAGTATATTTTGCTTTATACCAAATCATAACTTTGGTTTTTCAAGATCAGTCTTAACTTTGGTCTATCAAGGTCAGTATTTACTCTGACAGGGAGCTTATGCTTTGAAAACATATTCCCAATTGTATTGAAATCAAAAAGGTTATGAAGTGATGTTGAAGAAGTTGTTTAAATAGATAAGACAATCATCTCACCTTCATTTGGCTCCAGGCCAGAACAAGTTATTAGAATATCCTAAGGACAATGCTCCCTCTAAACTGTGGAGTCTTGTGAGCAAAAATTCTACTTTGTGAGCTACTAGCATTAAAGTTGTGAGTGAGCAATTTGGCTACTGCATAAATTAGTTTGCTCTGGAGCTATCCTTCCTGAGCTAAGACAGAAATGTGTGAACCGGAGGCTAGAAATCTGTGAGCTAGCTCACACTAACTCAGCTTAGAGGGAACATTGCCTAGGGAGTGGCTGCCCAGTTTTCCAGACCAACCTTGTCTAGCTAGCTATCAGGTTACAGGATTTTACTGAAGCTCATAGCTGAGCTTGCCAAATACTATGTTTTTGCAAGTTCAGAAACCTACTAGAATTAGCTTCTCCCACACATGATCAAGAAGATGACTGATATTGCAGTGGAGATTGATTTGAAGATGTAAGTAAAATGGATGTTGGTGTTGGATATCATTAGGGACTTACTTCAGGATGGTAATGTCAGCTGATGCTGCCATCTTGGAACCCGAGAAAGAGGGGAAAGCATTTTCCATGTCTTCCTCACATATGTTCACTCTTAATGGGGGCATAACCTTCAGTCACTTCCTAACTTTCCTTCATGGGACCTGGCAAAGTGACTTTGGTTTTCTTTAAGTCCACTTTTGAAGAGAAGTGTGTGCCAAAATGCACCACTTCCAAATTACTTAATGGAGTACACATTACGAGGCAGCACTGCTCAGTCATTAGAAGAGCGGTCAAACACCTGAAGCTGTTTTATTCTGAATCATACATCCGTCTGTCAAGGTCAGTATTTACTCTGACGGGAAGTATTTCACCAGGATCTCAGGTAGCTATACGTCACATCACTTGCTACGGGATACTTTTAGCTGAAGTTGCTGAGACTACAGATTGGAACTTTTGCATACAAAACAGGAGCACTGAGCTACAACCCCACAGCCCCAGGGTTTGTTGCTTTTGTAGTTTTAAGGGCACAGTTTCCCCTTTCGGTAGTACATGTAGGGCAGCTATGAAAGTTTCCCCTTTCATGTACATGTAGGGCAGCTATGTAAGTATTTCAAAGTCATATTAAGAACTTGGAAGTATTTTTCACCCAGCCTTGTTAATGATGAAACAGCTTGGCACTGTTGCTAGGGGCCTTCTTTTTATTTATTTAAAATATTTGTCTCCCACCTTTCAACAATGCCCACAATGGCACTTGGTGCATAGTATTTGCTATTTATTTTATGAAACAATAAACCATTAGAAATAGGAAAAAATCCATAGAAAAATGCTGGAAATTTTTTCATCCTACTTTCACTCTTTCTAGCCCATGCAGATTAACTCTGAGATTCTGGAGATTAGGGGGATGCCCTTCTGTCTTGTGCCCCAAATGTTTTTTCCCAGCATTGCATCATGTAAATACATTTACAGAGTTGAGAATCTTACAGTTCTATAAAGCTAGATGGTCTTCCCATTGGTATCCTGCTATGCCTGTAAGCAAGAGGAGCTGGGACTGCATGGGCAAGCCAAATTTCCCTTTTTAATTGAAGATGAAATAGCACTGAAATTTATTGAGTTCAGCACCTGGTGTTCTAAGAGACATTTAACTCATGTTCTCAGTCATAACAAAAATTAACAAGTATAGTTTGAAATATCATCTCATTCTTATATCATGTATGTGCTGAAATAAAACTGCAACATTATTTTAGATACTGCATTTTAAATGTTTCACTCAGTGGGGGCTTATGCATATGTGCTTTCAGCTAGAAGTGGAAAATCACAACCTTCGCATGATCAATCAGAATCAAACTGAAGAAATTAGGATGTTACAGACTAAATTACAGGGTAAGTAGTACAGATACTCTGAAAATTTTACTCTGTGTTGCTATTTCTTTAGAAGAGAATCCCAATTTCACTTACATAAGTAGTTGTGCAGTCTGTTTTAAGTTAAGAGTTTCTTTGGCTGTGGTCACACACACTAAATAATCCACTTTCAGTGCAGTTTAAAACTGGATTTTGCCAGTTTACACAGTAAAAATCAAATGAAAAGTGCACTGAAACTGGGTTGAAAGTGGATTATTTAGTGTGTGTGACTGTAGCCTTAATATTGACAAGGTCAGTAACAGTGTGACACTTTTCTGGGAGTAAGGCCCATTGAATGGACTTGAGTAGGGTACTAAGTAGAACTGCTTGGGATGCTTTCTCACTTGAACTCTACATAATCTGAGCTACAAATGAGAATATTATAAAGGCATGAGAAGCAAACACTGAGTTTTGTGTTGTGCTAGAGTGGACTGATATTCCTTGTTAAGTGCAATACATCTTGCATACAGGGATTACAAGTCCATGAAACTTTTTTTTTTTTTTTGCTGTCAAGTCACAACTGACTTATGGTGACCCTGTAAGGTTTTCAAGGCAAGAGACATTCAGAGGTGGTTTGCCATTCCCTGCCTCTACGTAGCAACCCTGGTATTCTTTGGTGGTCTCCAATCCAAATAGTAACCAGGGCTAATGCTGCTTAGCTTCTGAGATCTGAGGAGATTGAGTTGTGCTGGGCAATCCAGGTCAGGGCCGGTAAACTTTGGGCATAACTAAATGTTATTTCTGCAAATGTCTACTTCCAGACATGCATTAGACAAGATAGTCTCTCTCTCTCTCTCTCTCTCTCTCTCTCTCTCTCTCTCTCTCTCTCTCTCTCTCTCTCTCTCTCTCTCTCTCTCTCTCTCTGTAGTGATGGCGGTGATTAGGCTCTTGTAAGGAAGAATCAGCAGGCAAATACATTTTTGTGTCCCTCTAATTTTCTTTGACATTGTCTCCCACTCCTGCATTTGTGTTAAAGGGACCCAGGTGCAGAACCCAAGATATCTGCTTATGATGTATATCTGCACAATTTCATTCATGTCCTCTATTAGCAGGGATAAGAAGGCTCCAAATACATTTTTTCCCCTAGCTGCTCATTTCCTACTTTCTCTATAGATTGCTGTACTGGTAGATATGCTGAACTCCATAGCTTGTCTAGTTTGGTTTTGTGTGATTTTTTTTAATATATATTGCAATCTTCTTTGGAAGTCCTTTGATGCAGTAAAGCAGCAGATATTTTTAATAAATATATGTTTGGATTTATTGATAAATAAACAGCTGTATTAAAAGAAAGACTTACAGAATGATTCTGTCTTTCCTGTGCGTTCTGCTGTCTGTGTTGCATATAAATAAATCTTATGTATTCTTTTTTTATATAGTTTCAGGTGGTTAACTGTGTTGATATGAAACAATAGAACAAAGTCTGAGTCCAGTGTCACCTTTAAGACCAGAATTATTCCCAGAATTAAACTTTGTTGGTCTTAAAGGTGCCACTGGACTCAGACTTTGTTCTCTTTCTTATATAGGTTCACTTTCCCTAAAAGATTCATGTTTCTTGAACAAACAGAAAATTAGATTTTTGACCAAATCATAGGAAGGGTTTCAAATAATTTTGATACCTAATATCAAAGGGCTTGTTCTTACAAGAATTTTAAAAATAAACAATCTGTTTGGTATGTAATATCAGAAAACATTAAGCCTCTTTTTCTGAATTGTATCTACCCAGATCTTCAGGGAAAGAAATCTGTTTCTTCAACACAAAAGCCTGGAGAGGGCCAAAGACTGAGCAGCCTGACATTTGGATGCTTCTTAAACAGAGCAAGAAGTCCTCAACAAGTCACTAAGCCTGAAGATACAAGCAGTTCTTCATCAAAGCAAGCTGAACTTAGTGAAGGCATGGGCACGCTAGGTATTTTGAAAAAAATCTGAATGACCTGCAACTCAACCCTAAACAGATTTATGTGGAAGAAATTCCCACTGCAGGTTCCACTTTTATTTGCTCTCATGCAATCTATGAAACGCATAAACTGGTATTTTTGCAATTAATTCAGTTGTAAGGGCTTTTGCTATAGTTTTAATTTTAATGTCCAGCTGTATTTGCACAAGGGTAAAAAATCAAGTCTGAAGTTCAGAGTCTTAGCTTATTGGTTAAGGACCATTTCTTAACCACTGCCAATAACTTATATTTAATTACATCTGGGAGACTGGTAACTCTTGATCTCAAGTCTTAAAAACCAGGCATTTTTAGAACCTAGAACAATCATAAAATGCCAGTGTCCTCTTTTATCATAAAATTTTATATCTACTTTCATAAAGTAGACACTACTTAATTTTTGTTACTGATAATTGTATTTTTTTAAAAAAATTGAAATGTGAGGATTACCCCTTCCTGTAAACAAGCTAACTTGTTTCTTATCTTAATTTTAAGCTAAACAAGCTGCTTGTTTCTTATCTTAATTTTAAGCTAAAATTTGATTCGGTGGTCCTTTTCAAAAACAAAAAACCCATAACTTTTATAAAGGAAACTTAAGAAATACACAAATGTGCATTAATTTACCATAGTATGTGCCTTGAAAAGAAGTGTTCTGTTGCAGTGCTTGTTTCTTCTTTCCTCATTCTTTTCTCTAATGCTGGTAATTTTGTGTAAAAAGCTCTCTTTCTGCAGTTTAAATACCATATTGGGGCTAAGATAATTCCATGTGTCCTTGAATTTGAATTAGTATTGTTTCCTTGCTTTTAGTTGTGATCCCATAAATTTCTGTGACAACAAATCAAAGTTTAGAATAGTATAAAATATCAACTGCTATACCAGTGTCCACTACACCAATATTGCAGGGAGTTTTGTCTGTGGTTGTAGACAGGTATGCTGGTCAGATATTTAGACATGAATTGTCAATTTGCTCAAGTCAAAAGTATTCTGACCCTACTGTTTTGTAGCTTAATTGCCAAGTTGAGAAGAGTTTCTATTACACTTCCATTTTGCTATAACTCATTTACTTGGAAGTCAACTCCATTACTTTCTATCGTTTGCTTAGCATAAGTATATTTATGAATGCAGCCTGTCTTACAGCCTGTTCTGAATGAACTGCTGCACAGGAGTTCATAGGACTGGATGCAGAGTTGTAATGCATTGCACCCTTAGGTAGGAAAAAGAATAAAAAAGCTTTTCCAAGCTACAAACCAAAACTATAAGTAGGCTGAACTTTCAGAAGAGGGTATATGTCTGCCTTTTGATTGTTCTCTTATCCTCCTTCATGACTAAAGAAACTGTCCCTGAAGAAGATTTAGTTTCGTTTTAGTTTTTTTGGGTTTCTTGAGACAATGCTGCAGCAGCCACTGGTTCTGCTTCCCTAGTGCTTCCCTTCCTCTCTTTGCAGTAGCAGTATAGTATGAGACATCTACAGCTCCTGATGTGGGATGGGGCTACTACCTGTATATGTTATCTATGGTGTTCAGAACACTGAGAGAATGCACATGAGTCTCCACTTGTGTTCTCTCTTTTTCTGTGATACACAATTGTGCTGACATGCTTGCTTCAACACATCTGCTTGATGCTAATGAGGTCTGAACTCTACCATGATACCTTTTACTATTTGTCATGATAGTGATTTATAAAATTATGCACAGGATAGAGAGAGTGAATAGAGAGAACTTTTTCTCCTTCTCCCAAAATACAAGAACTCAAGGGCATCCAATGAAGCTGATGGGCGGTAGATTTAGAACCAACAAAACAAAACGCTACTTTACTCAATGAGTGATTAAAATTTGGAATTCACTGTTAGAGGATGTAGTGATAGCCATAGGCATAGAAAGCTATATACAAGGATTTAGATAGATTCATGGAGAGGTCTGTCATTGGCTACTAGCCACTGTGACTAAATTGAACCTCTGCACTCAGAAGTAGTAAGCCTCTGAAATCCAGGTCCAGGAGGCAACATCAGGATAAGATCTTGGTGTCAATGCCCTGCTCTTGGCTCTCCAGAGTAACTGGTTGGCCACTGTGTGTGAAACAGGATGGTATACTAGATGAACCACTGGTTTGACTGAGTAGGGCTCTTGTTCTTACAATGTTTTGTGTATTTGCATCAAAAGTTACACCTCTTCGATGAAGGTGCCAGCTTCTTAATCAATCTGATGTGCTTCTCACATATGTTGCTGTTTCCTGAAATTAGAACATTATAAGTGAGTTTTAAATTAGTATTACTTCTACATTTTGATTACAAGTTATATTATGCTGCCCTCATTTAAAATAAATACTTTCCAAGCATATTATCTCTTGCCTTTCCAGAGAAAGAAATTCAGGAAACATCTCTTGCTGGTCAGCTATATGGGAATAACAGAAGCTTGACACCACTGCAGCAACAAAGCTCTTTTGGCTCTGAACAAAGACAAACAGTAAAGTCAAAAGATCATGATAGCAGTATATCCAAGAACTCTTGCATTACAGTAAGTGACTGGAGTTCTGATGAGGAGGAAGGATGCAAAGGAAGACCCAAATCCAGGTGTGTATCTACCCTTTCAAGTCACACATCTGAAGAAGGAACAGGCTACAGTCGAATTGGAAGTGAAATGTATTTGACAGCATCAGATGACAGCAGTTCTTTATTGGAAGAAGAGAACTTTGGAGCTCAGGGCAACAAACAAAAAAAACTATTTTCGTGGCAACAAGGATGCCCATGGAAAAAACAGAATAATCTAATTGGGAAGAGCAACTTGGAATCCTTCGGTGAAAACAAAGTCCACGATAGTTTTTCGGATGAGCTGAATAAGAGATTTCAGTCCCAAAGGCTAGATTATTCTTCATCCTCTAGTGAGGCAAATACTCCAAGTCCAATTTTAACTCCTGCTCTAGCACCAAAGCATCCAGCACTGATTCTGGCAGCAGGTTCTCAGTCTAGTAAACAGTTGAATTCTCCATCTAATCTGCCACCACCGAAGTTGAGAACTCCCAGTGTCTTTACAATAAGTGCAGCATTGGCAAAAAAACATTTTAGTCAACCTTCTCTGTGTTCAGACAAAATGTTTGGCAGAAACAGAAATGCTATAAGCATGATACGTCCTTTTAAGCCTCAGGAAACAGACATAGATCAGGTGGATGGGGAAACTCCAGATGTTTTAGAGAAAATGGATATTAGCTGCAATGATGAATTGTTTACTTATGATACCTGTGATACTCAGTGTGCAGAAGCCTTGGACTCTGGTGATACAAGGAAAACTACTAGCAGTAAACCTCCTACTCCACCACTGCATCGATTCCCCTCCTGGGTAAATGCTATTATATATGATGACCTTCTAATTTGTTAGGGAAGAACAAGACATCTTATGTGATTCCATGAATACTTCCCTGACTTTAAAAAAAGATTGATTACAGCAATGAGGAAAGGGGCAACCCGCTGAGGGGAAAGAGGGAAAACAACTTCTGGCAGGAAAATGGCACAAGCCATTTTCTTGCCAGAAGTTGGGCCCCCCATGCCACAGAAAGTGGTGGTCTGCCGCAGGAAGTGGTGGCAGCTACAAGCATAGACAGCTTCAAGAGGGGATTGGATAAACATATGGAGCAGAGGTCCATCAGTGGCTATTAGCCTCAAGGTATAGATGGAACACTGTGTCTGGGGCAGTGATGCTCTGTATTCTTGATGCTTGGGGAGCAACAGTGGGAGGGCTTCTGGAATTCTGGCCCCACTGGTGGGCCTCCTGATGGCACCTGGGTTTTGGCACATGTTGAACTGGATGGCCTTTGCCCCTGGCATGCTCAGGAACCCCAACCATGCATGCCCAGAAGGGTGTGCCACGGACATCCCGCCAGTTGTCCTCTGGCAGCTCTTTTCTCCTGGTCTGTGACATCTACCTCAGATTATTCTTTCTCTTCAGGATTTTCTCCTCCGTTCTTTTCTCATTTTTGGATATTTTTTCCTTCTTCATCCTATAAACACAAAACAATAAAAGGGGGTCAAAGGTAGGAAAATCCCGTTGAGCTTTAGTACATCAATCAGATCAGCACAGGTGCACTGATTCCCATGGGTGTGAATGCATAGAGACCACAATGAAGATCTTAACTATCCTTCTGCCCCCTTTAAATTTTAGACCCAAGAGCATAATTTTGTCTTAAAAAGTAGATAGAATAATCCTGGAAGTTGGAAAGAAGTTGGCGTAAATTTATTCAAATCAGCTTCACATTCTTATTATATTTGTTCATAACATGGCTGGCTATTTTAAACGTTGAGATATATAACGTGTTGTCAGGGGCTGGATACAAGGATTGTATCAGTTTGGTGTGGAAAGATCTGTACTGGTTGCACATTTGTTTCTGGGCACAATTCAATATGCTGGTTCTTAGATTTAAATCCTTAAAGGGCTTGGGGTGGGGTACTTGAAGGACAGCTTGCTTTCACCAGTAAAAATCTGCCTCACAAGCTGTGCCCCTTCCACTCAAAAATAAAGGTGGGAGGCAGACAGAGACAGGGCTTTTTAGCACTTGCATTAGGTTATACTTTAGGTATGTCTTGAAATCCTTTTGGTCAGAATCAACTGCATATATGTATAAGTAATTATTTGTGTTAGTTTTAATATACTAAATATTAATTCCTTTTTATTATTTTTAAAAATTTATTTGAGGAACAGTTTTACACACTGGGAAAACAAAGAGGACAAAATAAGCATGTTACAGATTATTAAAAGGATAAACAGATGAAGGAGTAGAGAAATACTATATGTATCTAATACATTTTTGAAAAAAATATTGCCAGGTCTTGTCCGAGACATGGCTTTGCCTTTTTTCAAAGCAGTCACTCTAATAGCCATAAAAATTTTCTTGCATTTCATGATCCATTCTGCCATGGTAGGAGTAAATTTTTCGCCCAATACCAATTTAGATTGCAAAATACATGAAAACAAATAAGGGCCGAGGACAGACTGGCAATTTGCCACAGGATGGGACCCGGGCTGACAACGACTCAATATCGGGGTAATTGGAATGTTCACACAGGCACATCTGCCTGGCGTCCCCCACCCGTAGCCTACCGGTGCTCTCGCGCTACATTGCCGGATTAAAAAAACACCTGATAAAAGCCGACGCAAATCTTGAAAGCCTGCATTTGTCGCGCGTTTCTCCGCTTCCGGGGAGTCTGAACGCGCAGCCGAAAAGCCGGGAGCAACCCGCGTTGGGCATGAGGCAGCAGCGGTGTGATTGGCTGCGCTCCGCTCCACTGCCCAATGCGGTGCCGGCGTTGCAGGGCAAAAAAAAAAAATCGCCAAAATGCGCTTATGCGCATGAGCGCTCAAGCGCTCATGCGCACATACGCCCACAGCTGAAATAATGGGGAAACAGCGAATATAGCGCACCTCCGGCGCGGCAGTCTGAACGCTCCCGCGCGCCTCCGTCCCGTATCTTCTGGCAGAGGCCCCCGCTGTGTGGACGGGAAAACCCGGTATCGTTTACTCCGGGGTTTTTTTTGCCCTGACTCGATACCGGGGCAAATTGCCAGTCTGTCCTCGGCCAAGGTAAATGAGGTTTCAGAAGATCTGTGGTTGATATATCACATTTGAAATTACCTTCAATGGAACTGTCAATAAAGTGTTTTTTAAAAAAACACTTGATAATCCTCGCCTTTTCATAATGAGACATAATCAAGACATGGGACAAGACACAAAACAAGGGAAAGTTCTTGGGAAAGCAAGGATACTGAGTGTGGTATGGAATCTCATATAACACACTTCTTTAGTCACAACTTTGATATCCCCTTTACTTTTTGAGGGACCTCATTGTGATATAGACAGCAGTAATTCTCATTGTTCACATCTAGAACCAAACTACACATGATGGTGGACACAGGTGGACAAGATAGATCAAGGTGGGCAGTCATGTTGGTCTGAAGCAATACAACAAAGTTAGAGTCCAATGGCACCTTTAAGACCCAACAATTTTTTATTCAAGATGTAAGCTTTCGTGTTCATGCACACTTAGTCAGACAATGGTGGACAAGGCCACCAACACCATTTTAGAGGAAAATTTAGGCATTTAAAAATTACCGCCCTATCCTTATTGGGTCCACAGCATGGCAGCAATATGCCCTCCCTCCTTTCAAAAATGCTGAAACAACCCCCCATGGCTGTTTCAGCAATTGAAAAAAGTGTGGGGGCAGGGACAAGATAGCCTAATTGGGTCCTTGTGGCTATTTTTTAATGCCTAAATTTTACTCTAAAAAGTCATTGGTGGCCCTGGGTTGGACCTGTCTATTGTAACGTGTGATTTGGCTCAGCTATGCCCACCTAAAGTCAACAGGAATTCCATATAATGCACAAGGAAATCAGATCTTGTTTCTAAAGTCTTCACTTATATAAATTGTATGAATTGTAAAAACTGGATCCCAATAGCACAGACGATGATATGAACTAAAACCTGAAGTGACTGATTCCAACAATTTACCCAAACAACATAATAAAATAATAATAAAATATTACAAAACTATCATGAGAAAAAGACAAGTAAGCCATCATTAGATATAAGACTGTAACTTCAGCCTTTTAAACTTTAAAAAACTTCAGATAACCTTCATCATGTTGGCAAGAAACATATTCTCTCCACCCATATGATTCTGATATTACAAGTGGGATGAATAAATGCTGCAGTTTTATGTACGATTAAATAATTGTTGTTGTTCAGTCACACAGTCGAGTCCGATCCTTTGCGACCCCATGGACCAGATTACGCCAGGCCCTCCTGTCTTCCGCTGTCCTCTGAAGTTTGCTCAATTTCATGTTCGTCGCATCGATGACACTGTCTAACCACCTCATCCTTTGCTGTCCCCTTCTTCTTTGACCTTCTATCTTTCCCAGCATCAGGGTCTTCTCCAGTGAATGCTCCCTTCTCATTTGGTGGCCAAAGTATTTGAGCTTCAACTTCAGGATCTGGCCTTCCAGGGAACGTCAGGGTTGATTTCTTTTAGGATTGAATGATTTGATCTCCTTGCAGTCCAAGGGACTCTAAGAGTCTTCTCCAGCACCACAGTTCAAAAGAATCTATTCTTCGGCGCTCGGCCTTCCTTATAGTCCAACTCTCGCAGCCATACATTACTACGGGGAATACCATTGCTTTGACCATGCAGACTTTTCACCATCTGCTGTGATCTGGGATCCCAGGAACGTGAAGTCTGTCACTACTTCTGCGACTTCCCCTTCTATTTGCCAAGGAGTGATGGGGCCAGATGCCATGATCTTAGTTTTTTTGATGTTGAGCTTCAAGCCCACTTTTGTGCTCTCCTCTTTCATCCTGAGCAAGAGGCTCTTTAGGTCCTCTTCACTTTCTGCCATCAGAGTGGTATCGTCTGCATATCTGAGGTTATTGATCTTTTCCCCAGCAATCTTAACTCCAGCTTGTGATTCATCCAGGCCAGCATTTCGCATGATGTACTCTGCATATAAATTAAATAAGCAAGGTGACAATATACATCCTTGTCGTACTCCTTTTCCTATGCTAAACCAATCAGTTGTTCCATATCCGGTTCTAACTGTTGCTTCTTGACCCTTATACAGGTTTCTCAGAAGACATGTGAGGTGGTCCGGTACTCCCATCTCTTTAAGAACCT
The DNA here is from genome assembly GCA_029375565.1 of Gekko gecko. Lineage (NCBI taxonomy): Eukaryota > Metazoa > Chordata > Lepidosauria > Squamata > Gekkonidae > Gekko > Gekko gecko. The sequence continues at coordinate 61,906,795 of JAPDNY010000001.1, read as the reverse complement.
GCCATAATTTATTGTGATCCACACAATCAAAGGCTTTAGCATAGTCAATGAAGCAGAAGTAGATGTTTTTCTGGTACTCTCTTGCTTTCTCCATAATCCAGCGAACGTTGGCAATTTGATCTCTAGTTCCTCTACCTCTTCGAAACCCAGCTTGTACTTCTGGCAGTTCTCTATCCACGTACTATTGGAGCCTAGCTTGTAGGATCTTGAGCATGACCTTGCTAGCGTGTGAAATGAGTGCAATTGTGCGATAGTTTGAACATTCCTTGACATTGCCCTTCTTTGGGATTGGAATGTACACTGACCTTTTCCAATCCTGTGGCCACTGTTGTGTTTTCCAAATTTGTTGGCAAATTGAGTGCAGCACTTTAACAGCATCTTCTTTTAAGACTTTGAATAACTCAGCTGGGATACCATCACCTCCACTAGCTTTGTTGTTAGTAATGCTTTCTCAGGCCCATTTAACTTCGCTTTCCAGGATGTCTGGCTCGAGGTCAGTGATTATACCGTCGTGGTTGTCAAGGACATCGAGGTCCTTCTTGTATAGTTTTTCTGTGTATTCTTGCCATCTTTTCCTAATCTCTTCTGCTTCTGTTAGGTCCCTACCATTTTTGTCCTTTATCATGGCCAGCTTTGCATGGAACGTTCCCTTGATTTCTCCAATTTTCTTGAAGAGATCTCTAGTCCTTCCCAATCTATTGTTTTCCTCTATTACTTTGCATTGTTCATTCAGGGAAGCCTCCTTATCTCTCCTTGCTGTTCTCTGGAAATCTGCATTCAGTTGGGCAAATCTTTCCTTTTCACCGTTGCCTTTAGCTTTCCTTCTTTCCTCTGCTATGTGTAAAGCCTCATCAGACAGCCACTTTGCTTTCTTGCATTTCTTTTTCTTTGGGATGGCAATGATTGCTGCCTCCTTTACAATGTGACGGACCTCTGTCCATAGTTCTTCAGGCACTCTGTCTATCAAATCTAGTCCCTTAAACCTATTCTTCACCTCTACTGTATATTCATCGGGGATGCGATCTAGGTCAAATCTGAATGGCCTAGTGGTTTTCCCAACTTTCTTAAATTTAAGTCTGAATTTTGCAATGAGTAGCTCATGATCTGAGCCACAGTCAGCTCCAGGTCTTGTTTTTACTGACTGGATAGAGGTTCTCCATCTTTGACTGCAAATTATATAGTCAATCTGATTTCGGTATTGCCCATCTGGTGATGTCCATGTGTAGAGACGCCTCTTAGGTTGTTGGAAAAGGGTGTTCGCTATGACCAGCGTGTTCTCTTGATAAAACTCTGTTAGCCTTTGCCCTGCTTCATTTTGTTCTCCAAGGCCAAACTTGTCTGTTATTCTGGTTACCTTTTGATTTCCTACTTTAGCATTCCAGTCCCCTATGATGATGAGGACATCATTTTTTGGTGTTAGTTCTATGAGCTGTTGTAGGTCTTCATAGAACTGGTCCACTTCAGCCTCTTCTGCAGCAGTGGTTGGGGCATAGACTTGTATTACTGTGATGTTGAATGGTTTGCCTTGGATTTGGACCGAGATCATCCTGTCATTTTTGAGATTGTATCCCAATACTGCCTTTCTCACTCTCTTGTTGACTATAAAGGCCACACCATTTTTTCTACGGGATTCCTGGCCACAGTAGTAGATATAATGGTCTTCTGAGTTAAATTCGCCCATTCCTATCCACTTTAGTTCACTGATTCCCAAGATGTCGATGTTCATTCTTGCCATCTCATTTTTGACCACGTCAAGCTTACCTTGATTCATGGATCTTACATTCCAGGTTCCTATGCAGTATTGTTCTTTGCAGCATCGGACTTTCCTTTCACCGTCAAGACACATCCACAACTGAGCGTCCTTTCGGCTTTGGCCCAGCCACTTCACTCTTTCTGGGGTTACTCGTACTTGCCCTCTGCTCTTCCCCAGTAGCATATTGGACACCTTCCGACCTGAGGGGTTCATCTTCCGGCATCATATCTTTTAGCCTTTTGTTACTGTCCATGGGGTTTTCTTGGCAAAGATACTGGAGTGGGTTGCCATTTCCTTCTCCAGGGGATCACGCTTGGTCTGAGTTCTCTGCTGTGGCCTGTCCATCCTGGGTGGCCCTCCACGGCATAGCCCACAGCCTCATCGAACCACGCAAGCCCCCTCGCCACGACAAGGCAGTGATCCATGAGGGAGGATTAAATAATTAGTCTTGCTCATTAAGTATTCAGTTTAGTAGGGAAAAGTCCAAAATTCCCATGTGGCAGACACTGGCTGAGTACAGACTGGCAGTTTGCTCCGGTAGCCAGTCGTAGCAAAAAAGCCCTGGAATAAACTATACCAGGTTTTCCCGTTCACACAGCGGGGGCCGCTGCCTGAAGATATGGGACGGAGGCGCGTGATAGCGTTCAGACTGCCGCGCCAGAGGCGTGCTATATTTGCCGTTTCCCCATTAATTCGACTGTGGGTGTATGGGTGTATGTGCCCCGGCACCGCATTGGGCAGTGGAGCGGAGCACAGCCAATCACACCGCTGCTGCCTTCTGCCCAACGCGGGTTGCTCCCGGCTTTTCGGCTGCGCATTCAGACTCCCCGGAAGCGGAGAAATGCGCGACACACGCGGGCTTTCGGATTTGCTACGGGTTTTATCAGGTATCTTTTTAATCCGGTGGTGAAGTGCAACAGCACGGGTTGGCTACGGGTGGGGGACGCCAGGCAGATGTTCCTGTGTGAATGCCCCATTTACTCCGGGATTGAGTCGTTGCTGGCCCGGGTCCCTACCGGGGCAAATTGCCAGTCTGAACTCAGCCACTGCTTCAACCTTATCCTTTTCCATAAGGGAAGAGCCTGAAGGTAATACTGCAGTGATTTGAATATATTCAGGCTACAAGAGCATATAATCATTTGGAAACAAGAAGTGCAGGGCAATACGAATTGTTTATTACTACATTTTACAGATACACTTTTGAATGTTCCCCAGAATTTTTCCAGGAGTGCTTGTCTCAGTATCTTCTTCTATAGAACCAAGAAACTGGCTTTTAACTCCAGGGCTTGGATTGGAAAATACAATGAAAGAGGCTATTCTACTAATGCACAAATTTGCTTATCTCCTGTGTGTTTTGTTTACTGTGTTTTACTTTCAGCTGCCCTCTTCATGCTAGTTCATCCATTTAGATTGCGAGCATAATTAGAACATGGAGTATATATGCTACTAAACTAGTGAAGTAGGCTATTTATAGAAAAATACTTATAGGTGTTTTAAAAACTTGTTTCACGGGATCCGTATACATTTATGACTAAACACAATTACTTTAAGAAGAGTTCCACTACCTTTAAGTGGGAGTTTTAGGCCACTTTTGAAAGAAAGACATTATATAAATGAAATAAAATAAATACATATAGTGATACAGATAACAGTAAATACAACAAAAGAAGAAATAAACGTTTAACATATAAAAGGTTAATTGCATTTCAGTGGCAGTATAAAAATACTTTCTGTAATGGAAAGCATTAACATGATTAACAAGGTGTTGGGTATGATTATTAAATGCCATCAAACAATACTACAATATGAAGTTTAGGGAACTGGTATCTAATGGCAGAAATTGTTTCAGTAAGGATGAAAACAGGTTAAGAACATAAGAGAAGCCAACGTTGGATCAGGCCAGTGGCCCATCCAGTCCAACACTCCATCACACAGTGGCCAAAAATACCATCAGGAGGTCCACCAGTGGGGCCAGGACAGTAGAAGCCCTCCCACTGTTGCCCCCCCCACCAAACTCCAAGAATACAGAGCATCACTTGCCGAGTCCTCCTATCTATACCTTGTGGCTAATAGCTACTGATGGACCTGTGCTCCATATGTTTATACAAATCCCTCTTTTTTTAATTAACAATTTTTCAGGTTTAACAATCAATAAAATATAAATACAACATCAAACAAACAATGTTTTACATATAATTATTGATATTAATCAAAAATAAACCATTTTTTATATTGTGCATTGTCAGGAACTATATCATTTTCCAACATAAAACTTATAACAGGATACCAAACAGTTACAACTTTTTTGTAGTATTTATCTGGTGATACATTAGACAAATTAAATGACATTTTTTGCATAATAAAGATTTCCCATATTCGGTTATACCACTGAGATAAAGTAGGAGGTTTTTTTTCTAACCATTTTGCAGCAACTAACAAACGTGCCAATCCAATTCCCTCTTGAAGCTGTCCATGCTTGTAGCTGCCACCACCTCTTGTGGCAGTGAATTCCATGTGTTAAATCACTCTTTGGCTGAAGAAGTACTTCCTTTTATCCATTCTAATCTGACTGCTCAGCAATTTTATTGAGTGCCCACGAATTCCTGTATTGTGAGCAAAGGAAAAAAGTACTTCTTTATCTGCTCTATCCCATGCATAATCTTGTTAAACTTTGTCATGTCACCCGTCAGTCATTTCTCCAAGCTAAAGAACCCCAAGTGTTTTAACCTTTCTTCATAGGGAAAGTGTTCCAAACCTTGTATCATTCTAGTTGCTCTTTTCTGCACTTTTCCAATGCTATAATATCCTTTCTGAGGTGTGATGACCAGGTTGTATGTTGCTAATATAGAAATACAGTGATGTATGTAACAAATCTAGACAAATTGCTTTATAAGTGGCTACAACAGCCAGGGGAACTTTGAGATCAGCTTTAGGCTTTACCTGTCTTAAAATTTCATTTTCATTATGAAAAGAAACCTTTTCCCTATTCATTTTATTTGAGCTGAGAAGTAATTAGTTGTTGATGCATAGTGCTTAAAGTAATGCTTGATAGAATGAATAATGAAATGTATTATTAAAAAACCCCTCTGCTTTTATGCTAGGAAAGCAGAATCTATGCTGTAGCTAAGTCAGGTCTACGTTTTTCTGAGGCCTTCAGTGCTGACTCCAATAAAAGTAAGTGTATTAAATAAACCTGTTGTTACACCTGCAATCCTAAATAAACTAAGCAGGTAGTTAAATCCCTTTATGAAAATCAGCCTATGATCAGACAACTACTTGCTGTTTTTTTAGGAAATATCTCCAAAGAGTATAAAGTACAGTGATTATGGCAGGATGGAATACTGGTCTGTTGATGATCAGTATTTCTTATAAGTTATCTTCATACATCATGAGGAACCACAATTATAAACTATGCTTTTATTAAACTCCATTTCTGTGTGAAATGTGAATGTTGGCTGCCCAAAAATTAAGAATGCTGTTGATGCTAAACTGGCATTCTAAATCACAGTTTGTATCTGTCTTATAAACTATAGATAGTACCAGCTTTGGTATGTTGTAGTGTCTGAATGTAGTGTTTAGTAATGGGCCCCTTTCAGCCTCCTGCGCACAGAAAAAATAACACAAAGCAACAGCTTCTTCCAGCTGCATTTCCTTGTAGATGGAGCTTTCTCTCCCCCCCTCCCCTGTTGCTGGCTTTGACTCACTGAGGAGGACTGAAGCTCCAAGAAAATGTGAAAGACAGTAGGACACAAGCTGTCTCTTCAGCAAATGATTTTGTTTAGTTTGCCAGCAATAGAAATTGATCCATAAAAAACAGTGATATGCCAGAAACAATTTACAGCCTACATACTCTCACATCCTCAAGAAGAGTTTTCCCTTCAAACCACCCTTTTTGTCCCAAGAGAGAGTGAGCAAATGACTTGGCCAAATCTTTTCTCTCTAAAAGAAAACGTTGTTAGGAAATGTGGCAAAGGAGAAAGGGGAGAGAAGACTATAAAAGATCCATCCCCCCATAAAGCTTAGAGAATGCAGTGAAGTGGCTGGACAGAGGGTGGGAGGGTATCTGGTGATACATAACCCAGAGCTAAGAAGAGGGCTTTGTTTGCCCATGGCTTCTGTGGGACGAATATATTTGTGGAGCACTTCCCTCTTCCTTCACCTCCTTGTGAAAAGTAGTAAGCAGGCTGCACACCGTTTACCAGCATCTTTGTAATACAGGGAAGCTTGGAACCCAGGCTTGTTCCTAGAATCAAGAAAGCAGGAGATTTGCTAAACAAATTGGTCAGTATGCTTCATAGGCTCTCCAGGGTTTGTGCAACAATCTGTTATATAAACAAGCCCCGATTCATCATGGTGTCTGAATGCAGCCATATTCTAGACTTTTTCACTATTTCTGCTGACTTTTAATACAGTTTTTGTTAAAATTAACTAAGTTATTGAAAACTTTAAAACAAAGACAACATAAAAGTGAATTGGATCTCATTATTATCATTATTATTATTTTATTCAAGTTATGAATCACCCACCCTTTAACAGGCTGTTTGTACTCTTGCCTTTGTTGGACTTGTAAGTTTATATCTACAAGAGTAATTCTTTTGCTGAGACTTAATTCGCTTACAGGGTGGGGGGGATTTTTCTATTTGTGTGTGTGTCTGTGCATGGAAGTCATGGAGACCTCTGACGACTCCTACTGGGGCATGAAGTACATTCAGAGAAGTGGCTTGTTAGCCTGTCTCTTCTTCCTGGTCCTGGTATTCTCTGGAGGTCTCCCATCCAAATACTTGCCAGGGTTGACCCTGTTTAGCTTCTGAGGTCTGATGAAATTGGGTTTGCCTCGGCTATCCAAGTCAGGGCAATTCACTTAATAGTTTTAATAAGTAAGAATAAATATGTGTTTTCAGAAGTTATTTTAAAGAAATATTCTTTGTTTCAGGTTCCTTGTCTTCAACTTCATATTCTCCATCAGGACTCTATACTTCATTAATATACAAGAATGTGACTACACCAGTGTATACTACTCTTAAAGGGGTAACTTTGTTGTTTATAAGCAGGTTATTTGGTCTGGGGAGGATGTACTGTTAGGCTCTGCTTTCAAAAAAAAACATGGCAATTCGTTTTTATGGCCATGGTTCTCACAAGAGTTTTCAGAAAGGCTTTGGGTTTTTTTAAGTGGCTGGGAAAGCAATTATTTATGTTTAGGAAGTGTTGCAAGTGGGTGTCTTCCTTTTGAGGACTCAGGCTATTATAATTGTGCATAAATACTGGACATAGTCTTCCGGAGGTAAATCTTATCTTTGCCAAAAGCTTTGTCTTGTTTTATTTTCATGGAATCTTGCAGTATCTAATCGCAGTTTTAGTTATTATCTGGCACCCTTTTGTAGTATGGAGAGACTTTATTTAGTATTTTCATTTTTCTATTTGAGGCACAGTTTTCTAGTTGTATATTACAAATGTAAAGCCTGAATATATCAGTAACACCAAATGTAGTGGAACCGTAAACATCGTTTGAAAGAATGTGTATGCAAAGAGCTGCACTTTTATATTGCATTTTAGTGAAATGATGTGGCTGGCTTACCAGGAACAGATGAGCCAGCAAACATTCCCATACCACAAAAAAAAAAAAAGTAGAGCTGAATTTGTCCCTTCCTCTTTCATATTGACTTTTGCAAAGCATCTGTGTGAATGTCCTCAGCATATATAAGTCATAAATTGCATTTTGGAGCATTAAGTGGACCAGTGTTTTTAATTGGGCAGCATGTCTGTTCCTCAAACTATTAAGCATAGTTAAAAATTAGTTAAGCATAGTTAAAATTAAGCAGAAAGCAAATCAACGGTTACTTATATAACCATATAGCTTGCATATTGTTTGTGTAGGTCATTAAAAGAGCAAAATACAACTATTATAGCAAATTTTTTAGACATTGTTTCTGTCTGCCATGGTGATACAGTATTTTAAAAATTTGAAAAATACCTTTCATGGGTAAGACATGCAAGGCTAAAAAAACGATTTGCTACTTTCTTTAGAAAGCAACACAAATAAGCAACAACCCGTTCTTAGATGACTCCTCTGGATCTGATGAAGAAGACAGTTCCCAATCCAGTTCACGGACCTCTGAATCAGATTCTCGAAGTAGAAGTGGCCCAGGTAGTCCAAGGGCTATGAAACGAGGTGTGCACAAATCATGTAATCATTACAGAGTTTCAGTAAGGACAGAAACTGACAAAAGAATGTTTTCTTTTAAAACAGTGTCTTACTATATGAATTTCTAAGGGAGCAATCCAAAGCAGATCTGCTAAATAGTAAGTCCTATGTTATTCAGTGGGACTTGCTCCCAGAAAACTGTCCTCAGGATTGCAGCCTACAGTGTTTCCCTTTGAAGTTCAGTTAAGATTCCTTCTGATTTAAAATTTACTAGCCTTCACATGCTCATAAAGAATTTGCAGGTAGGGTCTTTGGAATAGGATAAAAGATATCTTTTTGGCTTCTTGAGGACTCATCAGAATTCTAGCTAGGATTAATGATTGAGTTTTGCAGAACAATGATCAATATTCTAGGACCATTCGTGAATGTGCCTTATGGTGCACACTCTCTGGACACCTAAGCACAGGTGAAGCCAGGGCCATCACCCATCTCCTGGCCTTTGTTAACAGACATTAATCAGCTCTGCCACTCAGGAAATCAGTCATCCCACCCAGATCCAGCCCACCTTTTCCATTCCCTCACCTTGTATTCATCATCCTGGTCTCCCATCCCATTACCATTTCCAAACAATTCAAAATCTGCCAATAGGAGTCGGGATTCTGACTGTTCCCCAGTGGGAATATAGTTCCTAGAATTTCTCCAGTCACAGGCAGAGTTTGAAAAATCTGGCCCTGTGATAGAAAGAATCTCTTTCTGAACTTATCCATCCACTTCCTCTGCTCCAAATGCCACTCAGACAGAAAAGCCTCAATTATCCTCTGACCTACTTTATCTCTTTCTCGGGACACTATATTCTGGTAACAAACACTGAAAGTGGGTTCCAGTTTTGGACTAGCCTGAAGGGAACACATCTAGCATCATCAGGATGGTTCCCTCTAAGGATCATCTTATTTGGTTGTTGCTGCTTGATCCTCAAACACTTGTGTGACTCTGTAGCTCACTAATTCCTCAGATATAGTATTTTATGTTGCTCTTTCAGTCTCCTTGCATTTTCCTGCTTTTCCTATGTTCAACATTAAAAGTCAAGTACTGTCTCCCTCATTATCTGCTGTTCCAAATCCCTACCTGAAGTATTACTCAACTTTGCACCTATTCCAGCACAGATCAAATTTATTTATATAGATTCAATTTTTATAGATTCAATTTATATACCGCTCAAACCCCCTAGGGGGTCTCAGAGCGGTTTACATAGTATATTAGTATTTCCTAACTAGGGCCACAATTACAGGGGGAGGGGCATCCTACCAGCACCCTGAGCAGGGCAGGGCAGGGCTTCCTGTTCTTCTTCCCGGCGGGGCTCCAGGCGTGGGATTTCGAGTCCTGGCGAAGATCTTCCATCTCTGGGCTAGGAGACTTCCGCGGCCGGGTTTCTTTTCAGTGCGGAGGCCTGCGTCGGCCTTGGCTCTCGGTCCGCACTCAGCTGGCTCCATCGTGCCGTCGCGCCGCCCGCCGTCCGCACGTCTCGACTTCCGTCCGCGGCTCCGCCCACTGCCAGGTCTCGACCGTCCGTTGCCCGCTGCTGCCGCCGCCGTTTTCTGCCACCGCCGATGTTTGCCGCCAGTTTTTAACCGCCGCTGCTCACCCCCGAAGGGGAGGGTGCCCCCCGCCTCTCTAAAGGCAGGTCCCCATTTATCTACTTGTTTTTACTTTCAAACCGCTGGGTGGGCGGGAGCTGGGACTAGGACCGGGAGCTCACCCCGGTCGCGGTGGGACTCGAACAGCCATAGTGGCTGTTCGCTAGTTGTTACTGCAGGTGATTTTACTCCCTGCGCCACCGCTCCCTCCGCCACCATTGCTTGACCTGGGAGTTTGGAGATGTACTTGTGAAAGTGTGTTCACATATACTCCTAGCATTCCAGGTAGCATACAGGACAGTTACGTCACAGGAAACAGCAGAAGCAGTTGTTGCATACCATTATCTAGAGAGTATTACTGGAAATTCTTGTATCTTTTTTGTAATACATCCACTGCCACCATCCTCATTCTGCCTAAATGCAACATCTTCTGGACCCGACAATACTCTCACTTACAGTAGTTTATGCCACAATAAATTTGTCCATATTTGAGGTGCTAAAACACTCTTCCTTGTTTGGACCATTATGGCTACCCTGCTAAAATTCCCAGAGAATCATTCTGGAGTACAACAGCTATTTTTCCCTTTATGGAGTGAAAAACTAATATTACTGAATATTTGGTGGTGAAAAGTGCCACCAAGTTGTACTCAAATTATGGCAACCCTTTAGGGTTTTCAAGGCAAGATATGTTCAGAGGTCATTTGCTTGCCTCTGCATAGAGACCTTGTCCTTCCTTGGTGCTCTTCCATCCAAATACTAACCAGGGCCGACCCTTCTTAGCTTCCAAGATCTGACGAGACTGGGCTACTCTGGTCCATCCAGGTCAAGTCATTGAACACTTAATACTCCATAAATTATAAAATTATGTTTCATAATATATAATATCTTAATCCGGTTTGGTTTTGTTGGTAGTGTTGATGCCAATCAAACACCTTAGAAGGAGAAATGTAAGTATATGTTATCTGTTTTGCACTTAGGTGTCTCTCTGTCTTCAATGACCTCAGAAGGTGATTATGCCATTCCTCCTGATGCCTACTCTACTGATACAGACTATTCAGAACCTGAACAAAAATTGCCTAAGACATGCTCCTCATCTAGTGAAAGTGGAAAAAATGTGAGTATGGTTTAGCCTCTGTAAAACAAAGGCTCTAAGTTACTTTATATAGATAAATATATAGATGTAATGTGTACATGCTTATGTGTCAGTGGTACTCCCTTTCCCAATCATTTCTTTCTTTCTCTACCCATGAAGAGATGTGCATGATTTCTTCTGATAAATGCTTTCTCATCTTTCATATAAGGGGCTATTTGGAGAGGGTTTTATTAACAAGGTGATGAGAGACCTCTTTTCTTGGAGAGTTACACTTTTCCATGGAGGCAACTTACCAGTTTGTACCACTTCATCAATAGTGCTTGCTGATTAATCTTGGTTTCAAACTGATTTCAAACCGCCACACAGCTCAGTGCAGCTAACATACCCTATAATTACTTTAAAAATGCTTTTAAAATTATTTGTTTTAATCACAGGAGCCACTGGAAAAATCTGGATATTTGCTAAAAATGGGTGGTAAAGTGAAAACCTGGAAACGACGATGGTTTGTGCTTAAAGGGGGTGAACTGCTTTACTACAAATCACCGGTGAGCAAGTACAGTCCCTTTGCTCTATGGCATTGTGATGAGTTCCGTTGCCCTGATTACTGTGAATAGGTCTATCTCTGGGCAGCCAAAGTATGGTCTGAAATTTAACAAAAGAATAATTGTTTGTTATGACTGCAAATAGTGACACCTTTCTCACCAAGGTATTTTGATTTTGGACACAAAGGCAAAGAGAACAGATTATAGCAGGACTCAAAGTAGCACAGGGTGTGGAGGCTGTAAGGATGTCTGTGCTGTTGTTTTGGGGGAACTTGATGTAGGCTCAGCACTCTCATTGCAGTTTAGGAGTCTGCCTGATTTCTATAGGCTGTAGTTGTATATTTGTATATACAATATGCTATATACTTGTATATTAGTTAATAAAAATAGCATAAAGATATAGGACTGCAAGGAGATCAAATCATTCAGTCCTAAAAGAAATCAACCCTGACTGTTCCCTGGAAAGCCAGATACTGAAGCTGAAACTCAAGTACATTGGCCACCAAATGAGAAGGGAGCACTCACTGGAGAAGACCCTGATGTTGGGAAAGATTGAAAGTCAAAGAAGAAGGGGACAGCAAAGGATGAGATGGTTAGACAGTGTTATCGATGCAATGAACATGAAATTAAGCAAAGTCTGGAGGATGGCAGAAGACAGGAGGGCCTGACATGATGGGGTCCATGGGGTTGCGAAGAGATGGACTCGACCGTGTAACTGAACAACAACAAATATTTTTGTATACAATAGGCTGTACTTGTATATTTGTAAATAAAAATAGCATAAAACTATTGTCTTCAATGCTCTCATATCCAAAGAAAATGGCACCTTCTAGCCTTGCTCCTTAACTTATTATATGAGAAAATAGGTAGAATGTAATAGTATCATACCTATAGAATTGGAAGCCAAAGGTATTATTTTTAAAGTAAATGTAATCAATAAAATATGTTGAAACAGGCACTTTGTTTCTCAGTGCTGAACTACCTAATGTATAGATTCAATATTTCTTATAATATTGGGTGTCCAAAGTGCTTCTAAAATTAACTATAGGTATCAGTTCTTGGAGGATCAGGTCCTAAATGTGTAACTCTGCTACATTATGTTTGCTATAGAATATGAATAATTATTTCTCTCATCTAATTCCTACAGAGTGATGTAATACGAAAACCTCAAGGACAAATTGAATTAAGTGCATCTAGCCGTATTGTAAGAGGTGATGGAAAGCAAACAGTTCAGGTGCTTATTTATCTTTCTATATTTCCAGGCATTGGGTGGTAGGATCAAAGAACTATTTTTGTTTCAAAAAGAATTCTGTTGCCATGGATTGCTATTTTATTTTCTACAGTCAATTGATTTAGACTTTCATGATACTAATTTAGAAGGATGACGGCTCACTGTTTTGCTTCCTAGTCAAATGCTGACAGGTTTGATAAGGAGTAGAAAAGAGTTCAATTTGTTTCCCAGCCCTACTTGCTATGTCAAGCTGCCTCTCCTCCTGTAAGCATAGCAGTAGTCTTTTTTCCCCTCAAAACAAAGTTTATTGAGGATATTGCTGCAGTACGTATTAAAGTAGAAAATGGCAAAATATAGCAACAGTTCAATTAAATATAACCTTATATAAGTCTAATGTACTTAAACTATAAAATGCATAACTCGTACTTATGAAACTACTATACACATCTGAAGAACATATGAGGAGTGCTCAGATTAAAAGTATGATTCTTAAAAATGCAACCATTCGATGTAACTGGAATTTGATAGTAGAAGGTCATTTTCCATAAAATATTTAAGTAATGGAAACCACAGTCGAACAAATTTTGAGTGAGTGCCTTTTGAACTATGGGTTTGCCTTTCATACGTATCAGCAATCTTGTCCATTATAAAATGGTCCCAACATTTATTTTGCCAATGTTGGATTGATGGAGGGTTGGGGGACTTCCAGGAGGCAGCAATGGACAAACTTGCCATGGCCAATAGGGTAGAAGCCAGGTCCGAAACATGGACTTGTTAATTATTACATGTGAATGTTGAGTTTAGAAGCAAAACAGTGGGATCAAGTGGGATATTTTGAGATGTGATCTTCTTGACTTCCTCCAGCACTTGAGACCAGAAAGACTGTATTTCTGAGCAGGACCACCAACAATGAAACAAATCACTGATCATTCCGCAACCTTTCCAAGAGAGCGAGCTGTATTTTGAGTGCATGTGATTCAGCCTGGCAGCAATAGTCTTGATGATTAGAGGGACTTCAAGGAGTTAGAGAGTTCTAGTTTCATTCATGTCCATCAGGAGGCTGTTGCTGCAGTTGGCACAAAGGGCAGATCTGGGTTGGACTGTTTTTCCAAAACAGTTAAACTACCCCTTGTCACACTAAACTGGAAGTAGTAAATATATGTATCTTCCCTCCCCCTTTCCAATCTTATCCCTGTCCATATGTGGACATGAAAAGAGGAGGAAATGATGGTAATGCAGTCTTCCCCTGAATCTGGCTCCAAATGTCACCATAGGTTGACTAGCAAGGGTTTTAAAATTAATTTAGATAGTATTTGTAAGGGGAATTTAATGGATCCTTCTAATAGACATCAAATTGTCACTCTGCTTTTTTAACTGATATTTCATATTTGTAAATAATTATTTGTTCAATTAAAAACTTAACTGTCCTGATTTTTGTCCCAGTAGAATGAACTTAACTTCATACCATGTATATGTTTAATGTTAAGTACCTGACTTTGCATTCCCATAATTCAAGATTATGTCTTCTGTTGCATTGTAGCTGACCACTGAAAAGAGAACTTATTACTTGACTGCTGACTCCCCAAACATCCTTGAAGAATGGATCAAAGTACTGCAAAATGTTCTTAAAGTACAGGCTGCAAGTCCACTTTTCATTCAGCCAGATGTCAAACCAGCAATGAAAGGTTTGCTTACTAAGGTAGAAATTCTTCAGTGTACTTTTCTATTTCCATTTTATTTGAGTGGATGGAGTGATAAAACTACCTGTCAGATTGAAGTTACTACTAATAAAAAAATTATCTTCAAATACTATAAAAGGAGATAATCAGGCAGAGAAGCAATAGTACCAAAAAAAGAGATGGAAAGATATGCAGAAAGGCTAAAATGAATTATTTGTCTCAGTTTTTATTGCCAAAAAGGTTTCTAAGAGTACAGCCGAAAAAACATATGCAAAATGACAAAAGATAAAGTTATGGAACTGATAGATTACATTTGCTAGGGGCAAATGACATTCATCTGAGAGTTTTTAAAATATTCTAATATAATTTGTCATTAAATCCTTTAATAACTTTGTAGCTAATATCATCTCCTTACAAAGTTTGGAAGTAGCTTGTGTAACACCAATCCTGGGGGGACTTGGGAAATTACCAGTCTGCTTAGCATAAGGTCTGTTTCATCTAAATTGATAAAAACTATTCCTGAAATCTCTAATTGTTAAGCATAGAGGAGGAGGAGGAGGAGGAGTTGGTTTTTACACCCTGCTTTTCACTACCCAAAGGAGTCTCAGAGTGGCTTACAATCAACTTCCCTTCCTCTCCCCACAACAGACACCCTGTGAGGTAGGTGGGGCTGACAGAGCTCTGAGAGAACTGTGACTGACCTAAGGTGACCCAGTCTTATTCAAGCCTTATTCAAGAAGAATTAGCATGACTTTCTCAAAGGGAAGCCTTGCCTCACCTTTTTAGAACTTCTTAAAGACAATAATAAACATGTAAATAGAGATGACCTGACAGATGCTGAGGTGGACCCAGCCATCATCCAAGTAGCCTTCCTTCCTCCAGCCTAAGGAAACTTCCTCCAGATTTCATCTTGTAAATACAGAGCATGACTATTAATGAATTAGTCCACTTCCTTGTGTTTAATTTCTGCCTATTTTGTAATATAAAGCTCTTTTCTGCAATATATTTCTTATTTAATGCCTGGTTCAGTTAAATGTCTAACATAATCTGATATGGCCCTGAGTCTGCAGTTAAACATTTGAATTTTATTTTAAGTTCAGTTATAAAGAGAATTTGCCATCCTGATTGTACAGCCTATAGGTTCTCATTGATCTCAGTTATTCATAAAAGTGTAGCATATTTTAATGTTATAATTTTATTACTGTTATGGCATATATTATATTAACATAGAACCTAGATATCAATTTAACTAACTTTAATATCTTCTTAAATTTCTCTTATTAAAATGATACCTTATTAACTGAAAATACCGAATTTAACATTAAGTTTTTAAAATTGATGTGATGTTCCTACTCAATGCCCTTCCATTTCTTCACTTTCAGGTGAAACATGGATACTCCAAGAGAGTGTGGTGTATGCTCATTGGCAAAACTTTGTATTATTTCCGCAGCCAAGAAGATAAAGTATGTTTTTTAAAACCACCATAATTTATGTTCATTCATTCTTTGTTCCAGACTAATGTGTGCAATTGTGTAATAAGTAAAATCTGTGGGGGAATGCCAAGAAAATTATGTTATAGGGCATTTTTCAAGGTGCAAGTAACCCATACACATATGCTGCACACACACAAGAGACTATGTTCAGAAAATCCAATGACTTAGTTGGGGCAAGAATGAGGCTCAGAAGTCCTCAAGCTCATGTGCCCCATCCTATTTTAGCAAGTCGCTAAAAGACTAAAGACTTCCTAGTTGTGACAGACTACTTTTGTTGTCAGGATTAGCAGATAATGTCAATTCCAATCTGCATTCTTTAAGCATTCCAGACTGCAGTTTTCAAAGCAGTCAACCATTATGTTCATTGGACATTGGACATGGTATACATAAAATCATATGGAAAATTCAGCCTTAGGCAACTCAGAGATACGTATAATCTTTTCTGATCCACCTTCTGAAGGGGAGACCATTCCATATATAGTAATTATATGATCCTTAGCACATTTATTTGGATGTTAGGTTGACTGCTACACTGAAATTTTAACATATTTATTGTCGATACATCAAGCAATATGTCTGTTTCCTGTTCGATCTTTGCTAATGTCTTTCTATCCAGTTTCCTTTAGGCCAGATAAAGCTCTGGGAGGCAAAAGTTGAAGAAGTTGATAGATCATGTGACTCAGATGAAGATTATGAAGCCAGTGGCCGCAGTCTGTTATCAACCCATTATACCATTGTCATCCATCCTATAGAGCAAGGACCTACCTATCTTCTTATAGGATCTAAACATGAGAAGGTAGCATATACACTTTCTTTTTAGTTTTTGCAACATGCAATGGTTACCCATTTCACCTGGGACTGTTTCTTGTAGTGACCGTGCAATTTTGGAATTTACAGTCTTGGGGAAGGTAAAAGCTGTACATAGCCAGACACAGGGCTATTTTTGGGCAGGAACGCACAGGAACAGAGTTCCGGCTAGCTCCTGAGTTGGCCACACTCAGCAGGAATTCATTAGCATAATAGGCCACACCCAACAGCAGAAACTCATTAGAATTGGCTACTTTAGGGCTGTGTGGCCTAACATGCAAAGGAGTTCCTGCTACAAAAGAAGCCCTGGATTTTGACAACAAACAAGGTAAACAGAATAAGAAGCAAAAGGTAGGTGTGGCTGGATGACCACACTTCTGGTAACATAGGGGTGTGGTCTAATATGCTAATGAGCTGTGCTGTCATGGGTGTGGCCTGATATGCTAATGAGTTTCTGTTGATGGGTGTGGTCTATTATGCTAATGAGTTCCTGCTGGGCTTTTTCTACCAAAAAAGCCCTGGTCAGACATATAGGAAGGTAAAAGTGGTACATAGTTAGGCATACAAGTTGGACTTCAGGAAAGCAAATTTTGACAAACTTAAAGTTATGCTGGGTAGAATCCCATGGTCAGAAATACTTGCTATGACATCGCTATGATACCACCAGCGTATAGCCACTAGAGGCATTCTGGCCCTGGCATGGGGGCTCTTAGTTGTATATGGGTACCACTGGAGTAACGCCAACTGGGTGTTTTAGTGTGATTGTGTGGTGTCTACTCTGTAATGGCTTTCTCCTGTGTTATTGTTGTTTTACCGTTAGCTGACATGGAGTTTTATGGTTATTTATTCATGGTTGTTTTATGTTTTATCTGGTTGTATGGCATTGTTGCCCTTGTTCGCCGCCCTGAGCCCTTGTGGAAGGGCGGCATATAAATCGAATAAATAATAATAATAATAATAATAATAATAATAATAATAATAATAATAATAATAATAATAATAATAATAATAATAATAATAATAATAATAATGGAGTTCAAGTGGGATGGGAGTTTCTTAAAAGTGAAATACTGAAGGCATAATCACAAACAATTCCTGAGAGAAGGAAAACTGGGAGAAGCCTAAAGAAGCCAAGGTGGCTCCATAAACAGCTTTCTAAAGACTTGAGAAATAAAAAAGGCTCATTCAGAATGTGGAAGGAGGGCCTTGTAACCAAGGATGAATATAAACAAATAACCAGTGCTTGTAGAGAGTAAGGAAAGCTAAAGCTCAGTATGAGCTTAGGCTAGCAAGAGACTCTATAAACAACAAAAAAAGATTCTTATGTTCAGAGTAAGAAAAAGAACAAGGACATGGTAGGCCCATTGCGAGGACAAGAAAGTGAAATTGTAACAGGTAATGAAGAGAAGGCAGAACTGCTCAATTCCTATTTTCCCTCAGTCTTCTCTTGCAAGGGAAATGGTGCTCAATATGGCAAAAACAGAACATATGATGAGGGAAGGGAGTTGCAGCCGAGGATCGGTATAAACACCTAGTTTCTTTAAATGAAACTAAGTCCTCAGGGCCAGATGAACTGTATCCAAGGGTACTAAAAGAACTTGCAGATATAATTGCTGAGCCTCTGTCCATTATTTTGAGAAATCTTGGAGAACAGGTAAGGTGCCAGAAGACTGGAGGAGGGCAAATGTTGTACCCATCTTCAAGAAGGGGAAAAAGGAGGATCCGGGTAACTACTGACCCATCAGCTTGACATCTATATCTGGGAAAGTTTCAGAACAAAACATCAAACGGACAGCCCTTGAGCATTTAGAAAAGACAGCTGTAATTGCGAAGAGCCAGCATGGATTTCTCAAGAACAAGTCATGTCAGACTAACCTTATCTCTTTTTTTTGAGAAAGTTACTACTTTGCTGGATCAGGGGAATGTTGTAGACATAGTTTATCTTGATTTCAGTAACGCTTTTGATAAGGTTCTGCATAATAGACATTGACAAATTGGTAAAATGTGGTTTCAATCCTATGACTCTTAAGTGGATCTGTAACTGGTTCCTCATCTTCTTGGAGCGGAGTGACAAGTGGAGTGCCTCAAGGATGTGTCTTGGGACCTGTTTTGTTCAACATCTTTATCAATGATTTGGATGAAGGGATAGAGGGAATGCTTATTAAATCTGCAGATGATACTAAATGGGGAGGGGTAGCAAATACAGTAGATGACAGAGTCAGGATACAGGATGATCTTGACAGGCTGCAAAACTGGGCTAAAACAAATAACATGAATTTCAATGGGGATAAATGTAGAGTTCTGCATTTAGGTAGGAAAAATCAAATGCATAATTATAGGTTGACGGAGGCTTGTCTTGGCAGTAGTATATGTGAAAAGGATCTAGGGGTCTTAGTAGACCATACACTGAACATGAGTTAGCAGTGTGATGTGGTTGCTAAAAAGGCAAATGTGATTTTGGGCTGTATCAACAGAAGTATAGTGTCCAGATCACGTGAAGTGATGGTACCATTTTACTCTGCTCTGGTTAGACCTCACCTAGAATATTGTGTTCAGTCTTGGGCATCACAATTAAAGAAAGATATAAAAAAGCTAGAACATGTCCAGAGGAGAGCAACAAAGATGGTGAGGGGTCTGGAGACCAAGTCCTGTGAGGAAAGGTTGAAGGAGCGGGGTATGTTTAGCCCGGAGAAGAGATGACTGAGAGGTAATATGATAACCATCTTCAAGTACTTGAAGGGCTGTCATATAGAGGATGGTACAGAGTTGTTTTCTGTTGCTCTAGAAGGTCGGACCAGAACCAGTGGGTTGAAATTAAATCAGAGTTTTCAGCTAAACATTAGGAAGAACTTCCTGACAGAGCAGTTCCTCAGTGGAACAGGCTTCCTTGGGAGGTGGTGGGCTCTCTTTTGGAGGTTTTCAAACAGAGGCTAGATGGCCATCTTACAGCAATGCAGATTCTGTGAACTTAGGCAGATCACGAGTGGAAGGGCAGGAAGGGTTGCCTCAGTGCTTAATTCTTGTGGTCCTTTCTTACATGCCCAGGGGAATGCTGATTGCCACTTTGGGGTCAGGAAGCAATGTTTCTCCAGGCCGGTTTGGCCAGGGATCCTGGAGGTTTCTGGCCATCTTCTAGGCGTGGAACAGCAGTCACTGCAGGTGTGGAGGAGGAGGTATTTGTGAATTTCCTGCATTGTGTAGGAGGTTGGACTAGATGACCCTGGAGATCCCTTCCACCTCTATGATTCTATAAGACTTCCTATTGGACTTAAAGGCATGATCCAGGAGGGGAGGCAACAAACAAAGGGGAGGTTTTTGGGGAACCACAAATGCAACTTGTTCCATGGAAATACTAAAAAAAAAAAATACATTGGTCAAATATTGTTGCACTGGAAATTGCCAGTGACTTTTTTTAAAGTGTATATTGGTATATTTAACCACAACTATTGTATGTAACTTTTGTTTAACCCTGAGTGTTCCTGTTCAGTCATAAGTTATAATGTGTATTCTTTTCTAGGACACTTGGCTTTATCATCTGACAGTTGCTGCTGGAAGCACAAATGTAAATGTTGGGACAGAATTTGAGCAGCTTGTCTGTAAACTGTTAAATATTGAAGGGGAGCCAAGTAAGTCAGTCTCTTGCATTGCATAAAATTAACTCTTACTGCTCTGATGTGTAGATGAGTTAAACGTGGCACATTTTAATTATATGCAAAAACAGAATAGCTATTATTGACCTACACTTTAAAATCTAATTTTTGAATACAGACGCTTGACTTTTCAGAACAACTACTAGATGTGGCTTCCTCAAGGAGCTTCTTCATACAGATTTCTTTGTCTTATACACAAACTCTCCTTGGCCTGAACATGCCTGTCATTCCATGGGAACAATTTGTTTTACTATCTAGATCTCATGAGCCTGACAGCAGAAACTACCATGCTTTCCTTTCTTTCCCCTCACCCCAGCAGTCCTTTCTGACCTTGGAAAAACTTATTTCTGGGGCAGTGGGACCCACATGGAGTGATAGCCACATGGGTTGGGAGGCAAGATTAGGACCATTGTGTTTGGTCTCTCTAAATAAAAAATGTGCTATCTATAGGGCTTTCTTTTAGTTTACATGTATCCTTGTTTGGTTTTGTGGGTTTTTTTTAAGCCTTTTCAATTTGCTTGTTGTAGTTAGACATACTAGAAAATCTGAGGCCCAATTAAGTCGTCAAAGCGTTACATTTTTGACTCTGTCAATAACGTGATTTTACTAGACAGGAGTGGAGCAGGGGTATATTAGCATTTCACAAAAAGACAGTAATATTTCAGACTCTGGAGCTATGAACCAGTACACACGTAGCTTCATACTGTTTGGCATTCCAGGTTATTGACACGTATTTTATTTGGAGCTTTGCCTATTCCCAGGAAATAAAACCACATGTAGGGTGCAAGGAAAGAATACAGTGAAAATGTTAAATTAGTTCTTGTATATTTATTAGTGGCATACTTGACCATGTTGCACTCTTTTGCAAATATCCTGTGGAACTGATTTTTCCAAGATGTTCTATGTATGTAAAATGTAATTAGGAGCCAATTTAAATTTGTGAGTCCTGCTGTTTCCCGGTTGGAAATAGCAGGGCTTTAGAGGCACTTTGAGTACCTTGAAAGTGCCAGACTTCACAGCTGAGTTCCTCCTCGTGGGTTTATTTCTAACATGTAAGGAAGTCTGGGGCTTTGATAACTTGTACTAAACTAATGTTAAATAACAATGTGATTGCTCGAAATAGATTACCTTTTCCTCCCAGCCTCTCAGATATGGAGGCATCCTGCTCTTTGTCATAGCAAAGATGGAATTACTTCTCCTCTTACAACTCTACCATCTGAGGCTTTGCAAACAGAGGCTATAAAATTATTTAAGGTAAATTATTGGTAAGCTTTTCTTTAACATTTATTATTCTTTGACAGGATGATTTTTCCCTCTAATATGTTGGATTTGACATAATGTGAAATACATATCAGTTATGCAAAGCATTAGTTTAGCTAGTTGGGGTAAAAAAGTCAAGCTTTGTTTTGGTGGGAAGTTTTTCTGGTTCACCAGCAGTGAGCAACTATTTCAGACACTTGATTTAGGCTTCATAGTTAATGAAATAGACCATATACCTACTTCCAAACTTGGCCTCTGTGAATCACTGTGCACAGGGCTGGCCCTAGGGTTCTTTGCGCCCTAGACAGGACTCCGTCTGGCGCCCCCCGGAGAGTATCGGGGGGTCGAGAGCTGGGCCACGGCTTGGGAGGGCCGTGGGGGGGGGGAGAGAAGCTGCGCTGCCTGCCCACCCCGCGGCCCAGCCTGGGAACCTCTCCTCTGCCCGGAGCCTGCTGCTGCCAGAGGAGGAGGAGCCCGTGAAAGCGGCAGCAGTGGTGGGCTTTGGGGGGGGAGAGAAGCTTGGGAGAGCCGTCGAGGGGGGAAGACGGAGCAAGGACCCGGAGAGTGGCGCTCCACTCGCCCTGCCCAGCCCAGCAGCCGCGCGGTCTCTCCCCACGTCCCTCCCGCCCACCTCTAGCAATGGCTTGGCTTGGCTCGGGAGTGGCCGGTCAGTCTGTGGCCGGTGGCTTCTCGGCGGCGCCCCTGCCTCCCCCTCCCCCTTGGCTCAGCGCCTCACCCGAGGGTGAGGGACGGTGCCTCTGAGTTGGCGCAGAGTTCCACCGGCAGCCGGGCGGTTTTCCCCTTGCCTTGGGTGGGGGGAGGGCGACCCGACCCCACGGCAGCAGCGGTGGGCTTTGGGGGGGGAGAAGCTTGGGAGGGCCGTTGAGGGGGGGAAAATGCAGAGCAAGACCCACGCGGGGCAGCAGCCCCCCTGCCCCGGCACTCAGTTCCAGGGCCCGGAGAGCGGCGCTCCGCCCGCCCAACCCAGCCCTGCAGCTGCGCGGTCTCTCCCCGCGTCCCTCCCTCCCGCGCACCTCTAGCAACAGCTTGGCTCGGCTCGGGAGCGGCTGGTCAGTCTGTGGCCAGTGACTTCTCGGCGGCGCTCCTCCCTCCCCCTCCCCCTCAGCGCCACACCCATCAAGCAGCTCGATGGATTTGCGCCTGCCGCCGAGGGTGAGGGACAGTGCCTCTGAGTTGGCGCAGAGTTCCACTGGCGGCCGGGCGGCTTTCCCCTTGCCTTGGGTGGGGGGAGGGTGACCCGACCCCGCGGCCCCTCTCCGGGGGGGCTTTCTGGCGGGGGCAGGGGGGCGCCGCTCTGGGCTCTCTCCTCCCACGCAGCTGCTCCAACGCAGCAGTCAGCGGGGTCCCGAAAGGGACAGGAAGGGAGGGGGCTGACTGTGCTCCCCTTCCCTCAGAGCCCTGAGCGCCTCCTCCCTCCGGAAGCCAGCGTTGGGAGGGAAGGGGCAGGAACAAGTACAAGTTTCTAACCCACGCCCCTTCTCTCCCAGTGCCGGCTTCTGGAGGGAGGAAGGCGCTCAGGGTGGGGAAGCTCCGCTGTTGCCTCCTGCGCCCCACTGGGGCGCTCTTCGGTGGCAGCATGGAGGCAGCGGGGAGGGGGGCTTTTTGCAGGGGGGCGCAGTTTGGCGCCCCTGCGGCCGGCGTGCTCTAGGCGAGCGCCTAGTGTATGAGCTGGCCCTGACTGTGCACAAAGATATGCACAGTGGTACCAAGTACAGAAAGGGGAGATGTATTTATAAACCTGAGGGAATCCAAAATGAGACAACTCAAGGGCTTTTAATCCACCACCCAATGGTGGAGCAACGTGTGTGCCAGTTGAGAGGGCTGGAGCAGATGGGAGGATTGGAGGAGGAAGAGGAAGTGGCAATAGGAGTGTTGGGGAAGATGAGAAAATGAGATGATGGGGCAAACTAGAGAGGAGAAAGAAGAGGGAATGGAAACCCTCTCCCTATGAGTCTTGGACATTTCAAATTATAAGAAGTCTATAATTAGTTCACATTTTCCCATATTTTGTCCAGTGGAATTATGCTCAGAGTAGTGATGCTGTTAAGGTTTGCACGTAACGGAATTTTCATAGGCTTATAATATTTGCTTTTATTATGAGTCAGGCATCTTAACTTGAAACTCTCACTTGTATGCCTACACAATCAGTATTCATTATGCTGAACAGCCAAGGCTTGTAATCACTGTTTGGCAAATGCTCAGAACCTGATTGCTTTGACCTGTTAATCTCTCTGAGTAACTGTGCTTCCTTACAAAACTGAGTTGATGTTTTTAAGACAGTGTAATATATAGATAACTGGCCTGACTCCATCTTGTAGTACAATAACATTGCACAAATGCTAAGACTTTGCATGCCTGTCCTCATACTACAGTTCTCAAATGGTTTTGACAAAGAAAACTGTGACAGACGGCACTTTTTAAAAGCTTAGAAGCTGAAGGACTGTAAAGGGTTAATTCTTCACAGAAACAGAGAGCCTTGAGTGACAGACTACTCCAAGCAATCTGATTGGTTAGCATCTGCTGAGCAGAGAAAGACTTGAGAGTTGCATGCTGAAGAGAGAGTCAGTCAGATTTCTGCTTTGAGCTGAGTCTGATTTCAGACTTAGCTGAGAGCAGTTTTACACAGATGGTGTACTAGGGGGAAGATGGCAAGGGAGCTTGGGAAGTTAGGCAAAGACTCCCATTTAGGCCAAAGAAAGGGGATAGATCTTCTAGTGAGAGGAGAATTTCCCTACCCAATCAAACAGGGAGTGCAGAGATCTCTGGTCTGGTGTGGTTAGATACTGCCTGTAGAAACCTTAAGAGTCAGTTAAAAACTCAAGGTGAGTACTGGTGTTTCAAGAGAAAGGGGGTATGGGCACTGGAAAGAGTGTACCAGCCTCCTAGAAACCAAAAGAGTCAATGAATACTCAAAGAAAGTGTACTGGGGTGTTTGGAAAACACTGGAACAAAAGCCTTTCAACATAAAGATTTTAAGTAACAGTGAATAGTTTAAGGAACTCTCATTAGCTTGAAACATAAGAACTAAGTCTGTGCCTGTACTGGTTTTACCTCTGAGTTATCTATATTGAGTTAGCTCAGAAATTTCAACCCCTGATTTCACCTGGCTTTCCCCCTCTTTGTTGAATAAAATATTTTGCTAATTTTGAACTTCAAAATGTCTCAAGTGGCATTTTCAATGGTTTAAGTTAAAGGGCAATCCCAACCCTTTCCTCAGGTTCCTAAGCTGAGCCATCAGTAAAATATCTTACTGACACAGGGTGGGACAGCCAGACTTCTTCAGGAAAGAAGGAAACAGACTACTAAGGCTGCTCAGTCTGAAAGGGAAAGAAAGATGGAGGGAAAAACTTGCCTCTGAGGGAAGCAAGTGGACTGGGTCATCATAAAGACATGCACTAAAAGGCTATTAGCATTAAAACTGTTTAAAAAGTGATCTTTTCTCAATTGTTTGCTGAAGAAGTTCATAATTAATAGCTGATTTAGGTGGATTTAGTGCATTCATCCCTAACACTCACTTTAGGAGTAAAATTGAAATGTATAGCCTACACTAACTTCAGTGGTTAGTAGTAATATAAAGTATCATGTTAATACAGCAAAAGTCAGTAATGGCTGCTAAAACCCTGTCTTTCAATTTTGAACCCTGAAAGTCAGCCCAAAGGTGGTTGTCCTGCATAACTTTCTAAAGCCTGACCAAGAATTTAAAGCAGGGGTGTCAAACATGCAGCCCTGGAGGGCTTCTATCAGGCCCACAGTGGAACTGGCCATCTCCTGCTTCCAGTTCTGCTGCTGCTGAATCATCGCTTGCTTTGCCAGACTCTCTCTTTTTTTTATAAGTATTTTATTGGTTTTGCATTACTACAGGATATGGGGAAAGGTTACTAAATCCCTACTTCTAAGACCTATGGGAAATAGGGAAGGAAAACTAATACAACGTACTCTACAAGGATGGGGAAAGGAAACTAAACCCTAACTCTAAACTAACTACTGGATATAGGGAGGGGAAGACTAACACTGTGACATGATCTGGTTACATATATGTCATTGTCACCTAATGTTACAAAGTTATTATTGCTTATAAAAAAATTAACAAAAAATAATAAAGAGTTGCATAAACTGACTGGTTAGCAAAAACTGCAT
The DNA here is from genome assembly GCA_029375565.1 of Gekko gecko. NCBI lineage: Eukaryota > Metazoa > Chordata > Lepidosauria > Squamata > Gekkonidae > Gekko > Gekko gecko. The sequence goes on along the minus strand of JAPDNY010000001.1, from coordinate 61,881,353 downwards.
TATCAACAATTATCTTAGTCTTAGGTTCTTTTCTTCTTGCGTTTCTTTTTTCCTCAGGGTTTGGGAGCGGCTGCTCCTTTCTCTGACTCCGATGTATCTGAAGAACTAAAGAGTTTTGGATTATTGCTTGCTGAATCCTGTGACTAGGATTCTTCTTCTTCCTCTTCTTCCTTCTCATCCTTTTTAGGTTTCTTATCTTTGTTGTGTTGCTTTAAATTACAATATTGATCCACAAACTTTTTGGCCTTCGGAACAGTGTCAATATTATAATTTCTGTCTTCATATTTGAAACTCAATCCTTCGGGAAATAACCACCTCTAAGGGACCCCTTTCTTCTGTAGAGAGAGAGTAAGCTCCCTGTAGAGTCTCCTCCGCTTTCTAACTTCAAAGGAGATATCCATCAAGATTTTTATCTCTTCATTCTTGATTTTTAAGGGGTTCCCCTGTGTAGATTTCAGCACCAGATCTGTGGTAGACCTTCTTGTGAATTTCAAACATATTTCTCCCAGGAGTTTATTTTTTTTATTAAAGTCTGGATAAGTCCTGTAAGCCCAGTCCATCTCCTTCAGTAAATCTTCCTGTTTGTAATCCATTATTGGAGCCAAAGTCTCTGCTAAGAGAGGCTTTAAGTCTTCGTTCTTTTCTTCTGGGATCCCTTGGAAACGTTAGGATGTACATGGATCTTTCCAGCTGGAGCTGTATTAGTTGAGTTTTATTGGAGGATCTCTCTTTTTCTGCTTCATCCACTCTTTTATTGATACTCTCAGTCTGTTTTTCCATTTTTTTTAATGTCTTTTCGGTTACTGAAGTCCTTCTGTCCATTTGAGTCATCTGCTTTTGCATATTATCCATTTTAACGCTGAGGTTAGTCATCTGCTCCATTAGGGGGTGCAGTGCATTCGCCAACAGTGTAGACATATCTACAGCTACTTCCTGGTTGTGGGAGGGAGTCATTGGTAGGCTATTTCCAGTTGACGTTTTTTTCTCCAGACCCGGCTTCCGCCCTCTCCCAGCCATAATATCAACAAGAAGTACGTTTCCCAAAACAAAGTAAAAGTTAGCAGAACTTAATCCGCTTTTTGTTATTATGCAGCTTTTGTTTTCGCTAATCCTCTAATGAGTTTAGCTTAATTCAAAGTTTTTTAGTTCCATTTTAAAACTGCCTTGCTTTAGATGGGGGTGTATGAATTCTTGAGCTTCTCCCTCTCCCCTGCCGCTTTGCCCTTAGGTGCTTCTAATTGCTGCCAAGGCTCTTTTGTTCGCTTAAATCACCTGAGCATTGCTTAACTCATGCTTTGAAGCCTTGGAAGTCTTTTAGAAGCCTTTCAAAACTTTTGATCATGTCCGCTGGTCCGGCAGTCATCTCTCGACACCATGCTGGCTCTGCGGCGATGAGACCTTTTGGAGATAAAGGTGAGCCTCAATTCCTTGGCTGTCACCTTGGAAGAGGCTCTCCTCAGTTCTCCAGGCTGAGGGTCTCCTACAGAGACCCCGGGAGGGTCTGGGACACACTCGGACCCTTCCCGTCAGCCGAGTCTTGGCACAACCCCATCGGAGCAAGATGGGGATGCGACCAAGCAGTGAAACGCTTAAACCCGCTTTGCCAGACTCTCTCATTCACTCAGCCATTTCATGTTTTAACCTGGGTCCTATACTCAGAACTCTAAGCATGAGATTTCTGTGGTGAATGTCAATAAATCAAAAGTAGGTTTGCAGCTTACAGATACACACTTGAACAAGAAACTCAAGATTGCAACAGCACAGACATTTTGATGCAGTAAGGTGTTGCAAGAGGTGTTGCAATAAGGTGATGCAAGAGGTGTTAGTTATCAGATACTGTTAAATAAACAAAATATTGCAAGAGTGCTAATGTTTTAAGCATATTTTATTTAAAGTTTTAAAAAATCTTTGTGTTTGACTGTGTCCTTTATAAAGTTATATAAAGTTTATATCTCCGCTACCTGGCATTACATTTTATGACACTCATAGCCCGGCCCAGCAAGGTCTCATTTATGTCAGATCCGGCCCTCGTAACAAATGAGTTCGACACCCCTGATTTAAAGGATGCTACTGCAAAAGTTATGTGACTTTACAACAGCTGCTAGAAGTTTTGCCACATGCAGAGTAGTTTGTTTGTCTTTGTCTCTAAGTAACCAGGATGATTTTGCTTTTGGAAAGAGGAAATCCTGATTAAATAAAGAGGAAATTCATCTCTTAGAGCTGAACATTTGGGACAATCAAGCAAAATATGATCTACAGAGACAATTTTACTGCTGTCGTAATTACAGGGTCAAAATGAGTATGAAGATATTTTACAAGTTTACAGTCAGGTGGTAGCAGCAGCTGCCAACCAGCAGTAGAAATAAGGGTGAAGTCCTGACTGCACCCTGAAAGTTTCCTTTTCCAGTATTCCATTACTGTACTGCAATTGTATTGACATTTTGTTCCTGTGGATCTTAAATTTAAATTTGTTTCTAAATTATTTCTATTTTATTTTAAATTGAAATACAGCTTTTTATTTAAAAATAAAAAGGTTTTGCTGAAACATCCAATGATTTGTAGTTTTATAATTCTTTTTCACAGACTTGCCAGTTGTTTATAAATGCTGCAGTAGACTCTCCTGCCATTGACTACCATGTATCTTTGGCACAAAGTGCTTTGCAAGTCTGTCTCACACATCCAGAGCTTCAAAATGAAATCTGTTGCCAGTTGATCAAACAGACAAGGAGAAGGCAGCCCCCAAATCAGATAGGACCAATCCAGGTAATGAAGCATTTTTCTAACAGAATACTTCACTAACACTGCGAAGGCTGACTATACAGCTCTTCATTATGTTGATTTTTTTGCTCTTTTATAAATCTGAAGCAAATCTGACCTTAGGAAATCAAAGTAAAAGAATGCAAACACCTGTTCTTTTTTACTTGCATTTATTCAGTTTTATTGTTCTTATCAATAGACTTTTTGCCATCAAATTGCAGCTGACTTATGGCAACCCCATAGAATTTCCAAGGCAAGAGACATTCAGAGGTGGTTTCCATTTGCCCACTCCTGAGTAGCGATTCCTTAGTGGTCTCCCATCCAAATATTAACCACGGTCAACCTTGCTTAGATTCTTAGATCTGATGAGATTGGGCTAGCCTCAGCTATCCAGGTCAGAGATTTCTATGGACTGCTGTTAATCCTAGGGAAGTGAAATAATTGTTCTGGCCTCCTCCCCCGCTGCAGTTAAAGAGCAAGCTGTGCTGTGTCCCTGAGTGCTGGCTGATTCATATGATCACTGAGCTCACGATATGTGCTTGTTTTCTCTTATATATTGCATGTGGTTATGTACATTCATTACCATGCACAAGTCTGTGTGTGCCATAATAAATAGATCATAATAGGTCTGTAGTATTATGCAAGGTTTAAAGCTCAGCATAGCAGGAACTGCACATGTGACCACAGCAGGCTGCAACTGTTCCAGTCCTTGATGGTTCTGTACATTGGATCTCTCTCACCTAAGGCTAAATGAAAAGAAATGTATTCCCCTGGGGCATTTGTGTAAATGCTAATGCAACTATGATAGGCCAGTCATCAGAAATTAAGAAAATCGTCCAACTTTTTTTGTACAATATTATAGATACAAAGAATTAATTTTGTACCAGAAGCTACTAGGGTTGTGCATTCGGCTTCCCTGAACCCATTTGGTATTCCTAAAGGCAAATGCAAATTCAGGAAGCTTTTTGGTTACTGAATACAGTTTCCTGAATTTATTCGGCTTTTTCAGCTTTCAGGAAGCCAAATGCCGAATTCCCTCCCTCTGTGGCTTCACTAGTCAATTTCACTCCCCACCAGTGAGCTGTCTGAGTGAAACTGACCAGGGAAAGCCTCCTCTCTCTCTGCCTTCCCTTCTCCAGCTGCCCCAGGGCTGCTGGAGAAGTGCAGGCAGAGAGCCCAGCCATGTTTAAATGCCTTTCTTTCCCTCTCCCAGTTTAGGGAGGGAAAGAAAGGCATTTAAACATGCCTGAGTCCCCTGCCTGCTCTTCTCCAGGTGCCCCGTGGCTGTGGGGTAACTGGAGAAAGGCAGGCAGGGAGCCCAGGCATATTTCCTTGTGGAGGGAAAGAAAGGCATTTAAACATGCCTCCTCTGACTTTCCCTTCCCTCTCTGAGTTTCTCTGCAGGAGCAGAGTGGCTCAGGGGTGGAAAGAGGCATGTTTCCATGCCTGTCCTTCACTTCCCCAGCCAACCTGCCCACTGGCGGGGAGTGAAATTGACAAGGAAAGCTGCAGGGGCTTCCAGAGGGAAAGAAAGCATTTTAACATGCCTCCCTTCCTTTCTATTGGAAATATCAGACCCGAATATATTCAGCAATACCAAATATTTCTCCAGTCCCAATATTTTACCAGTATTGGACTGTGGAAATTTGGCATTTGCCAATATTTTTCGGGTCTGATATACCCAAAGCCGAAAAATACAAACTTTTTTTTTGCATACAAGCTACATTAGATTTTCTTTTATATAGCATTTGATGAAACCCAAACCTAAAGGACTACAATTGTTACCTTTTGTTTCAAGTATTAAAATGGCTGAAAAGAAAAATATATTACCCAGTTTTAATAATTCATCAGGTTAGGAGTCTGATTTTTTTAGGGCAACGATTGTGTGTGTGTAAATAAAATGTCTTTGGATATATTGTGCCTCTTTTACCCCATCTTCTTTCCACCTTACAGAGTTCACACAAAACAGTGTCTGTTTCGCTCACACATTCCCTACAGGCATTCTTAGCTGCACAATTTCTGTTGTGCCCTCTGGCTTGTTTGTGCCAGGAGACTTTGATGCTACAAGAAACTTCAGACAATGATAGTGTTTTTGTTCTGTTCTTAGGCTTGGCAGCTTTTAGCACTTTCTGTTGGACTCTTCCTTCCTCAGCACCCATTCCTTTGGCTTCTCAAGATCCATTTGAAGAATAATGCAGATCCCAGGTATATACAGACATTACTGGAATATCAGACCATACAGAGCTTAAAGGATAGTTTCCTTTAATGAACTTTCTAAAAGCAGAAATTTTGGACAAATAAGCTAGGTATATGACCTTGTTCTAAATGTAAAGATGGGGAAAAAACAGTACAGCAGTGTTGTCTATTCAGATTTGCTCATCAAATTTAATTTTCCCATTTCTGTTAATTTAGATACTTCCTGTGGTTCCATTAGCTGAGCGAATGCCTTTGGTTGACATTATTTTTAGAAGGTTATAATGTTATAGCTCCATTGAACATTGATACCAGAATAAAATTTATTATATATATCACACCAATCCAAGCATCATCCAACTTTTCAAGTTTGAGCCCTGATGTGATTTCCACACCTGTTGGAGGCCAAAATACTAAACACACCACTATACAATATCTCCCTTGAAGAAAGAGGAAGGGAATGTTGGCATGTATATTTATAACACAATTCTGTATTTCCCATTTGAAACCAAGCATAACCCTGAACCAATGTTTGGGGTGGGAGATGGGATGAGAGAAGGAAAAGAAAGATATGCAAAATGAATATTGTGCCTATGTTTGTGTTGAACTAACCTGTTGACAATCATACTGTTCTTCATGCCCAACTGTTCCCAGAGTTCATGCCATGAGGTCTTGTTTTGTTCTCGCAGGACAGAATTTGGAAAGTATGCCATTTACTGTCAGCGCTGTGTAGAAAGAACACAACAGAATGGTGACAGAGAAGCCAGGCCATCAAGAATGGAAATTCTTTCAACACTTCTACGAAATCCCTACCATCATTCCTTACCTTTTAGTATCCCAGTACATTTCATGAATAGCATATACCAGGTATACCTTAAGCTTGAAATGGTGTACAGTAAACTAGTAATGGAAGTGGGTAGTAGATAAGAGTGCAGTCTTGAGCAGAGTCATACCTTGCTAAATCCACTGAAGTTAGTGTGCTTGGAAGGTATACCATATTTACTTGAAAGGGGGATGAAGAAGATGAAGAAGAGATTGGATTTATACCCCTCCCTTCACTACCTGAAGGAGTCTTAGAGAAGCTTACAATCTCCTTTCCCTTCCCCTCCCCACAACAGATACCCTGTGAGGTAGATGGGGCTGAGAGAACTCTTTCAAGAACTGCTCCTGAGAGAACAGCTCTGAAATAACTTGTAACTGATCCAAGGTCACAAGGGTGGGGAATCAAACCTGGTTCTCCCAGATTAGAGTCCACACTCCTCACCACTACACCAAAATGGATATAAGAAAACCCTCCCAAAGATGAAGGGAAAAAAGAATAACCCTGATTTTAAGATACTCCAGTCTCCTCCCCTATACCTTTTGGCATAAACTGGAAGGTACAAGAACACAGAGAGGAGCTTGCCCTCCCCCAGCTGGCTCCGTGGACTGTGAGCAGCCCAGCAAGCCAGCCAAGGGAGGAGGGGTGGCAAGCTTTTTTCTCTGTGGCTACTGCAGAGGTAGAGGGAGGCACCCACCAACTGGCTCCCTAGATTGCAAGTAGCCCAGAGAACCAGCTGGTGTGTGTGGGTACAGTCCTCTCTTTGCCTCTGTGGCTACTGGAGACATAGAGGGAGGCATCCAGCTAGACATAAGTGTCACATGCTTCTATTTCTGCCTCAGTGGCTACCACAGAGTGAATGAGGCATCCATTAGCTGCCTCAATGGACTTCAAGCAGCCCAACAAGCCAGTGGTGGGATGGGGTGGCGCACTCCTCTCTCTGCTCCTGTGGCTACTGCGGAGATAGGAGGTATATAGCAGCTGGTTTGCTACACTTCAAGCAATCCTGGTGGTGGTGGTGGGGTGTTCCCCTCTGTCTCTGTGGCTTCTGGAGCAGGCTCTGAGGTTAAGAGAGGAGAATCCCTTCCCTCCAAGAATATACCCAAATGGAAGATGATCCTCCCTTTTTTGCAAAGCCCCAAAAGGAAAAAATAGTTGTCTTCCTTTGGTTAACTCCACTTAACATTTCACTGAAAAGCACCGTGAAGGTGTAGAAGTCCCAAAGATTTGGAATTATGCTTTCCCAATTGCCTCCTTCAGTAAACACTGTCAGATTCAATCAGCTTTTCAGAACAAGTAGATTTTGTTTGAAACTACTTACAAATGTGGAAACATTTCATTTTTTCTTTGTTACTATATTATCATTTGAATAGACTAGTTGAAAGGGGAATAATTGTTCACCTTTATAATTGGCTTATTAAATGCACATATCAGTTTGCAGTAAATAGAATATGTGCAAAACTATATAATGAATTTCAGTAGGTTAGTGGCGATCTTCATGCAGATTCATAAGCTATTTCTGATAACAAAACAGTTTCAACCCAGCTCTGAGAAGGAGCAAGGTGTTTGAGCTGCCAGAGGGGTGAGTGTTTTTTTTATTTATTTACTTTCAGCTGAGGTGCTTTAGCTGAGAAGGTACTATGTGGGGGACTGTATTTGGGAGTGTGTGGGTGAGTTATAACAGACTCCTGGCTGCTGGAGTTAGGGTGTGAAAGGGTCATTGTTTGCCTGTAATTAAGTGCCTGGGTGAAATTGAATAGCAGACTCCTGGCTGCTGGAGTTAGGGTGTGAAAGGGTCATTGTTTGCCTGTAATTAAGTGCCTAGGGTGAATTTGAGTAGCTGCTGGCCACACCCTCTCCTGGGGGACACTTCTATTTAAGGCAGGAAGCTTGCAAGAGGCACGAGCCAAAGGGTGAGAGCAAAAGGGTGAGGCTCTTGGCCTGTGGCTCTTGGCCTAGGGACTCTCGGCCTAGGGGCTCTGTAAGAAGCCCAGGAAGAGCCAGAAAGCCAGGGACCTTGGCTCCTTGGGTTACCAGTAAGGTAAGTAGACTTCTACAACAGTAACCATATAAATACAAATGGTTTTAAAAGGGGGGTTATAGAAAAGTATTTGTTTAAAAATAATTATGAAGCCAGAATGCCAGCAGGGGGTTGGGGGCTATCCAGTGTTTTGCATGGAGTGTCACATGTATGACTATCTGCCCACTGGTCAAAAGTCTTGGGTGTGTGCTTGGTGCAAGGAGCTCCTGGTTCTCAGGGAGCGAGTTTGCTCCCTTGAGGCCAAACTGGCTGACCTGGAGAAGCAGAGACAGTCAGTTAGGTGCATGGAGAAGACTCTTGGGGACTTGTTAGATATGTCCCACTCTGGATCTGGCAGCCCAGCTGCTGCCAGGGAGCATGAGGGTCAAGGGGAAAAGGGGCACCATGCTGAGGATAAGGGGAATGTGCCCTCAGAAGGGACCTCTTCTTCAGCTGGTGAACGGGTATCCTTTCATACCAAGGAACCGTCCCTGGGAAGGGTGGGAGGGGGCTCTTGGTAGTTGGTGATTCGATCCTTAGGCAGGTAGACAGCTGGGTGGCGAACCCGCGTACTGACCATATGGTGACTTGCCTGCCTGGTGCGAAGGTAGCGGACATTACGCGTGTTTTAGATAGGCTGGTAGATAGTGCTGGGGAGGAGCCAGTGGTCGTGGTGCACGTCGGCACCAACGATGTGGGAAAATGCAGTTGTGAGATCCTGGAGGAGAAATTTAGGCTGCTGGGCAGGAAACTCAAGGCCAGGACCTCCAAGGTAGCCTTCTCAGAAGTGCTACCTGTTCCACGTGCAGGGCCGGAGAGACAGGCACAGATCAGGAGTCTCAATGCGTGGATGAGACGGTGGTGTAGGGGGGAAGGGTTCAAGTTTGTTAGTCACTGGGATGCTTTTTGGGACAAGAGGGAGCTGTACAAAAGGGATGGTCTCCATTTGTCCCAAGAAGGAACCAGGCTGCTGACGCTCAAAATCAAAAAGGTGGCAGAGCAGTTTTTAAACTGAATAATGGGGGAAAGCCGACAGGAGATGAAAAGTCTCTGGTTCAGGATGGCTCATCTCAAAGAGATGAAGGGGTAGCTATTACTTTTGTACAAGGAAATGGATTACAATTGTCCACTGAGACTGTGGCTAATGATAGGAACTGTCTGGCAAGGTCTCGAGGCAGCAAGAGGAAGGCTGTGGGCTTAACAAGCGTGGGAAACTATAAGTGTTTATACACAAATGCTAGAAGTCTCCGAGGTAAAATCGGGGAGTTGGAATGCTTGGTGTTGGGGGGGGAAATAGACATTGTGGGTATTTCAGAAACTTGGTGGAATGAGGAAAATCAGTGGGATACGGTGATTCCTGGTTATAAATTATATCGGAAGGATTGGGGGGGAAGGGTTGGAGGTAGGGTGGCTCTGTATGTCAGAGAGGGTATACCGTCCAGTAAGATTGAGAGGGTAAGAGAATTGGATTCGCTTCTGGAAATGCTATGGGTTGAAATAGTGGGTCCAAAAGGAGGCTTAACAGTGGGAGTTTGTTATCGCCCACCAGATCAAAAGATAGAGGAGGATTATAAAATGATGAATGAATTAAAGATAGCGGCTAGACGGAATAACTGTGTCGTAATAGGCGACTTTAACTACCCACACATTGATTGGGTCAATATGAGTTCTAGTCGGGAAAAAGAGATTGAGTTTTTAGACACTCTCAATGACTGTGCTATGGAACAGATGGTCACAGATCCTACCAGGGGAGAGGCGATCCTGGATTTGATCCTAAGTAACAACCAAGACCTGGTGAGAGATGTAAAAGTGATTGCACCACTTGGGAACAGTGACCATAATGTCATTGAGTTTAACATTTATACAGATAGGCAGTTGCCCAAAAAGACTGACGCAACCACTTTTAACTTTAAAAGGGGTAACTTCTCTGGTATGAGGGGACATGTGAGGAAGAAATTGAAAGGAAGAGTGGAGAAGGTCAAAACTATTGGGGAAGCTTAGAGACTATTTAAAAATACAATCCTAGAAGCTCAGAAAAAATATATACCGCAGGTTAGGAAAGGCACAAATAGGTATAGAAAAAAGCCTGCATGGTTAACAAATAAAGTAATGGAAGCTGTAAAAGGTAAGAAGGATTCCTTTAAGCAGTGGAAAGCTAGCCTCAGTGAGGTTGATAAAAGGGAATACAGACTATGGCAAATAAAATGCAAGTCTGTGATCAGGCAAGCAAAAAGGGAATATGAGGAGCATATTGCAAAAAACATAAAGGCCAACAATAAAACTTTCTTCAAATACATTAGAAGTAGGAAGCCAGCCAGGGAGGCAGTGGGGCCCTTGGATGACCAAGGGGTAAAAGGAGTAGTGAAGGATGATAGGGAAATGGCTGAGAAGCTGAATGCATTTTTTGCCTCTGTCTTCACTGTGGAAGAGGAGAAATGCTTGCCCACTCCAGAAGCACCGATTTCGGGAGGGGGTTTGAAAGACCTGAATCAGATTGCGGTGACAAGAGAGGAAATCCTCCGACTGACGGACAATTTAAAAACTAATAAATCACCAGGCCCGTATGGCATTCATCCGAGAGTTCTGAAAGAACTCAAATGTGAACCTGTAGATCTCCTGACAAAAATATGTAATCTTTCTTTAAAATCTGCCTCCATTCCTGAGGACTGGAAGGTAGCTAATGTCACTCCCATCTTTAAAAAGGGCTCCAGGGGAGATCCAGGAAATTACAGGCCAGTCAGTCTGACATCGATACCGGGTAAGTTGGTGGAAACTGTTATTAAGGAAAGAATTAGTAGGCACATTGATGAACAAAAACTATTGAGGGAGACTCAGCATGGGTTCTGTAAGGGAAGATCTTGTCTCACTAACCAGTTAGTGTTTTTTTGAGGGAGTGAACAAACATGAGGACAAGGGGGACCCAATAGATATTATTTACTTTGACTTCTGGAAAGCTTTTGATACAGTTCCTCATCAAAGGCTCCTAAGTAAGCTCAATAGTCATGGGATAAAAGGACAAGTCCTCTTGTGGATCAAAAACTGGCTTATAAATAGGAAACAGAGAGTGAGTATAAATGGGAAACTTTCTCAGTGGAGGGTGGTAAGCAGTGGGATACCACAGGGATCAGTACTCGGTCCGATGCTTTTTAACTTGTTTATTACTGATTTGGAATTGGGAGTAAGCAGTGAAGTGGCTAAATTTGCAGATGACACGAAGTTGTTCCGGGTGGTGAAAACCACGGAGGATTGTGAGGCACTCCAAAGCGATATGTCGAGGATGGGTGAGTGGGTGTCAGTGTGGCAAATGGGGTTCAATGTGGCCAAGTGCAAAGTGATGCACATTGGAGCCAAAAATCCTAAATATAAATACACGTTGATGGGGTCTGAACTGGCAGAGACGGACCAAGAGAGAGATCTTGGAGTCGTAGTAGATAACTCAATGAAAATGTCTAGACAGTGTGTAGCTGCAATAAAGAAGGCCAACGCTATGCTGGGGATTATTAGGAAGGGAATTGAAAACAAATCAGCCAGTATCATCATGCCCCTGTATAAATCATTGGTGTAATCTCATTTGGAATACTGTGTACAGTTCTGGTCACCACATCTCCAAAAGGATATTATAGCATTGGAAAAAGTGCAGAGAAGGGCAACTAGAATGATAAAAGGGTTGGAACACCTTCCCTATGAAGAAAGGTTAAAACGCTTGGGGCTCTTCAGCTTGGAGAAACGACGGCTGAGGGGTGACATGATCGAGGTTTATAAGATTAGGAATGGGATTGAGCAGGTTGAGAAAGAAGTACTTTTCTCCCTTTCTCACAATACAAGAACTCGTGGGCACTCAATGAAATAGCTGAGCAGTCGGGTTAGAACAGATAAAAGGAAATACTTCTTCACCCAAAGAGTGATTAACATATGGAATTCACTGCCACAGTAGGTGGTGGCAGCTACAAGCATGGACAGTTTCAAGAGGGAATTAGATAAACATATGGAGCAGAAGTCCATCAGTGGCTATTAGCCACAGGGTATAGATGGGAACTCTCCATCTGGGGCAGGTGATGTACTCTATTCTTGGTGCTGGAGGGGGCAGCAGTGGGAGGGCTTCTAGTGTCCTGACCCCACTGCTGGACCTCCTGATGGCACCTGGTATTTTTCGCCGCTGTGTGACAGAGTGTTGGACTAGATGGGCCATTGACCTGATTCAACATTGGCTTCTCTTATGTTCTTATGTTCTTATGTTCATGGATAGTATCTCAGAAGTACCAACTGAGTGGATTCAAGCATAGAAACAACAGCTGTATGTTTTTCCTTTGAATAGGGCAAGTTTGGCTTACTTCCACCTTCATTTGGTGCTAGTTCCTCCCTATGTCAGCTTTAGAAGGGCTGTTTATGTTCATTGATACCTTTTAAAACAAAGTAGTACCAGTTTTTTAAAAAATTTTAATACTGCTGAGCATGTGTGAAAAATGATGATGTCACAGCTCCCAGCCAGTCGGGTCTGTGCACAGGCAAGCTGGTTCCTAGAGAGAACTGGTTCCTAGAGAGAGATGAGTATATCTGTTGTTAACATGATGAACATGCTTAGACAGCATAGTGACTGCTACTTTTTAAGTACATCTGTGTGCTCCTTATTTTCAAAGTGGATATTTTTAAAATTAATTGCTCAAGGCTTTGAGAGAGCTTCCCCCCCCCCATTTCATGTTGCATTTGCTTCTTTCTAGGTTGTTGGATTTGATGCTTCCACCACAGTAGAAGAATTTCTGAATACACTCAATCAAGACACAGGAATGAGGAAACCAGCCCAGTCAGGTTTTGCTTTGTTTACTGATGATCCTTCTGGCAAGGATATAGAACACTGTCTTAAAGGAAACATCAAGGTAAAAAGCCCTCTTTAATGGGTTCCTTATTTTTTAAAAAATCTCAATTTTACACAGGGTTTAATGCTAAAAAATACCATTTTCCTTATGTAAATGTTTTGATTTTTAACTTGTTCCTTACTGAAGGAAAAAGAAGAAAATAAACACAGTTGTTTGGGAATGTAAGGTTGTTTAATAAAGTTAATTAAAGGTAGTTAGGAAATTTAGAAAAATATTTACTTCAAGATTATTTTTTAGTGTCCACAGTATTATTTGTGGTGATTGTTGTTTATACATAAGGTAGCTCCTTTAGTCATTTTGCACTGTATTGCTACACTTAGAATGGGGAAGGTCTTACCACTAGTGCCCTTGTGGGAGGATGTAATACTGTGTGGAGACTCTCCAAAAGATAGTGCCAATCCATGTTGTAAGTTCCTTGCCTTCATAAGGTATAAGGTATAGAAGAATTTCCCAGGGAAGTTCTGTGGTCCTACTTGTCATGGATCTTGCTGGTACTTCTTGTCAGGTATCCTAAGACTGCAGGTTAAGACTTTGGTGATTATTGAAAAAAGGAGTCCTAATAAAGATGTACAAATTCTTTTTTGCCATGTTTGTTATTTTCCTTGTAGATCTGTGACATTATTTCTAGATGGGAACAGGCCTCTAAAGAGCAGCATCCTGGGAAATGTGAAGGCACAAGAACAGTACGACTTACTTACAAAAACAGGTAAAAGAGAAAATAAGAAGATAAATAAGGTAGTTCATCTGGTCAAGCATCCTTTTTCATGTAGTGACCATTCAGCTGCCCTGGAAGGCCAACAAATAAGGCATAAGAGGCCAGGGCCTCCTAGCAGTGAAATTCAGAAGGTTACTGCCTCAGGGTTTCCTTTAATTATCATGGCTAGTAGCCTTTGATGGACCTATCCTCCAAGAATCTGTCTAATCTCCTTTTAAAGCCATCTAAACTTGGCTGGCAATAGATGCTGGAAATGAATTCCATAGTTATTGAATAAAGAACTACTTATTTTGTCCATCCTTAAACTGTTACCTATAATTTAATTGATGTCCCAATTTCTAGTATAATAGATGAAAATGTATCCATTTTCTTCAACCCATCATAATTTTATAAACCTCTATCATACCCCCTTTTTGTCTTTTTTTCTAAACTGAAAAGCCCATGACTGTTTAGTCTTTCCTCATAGAAAAGGTGTTTCAATCTATCGTGTTAGTTGCCCTCTCCTGCATATTTTCTACCTCTACAGTATCTTTGTTTTATAGTGTAGTGATGGAGTGTTGTACCAGGGCTGCTTTAACACCAGGGTGATTTTCTGTGGTAGTTTGTTTGCTGATGCAATTCTGTGTGAAATTGCCTTTGCAACAGAGATTCCAGGCACCACACGGTAATCTGTTTTCATTTTTAGCAATGGCTTCTCTTTCATACCTGATGTGCATTGAAGCCCCCTTCCTGTATTCTAACATGACCCTCAGGATTCTCCACTCATCCTGTTTTAATTTGTTTTATTTTAAGGAGTATGGGTAACACTGCATAGAAATAATATAATACCTTTTTAAAAAAATTAAAAAAACACCTCCATGGGCCATAATAATAATAATAATAATAATAATAATAATAATAATAATAATAATAATAATAATAATAATAATAATAATAATAATAATAATAATAATAATAATAATAATAATAATAATAAAAACAACAACTATGGACCACCTCTAGGCATTTGCAGACACTTCTGATTATCCCTTCCCCCTCCCCTTCCTAAAAGACAGGCTGATCTGTGGGTGATTCTCTTCTTTGTTTAAAAAAGATCTCCACAAGTATGAGTAATGCTGGATAGGAATAATGCGCAATACCTTTAACAACTTTTTTAAAAAACTGTGGTATTTGCAGATCCTCTAATGATCCCCTCTCTTCTGTTCAAAATGCAGGAGATTCTCTTCTGTTGTGTTAATTTCTGTGAGGGACTGGCCTCTTGGGTCATCAAGAAATGAAAAGAGTAATTGACCAGCACTTTACGAAAGTTCTACAATTACTTTTCTGTTTCCTCTTCAGACCCAAGAAACTACTCCTGTGGACAGTGCCCTGCCCAGGAAATATTTTTTAAAAAAGGTTTAAAATAGGGCATACTTTTTTGAGGAAGCAGTGGACTGTTAATGGTCAGTGCACAAATGAAGGACAAAGTCATGGGGACACATGAAAAGCAAAGAAAGGTGGCTGAAAGGTGGGAACTCAAATCCCTCCTCTGTCATGAAGCTCTTTGGGTGACCTTGGCCAAACATTAGCTTCACAGGACTTTTGTAAGGATGAACATACTTAAGAGGATGGGACATGTACAGCTCCTTGTGTTCCTTGGAGGAAGGAAAGGATAATGAATGCAAATATCCCAAGAAATCGCTGTATTTGATAGATTAAGTGCAGCTGGGATGTGTGCTTATATTCAGGGCAAGAGAGGAGACACATGAATTAATAATAAAGAAGGACAGATACAGACTTCATTTTCCTGACCACTGGCCAGCCCCATACGTCTGTGGTTAGAGAGTAGGGATGGGCATGAACTGGAAGAATACAGGTTTGCCATGGTTTGTGGGGTCACACAAACCACAAACCTCCCTGATTAGCAAACCGGTTCATTTCGTGAGGTTCGTGATGTGATGGTGGGGGTCTTCCTGGGAGATCATCCTTCCCTCCTTTCTGCTGGCGGTGGCTCCCTGAGGCTAGCAGAATGGAAGTGTGGGGGGGAGATCTTGCAAAAGCCATTTAAAGAGAATGTTCCCTTTAAATGGCTTTTGCAAACATCGCCACACACGAGTGAAGTCCAAGTGACAAATTCACCACATCTGGGTGAACTCGCCATCTGGACTTCACTGTCACGCAGTGCCCACTTGCAAAAGCCATTTAAAGGGACTGTTCCCTTTAAATGGCTTTTACAAGCAATGCCACATGTGAGTGAAGTCCAAATGGCAAGTTCACCACTTCCAGATGAACTCGCTGCTTGGACTTCACTTGTGCATGGCGCCCACTTGCAAAAGCCATTTAAAGAGAATGCTTCAAGGCTGGGGGGAGCAAAAGGGATTTCTGAAATGGCTTGCATCATGCTCCCTCTCGAACCCTCCCCCACTTCCCACCACAAACTTCCAAAAACCATGTGGAGGGTCATTGATAGGGATGGGCATGAACCTCAGTTCAGAACCCACAAAATGGCTATGTTGGTCACAAAATTAGGTTTGTGACAAGATTCGTGTCCATCCCTATTAGAGGGCTTGGTAAACTTAATCCTTGGCTCTTCTCTTTTGAAAAGCTGATTGAAATAATCAAGCACATTGCAATTTTTGTTAACCTCTGGAATAGAAAGTACTGCCAAATATCTAGAAAACTAGTGGGTCTGGTTTATATTCCCTTTGTAAGCTGTTTAAATAAACATTTTTGAGACCCACTGACTTGATTCCCTGTTTTTATTGCAGACTACCAGATCTTCTTCGTGGTCTCTGTGCATCACACATCTGGGTATCTTTCTACAATACCCTGGTTGGTATTGTAGAAAGCTAAAAGGGATTTTCGCGCCCGCTCTGCAGTCATGTGCCGGGCTCCAGCGTGCATGACTAGGGGAGGGGCACGACAATCCCGCCAGTTCCTTCTGACCGCTGCCCTCAGTCATAAGATGGAAGGAAAGACTGAAAGCAGAGGGGAAGGAGGGTGAGTGGTGTTAATGCATGGATGACCACTCGAAGATCACCAGTTATAGGTAAGCAACCTGTTTATCTTCTTAGTGGTCTCTGTGCATCACACCTCTGGGAGACTAGAAAGCAGTATACACCTACTTGGAGGAGGGTGCTGAAGGTCCTAGATATGTGCCACCTGCAACACAGCTCATCCCACTGTCATACACTGATGATGTACATCAAGGGCGTAGTGCTTCACAAAGGTGTGAGGGGTAGCCCAAGTAGCTGCATTGCAGATGTCATCAAGCGACGCACCTCTCAGGAAGGCCATGGATGTCTCTATCACCCGGGTCGAGTGCGCTCAAAGTGGACCTGGGAGTGGTTTCTTGGCAAGCAAGTAGCCAAGCTTGATCGTTTCCACAATCCATCTGGACAGCCACTGAGAGGACAGCTTCTTCCCTTGCACAGGCAAGGCATGGGAGACAAAAAGGGCCGGAGTCTTCTGGAAAGAGCGCATCCTGTCCAAGTAGAAGAGCAAAGCCCTCTTCACATCTAAAGTATGCAGACGGTGTTCCTTGTCGTTCTGCGGTGTTGGGTAGAACACAGGGAGGACGATGTTGGCTTGCAGATGGAACTCTGAGACTACCTTAGGCAGAAATGAAATGTCCAGGGCTAAGGTAATACTGTCAAGGTGAAATTGCAGGTGGGGGGATCACAGCATAGCGCAGACAACTCGCTCACCCTCCTGGCAGAGGTAATAGCTACCAGAAAAGCAGTCTTCCAGGAAAAGAGTTGCAGACTGCAGGTAGCCATAGGTTCGAAAGGCTTACCCATCAGTTTGTGGAGTATTAAAGGAAGGTCCCAGGCCTGCGTAGGACCATGAGACGGAGGAAAAAGGTGCCTGAGCCCCTTCAGGCACTGTTTGGTTCGTGGATGCAAGAAGACAGAGTGGCCATCCACTGCAGGATGATTAGCTGAGATGGCTGCCAAATACACTCTCAACCAGTGCTGGTGGGAAGTGAATAAAGGAGTCCTTGGATACGTGGAGGAGAGAGGGGAACCAGTGTTGTCTGGGTCACCAGGGATCACCAGGATGCAGCGTGGTATGTCCCGCAGGATTTTGGTTATCACTTTGGTGAGTAGGGGAAAAGGTGGAAAGAGAAACATATAGTTGTGTGTCCACGGGTAAAGGATACTGTCTCCCAGGGAGTGAGGGTCCTTCCCTGCCCTGAAGCAAAACAGATGACACTTCTTGTTGTTGTGTGTCGCGAAGGCATCCAGCTCCAGGTGGCCCCATGCGTGAAAGACTGGCAGGAGATATGTCCAATTGATGTCCCATTCGTGCCATGACACACCCCCTCTGCTGAGGAAAACTGCTTGCATATTCAGGGTCCCAGGCAGATGGCCACTACAAGGAATGTGTCCCACAGCTGACATTCATTCCAAATGTCCACGGCTAGTGAACAGAGGCTTCTGGACACCGTCCTGTCTTGACGATTGAGATAGCAGAGCGCCAAGGTGTTGTCAGTGCGTAATGCTACCACCTGATACGTGACCAGATGCCGGAACGACTGGAGAGCATACTGAATGGCTAACAACTCCAGATAGTTGATATGATGGTGAGCCACGTGAGATTCCCACTGTGCGCCCACACAGATTCCTCGGAGATGTGCTCCCCAGCCCCAGAATGACGCATCCGAGGTTAGAGTCATCTCTGAAATTGGAGGGTGGAACGGAGCTCCCGCTAGGAGATTTTGCGGGTCTTCCCACCAAAGGAGAGAGTTCAAGACCGACTCTGGAAGTGTGAAATGTAGGGACTGTGGTTGTCTCTGAGGGTCGAACTTCCTGACGAACCACAGCTGTAGCGGTCGCATCTGTAGCTTGGCAAACGCGATGACCGATGTGGTGGCTGCCATGAGCCCTAGCAGTCATTGTAACTGTCTCGCGGAGATTGTGCCTTGACGTCTCAGGAGACCTATGAGGGAGATAATGTCCTCCGCCCTCTTGGGAGGGAGGAATGCTCTGCAAACCTCCGAGTCCAGGATCGCTCCGATGAATTGCACCCATGTAGAGGGTACGAGCATTGACTTTTTCAGATTCACTTTCAGCCCTAGACACTCCAGAGTATTGAGGGTCAGGGTAATATGGTGGTGTAAAATGGTCTTGTTATTTGCAACTAGTAACCAATCGTCTATGTACGGAGATATCCATACACCTTGCAGACAATGACCACCATCACCTTGGTGAAGACTTGGGGTGCCGTGGATAGCCCAAAGGGGTAGGCTTTGTACTGAAAATGTCCATCGCCTACTGTGAAACGCAGGAACATCCTGTGGGCAGGGTGGATAGAGACATGAAAATAAGCATCTTGTTAGTCCAGAGTCACCATCCAGACTCCCCTCTCCAGGAGGGGGAGAATAGATTGCAAGGTTACCATGTGGAATTTCTTGTATATAACGGTTCACGTTTCTTAGGTCCGTGATGGGACGGAGGCCTCCGTCTTTCTTAGGGACCATAAAATAATGGGAATAAAAAGTTCTCCACTGAGGTGGAGGACATCTCCATGGGTTATTCCCATCATTCCTTTAGGGAGGCAGGAAACAACTTTCCCCCCTTCCTGTTGGCACCCTGGGAATAGCCCAGCCCCCCAGTTCTATTCCTGCCTCTTAGGGAGTAGCTGTTAGTGTAAGGCTCTGCCTCACCGTTTATTCTGATCAATCTGGTGCTTCAACATCTTCTAGACATCAGAGCCATAGATCCGGTACCTCCTTCGGAACAGGGATTAGGAATCTATTCCATTCTGTTTCTGGTACCAAAAAGAAATGGCGAATGGAGAGCCATACTGGATTTAAAATTTCTCAATCGGTTCATTAGACTTCGCCATTTCAGGATGGAGACTCTCCGATCCATCGCAGAGATGCTGCTTCCGGGAGACTTCGTGATCTCCATAGATTTGATGGAAGCCTATCTCCATGTCCCCATCCACCAATTGCACAGGAAGTTTCTTCGTTTCTGAGTGGGACATCAGCATTTCCAGTACCGGGCCCTCCCGTTTGGTCTGTCAACAGCACCAAGAGTCTTTTCCAAGCTTCTCATCAATCCGGTGGTCCATCTCAGGAAACGGGGTCCAACCCTACTTGGACGACCTGTTGGTGAGGGGCAAGGATCTAGATTCAGCCATTCAGAACAGTAGTTGAACACTGCTCTGTTTGCAGGAGCACGGCTTCATAGTCAATCTTTCCAAGAGCTGTCTGCATCCAAGTTGCCAGATTGAGCATCTGGGAGTGAGGATAGATACATCTTGCAGTTCTCTGTTTCTGCCGCTGGACAAGGCGACCAAAATCCGGAATATGGCCATCTCGGTGATAGAAGGGTCTTCGACCGCTCTCATGTCTCTTGCCAAATTGATGGGTTTGATGATCTCGTGCATAGATCTAGCACAATGGGCCCGACTTCATTCCAGGCCCCTCCAGATGTTCCTGCGGTCCTACCAGCTTCAAATTATGGAACGGAAGATGATCAACCTTCGTGTCCCTGTGACAGTCAAATCCAATCTACTGTGGTGGACGGATCTGCAGAACCTGAGACAGGGCAAGGTGTACTACATATCATCTTCTGTGGCAATTTTTACAGACGCTAGCCTCACTGGCTGGGGAGACAACCTGGAGGGAAGCCCAGTTCAGGGGCATTGGCCTGTGGAGGAGCAACAGTTACCTATCAATCTTCTGGAGTTGAGGGCGATTCGTCACTCTCTGACTCATTTCACTCAAGCGGCAAGAGGTCGACACGTTTTGGTCCGAACAGACAATATATCGGCCAAGGCATATCTCAACAACCAGGAAGGTTCAAGATCTTCTCATCTCCACCGGGAAGCGCTGAGGATTCTTACCCGGGCCAAAAAGAATGTGACATCCATTTGGGCCGAGCATGTGAGAGGAGTAGCCAACATACAGACGGATTGGCTCAGTCGGGAGAACATCCTCAAAGGGGAATGGACTCTTCACCCAAGGCTGTTCGAGTTCATTGTGAAACATCTGGGTTGCCCGGTGCTGGATATTTTCGCGTTGCCGGAAAATCATCAGATGCCTCGTTTCTTCACAAGATATTACCATCAGCAGGCGGAGGCAACGGATGCACTAATGGCTCCGTGGCCCAGGGGTCTTCTATACGCTTTCCTGCTGTTTCCTCTGCTTCCAAGGACCATCTGCCGGATTCGGGAGGAGAAGGCACAAGTTATCCTAGTGGCTCCTGGGTGCGCGAGACGTCCATGGTACTCGGTCCTGATGGAATTGACAGTCCTTCCACCGTTGGTTCTACCGATATCCCCGGACATGTTACTACAGGGTCCTGTCTGGCATCCTCATCTGGAGTGGCTCTGTCTAACCGCCTGGAAATTGAACGGCAACAATTCTCTGAGCTAGGGTATTCTCCTCAGGTATTGGACACTCTTCTGGCGTCCAGGCGACCTTCCAGTGTTCGTATTTATAACTCGACCTGGAAGGCTTTTGTTAGATGGTGCAGGCAAAAGAAAGTTCATGCCTTAGCTCCTACGGTAGCAGCGATCCTGGCATTTTTTCAAGACAGTCTGGATTCAAGATTAAAGGTAGCGACCCTTTGGAGACAGACAGCGGCACTCTCCACTGTCCTTCCATTGATGGGCGGATACAAGCTCACTCACCATCCGCATGTCCAACGGCTCCTGCAGAGAGCAACCACCAAGTCTCCTCTGCCAGTTCACCGTTTCCCTACATGGAAGCTTCACACGGTCCTTATGGCCTTGACTAAGCCTCCATTTGAACCTCTCCGGGAGGTGGCCTTGAAATGGCTTTGAATGAAGGTCCTCTTCCTGGTAGCCATAACTTCGGCTCGTCGGGTTTCTGAAATTAATGCCTTCTCAGTGAAGTCTAACCTTTGCATCTTCCATAAGGACAAGGTGATGCTGAGAACGGATCCCACCTTCTTGCCTAAGGTGTCGTCATCATTTCATAGATCTCAGGAGGTTTATTTGCCTACCTTCTGTCCGGACCCCAAACATCCCGAGGAAGTTTTATGGCACACGCTCGACGTCAGACGCGCTCTGAAGGTCTATATTGCCAGAACCAAACAGATCTGGAAGACGGATTTCATGTTCGTTAACATTTCATCACCAAAACTGGGCTCTAGGATGTCCAAAGCATCTATTAGTTCTGTTCTCAGATCATGCATTTTGGAAGCATACAAGGCAGCTGGACTACAACCCCCCAAAGGGGTCACAGCTCATTCGTTACGAAGTGCGTCAACTAATGCGGCGCTGGATAACCGGGCGACAGTGGAAGAAGTTTGCAGGGCTGCGACCTGGTCTTCGATTTCCACGTTTGTCCGGCACTACAGGCTGAACACGTTGGCATCCATCAATGCTGCATTTGGAAGAAGGGTTCTCCCGCATATCCTGCAGCCGACGGACGATGAAGACCCACCCATCTGAAGGGACACTGCTCTGGGAGGTCCCATGGAGATGTCCTCCACCTCAGTGGCAGAACAGACATTGGTACTTACCGTGAAGGTTCCTTCTCCACTGAGGTTAGGAGGACATTTCGGCCCGCCCATTCTTCATCGACCTTTTCTTCCTTGCTGGAGCTGCTTTCTTCTTCCTTTCAGTTGTTTTTCTGTCTTACTAACATACCGCTCGTCATTTGCCTTCAGGCGGGAGTGGTTCTGTATTATAGTTCTTGTTCCAGGGCCGTTTTTGAGTGCCTCTGTGGTTATTCAGGGAAGTTAGATTGCTTAGGGTTACACTGCTTGCGAAGTCCCAGAACTGAGGGGCTGGGCTATTCCCAAGGCGCCAACAGGAAGGGGAAAATAGTTGTTTCCTGCCTCCCTAAAGGAATGATGGGAATAACCCATGGAGATGTCCTCCTAACCTCAGTGGAGAAGGAACCTTCACAGTAAGTACCAGTGTCCATTTCTTAGGTCCGTGATGGGACGGAGGCCTCCGTCTTTCTTGGGGACCATAAAATAACGGGAATAAAAACCCTGGTGATGTTGTGGCACCGGAACAGGTTCTATGGTGTCCTTGAGCAGGAGGTTTTGTATCTCTTCCAGTAGTGGGGGTGATGATGGAGTGAGAATGAAGTTTGCGTTGTTGGGAATTTGAAGAAACTCTATGAGGTATCCCTCCCAGATTATCGGAAGAACCCATCTGTATAGGAAAAAACTTTCAAAAACTTTCCTGGTTCATTCATACTAGGCCCAAATGGCTTAGCTGAGAACATGTCCCTGTGACTAGGCCCAAATGGCTTAGCTGAGAACATGTCCCTATGACTTTTGACACCTGACCAAATGGCATGCACAGATGCCAGGCCTAGATATCCATTCCACCTCTGAGGGGAAGGCCAGACATTGAGGCTCTTCCCAAACTTCAAAGCCCAGCGTACGTGCCTTCAGCAGCATAGGCATGGCGACTAGCCACACCTCTTAAGTCCCTTGCGATTGGATAAATGGCCATATCCAGTTGTGACGGAAGAGGGAGGGAGTGTCATCGCCCTATGGGAACTGAGACAGAGTTTTCCTGAAAAGTTAGCTTCTTTCTAAGAGTTAGTCTCTGTCTGGATTACAAACCTGCAACATGGAATTTGACTAGTGGGCAGTGAAGCTGGACTTAATTGCTCACAGCAAACATGGTTTTCCTCTTGAAGATTCCCTGGAGAATGGACTTTGTTCTACCTGGTCACTGGACCAAAGATTGGTAACTATGATATATTTTTATGTTTAGTAAGAGCTGTACAAAGCTATAGGCCGTGTTCTTTGTTTTCTAGTCTTTGCAAGTCTCTTGTCATATAACTGCTTTGCTTAATAAAGATCTTATATAGATTAAACTGATCTGATTTTGACTTATGTGCTGTAACTGGATCTCTAGGGCTAAATCTCGTGGCTTGGGGCTGCTCGCCTAGAAAGCTACTACTGTGTGTTAATTATCTGCAGCTCTAGCCCAGAGCTGATAAGTTGTTACTTCCCAGAAACCTGGCAGGAGGTGGGACCTATGCTCCTGTCTGAGTTGGGAACGTCCTTAAATAGGTCCTGGTGGCAGACTACTGATTTCAGTGTTCCTGAAGCATGTGGGTCTTTGGTTTCTCTCACTCCTGGAGGGGCGTGGGATAGACGTGAGATTCTCCACGTGCTGGCATAGTAACAAGGGCTTGGACCTTCCTTATCTCCTGGACTGGAGGTCAGAGGGTGCAAGTAAGAGAGAACCTTGTACACCATCGATCTGATTTTTCCTGTTGTCAGGCATACAGGTAAGAGGACAGACGGGTGGGAAGGAGTGGTAATGGACCCCTGTCAAAGGCCCTGCTTGGGGTTCTTCTGGGTCTTAGCCTGAGATTGTGTAGCTGAAGGGAATTTGGGTTTATTCCCATAAGAATGTCCAGAAGTGTTGGGCAATCTTTGCCATTGCGGTTCTGGAGAGGTCTTAAAGGAAGACCTGTGAGACCAGGGTTTATTCCAGGACTTTCATCTCAACTGTTTAGAGGCCATGGTGACTCCAAGGTTACAGGAGGTTTTAATACTTTTGTTGAGGTCCTGTAGGACCAAGTCCATTGTGGAACTGAAGAGGCTGTCATCTTCAAAGGTGACCTTCAACCACCGACTTCGTGTCCTGTTGAAGGGCAGTAGAGCACAACCAGGTGTGGCGTAATAGTGCAACCACTGAGGTGAAGGACTTAGATGCGACATTCAGATTATACTTGGCAGCGTTGAGTTGGTGTTTGGCCAGAAGCATACCTTCCTTCTAGCATCTAGCTGCATGGTTCTTGTCTGCAGGAAGAGCTGCAAGGAACTCCGACATCTGCTCCCATAGAGCGTATTGATATCTGCCCATACAGGCTGCATAGTTGGAAGTCTTAATACCCAATGCCCCAGCAGAGTAGAATTTTCTGCCAAAGGAGTCCAACTTTCACCCTTCTTTATCGGAGGGAGTGGAACGGCTACGCTTGCCCTTTGACGAGGAGGAGATGACCACAGAATTCAGTTTGGGATGAACAAACAAAAATTCAGCTCCTGTTTCCTGCACCTTATACATGTGATCCATCCTTTTATTAGAGACAGTAACGGAAGGTAGGTGTGTGACCACAGTGCTTTAGCTGTCTGCAGGAGGACCGATGTCAGAGGCAGAGCAACTGCAGTCGAAGTGTCCATCTGAACAATATCAAAAACAGAGTCCATGATGGTAAGAGGTGGCTGTACAGTAGATAGGGCCAGGGTGTTGGCCATTCTCTTGACTTAATGTCTTCAGACGGACATTAGACTTAATGTCTTCAGATGGAGAAATAGGGAGGTCGTCCCCTAATTGTTGCGATGAAGACAGTTCTAATTGGATGGGAGACTCCTCATCTGTGGAAAGTGAGGCGTTGGAAACCCTGGAGTGTTCTGTTGGGTCCATGAGTGGTATCGGAATACTCAGTGTCGACAGCATCAGTCCCGACTGGGTCTTAGGGCGAGTCAACATCAACAGCACAGGAGCATGCAATTTATTCATCAGTGCCGATGCATATGGTTTGGCAAACTCCATTGTCGGAGAGAACTCTCAATGTTGAGAGATTCGAGAGGAGGTGGATTGGTGATCCCACTCCATAGGAGGGTGTGGAGGAAGCCAGGGAACGCCCAAGAAAGGATATGCCCCATACAAATATTGCCTTTGGCATTGGTCCCAAGCGGGTGGCTGGAAATATCCAGGCGATCGATTCCGATCGGTTTGGCTGCACAGGGATGGAGGTGCCCTAGCATCCGCTCCTCATTCTGACCTCTGACTATCGACACTGGAAGAGTGAGAGGCCTGCATCAGTGCCATGTCCTGTTTGGAATCGGTGAGTTTCAGCGGACAAGGAGACGGTGGAGACCGAACACCCTATTACGGCCTGAGGAGTCAAGCAAAGCGGCTCCTGACATCAAGGAGTCCTTTTTGTGCTTCTTATGCATGACAGGCCGATCGTCCTTAACCTCCCAATGATGTTTCGTGGGAATATGGGCGTTGGACTGAGAAGCCGAGATTGAGCATTTCAGCACCGATCGGTCGGCATTGAAGTGGCCCGGTGACAGAGACCGTATGGCTGTCAATCTCGACACAGTGGTCGACATGGAGGCGTGTCCAGAAGTCTCTTGTGATGACGCCATAGGCGAAAGAGCCAATTCGGTTAGTGCCACAGAAAGTCTACCTGCTCGATTCTTCCTTGTTTGTTGAGAGAACTTTGCGTAGTGGGCACAGGAGTCAACTTGGTGCGATTCCCTGAGGCTCAATAAGCAAAGGGAGTGTCCATCAAGGGGAGCGATTTTACTACCGCACTTGCAGCATCGTTTAAAGAAGCCCCACCATGTGGCCATAGGCCGGAGGGGAGGGGGGGGACAGAAAATTCTGCCGAAACAGTAACAAGTCCAAAACTACCCAACACTAAACTGAAAACTAGCTAGCTACGAGTCCAAGAAGAAAGGAGAAAGGCCAAAAGCCTAAAATTCTTTTACCGACCGAGGCTAAGGAGATCCTACCAGTGCGGCGGTCAGAAGAAAACTGGCGGGATTGTCATGCCCCTCCCCTAGTCATGCGTGCTGGAGCCCAGCATGTGACCAGGAAGCGGGCGCAAAAATCCATTTTAGCTTTCTAGAATACCAATTGGGGTCGGCACAGGCACACTATATCCCAGAGGTGTGAATGTACAGATGACCACTCGAAGATCACCAGTTACAGGTAAGCAACCTGTTTTTCTTTGCTAGATGGTAGTTTTGGAAGATCCCACCCACTGAGGTTTGGATAGCTGTGCTTGCCTTTGATGTATATTCTGCCATTTAGTTATAAGAAACTGTGTCAAGGGCATGTGCATCCAAAATACATGAAACTTTAAATCACTAGTAAAATTTGAAGCATAACCTCTTGCTCTTCTGACAGCTGCAAGTTCAGGTTGTATAACAGGTAAAAGCCGACAGCTGCAGCATATTGAACATAAGAACATAAGAGAAGCCAATGTTGAATCAGGCCAATGGCCCATCTAGTCCAACACTCTGTCATACAGCGGCCAAAATATACCAGGTGCCATCAGGAGGTCCAGCAGTGGGGCCAGGGCACCAGAAGCCCTCCCACTGCTGCCCCCTCCAGCACCAAGAATAGAGTGCATCACCTGCCCCAGACTGAGAGTTCCCATCTATACCCTGTGGCTAATAGCCACTGGTGGACTTCTGCTCCATATGTTTATCTAATTTCCTCTTGAAACTGTCAATGCTTGCAGCTGCCACGACCTCCTGTGGCAGTGAATTCCATATGTTAATCACTCTTTGGGTGAAGAAGTATTTCCTTTTATCTGTTCTAACCTGACTGCTCAGCAATTTCATAGAGTGCCCACGAGTTCTTGTATTGTGAGAAAGGGAGAAAAGTACTTCTTTCTCAACCTGCTCAATCCCATTCATAATCTTATAAACCTCAATCATGTCACCCCTCAGCCGTCGTTTCTCCAAGCTAAAGAGCCCCAAGCATTTTAACCTTTCTTCATAGGGAAGGTGTTCCAACTCTTTTATCATTCTAGTTGCCCTTCTCTGCACTTTTTCCAATGCTATAATATCCTTTTTGAGATGTGGTGACCAGAACTGTACACAGTATTCCAAATGAGGTCACACCAATGATTTATACAGGGGCATGATGATACTGGCTGATTTGTTATCAATTCCCTTCCTAATAATCCCCAGCATAGCGTTGGCCTTCTTTATTGCAGCTACACATTGTGTAGACATTTTCAGCGAGTTATCCACTACGACTCCAAGATCTCTCTCTTGGTCCGTCTCTGCCAGCTCAGACCCCATCAACGTGTATTTATATTTAGGATTTTTGGCTCCAATGTGCATCACTTTGCACTTGGCCACATTGAACCCCATTTGCCACGTTGACGCCCACTCACCCATCCTCGACATATCGCTTTGGAGTGCCTCACAATCCTCCCTGGTTTTCACCACCCTGAACAACTTTGTGTCATCTGCAAATTTAGCCACATCACTGCTTACTCCCAATTCCAAATCGTTAATAAACAAGTTAAAAAGCATCGGACCGAGTACTGATCCCTGTGGTACCCCACTGCTTACCACCCTCCACTGAGAAAGTTTCCCATTTATACTCACTCTCTGTTTCCTATTTATAAGCCAGTTTTTGATCCACAAGAGGACTTGTCCTTTTATCCCATGACTATTGAGCTTACTTAGGAGCCTTTGATGAGGAACTGTATCAAAAGCTTTCCGGAAGTCAAGGTAAATAATATCTATTGGGTCCCCCTTGTCCACATGTTTGTTCACTCCTCAAAAAACACTAACAGGTTAGTGAGACAAGATCTTCCCTTACAGAACCCATGCTGAGTCTGCCTCAATAGTTTTTGTTCATCAATGTGCCTACTAATTCTTTCCTTAATAACAGTTTCCACCAACTTACCCGGTATCAATGTCAGACTGACTGGCCTGTAATTTCCCGGATCTCCCTGGAGCCCTTTTTAAAGATGGGAGTGACATTAGCTACCTTCCAGTCCTCAGGAATGGAGGCAGATTTTAAAGAAAGATTACATATTTTTGTCAGGAGATCCACAAGTTCACATTTGAGTTTTTTCAGAACTCTCGGATGAATGCCATCCGGGCCTGGTGATTTATTAGTTTTTAAATTGTCCATCAGTCGGAGGACTTCCTCTCTTGTCACCGCAATCTGATTCAGGTCTTTCAAACCCCTCCCGAAATCAGTGCTTCTAGAGTGGGCAAACACTTCTCCTCTTCCACAGTGAAGACAGAGGCAAAAAATGCATTCAGCTTCTCAGCCATTTCCCTATCATCCTTCACTACTCCTTTTACCCCTTGGTCATCCAAGGGCCCCACTGCCTCCCTGGCTGGCTTCCTACTTCTAATGTATTTGAAGAAAGTTTTATTGTTGGCCTTTATGTTTTTTGCGATATGCTCCTCATATTCCCTTTTTGCTTGCCTGATCACAGACTTGCATTTTTTATTTGCCATAGTCTGTGTTCCCTTTTATCAACCTCACTAAGACTAGCTTTCCACCGCTTAAAGGAATCCTTCTTACCTTTTACAGCTTCCATTACTTTATTTGTTAACCATGCAGGCTTTTTTCTATACCTATTTGTACCCTTCCTAACCTGCGGTATATATTTTTTCTGAGCTTCTAGGATTGTCTTTTTAAATAGTCTCCAAGCTTCCCCGATGGTTTTGACCTTCTCCACTCTTCCTTTCAATTTCTTCCTCACATGTCCCCTCATACCAGAGAAGTTACCCCTTTTAAAGTTAAAAGTGGTTGTGTCAGTCTTTTTGGGCAACTCCCTATCTGTACAAATGTTAAACTCAATGACATTATGGTCACTGTTCCCAAGCGGTGCAATCACTTTTACATCTCTCACCAGGTCTTGGGTGTTACTTAGGACCAAATCCAGGATAGGATCTGTGACCATCTGTTCCACAGCACAGTCATTGAGAGTATCTAAGAACGCAGTTGAATTGATTAACGTACCCTAGCCTAATACAACTCTTTGTTTCCATTTGCAGGCTCTATTTTTCAGTTCAAGTCCGTGGAGAGACAGAACGAGAAAAACTGCTAATGATGTACCAGACAAATGATCAGATTCTAAATGGCCTTTTCCCTGTAAACAAAGAACTGGCACTAGAACTGGCAGCACTTCTGGCTCAGGTTTATCAGTTGTCTGTTTGAGAATACCTACACTTACTATCTTTATGACACAAAATGCTAAGTAAATTATCTATTACAGTCTATACACATCCTCTAGGGACCTCAGGGCACAAATAGGTTGGGTCAAGAGTGAGTGGGCACCAGTGCCCTTCATGCCTGAGTTATCTTTGCATGCAGATCTCATTGATCTCACCTGAATACTTTTAATTAGATTTGAATTTTTCCTTTCTTCATTTATTTATTTGACAGTGTCCAAATGTTTATAGGTTCAGGCAGGTAGCCCTGTGAATCTGAAGCAGCAGAGCAAACGGTGAGTCCAGCGGCACCTTTAAGATCAACAAAGTTTTATTCTGGGTATAAGCGTGCACATGAAAGCTTATACCCAGAAGAAAGCTTCGTTGGTCTCAAGGGTGTTACTTTGTTCAAGTGTTTATAGGTCAGTGTCTGCCAAAGCTCATAGATTTTTGGATTTTGTAAGGCTTACAAGGGAATGACTAGCATTTTGTTTGTTTTTTTACTTTCAAAAGACTACTTTCAGTTGTCTGTGCTTGAGTACACAATAGAGAGTGCTCAGCACTCTAAACCAAGGGTCCCTAACCTTTTGATTCTGTGGGCACCCTTGGACTGTGACACAGTGTGGTGGGTGCAACCACAAACTGGCTGACACAAGAGATGGAGCCAACCACAAAATGTCAGGGAGTGAGGTCAAGCATAACTCCAATAGTAACTGTTTAACATTTCAGGCAGACGCTCTCTTTAACAGGATGCCTTTTAAAACGAATATATTGTTTAAAAATTTTATTGCATACACACAGCTTACCTTCAGTCATGCAGTGAAGATCCTTGTGCTGTAGTGGCAGCTGCTGCTGAAGCAAGTTTTTAAAAATTTGCAGAGCCAATCACAACTCCAGCAGCCAACCAGAAGCCCTGCTGGACAAAAACCCCACCTGGCTCCACCCACTGTCTGAAAACACTTGATAAGCACCATGAAAAGTATTGTCAGGCACTATCGCACCCACGGGCACCATGTTGGGGACCCCCACTCTAAATCATTAAAAGAAACTTTTAATTAAATGTCCATTATAATGTACATAGGTTTATATCAGAGTGATGTAACAAATATTTACAAGTTGGTGGCTGTAATGCTTATACAAATACTGTTAATGCAACATTTGAGATAGTATTGGGCATACCAGCTAAGGGAAGAATCCAGTTTTCCCATGGGCAAAATACTGTGGTTAGAATGCTAGCCAAAAATAAAGCAGTTACCCTATATTTGACGTTCTATATGGGGCAACGAAAGAGCAAGACATGGAGAAAAGACAAAAGTGATATTTGTTATGTGGGTGTAAAATTAAACCAACCCAATTCAGTCAGATCCTAGTACTATTTCCTAACAATCGTTCCCTCCTCCACCAGCCTAGTTCATGTTAATCTCCCCAGTATCTAGCTAATGAATAATTATTTCTCCTTTTCCCCTTTCATCAGCCTACCTGACCAGCATTTTAGATTTTTTACCATCTTCTAACTCCCACACACGAATGGAAACTTCCATTAGTTCAACAGAATATGAAAAAGCATTACAAGGAATACCTAAAACAGACTGATTGGGTTCTTTAGGTTTTGCCGGGCAGTAATTGCTCTTGAATCCTTGCAGACAGTTGGCAGTCTAGCAGCAGCTAGTTTTGGAGCTTTAGAGACAATATGTCCCACATGGTCCAAAAGCCTCATTAATATGTTGTTCTGGTTTTCCCCTCTCCTTTACGGCCTCTACTGGGAGAAGAACACCAGTTGTGAAACTTAAGTTAGGCTGGGCCTCAGTCTCTATACAACTAATGCCCACTTTAAACCCATATTAGGAGCACACATTGAAATACTTTTTATGTGTGCATAATTAATCCTAGTCTTTTTTATGCCTCAAATATTTCAGTGGCTAAGAATGGAATGATTCACATGTATTTGAATTAACATAATCAGACTTACTGAGTAAATGGTTTAATTTATTTATATTTATGTCATCTCATAAGCTTTTTAATGTAATTTACTTAAGAGATTCTTCAGAATTATTGCATTATACTATAGGTTCTGAAATATATTGCATTGCTAAAATGTTTCTGTTGTAGTAATAATCTTTATTTTTCCTCACCTGTCCACTAGGTAGAGATTGGGGACTTTGAAAGGCCTTTCTCAACTCCAGCAGGACAAGGCACTTCCCAGTCCAAATCTAATCAAACATTAAAACAGGTCGTGGAGAAGTTTTATCCAAAAAGATATAAGGATGGCTGCTCAGAGGAACAGTTAAGGTACACTTGCTTTTCTTTAACAAACCACAAAACTGTGTCGTATAATGATTTCATTAAGCAATGATGGTAAGAATTAGATTCTATATAAACTAAACAAGTTAGATGTATCATTATTAAAATCTGATGTTTGTCACTTAATTAGGTTAAAATGTTTTTATTTATTAACATGTTTTCCACTTGTATATATACAATAGCATACCTAATGGGTTTCAGCAGTGGTATTGCTGTCAGACACATATATATTTGTGTCAAAACATGACAGTTGTGCTTGTAAAATGGAGGATTGCACTTCTAAGTTTAACAGAACCACTTTGCCATACTAGAGGATGTTCCTCTTAAGTCATTTGCTGTTCTAAAGTACACTGCCTACATACATAATGAGTGTTGCACATTATGTGTTTGCATGTTCTATGTGCAACAATTTTTCAAAGCTGGGCAATCTTTTTAATTGTTTTGTAACGAGCCAGAAGATTATGGCTGTCAAAATGAAAAGTATTTGTGTTAAATAAACAATAAATATGTATTAACTTTTTTGTTTTCAAATACTCAAGATTCTTTTGTTTCTTAAATTGACTGGCAGTGTTTTATTCTTCACTGCACATGAAATTTGGCACCTACTACATGATCTGGCCACTAGAATGTTGAGAAATCCAACAGTCATGTTTTGGTGGTGGTTTTTTAAAAGCAACTTTGAAATCTTCTGGCTACCAAGTCTGAAAATACACTATTTGTATCTGCAAAGATTTTAGTGTTTAAGGAAGTCGGCATGGCCCACTTCTAGTCATGTTCCCCAACTATATATCTCTTTATCCATAAATATAAATAAATTATATCACAGGGACAATGTGTTATGTGTGGAACTTTGACAAGCAAAGGTGGGTGTGGAACACTTAATATCGCTTATTTTTAATTGCATATCACGGGACAGGCAAATTGTAGTTTCTAGAGTGGACTACATTCATAAGCTTTTTATCAAAGAGGTCCAAAATACTTCAACCTGCTTCTTTGAGCAGCTTTTCTGGAGAGGCAATATAGAATTTTTCTAAACAAATTTTTAAAACTCAATTTTTGTTTAGTTTTTGTCATATTTTCCCCCTTCATTCAAAATTCACAAACCACATCTTTATGCTCGATGTCAATAGACAGCTTTGCCAGCGACTATCAACAAAGTGGATGGCTCTCCGTGGGCATTGTGCTGCTGACTGTGTGCGTATTTACCTTGCTGTTGTTCGAAAGTGGCCTTTCTTTGGTGCAAAGCTATTTGCAGCAAAAGTAAGAGTTTTCAATAAATTTCGGTTTTTATTTTAACATTAATGCAAAAAGTATGGTGAATGAACACTGTGTCTTACACTCCACTTTGATTTATTGTAAACTGATATCACTAGACTGGAAAAGTGAAACCATATCACTTTCTCAGAAAAATAAAACTGGTATACCTTCCCATAATTTGGAAAGTACTATGGAAAACTGTGGGCTGGATCCCATGCATTGTAAACTGAGCTGGAAATCAAATAACAATGACTTCAATTCATTTTTTTACATGCAAATAAACCTGTACACTGATTAGGGTTGCCTGTTGATTTGGGGGTGGAATCTGGGGATAGCAAGGTTTAAGGAAAAGGGGGATTTCAGCGGGATATAATGCCATATAATCTACTCCCCAGGGCAGCTGTTTGCTCTGGGAGTGCTGATCTTTGTCTGAAGATCAGGTATAATTTCAGATCTCCAGGCCCCACCTGGAGGTTGGCAACATAAGACTGACTTTTCTGCTGGGGCTTGGAAAATTGCCAAAATACTTATTTTTTTAACTGACTTCAACTACTCCGGATTTTTTGATATTCTGCTGTTCTGCTATCTGCAAAACAAAGCTTTGAATAGTTTGATATTTTATTCATTGTAATAAATGCAAATAATATCAATATATTTTCTTTCCAGTCTCTTTCAATATCTTCACTACAGAATGCTTTCGTATGGCTTGCAGTTTATGAAGATGGCATAAATGTTCTTGAATACAGCTGTATGGTAAGGAAAAAATAGTCTGAGTGTTGTGCAAAGGCAAATATAGTATGAAATTCATGAGCCACATTAATCAACATGCTCTCTCCATTCATTTTAGCAAGCTTCACCTAGGTATTTAATGTATCCTGTATACTTAGCTGCTTGTCTGAAATTTTAGCTTAAAAGAATATGCTTGAGAATTTCTGTATAGACTGATCAGTGATGTAGAATATTCTAATTACTTTGCACAAGAAATACTGGCCAAAATCCAAAGCACCATACATGAAAGGGAGGGGGTACCATGGAGACCTTTCAGCTGCTCCCTTACAGGGTTCAAGGAGGGATAGAAGGGGAGGTGCCAGATGGAATTAAACACACACACAATCTGTTTTTTTGAAAATGTGGCCACAGTTCATTTATTAACACAGACCCAAAGGAGCAATGGCACAGCATGGGGATGGATCCAAGCATTGGATGACCCACCTGCCGCCTGATGAACCCCTTTCCCTCAGCCCACCTGCTGGGGGGATTGCCTGTGGAGTAACAGGATACCCAGACACATGTGGGCGCCAGCCTCTACCTAGTCCCCTTGCCACCTGAAGTTGAAAGCCAGCCGGTGGCCCCCATCTGGGCATGTGGCTGAGTGGTTCCACACTCCAAGGCCCCTGGGAGTCCTCAGATTGGGGGAGGTGTGCACACAAGCCTGGTCTCCCCCCAAAGGATCCATCCCAATGCTCAAACCAAAGAATGGAGGAAACCATGCCCCTTTCTGGCCATAGCTCCTAAACTTGTAGCCAACCCAGCAAAACATCCCAGACTCCATTATGTCCATGTTCCAGTCGGAGAGGTGCACACCATCACTTCGAAATAGAGCAGGGTGCCTGAAGGAAACGTCAGGGTGTGTAATAACATCCCTGCCCAGAGTCCCAATAAACTGTGATACCGCCTTGCAGGTCTTCCTCCTGGCTAAGTCCACCTTTTTCTACACCAGCATCTCCCTCCATTCACAGCGCTCCAGCAAACTAGATCATATCAACTAAGGCTGGGCTCCAGTGCAGGCTTTCCCATATAGCCCCTGTGGGCCCACCACTTGCTCTCACGCCATGAATCCCCGCTTAATGAGGTGGGACATGCAAACCACTCTGCCCCTTGTCCCACCCTGCTGGGAGGTGCAGTGTGGCCAGCCCTGCCTCCTGCACCACAATGCTGGTGGAGGTAAGTCTTAGCCATGCTTCCCTCTGCCCCCAAATCACTCACTGCCCAAGAATAGTGAACCCACCAGAGTAACACCTGATAATCTGTGCTGACTGATTCTCTGTGAAAATGCAGTAATGCTTAGGTTACGTGGGACAATGATGAATGGATATATTTTACAGCAATGTGCCTTAATAGACTTTTCTGTATCTTATTAATACTTTGGTATATAGTGTTAAAGATTCAAGTTTCAATTAAATAAGGAAACTATGGAAGTGTTGTTCTTCTAAGGTATAGTTTTTATAAGTAGTTTATTTTTTTTATCCTAACTTGCCACAGCCAGTGTTGGAACTGCCTGTTTCACTTATAGACCAATCTTATGCATGCATACTTATTCAGTAATCCTTACAATAATCCTTACACATAAGTACATCCCATAGTTTTCATTGCCCAAGGAGGCATATGCAGTGTGTGCTTAAATAATATATGTTAGCCATTTAATAAAAGTCCTAATTTTACATAGTCCAATCATATTTATCTCAAAAAAGTGCAGAATTTTACAAAATATGCCGTTGAACAAAGACAAACTGATGAGCAATGTTTTCCTGTTTGTGGTGAACTTTTTTCTTTTGTTTTTCAAGAAATTAATAGTGACATATTTATACAAGAACCTGATGACCTTTGGAGGTTATCAAGATGATTTTATGCTGGTGGTTAATAACATGCACACACATGAAAAACCAACTGAGAAACTGCTATTTTCTATGACCAAATCAAAGGTGAGTATGTTTGCAGTGATGTTAATATGTTATAGGTAGCCATATACAAGTTATAATAATTTTGACTTTTTCTAATAGTTATAACAAGTCATGTTGACTATAACTAGCTTTTCAGACGTCAGTGATTTTTATGTATGACTAGTGACTCGGTAGTAGAGCCCAGCATGGGGACATGTAATGACTTCACTTGCTGGCACTGGGTTCTGCTAGCCATTCAGTAGCTGTGTGCCTGCATGGTTGACAGACCGCACCCAAAGAGTGCTTGTGAATGGTTCCTCCTCATCCTGGAGAGGAGTGACAACTGGAGTGCCTCAAGGATCTGTCCTGGGACCTGTTTTGTTCAACATCTTTATCAGTGATTTGGATGAAGGGATAGAGGGAATGCTTATTAAATTTGCAGATGTTACTAAATGGGGAGGGGTAGCAAATATGGTAGAAGACAGAGTCTGGATATAGGATGATCTTGACAGGCTGCAAAACTGGGCTAAAACAAATAACATTATAGCTGAAACTTAAAAACTAAACATTTGATTTCAATTAAAAATTAAAATTAAATACCAATTTTTATCCTTCTGAAACTGTGTTGAGAACATGAGAACCTCATAGGCAACACAATCTAACAGACTGGCTTTGTAGCTTCCACACGGGATTTTCGTGAAAGGAAAAAAAAAGTTTATTTCAGAAATCTTCTGGTACTTCTACTTTAGCATCATAGTGCTAAGAGTACAGTGAGATGCAACGTGGATATATTTTAGCTGTGGCTTTCTGACCTTTCTACACACCATAAAATTACCATGTTTTAAAGGAGGAACCCATAGGCATCATGGCAGTAGCAAGCACCTTTCCTGGTTCCTCTCAGGTATTTTTAGAATGCACGTGGGGCCTGGTGGGGCTTCTGCCAGGAAGGATTCTGATTGGCTGTTGGAGATCGGATTCGCTGTGCAAATTTTTAAAAAATTGCATCAGTTTCTGCCACCACAGCACAAGGATCTTGGTAAACTGTGTGTAAGCAAGAAAATACTTTTAAAATATATGTTCATTTTAAAAGGCATCCTGTTAAGCAGAGCTTCTGTCTGAAGTGCACAAGAATTACTACTAGAATTCTGCATAAGATCATTCCCTGATGCTTTTTGGTTGGCTCTCTCTCTTGCATCGTCCATTCTGGTTGACTACACCTCCTGTATTAGCCATTATGTGGTTGTGCTCACCATTCTGTGTCATAATTCCAAAGGGACTGCAGGCTCAAAAAGGTTTGGGACCCTGAACTAATCACAGAATCATAGAGTTGGAAGGGGCCATACAGACCATCTAGTCCAACCCCCTGCTCAATGCAGGACCAGCCTAAAGCATCTCTGACAAATATTCATCCAGCCTCTTCTTGAAAGCTGCCAGTGAAGGGGAGTTAGCCACCTCCCTAGGCAGCTGATTCCACATTTGAACCACTCTGACTGTAAAAAAGTTTTTCCTGGTATCCAGCTGATATTTTTCTGCATGTAATTTAAACCCGTTGCTTCAGGTCCTGCCCTCCGCAGCCAACTGAAACAGCTCCTTGCCCTCCTCCAAATGACATCCTTTCAAATATTTAAAGAGAGCAGTCATATCCCCCCTCAATCTCCTTTTCTCCAAACTAAACATTCCCAAGGCCCTTAGTCTTTCCTCGTAGGGCTCAGTCTCCAGACCCCTGATCATCGTCGTTGCTCTCTTCTGCACCCTCTCGATTTTGCCCACATCCTTTTTGAAGTGAATGTTTGTTAGAGCCCTTTGAGTTTTGTGGTGACATCAGAATGCACCTTAAGGAAACTAGTAGAAGAGTTAGCTTACAAAGTGAAGCTGGTTAAAGGAACAAACCTAAGGTACGTCAGCTTGGAAGTAACCCCCATGTTATTAATTGGGGCTTACTCCCAGGAGCGTCGTGGTAGGTTTGCAGCCCAACTCATCTACTTTGGGACTTAGGTTGTAGGCCATCCATGGAAGTAGCAGATAATCCTGCAGAAAGCCAGGAAACTACACAATTCATCAGTGGCATTTCTGTTAGGTAAATGCATCTATATCTCATTCATTAGTTTAAAATGTTTGAAAATGCATCAGCATCACTAAAAAAGCTGCTAGTTATTGGTTTGGGTCTTGGTGATTTCCAAAGCAACGTGTGAATGTCAAACTGTCAATAAGCAGCACATTATCTTGTTTGCTTAAAGTTAGTTCTCTTATACTTCAAAAATTTACCAGTGACATTTTTTTAAATTTCAGATTCTTGAGATCACTCTTCATATTGCCAGCTACATTAACAATCTGCATCAGCAAAAAGGATCTGCTCACCATTTCTCTGCTCCTGCAATATTATCTCTTCAGGCAGAAAGACAAAATTGCAAGGACATTGGTTGTCACTCATTTTTGTTGAAGAACAGACCAACTAAAGGACCTACTTTGTTATGAAAACATCATAGCTATGGAAATGAATAGTGGTTGCATGCTGGACAATTGCACTGCATTGTGCTAGAGGAGCACAAATAAAATAGTGGATTTTGATTATTCATTAGTGATACTACCCATGAACTAGTTCTGGCTCAAGCTGAGAGTGAGGTAAAAGATGACCTCATTTCTTTAAAGACTTTTGGGTATCTAAATACTTGCATATCCAAATATTTAAATAGATGGGTTTTCCTATATAGACCCTGTAAACCTGAAATGAAGGCTCATTCCCCCCCTATATGTGCAATTAAGAAAAAGAAGAGGCCATCTTAAATTCACTACAAGTTAGTTACATACAGCAATAAAGAGTGAAACCATTTTTTAGGGGGATGAGTTTACATTCTGGGATATCTTTCTTTCAGGTCAATATGGGTACATGTATGCAATCAAGAAACATCATTAATGTGAATACCAAGAAATAACCAATGTTTAACCACCCTTTCTTGTACCCCCAAGTGATCCTTTTTAATATTCTTTGATTTATTCCTTACATTAGAATTTGTAAATACAAGAGTACCTTCTAATTACAACTTTGAGTATGTTGAACCAGCATTAAGAGATTTTTAGAAAGTTTTCCAACACAAGCCTTTTGCTTTTCATTTTGGGACCCCAATATTAAAAATTATCAGTTTCAAGGTTAGTTTACACATGCTTGTTTGCCACTAAATTATGTATTTACTTGATTGTTTAGCAAGTAGGGTGAGTCCATACATGCATAGTGATCATATACTAGATGCAGAGCTGCTGTATATTCTCAGGCACAATACTGTTAAATGAAAGTAGATTTTTAGTATTATTTTTTACAAGAGGTGAGTATTTGTCGATAAGGAAAATCCTCCCACTTCATCTCCTTTTGCTTGCCTCCCACTATCACCACTGCTTTTTCCTTTCCCTCCAACTCTTTCCCCTTCCCCACTGCTGTAATTTTTTAAAAAATCTATTTATATGGTGTATTGACCATGATCTCACAAGATCTCAGCCTTTTTTAAAAAATCACTTCTCTGTTCAAAGGTATGTGTAATATTAAAAATCTTGTACCAGGCCCCATTATACAGTTTGATCTGCACTCTGAAGTCAGGTTCAGAAAAAAAGGTATATGGTTATGGTTTTCATTTTCTAGAATGAAAACAGATAATAAGAGAAATGAAGAAGAGAAAACCACCCTTATTTTTCATACATGTTAAATACGAAGATGGGGTGCAAGATGGAGGAAGAAAAAAGGGTAGTAAAATGTGAGAAGGAAAGTGTAGAAGGTGTGTTGTGTGGTGCAATCCTAAACATATTTACTGAGATGTAAGTTTCATTGAGCTCAGTGGGCTTACTCACCTGGAAGTCTGATTACATATGAAGCTGCGTTATATGGAATCAGACCTTTGGTCCATCACAGTCAGTATTGTCTACTCAGCCTGGCAGCAGCTTTCCAGGGTCTCAGGCAGAGGTATTTCACACCACTTACTGCCAGCTTCTTTAACTGGAGATGTCAGGGATTGAACTTGGGACCGTCTGCATGCCAAGCAGATGTCTACCACTGAGCTATAACCCCTCCCCATTAAGATTGCAACCAGAGTGTATTAGGCCATAATAGCTGGGGTCAGTGTTTTAATCAAAACATTCTTATAAAGGCATCCCTTATATCATTACATTCATGCAGGATATATAAAGTAATGTCACTTGTTTTCAATGTGTAATTTCTAGGAATTCTGCTACTCATTTCTCTGTTTCAGGAGAGGAAATTTCAGGTTACCAAGCCTGAAAAGCCAAACACTTAACTACACATTAAAGCCAACCTACATTTAAGGGCCTATCAGGCTAGAATGTAATAAAATAACTATGAATTCAAAGATGATTCTTAGAGCGAGCACCAACTGTTTTACTTTGATTTTTTCCCAAAATCTACAAATTATCTTATTGATTCAAAACAATCAACTGAAAGTCAGTGAATATTATGATATCTAGTTATATATTTACATGGGTCCTAGCTGACACACTTGGGCACTGCTTGTGAAGTCTGCTTATAATTTTAAATGGCTAGCTAGTAAATCTCATTTCATTGTTCTGGTATTCTAAGACTAATCATCATTAAAGGAAAGGACTAATTCCCTCCTCTACCTTGTTCTTCTACTCTCTTTTCTTCATATCTAGTCTTTTAGATTTACATGCAGCAGCAAGGCTAGTGTTTTTAATGTTTTTATGTGTAGCACCTGGTTACTATACATGCTATTGAAATAGTAACTAGCAATAATAATTAGCAGAATAATAATTCTGATGACAGACAATAAAAATATGGTTCTAACACACATGCAGATTATCGGGATACTGCAGTCACTGAGGGATGAACATGCATGTGTGAGCTTGGGACCACAATATCTGTCAGAGCACCTCTCCCAACCCCAATCTACCCAGATACTGCTCTCAACCTCTGGGGCCTTCCTCCAGGTGCCAACCCCTTGAGAGGCTTGGAGGGTGGCAACTATGGGGAGGGCCTTTTTGGTGGTGGCCCCCTGTCTTTGGAACAACTTCCCTGCTGTGGCCTGCCTGGTGACAAATTTGCCATCTTTTTGGTGCCAGGTTAAGACAGCCCTCTTTGCGGAGACCTTTAAAAACCTCCCTGGTCATGCAGGGGTCCGATACAATTAGCCAGGTACTTTTCTTTCACTTTGAGTTAGGTCTTTTTGGGCCTGGTCTGTTGTTTTTAATGTTTTTTCATGTTATCTTAAATTAATTTTTAATTCTTAATGTTTTATCTAGTGTATTTTATTGTTCTTATACTTGTTGTAAACCACCCAGAGAGCTTCGGCTACAGGTGGTATAGAAATGAAATTTGGCAGGGAGGGCAGAGTAGAAATTAAATAAATAACAACAATAGCTCTGCCTTGCTTTAACTGAAGTGCATTTATAAGCGGTACAGCATTTACCTAGAAAAAAAATCTTTCTAACAGGTTAGTTTGCAGGAGAAAAAAAACTGGTAAATGCCAATGGTTAAATCACTGATTTATATCTAATGATCTGGGGTAGTCTACAAGGAGCATATATTTATTATTTCTTTTACCGCTAATAGTTGATGCCAAAGAGTTTTGTTTCTTTATGAATTTGAGATGTTTTTGTGTTTTTAAAATGAAATTTCTGATGTTTGATGGTAAACTATATTTTAAATCTGGAGTGCCTCTGAGCTAGTTCTCCTTTTAAAGAGCTATTACCAATTTAAAAGTTTTCATAAAAGAGGATGTTATAAATAATGTGCAACAGAACAGACTAAAATCACTAACACTAAAGAAGACAAATTATTCAGGTTAACTGTACCTCTTTGGGTGTCTACTGTGCCTGTAAACAAAGTTATAACTCTGTTATAACTTTTGAAACTGATGATGGCTCAAGCATACATAACCAGACAGCATAAAACATCCAATTAAGAATGCAATAGGACTGGGATTATAAAATTAGTAGACAATGCAAACAGAAAATTGTCTAAATTATAAGACCATAAACAATGCCGAAAATGGATTACAAATGTAGAAGACAATGCAGTAAAAGCAAGATAATACATACCATAAACCCTGCAATATACTACTATCCTATTGCCATATAAAAGCACCCTCCTGGACTGTTCTATTATGTTGCAGTTCTAATCCATTCATTCATTAT
Source organism: Gekko gecko (assembly GCA_029375565.1). Lineage (NCBI taxonomy): Eukaryota > Metazoa > Chordata > Lepidosauria > Squamata > Gekkonidae > Gekko > Gekko gecko. The sequence continues at coordinate 61,839,959 of JAPDNY010000001.1, read as the reverse complement.
GCCCTTCTGAACATTTCAATTTTGCACTTTTGGCAGAATGATAAAAGTGTGAGAGCATTCTGAATGTACTGTAAGTTACAGAAGTAGTAGGCAGCCCCTGGATCACCATTTAGAGGAGTGGGTGGCCATCCTAAGAGGTAGAGTTGGCAGGCATTTTACACTGCATCTATAATCATGTTTGCTGCTTGTTTCAAAGTAATTTAGTAATACCAATAATGTTATACCTTGATTTTTTTATGGTACAGTTTTAAAATGAAGTAGTTGGTTATTGTATCACACATGATCTCAACCACTACTACATGTTCTTGCCCCAGTTCAGCAAAATCAATCTATGTGCAAAAGCAGGCTTTTGCACACACATCACTTGCTAGATTAGGACCTGAAAATGTACTTTGATGAATATCAGGGTATACATCCAAATTTGCATCTGAAAGCTGACACTGCCCTTCCTCATTGTAGTATCTTCAGCAGGATGTATATTCTAATCTTACAAATGCAATTCTTAGATGCAGTGAGAGCTGAATTGGAGTGTCTTGGTTAAATAATGTGTCAGTGACGGTATGGACAGTCAGGAGAGCTCTCCCTGGGGATCGAAGTTACATAGGTCAGTTTAATTCAGAAATGCAAAGTCCTTGAAAATGTTTAATGACCTTAATAAAGAGATATTTTAATGGTACTTTTACTTCATATAAATTAATGTTCTATTGTAAAGTATTTGTTCTGTTGTAGAGTATTTGTATTTTACTTTGTGGATATTTAGCATTTTTTGTATAAGATATTTTTATATGACTGTAAAACATTCTAATAAAGAATATCAAAGAAAGCCTGTAGGAAATTATTCTGCAAGATTAGTCTAAAGCAGTTTTAATTCTACAGCAGTATTTAGTTAATTTAAATCTCTCACTTATGGAAACATATTTACACACAAATATTAAATGTGTAGACTATTTCACAAAAACAATAGTAGCACAGTAAAGGACGCAAAGGATGTGTGGAGCTGCAGTGGCTCAAGTGGTTAAGATGCTGAACTGCAGGCTGTGGAAGGTCAGTAGTTCAGCAGTTCAAGACCCGGGTGCTGCAAGATGGAGTGAGCTCCCGTCTCTAGTTCCAGCTCCTGCCAACCTAGCAGTTCGAAAGCAAGAAATTGCAAGTAGATAAATAGGTACCACTTCGGTGGGAAGGTAACAGCGTTCTGTGCACCTTGGTGTTTAGTCATGCCGGCCACATGACCACGGAAACGTCTTCGGACAGCGCTGGCTCTTTGGCTTTGAAACGGAGATGAGCACCGCAACCCTAGAGTCGGATTCGAATGGCTTTCGAGCAAGGGAACCTTTACCTTTAAAGGACACAAGGCAGAAGCACCATGTTTTTTAAAAGGACACAATTGAACCAAGCAGCTGTCAAGCAGCTCCAGAAGAGTAAGATATTCATGTGTGTCCTCCCAACTGAATATTTTAAGCTGATTTTTATATGTTCATTTTCATCTCATAAGACTTTAAAGACCTAAAGACTACACCATATATAAAATGTAAACTACTGAAACCCCTGGATCAGATACCAGTCAAATGAATTCCTGATAACATGATTATTTTAACTGCCTTGGTGCAAACAGGACCCAAAACACGTTTGTGGCAGTTGCCAGTAATGGTGATTCCTTCCGCATACTAGGGATGTCCACAAGGACCTCACTGGCAATTCGAAACTAGGACGCAGAATAGGCGCGGTCCACTTTCTTTGCCGTTAGTATGAAACTCGCAACCGAATAAGCTGTTGCCAAAGAACTACGTCTCCCATGATGCTTCTTCGCGCCATGTCTCCAGTATTGTTACTATGGAGACCGAGAGTCGGCAGAGGCCTACAAATTTAGAGTGCTATTTTCGTCGAGTCCAAAGAACGATGCCTGGGGCCAGGTAACTAGACTAATGTGCGGAATCCCCTTTTCTTCGCCCACGCTTCGCATCTGTGTCTGGTGCATCCAGCGGTTGTTAACTTGGGGCTCGGCTTTCCACTAGGAGGAGAAAGTGGGTGTCGTTCTGAATGTTTTTGCGTGATTCCTACATGTACGTATGGCACATGCTAAGTGCCTGCACCCCAAACTTCTCCCGCCCTTCCCCCTTTCAGGTTATCTCTTTTCGCTGGTCTGTATCACAATTCGTAGCGACAAATGGCAAAATGCCATTCTTCGCTCTTCAGTGTTTCTGCCCGGTCCCAACCTAGTATTTTGGACTTACTTGTATTTTTCTAGCTGTCAAATTTCTTTGCTCAAAAGATTGTTCATGATTTAAATAGTATCTTGACATTTTGTTTACCGAAAAGATTCCTAATTCAATACAGACTTTTGAGCATAGCAACAATGTAATGTGCTACCCTGGCCAACAGACGCTGCCTTGGAAGTGCCGCATATAATATTCAATGGGGCTTGTTTGTTCCCAAGTAAATGTGGGTAGAGTTGGCGCTGTCAGCAATATAGGCTGATGCTATATGCCTGTCTACTGTAAGGTAAATCTAACATGATTCAGTGGGATAATTTCACTAGACGCGATATAGAATTCCCGCAGTTCATCCCAAACCTGCGCAATGCCTGGTCGAAGGTAAGTCCTGCAGAATTCAGTAGGATTTCCTGTTGAGTAAATGCAATTGGATAGAAGCTTAGGAGTCTACTGCTTCTTATAATTAAAATGCCAGTGGAAATTTTATGTTATTCTTTTTGGTTAGCAACTTCTGGGTAATCCCTTCTGATTAGCAGATTTCCAGGTTTTTCGTGAAATCAGGGGTTTTTGCTATAACCATTTCAGGATCTATTGGTTTCAGACTAGTTTATACTTTGATGGACTCTCTCTACTTTTAAGTTAAATAAACATTTCCATTGCCTTTCCCTGTGTGTAGTAAAAAAAAATATTAAAATCAGCACTCAATAAACCTATTACCATCCAAAATGGATGGCTGACTTTTATGAAGCAATTTGAAGTTTGGGTCCCAATAAGATTGCTTATCTTTATTTTAAAAGATTACAAAAAAAGAAGGAAATAAAAATGTAATAAAAGTGTAAAGTGACATTCTAAATAAAGAATCCAATAAAGATGCATTCCATTTCAAGCCCCAGCATTTAATATTTTTTCAGTAGAAACAATGGGAAAATTTGAATAAAGTATAGGATTCCTGTATTCAGGATTCCCTTGTATTTAATGCAGAAAGTGTGGCTACAATGGGAATTTGTCAAAAGTGGTAATGCTGTTAGAAATTACAAGCCGGGGACCTTCAAGGACTTGCAGTGGAGCATCTCATTTTCTTTTGCCCCACTACTTCCTCTTTTCCTTTCCTGAAAGCCCCCACAGCCTCTCCCCTTTTCCTGCTTCCTTCTCTCCATTCCACATAGTACCCACTCTACCTATGTCTGCCCTCCTGCCTTCAAGGTTTCCCTCCCCCTGTCATATTCTGCCCAGGAAAACTATGGCCCAGTTGTGTGGTGGGGCACCTGCAAGGAGTTGCAGGGGCCACCTCAGTCCTGTATCCACCTTTCCACACTATTTCTTCTTTCCCTCTTCTTGGCAGCTTTCATATCCTCACTTTTGCCTGTCTCCTGTCTTTACGATGCACCAAACATCCTGCCTTTTAACTGCTCCATAGCTATATTTATTATTTATTTACTTCACATATACTCCACCTTTCTCCACAATAGGACACAAAAGAAGCTTATATCATTCTCTTCCTCACAACTACCTTGTGATGTAACTTGTACTGAGAATTTGTAACTGGCCCAAAGTCAGTCTGAGCATTTTGGCGGAACAAAGATTTGAACCTGGGCCTCCCAGATCCTAGCTTGAGACTCTAACTGCTGCAACACACTAACTTTCGTGGTGTGGCTGCTGTTGAATAGTAGCAAGCAACTGAGTCTGGCTGAGTCATGGAATTTGCATGATATTGTCACCCAGTAGTTGCTGTCAGGCCTGGCTCCAGTGACTCCTCCCTCGGAGGTCAGAATAGCACTGGAAAGGGCCTGCCTTTTACTGACAGAAACCAAGGGTTCAACTGGTAATACATTTTGGTTGCTGAGTAATAGCCACAGAAGGCTGATTCTGTTATTTGGGGGATCTTAGCCCCCCCCCCCCAGTTGTTGTTATTTTTAAAGAGTTCCGATTTTTCTGCAAAACTGAGGCTTTTCTAAGGTTTGTAGGAAAATCTGGGTTCATGGCTCCAGTGTCTGTGTTTACATATCCACAGATTTGGCCATGTTGAGAATTAGATATATTGATGATTGCTAATGAATCATTTCCATACCCCTTTTTGTTTGCAAAGCATTTGCCACATGTATTGTGTTTCCTGTGCTACTGGTTACTATTTCTGCTTTATCAATAGAAAACTAAGGCAGATAAAGAGAAACTAGCTTTAGGCTACGTAATTAGTCATAGCAAAAACTAAGATATGGAATGAGGTCTGATTATCCCCCTCCCCCCAATCTTCTAGTTTTTGTGATTCAGGTCAAAATTTTCATGTACCCCCTGTACAGGTTTCTTGAACCCTCTCACCTCCAGTCCAGGAGATAAGAAAGGTCCAATCCCTGATACTATGCCAGCACGTGCAGAATCTCACGTTTCTCCCACACCCCTCCAGGAATGAGAGATACCAAAGACCCACATGCTTCAGGAACACTTAAATCAGTATTCTGCCACCAGGACCTATTTAAGGATGTTCCCAACTCAGACAGGAGCATAGGTCCCACTTCCTGCCAGGTTTCTGGGAATTAACAACTTATCAGCTCTGGGCTAGAGCTGCAGCTAATTAATTAATTAATTAATGGATATCTAGGCTTGGCATCTGTGCATGCCATCTGTGCAGGTGACAAAAGTCACAGGGACATGTTATCAGCTAGGCCATTTGGGGCCTAGTATGAATGAACCAGGAAAGTCTTTTCCTATACACCCCCTATCCCCACAGTTACTTTAAGCCCTGGTAAGTGGGAAAGATGGGAACACTTATTGTGCCTATCTTTTAATCACACTGGTGTTTTATCATACCACCCAAGGGATAATTCAAGTTCAAGGAAACAGCTCAAGGTTAACACACATAGTCTTTCTATTATTGTGGTCTGCTCCATGCTTGCCTTGGGGCTGTTTTTTAGGGTAACCTAATACATCTAGGGAGCTGCGGTGGCTCAAGTGGTTAAGACGCTGAACTGCAGGCCGTGGAAGGTCAGTAGTTCAGCAGTTCGAGACCCGTGAGTACTGCATGACAGGGTGAGCTCCCGTCTCTCGTTCCAGCTCCTGCCAATCTAGCAGTTCGAAAGCAAGAAATTGCAAGTAGATAAATAGGTACCACTTCAGTGGGAAGGTAACAGCGTTCCGTGCGCCTTGGTGTTTAGTCATGCCGGCCACATGACCACGGAAATGTCTTCAGACAGTGCTGGCTCTTTGGCTTTGAAACGGAGATGAGCACCGCAACCCTAGAGTTGGATTCGACTGGCTTTCGAGCAAGGGAACCTTTACCTTTAATACATCTAGACTTCACAGAGTTACCATGTCATGTGGAATTTGGGCCTCAAACTGCAGTTAGCCATACAGGAACTGAATTACTGCAGTTTGCATGTTGCTTCATACCAACACGCAAGCTTTCTCACTATTTTTCCAAGCCAAAGGATGCTTTTTTGCCCTTTCTCATCTTTATGGAGGGCATTTTTAAATAGTGAATTTTCACCTTGGAAATCTCTCCTTATAATAATTATCTTTTGGTTTCATAAGATTCCATGCGCTCCCATTGGCTGTAAAATGCCCTCCCTCAGCCATTGGCCCATCAGCCACCACTCAAGAGTACTCACGTGCCATTGGCTGGGTGCTGGGTCTGCTCCTTTTCCCCACCCCTCCCCCTTCAGACAGATTTGCATGTCAGATTTACTGGCAGACCAGCTCTCTCTCCTGAGGAAGACTGTTCTCTTGACTCCTGTGAGGGACTGTCCCCTCAGTGGCTGTTGGTAGGCAGCCAAGCTTGGTTCTGTGAGTAAAAAAACAAAGGACTTTCAGCATAACCCCCTCCCCCGCCCATAACCCCCTCCCCAATGGCCACTTTCCTGTCAGAATAAGTGGAAAAAGGCTCTTTCTCTTGCTTAGCTTCAGCATGGCTGGCTGGCTAACGAGGTGGGCCAGCGACCATCAAACCATTTTCTTCAACTCCCCGCTGTGCAGCTGACTTTCCCCTAAAGTTGCCAATCTCTAGGTGGGACCTGGAGATCTCCCACTGTTACAATTGACCTCCAGATGACAGAGATCAGTTCCCCGGGAGAAAATGGTTGCTTTGGAGGGTAGACTCTATGGCATTATACCCTGCTGAGTCCTTCCACCCCCCCCCCCAATGCTGCCCTCCACAGGATCCAGCCCCCCCCCAAATCTCCCAAGTATTTCCCTAATCACCTGTACTTTCTCCTCTGTCAGTAAAAGGCCCTTTCCACACCTATGTTGGCCTTTGGGAGAAAACTCATTGGGCCCAGTCCTGATCAGGTTGCCAACTCCAGGTGGGCAATTCCTGGAGATTTGAGGGATGAAGCCTGGAGAGGGTGAGGTTTGAAGAGGGGTGGCACCTCAGACGGGTACAATGCCATAGACTCCACCCTCCAATCCAGCAATTCCCTGTTGGGGAACCATTGTTGCCAATCTCCAGGTGGGGGCTGGAGATCACTCAAAATTACAACTGCTCTCTAGGAGGGAGGGGGGAGGAGAAGGAAAACTAAAGGTAGCTTGATGGTTGGCTGGGAGGGAGATAGGGTTATCAACTCCAGGTTGGGAAATTCCTGGAGATCTGAGGGGTCGAACCTGGAGAGGGTGAGTGTTGAGGAGGGGTGGGACCTCAGACAGGTACAATGCCATAGACTCCACCCTCCAAACCAGCCACTCCCTCCTGGGGAACCACTGTTACCAATCTTGGGAGTGGGCTGGAGATCACTCAAAATTACTACTGCTCTTCAGGTAGCAAAGATCAGTTCCTCTGGAGAAAATGGTGGACTCTGTCATTATACCCTGCTGAGATTGCCACAGCAATTGTAACTGAGTGCCCAAAGCCGGGGCACTCTCCCAGAGCCTCTTTCTAGAGCCCGTTGTATTTATTTCCACAACAGGCCCTATTCCTAGTTCATCATAAATACATTGTTTAGTTTCAGTAGGAGTTGAAGTGACTGTATCATAAGCCTGTCTCAAGCCTTCTTGTGCCTTTGCTTTTCAGTGGACTGATTTTAATCCATTGGGGAGGGTTAGTTAGAGACATGTGCATTTGTGTAAATGTAGCACTATTAAAGGAGAAAAGCCCTGGTCTGGATGGTCCAGGCTAGCCTGATCTCATGAGATCTCAGAAATTAAGCAGGGTCAGCCCAGGTTAGTATTTGGATGGGAGACCACCAGGGAATGTGAGGGTTGCTATCCTGAGACAGGCAATGGCAAACTACCTTTGAATGTCTCTTGCCTTGAAAACCCTGTGGGGTTGCCATAAATCAGCTGTGACTTGGTGTTTTCCAAGTTTTCCAAGTAAGTCTAAGAGAATGATGCATATATGATAGGAAAAGGGTGAAGACAGTAATAGAGCAAGTGTGGAGGTCTGTACTGAGACTGTTATAAGATAAAAAGCCATATCCCCACATGTCAACCAGAGCATCATAGAGTTAGAGTGAAAGAAAATAGCAGTGCAGTCTTAAACAGTTAATCACACCTTTCTAAGTCCATTGAAGTTAATGGATTTAGAAGGGTATGACTCTGTTTAGGATTGCACTATCAGTCTATGAATCTGATCTATAAATGAGTGCTGGTCTGGAATATTTTATAGCTCAAGTACCCCAGATGAAAACATCTCTCTGTACTCTCCCATACTGCTATTGTCATTTTATTTACAAAGACAACAGTACAGCACACAGTAAAAAGTAGGAAAGAATAACAAAAAACAACCGTGAGCTGAATTTACTGCAAAATATTCACAAAGGAGACTATTGTCTGGAATAAATCTTTCCATATAATCCATCATAGGAAAATGTTGAAGCATGTTGTGGTCCTGATACATTGAAGCTGCCTTTAGGGGGAAAGATTAGAGCTGAGGAGACCTTGCCCAGTGCTGAAGTAATAGAAAAGCATTATCTTAAAAGGAGATGGAATGAGACTCTCAGTAGTTGTTCTTTGTTCCTGAGGAAGGATCAGAAGTCTGAAACACTGGAAAAACTACCTAGGAAAAGTGTTGGACTTTTTGGATATTTATCTTGTATATTTATTCTTATCTTCTTCATTTTCCTATGATGGACTTCTTTGGCTTCTGCATTTTCCTATGATGGATTATATGGATAGATTTATTCATTATGCATTTCACTTTGATGAAGTTCCCTTTGTGAATATTGTCATTTTACTTAACAAACATATTTGCAGAAGGAAAGCCTCCAACCAAATATATTTATGTATAGCTGACAAAAATAAATTATTAGCGAAGGTAATCCTGCAGATATTTTGCTCACAGTCAAATATTCCTATGACATGCCTACCATAACTTTCTCAACCCTGGCCCCTGCCTGGTGGAATGCTCTGCCAGAAGACATTGGTGCCCTGCGGGAGTTGTTACCTTTCCACAGGGCATGCAAGGCAGAAATGTTCTGCTGAGCCTTCAGTTGAGGACAGCGATGGGGCATCCTTTGGCACTTTTACATAAGTCCCCATCCCTAATAACCCCTCCCCCTAGGGAGGCTGGGGAGTTGGAACTCTTTCCACCATCTCATATTTTGTACATATGTTGTTTTTATTTATTGGTACTTATTGGCCTGTTTTAATTAAGTTTTAAACTGAGGTTTGTACATTATTTTGTTGTAAGCTGCCCTGAACCCTACTTCAAGGGAAGGGTGGCCTAGTAAATTAATTTAATAAATAAATAAACTTAATCTTTCACAAAGCACATTTTCAATGAGAAAGGAAGGAGAGAATATATGAAGTTGGGAGGTCTTAAGTAGAAACACTACAAGCTTATTTTGTATGAAACATTTTTTTTTTGTTTTCTCTCCCAGTGATACCTTATGGGATATTGCTAAAGCTGAAGTTGAGCAGAGAGAAAACCAGGAAGGTGACAGAGATGGACTGGAATGTTGGGAAAGATCCATATTCTTTATTGGAAATAAAAATGGGGTAACTGATTTTACCAAATTACCATATATTTAAATTAAATGAAATTGTTTAAAAATAGTTAATAGTTGAATTATCCATTCTAGCGAGACAAAATCTTTCCTGCACTGCATGGGTTCAGAAATCTGTATATATGCAAAATATTCTTAGTAGCGGCTAAAATAGCCAGTTCTTAAATGAAGTATGTTCCATTTTCAGTAATTATTTGGTGTATAATTTCATATTTTGGAACCTCCCTGAGTGAAAATAAACTCCTGCTGTTTAAATGGCTGGATTATTAGAACTGACCTATATTCATATTTTCAATGATACTTCTGTATTGCTAGATGTCAGCTTGGCAGTATTCTGATTGCCACTGCTGTTCTAATCTGAACACATCTATTTAAGTAAACACCTCTGAATTCCTCATATATTTGATAGCCTTTTGACCTTTGTTCAGAATTCCTCTCCACCAGTTCCACTATGTATATAACAATGATTGAGGCTTTATTTGATACGTATGATGAAGAGAGCTCTAGCCTATGCTTTAATAAATGTATTAGTCCTTAAGATGTTCCATGACTCCATTCTGTTTTTGCAGCAACAGACTAACATGGTAGCACCACTGTAATTACTTAAAGAAATCTACAGTCCTAAGAATACTAAGAATGGAATAAAATGTGACTTACTTCCAAGTAGACCAGCTGAAGATTGCTCTCTCAGTGTACTTAATACAAAGATGTTAGAAATGTTGGTAACCAATATTATCAAATTAACTGTCAATGAATAAAAAATAAACTACATTGAACCTTAAGAAATTGATTTTTTTCCTTTGAAAAAAACCTGTAACAATTAATGTTAAGGACCATTTTTCATAGTAAGCTGTCTCACCTAGCACCTGCATTATTACTGCAGCTATACACCCAATTTATATTATGTTTATATGTATTTCATGAATTCTTTGATTTCCATTTCATTAGTTTACAGCAACTCCACTAGGAGTAAATCATTAGATTAACCTGTTATTTACAATTACCAGTGATTCCCCAAATGAATACAGTTGGCTAGACTGATTGCTACTGTGATGTCTTTATTTCTAAGTATTCTGTTTCTATAACTATATTTGTCATCTCTGCTAGTTTATAATAATAATAATAATAATAGCAGTGTAGCTACCCTCTGATAGAAAGTTGGCAGCTAACTTTCCAGTAATCAGACTACAAATAATTGTGTAAGTTTATAATAATCAGACACTTTTGGGGGGATTGATTAGAAGAATGCATTACAACACTTAAATTGATATAATGTTTATACTGTAATGACATTACAAAAATGTTCCATGTTGTTTTTTAATTTCTAGGGAAAGACTACTATTATATTGAGGTGTCTTGACAGGTATGTGTTAAGTTTTGAGACGTATTTTATAGTTCCTGGGCACTCAGTATTCTAACTATCATGAACGACTTTTTAGGGCTATGGCAAAACAAGGTGCTTTCAAATAATGGAAATATGAGTGGGATTGTCCACTAACCATGGCTCTTTCCCTGAGGCAAGAGAGAAGGCTCCTAAGGTCAAGGAGAAGACTCTTCTGTTAATAAAATTAATCCATTGGATCCATCCTATGTTCTCTAAAACAACTGTGGTGAAACACTACCAACTATATGATATGTGAACACCAGCACTGTAACTGTGTGCTCTACATGAACTTTGCTGCATTATTATTCATAGGCTAGCAGCAGTGATTATACCAAGCCCGTGATCTTTAGTCCTTGCAGGGCAGTGTGATGGTTTGAGCCAGTAGATAAGGGGTCTACAACCTATGGCTAAGGTATATTGTAGCAGTATAGGATGCTAGAATTAACCAGTGTGTGAAGAGAATGGGAGGCAAAGATTTTTATAGGTCTAAAGGGATTCTTGGAGATCTTGGAGATAGAGATGAAAATTGCAAGTGATCCAAGTGCAAACCGTACACATTTCTTATTGTGAGATCTGTGTGCCACCAGTGATTGGTTTGCAGAACCTTTAAGCATTATTAATCGACATGTCAGTTATCATTAATGTCAAGTTGTATGTTTTCAGTTCTACAAATGGGCTTTCTTATATTTGAGACTCAACCACAAATAGACCAGCACCTATGATAACTCACTACAAAGGATCCAATCCACGTGCTGTAAAAACATGAATTATTATTCAAAAATATATCTTTCTCCATAGTTTTCTTCATACAAAAATGTTACAAGGAGACACAATCTCAAAAAGTGGAACACAAAGGCAGTGTAGGTTTAAGGACACTATTTATACAGTCCAATATCTTGTGCCGAGGCACACAATTTCAGAATAAAGTCCAACAGTTTAACTCCCACATTGCCTTATAGAAGGCACAGCCATATAATAAACATTCTGTTTTTAAAAGGCAGAGCCATATAATTAATGTTCTGTTCTGATGGGGCATGTTGACCTTCCTTCTTTCTCCCATTTCTCAAAAGAGCTTCATCTGAGAATCGACTGTGACCAGTCAGTAGCAACATTTTTTCTTTTAATCTTGAGAATCAGTAGCCTACAATTTTCTTTCCAAGTTCTATGCCTTTTTTTTTCTAATGACACATAGCTATGGAAAAAGAAATCTGCCATCCACAGTGAGGCTGACTTTGATCCTTCGGTCTTCCCAAATTGCCTGTCTTACTTTGGCCTCATAATAATATCTGTGGCAGTCAAGAAGGTTCCACAGAGAGGCATTCATGGTGGCTTAGTTATAACATTCTGTTTCCCAAAATTTTGGTATTTTATGAAATTTATTATTTGGGCCAAATAGTAAGCTGGTATGGGTGTGGTTTAATATATTTTATATATTAGTAAGTTTGTTTATAATGTATTGGTACACATTCTGCATCCTTAGCTGGACCTGGGTAAAAATGAAGATTAATAATCATGCAGAAATTGGGGGGAGGATTCCAGAAATTTCTTTGATTTCTGCTGTCTGTGCTTTGGTAATGCAGGCAAAGAATTTTACAAGCTGTCATTCTGGTACATCATGTTTACTCAAAAATAAGTTGTCCCCCCACTAAATTCAAGGAAGTTTACTGTGCAGTCCTAAGCAGAGTTAAACCCTTCTAACTTCACTGCCTTCAGTGAACTTAAAAGGATGTAACTCTGTTTACCATTGTACTGTTACACTGCCTGTGGCGTCCTCGCTTATTGGGGGGACTTTTTTATCTTTAAAACAGACTCTGTGTACCTAAACTTGGTAGATTTCTGTTGCCACCAGGAATTAAAAATTCCAAATCTCTCTCTTTTGGTAGAATGACCTAGGGTCTGGGCACTTCAGAGGACTATGTGGCTCTGAGGAAGGACTATTCTGATTGCTGGGATAAGTTTAAACAAAAAAAATTATTTAATAAAGAACAAAATAGGTTTCTGGTTATTTTGAACTGTTGCTGAAGAAAGGAATTTACAAATATAACTGGCAAAGCTTGGTGTCACAAATAGTCTCTCAAACCCCCAAAACTCCACTTTGACAGGCATAGACACTCAGTCTAATCTCTCTCTCTCATAGATAGATAGATAGATAGATAGATAGATAGATAGACAGACAGATAGATAGACAGACAGACAGACAGACAGACAGACAGACAGACAGACAGACAGACAGATAGATAGATAGAGATAGAGATAGAGATAGAGATAGAGATAGAGATAGATAGCCACACAGGCTAAACTCTTATTCACACAGAATAGACTCAAAAGTCATATTCATACAGACTAAACTGTTTGTCTTATTCAAACAGAATAGACTCAAAAACTTCCAGTCACACAGACTATGCTCTCCCTTCAAACTTCACACACAGAATCACTCTCATAAACATCCCTCCTCCCACACTCTCAGTCATCAGCCAGTCACATCACACTTGTCTCCCTCTATCACTCTTCTTACATTACTGCAGTCAAACTAAACATTTAAAGAAACACACACACCAAAACATGAAATCATTACACTGCCATTGTGTGCAGAATCATTCCAGTTATGCCAGCTGAGATCAGTGTGCTTTGACTGGAATAACTCTGCATAGGATTGCAGTGTTAATTGTAAGTGTACATAGGTTCACACTTGGAGGGTTGGCTTCTATGATTTCCTTACTTTAATCTGGATCCTGACTTCCTTCCATCAGACTTTCCTTGAACAGAGGAAGACTTTATCCAAAAATGAAAGACTTCTCTTCATGAGAAAAAGTAATTCTCCGCTACAGGAAGTCTTCTTCTATTGAAGATAGACTTAGGGAATTAGAATCATAGGATACAACTTTTACTCATTTTCAGTGCTGTCATTTCAGTAGGATGTCAGTAGAGTATCACTGTCTTGTTTGTCCTTCTTCTATACTTGTGAATAAGCTAGGTTGATGTTAGAACAACAGTAGCTTTATCAAAAAATAATTTCAGTGGAACTTGACAGGGTTTTTTTTTGGGGGGGGGTATCTTGATTTATTAGGGATGAAATTCCAAAACCAACTTTAGCTTTGGAATATACTTTTGGAAGAAGATCCAAAGGACATAACACAGTAAGTATTTTGACAATCTACTATACTCTGTAGATCATCATGGCTGTTACAGGCATGCAGGATAAGCTATACTGCATGTTATAAGCTGTATTGCACTGTCCAGTAGGTGCTCTAGAGCAGAGGTGTCAAACATAAGGCCCAGGGGCTGGATGCGGCCCATCCACGGCTCTTACCTGGCCCACAAGCAATTGGTGTGAGGGAGGGAATGCAGGAGACTGCTTGGGGGTGCAAGCAGGCACATGTGGTGAGGTGTATGTGTGGTCAAACCTGTCAAGAAATAGAAAAGAAATGGCTAGAGGGTGGGGTTAAGATGCCTAGTTAAAATAGTGGTGGGGGGAATAGAAACAAAGGCAGAGAAAGAGGAGGTTGGGTGTTTTTTCCCCTCCCGCCTCCTCTGGCTGCAGTTCAATGAGGATTGGAGAAGCCACTACATGGGGTGGACAGAGCCAGGTGGCTGGCGTTGCCACGACTGCACCAACTGGCTTTGCTTTTTTTGAGATGGTGACCATGAGGGGAGTTGGTGAGAGTGGGCCAGGGCCAGCAAGGAAGAGAGGAGAAGGAAGACTGGTACATGGATTGAGAGGCAACTGGGCTGTTTTTGTGCATGCTGCTCTGAAGGGAAAACACCTCCCAACCTCAGGAGCGAATGGAGGAGCAAAGGGAAATAGGGGTGCTGATTTTGCCACCGCACGACTGAAGAATTACAGAGCAGTGAGGCAGAGTGAGTGTTGCGGAAGGTGGGGTACGGTGACCTCCCCACCAGCTGTTCTCAGCCCATGAGGGAAAAGTGGTCGTATGAGGTAAAAAGCACACCCTGGAGATTTCAGAAACAGCCTCTCCATCAGGTCTTCCCTCAGCCCCACTGCTTCTGTGAGAAATTGCAGGAAGGATGAGAACTGGGGGTGGGGGATCTGGGAGACCCAGGTTTAGCCCCCCCCCCCAACCAGGGCCGTGTCATCTAGGTCACCTGGAACCAGTTGCTCAGCCTGGTGCATCTCACAGGGTTGGTGGTGGTGGAGGAAGGAGTCTAGTGTGCTTCCTCAAGATCCTCAGAGGTAGGCTGGAGGAAGAGAGAAAAAGAGTGAGAGAGGGATATTGGGCATATGGGGGTTGCTGAAAGACTACCTTATTTTCTTGCAAGGATATCATCTCCTAAAAGTGCTGTATATGCAAAAAGTAGCTAATTTGTATGGAAGTCTAAGGTACCTCTGCCGTTTTATGCTATCCCATGAAAAAAACTTGCATTGCATATGATTAAATACATTTATTGGGGCTTTTATAGTTCCCCAGTAAATCAGTTTCTTTAAGTACTAAGAATCAATTGCTTTTGTTTGTATTTTGAGTAAAAAATAATACTGTTAATTTGGTTTGCCTTTGTCCTTTATAAAGTTTATATCTTTGGTAGCTGGTATTAAATTTTATGGCATACATGGCCCCGACAAAGTAACATTTGTGTCAAATCCGGCCCTCATAATAAATGAGTTCGACACCCCTGCTCTAAAGTCTCATAGTGTAACCACATTCCAAACAACCGTTTAGTATGGATGGTCTTGTTAGCTTAGGGTGTTTTTCATTTCCTAGTAAGTATTTTGAACAGTGTAAATTGTGCCACTGCCGTGAAATAAGCTGATTTATCTGGAAGGGCCTGCAGGACAGGGGAATTGGCTAGGATCTACTACATCCCTTTGGAGTTATCAGCTTTGGAGTTATCAGTTATCAGTTAAAAGCCTTTGCATGTAAGCCAAATAACATTTCTTCTCCAAAAAATCATTCTTCAGGACAGATGTATTAGTGCTAAACTAGACATGACCGAGGAGAGCAGGTCAGACCCAACATTTAAAAAGCCTGTCTAGTTTGACCCTAATACTTTTCAAGTGAAGAAACATAATTGGTTTACATGCTGCTTAAATGCAAAGGACCTGCGGTGGCTCAAGTGGTTAAGACACTGAACTGCAGGCTGTGGAAGGTCAGTAGTTCAGCAGTTCGAGACCCGGGTGCCGCAAGACGGAGTGAAGTCCCGTCTCTAGTTCCAGCTCCTGCCAACCTAGCAGTTCGAAAGCAAGAAATTGCAAGTAGATAAATAGGTACCACTTTGGTGGGAAGGTAACAGTGCCTTGGTGTTTAGTCATGCTGGCCACATGACCACGGAAACATCTTCGGACAGCGCTGGCTCTTCGGCTTTGAAACGGAGATGAGCACTGCAACCCTAGAGTTGGATTCGACTGGCTTTCGAGCAAGGGAACCTTTACCTTTAAATGCAAAGGTTTTTAGCTTTTTTCCAGATAACTCTAAAGGGATGTAGTGGATCTAGACAGTTCCCCAATCCTACAGGACTTGCCATATAAAGCAGTTTATTATACAATATGTGCCCAGGGGAATGTTTTTTTTAAGCACTTCAGGGGCCCAATTCAGATTGGGACAACAGCACAGAAGGAGGAGGAGCTTCTGCTTCACCCAGTGTCATTTTCCCAAGCCAAAGCAACCCCAGAATGGACAGTATTCTGTGCATATAATAACACCCCATGGAGTGAGGGGAAAGCAGAAGCCCCTTGGTCTTGATCTTGGTTGTGATATAAGTTGGGCCCCTGTAGTGGTTTAAAAAATCGTTCCCCAGAGTTGTCATGCACAAATATAGCCTATTTGTTTCTCCACAAACATATTGCACACATTAGGGAGCTATGATGAGTAGTGACTTCCTGGTATGTGCTCCACCACATGCATATTGGAAGCATATGTCTTCACATCATATGTTGGAATCATAGAGTTGGAAGGGGCCATACAGACCATCTAGTCCAACCCCCTGCCCAATGCAGGACCAGCCTAAAGCATCTCTGACAAATATTCATCCAGCCTCTTCTTGAAAGCTGCCAGTGAAGGGGAGCTTACCACCTTCCTAGGCAGCTGATTCCACCTTTGAACCACTCTGACTGTGCGAAAGTGTTTCCTAATATCCAGCCGATACCTTTCTGCATGTCATTTAAACCGGTGCTTCAGGTCCTATCCCCTGCTGCCAACTGAAACAGCTCCTTGCCCTCCTCCAAATGACAACTTTTCAAATATTTAAAGAGAGCAATCATGTCCGCCCTCAATCTCCTCTTCTCCAAACTAAACATTCCCAAGGCCCTTAGCCTTTCCTCATAGAGCTCAGTCTCCAGACCCCTGATCATCCTCGTCACTCTCTTCTGCACCCTCTCAATTTTGCCCACATCCTTTTTGAAGTGAGGCCTCCAGAACTGCACATAGTACTCAAGGTGTGGCCTGACGAAGGCAGAGGGGCTATGACCTCCTACGATTTCGATAATATGGCCCTTTTAATACAACCCAAGACTGAATTAGCCTTTTTTGCCACCACATCACACTGACTGCTCATATTTAGTTTACAGTCCACTCTTCCCCCAAGATCTCTTTCACATACACTACTCCCTAGAAACGTATCCCCCATCCAGTATTTCTGCTTGACATTTTTGTGGCCCATCTTTGTTGAACTGCATCCTGTTTGCAACTGCCCAGTTCTCCAGAGTATTCAGGTATTGCTGAATTTTAACTCTATCTTCTTGGGTGTTTGCTACTCCTCCCAATTTGGTATCATCAGCAAATTTAATGAGTAGCCCTTCTACCCCTTAATCCAGATCACTGATTTAAAAAAAAAGTACCGGGCCCAAAACCAAGCCCTATGGCACCCCACTGGACACCTCCCTCCAATCTGATGAATCACCATTGACCACCAGTCTAACCAGTTTCCTGTCCACCAAACTGTCCTATAGTCCAGTTCACAGTCTTCCAGTTTTCCCATCAGAATGTCATGGGGAACCTTGTCAAAAGCTTTACTGAAATCCAGATAAATTGCATCAACAGAGTTCCCACGATCCAGTAAGCTCATCACACGATCAAAGGAGGAAACCAGGTTAGTCTGACAAGATCTGTTGGGGACAAAACCATGCTGACTTCCCTGGATCACTAAGTGGTCCTTCAGATGCTTACAGATCAATCCCTTTAAAATCTGCTCTAATATCTTCCCTGCAACAGAAGTCAGACTGACCGGCCTGTTGTTTCCCAGGTCATCATGTATTTTATTGCGTGTATTTTATTGCAACACTGGTAAACTTGCATTGTTGATTTTAAAGACCTGCAGACAATTGTTAGTTTATGCCTCACCAGCAAATCCTACTCTCCTCATCAGTATACTTGTATTCAGGTTGTAAGATTGCTAGGCTTCTTTGGAGGATTATTATCTTATATCTGAAAAGCATATCTCTGTTGTCAGATATATGAATATTGAGGACATCTTATGGGTGCATCAGAATATCACACAAGTAACTAATATGAAGAAATTCTTTTGCAGCCCAAGGACATTGCTCATTTTTGGGAACTAGGTGGTGGAACTTCATTGTTGGACTTGATTCCCATCCCAATAATTACTACTAACATCAGGTAATGACTTTCAAATAATCTCTGTTTTCCTCGTGTAGGAATTAAGTCTTTGCTGTTTCTGTTGCAGAGAAGATCTTTAAATTGTAACAGTATTAATTTTGAAGTGTTCATAAGTCTTTCTGTTCAGAAGTCATTGCATTCTATTTTATAAAAAATGCTATGTACAGATTTTTTACTATATTTGTGGGACTGAATGGTGGTGGTATACTGCCAATTTACATGCTACTGGTAAAAAATGAAATAAGCATATCTTATTTTTTACACTGCTTTTCAGGCAAAAAATGTATCCCAAAGTAGCTCACAGTGATTAAAATCCAATACAAAATACATGTGACAGACATTGTACAGAAATGAGCAGGGCTATTTTGGGGCAGGAACGCTCAGGAACGGAATTCCGGCTGGCTTCAGAGTTGGCCACGCCCACTACAGCCAAAACCTCTGCATGCGTGGCTAAAGTGGGAAGGCCTGAAGAGTGACCCCCCCCATGACTCTGAGGCGGGCCAGCCAGGGGGCTCTGGAAGGATCGAGGAGGCATTTAAATGCCTCCCCATGCCTTCCCCAGCCTGTCCAAGGGCCGGCTTGCCTGGGTACTCCGCAGCCATGGGGCGCCTGGGCAAGCTAAGGGAAGGCAGTTTAAACTGCCTTCCCTTCAAGGCGGGGGCTTGCCTGGGCTCCCCGCAGCCACAAGGTGCCCGGGCAAGGCAAAGGAAGGCATGGGGCATGGCCTAATATGCTAATTAGCTATACTATCAGGGGTGTGGCCTAATATGCTAATGAGTTTCTGCTATTGGGTGTTGCCTGTTATGCTAATGAGTTCCTGCTGGGCTTTTTCTACAAAAAAAGCTCTGGAAATGAGTATAATGTACACACAATGTCTGCAGGCTGAAAACTAAAAACATGAGTCTCCCAACAGACGGAAAGAAGGAAGATCAATTTGTCAGTACCAAAATGTTGGTGAATTGTTAAAAGAAAGAGCTCAGAAACTGCTGTTGTTCTGAGAGAAACCAGATGGACCTCCCCCTCCATACTTTCCCTGGAGCTAACCTGTTTGAACTGAGGGGAAGGCAAAGAGGAAATATCCAGGCCAGGAAGCTTATGCCCAATGCTAACAAAAGAACCAGTAGCCTGAGATAACTTTTAATGTTAACAGAGTTGTCTTTACATATTTTGAGTTGTAAATGGCTTTGAATGCCTTGACCCAAGGGTATTTTAGCCTCCCATCAATCCTTGCGGTAATTTAAATCGAGAAATATTGAGGGGTCCACCCATTAACATCATGGCTGAGCAGGAATTTGAAGCAGGATTTCATGACAACCAAACCCAGCATTCATCACTAAGCTGTGCTTTGGTTATCAATTGAGCTTCTTTTATCTGTTTCCCATGAGGCATTTAGTTATTAAAATGGCTACTATATCCAAGTCTTTTAGAAGAATAAGAGATTGGATTTCTACCCCGCACTTCACTCAGAGTCTCAGAGTGGCTTACAAACGCCTTTTGCTTCCCCTCTCCACAACAGACACCCTGTGAGGTAGGCAGGGCTGAGAGAGCTCTTTCAGAACTATCCTTGAGAGAACAGCTCTGAGAGAACTATGGCTTGCCCAAGGTCATCCAGCAGCTGTGAGTGGAGGAGTGGGGAATCAAACCCAATTCTCCCACTTGTGGAAAAGTTAAAAGTGATTTGTTTCTAAATGAAACCTATCTCCTATCTGGGAAAACTGAAGCCATTAATCAGTTATTAGGATTGGAAGATGTAAATACTTTTTTGGCTTGGAGTATTAATGTGGATGCATTCTCCTGTAGATCATCTTGTTTGGTCTAAAGTGCAAGGCTTCACATAAACTGGAGCTTCCATTCCCTCTGTCTGTTAATATTCTCAGGGGAGCTCATAGGGCTCATTCAGACTTTCTGTCTCTCTAAAATGCCACCTCAAAATATGACTTATACATCTGAACAGGCAGAGAACAAGCCATTGCTTCTGATTTGGATGAAAGAACAAATTATTGCTGCCTTAGAGGTACTTAATTTTCCAGCAGTATGCGTGCATGGAGGAAGGGGTATGCAAGCACAAGAAATCCCCAAGCTGGTTCCCATAAGGGCAAACTATGGTTTGCTGTTACACATGAACCTTGCCATTGAGCAATGAACAACATACATATCTGAATTCATCCTTATAGGTCTTGGCAGTAAGAATCTTAAACAGTCTTGTGGATGTGGGAGCCCTGAACTGCATGGAATTTTTCGTCTTCTGAGTGACTTTATCACTTTGCTACTCTCATCTGAGGGAAAGGAAAAACCATATCAACAGACAGTTGGAGAAGAAGCTGTACATATAGAAATGCCTCTTCCTACTGAATCGGAGATCTCTCTCTTTCAGTGTTGTTGGGCAAATAATGTAAAGAATCTGTCAACTGTACTAATGCTCAAAAGACAGAAGCATGGATGAGGTCACGTAATTTTTTGCAATTGTCATTTAGGACTTAGAGTAGTGTCTCAGAGCAGGTGAAGGCTAGATATCACTGTGTCCAGCTGCCTTCATCAATGAAATTAGGTGAAGATTGGAAATTCAGGCAAAATAAGATCATGTTACTAATGAAATAGTATTTGGCATTGGTGGTTTACCTTAGGGCATAGAGAAACATTACCTTTTTTATAAACTTAATGTCTGAACAGTGAAATACAAAATAGCAATTATATTAGAGGTTCAGGTCGTTCTCTAGATGAACATTCTTTGTCTTCACACTTAATGCTTTTGTAATACTTTATTTTTAGCTGCTCATCTTTAGAATTTAGCAGTTTATTATGTGTGTAAAACATACTTGATGCTCTTTTTAAAAATTAGAAAATATGTTGTCATTTCTTTGTGTTTTTTATAGGACATTAGCTATAGTTCTTGTTTTGGATCTTTCAGTACCAAATGCACTCTGGCCAGCCATGGAGAGTCTTTTACAAGTCACCAGGAAGCATGTAGAAGAAATCATAACAAAACTTGGACAGACCAATCCTAAAGCAGCTAACGAAATTAAACAGAAAATATGGAGCAATTTGCCAAAGGATCACCCAGTAAGAACTAGTATTTTCTCCAGATGTCAGAGATGGCTCATACACAGTTAAATATAATTGATGTGAAAATCATAAACAAGTTCTTTAAATTTTTTATGCATGACTGAAAATCCATTTGATGTATAAGAACTTGCTCAGTGGAAAATTATAGCAATTTAATGAAAATTCAGTAGGAGCAGAAACAAGGAAAGAAGGTTTCTTATATATTCTTGTTAGACATCTAATGTGATTGTTATGGCATGTTACAACAATCAAAAGAAACAGAGTTTTAAAGAAGTGCCTTGATATTGATTTTATAATTTTTTGAAATAAAGGTGAAAACTAAGCTACTTGATGAAGCTGCGGATTTTAAGGAAAGGGTGTAGTTATAACAGTCTTCAAAATGACTCTATACTTTGCATTTATTCAAGTGTCTATCACAAACTCAGTGCCTTTTGATAATGTGACAACTAATTAAATTATAAAATTTCAGGGATGTTAACATCAGCCCTTGAAATTCAATTGTTAATGTGCTGTCTTAAAGCAAGTAAAATAGATTGCACACGATGCAATTGTAAAGGTGCCTGGCATCATGCATTCATCTTGTACAAATGTTGAGCGTACACAGTGTCTAAACAACTTATATATATATATATATATATTCTATAGTACACAGAGGATATGTGAAATAATACAATAAAGCAAACGCTAATATAAATTAAAACTATTTTTTTAAAGGCACAGTACAGGTAGATCTGCATTCTCTATAACTTTCAATAGGCCAGTACATTGGGTTGGATCCTTCCAGCTTTCTATTGGTGAAAGATGGAGGAACAGCCCCTTTTGACTATCAAAATGGCTATTTCAGGGATCATGAGATCCATGTGGACAAAAGTGGGTAAATTGATAGGATCCAATCCATTGTATAGTAGTCAAAGTCAGCATTTGACAGCCATATTTTTTCTTTGTTCCTTCCTTGCTTGACTTACTATATTGGTGCTAACATACCTACAGTTTGGCTATAGAGGGCATAGTTAGGGTGGCTTGACTTGAGCACAAATAGAAGACCCACTCAAGCTTCCTCCACTTCAGCCTCTATATATACAGAGCCGGTTAGTCTTCATATGCCCTGCTAGCAACTCTTCAGCTATGCTTCTAGGGGAGGGGAGGCTGACAAAGAAAGTGTTGTCCTGTGCATTGTGACCCTAATCTGAGCTGTAACTATGCTGCCTGCCTGAAGCTCAAGCATGTTTAAGCTCAAGCTAGAGACTCATTCCTTTGGATTGCATCTAAATGAAAGGAAAAATCATTCTTAATGTAGCCATTGTCTCTCCCCAAGCCTTCCTGTTCCAGCCAAGTTATAATGTAGCTTAAAATGCAGATCACCAGAAATTCATATAGCCATTCTTTGACAACAGAAGTTAATAGAAAAATGCAAAAGCTACTGTGTTCTTAACCACGTGGGAACTATCACACCCAAAGGTCATCAAGTATGCATCAGGTGGAGAGGAGCCCATATAGCTTTATTGACACTTTTTCCTACTTATAACCTATCTCCTCTTCACCTACTCAGATTCTGATATGACTTTGGAAACTCGTACATAATATTTTGAAGCATTAGGCCTCCTCAGCCAATATGAATTGCCATTTGTTTCACAGGATCGTGAATTGATTGACCCTTTCCCAATCCCACTGGTTATAATTGGAAGCAAATATGACCTATTTTATGTAAGTATATTTTTGTTCTGCTGTGGGTGAGAGGTCTTATACTTTTTGTATGTGAGAGGTGGGTTTTATTTTTGACAGCCTTTAATGTTTTTGTTATGATTTGTATTGTTTCTCAAGTGGCCCTTTATACTTTATAGAAGAGTTACTGCTAACAGTCTGAGCATGTAACAGTGAAGATTCTGACAAACAGGGTTTTTTGAAGTGAATGCATGAACAGTAATCAATGCATATGCCTCCAAAATCAGTGTACTTCTTGTCAGTTAAGTATAGGATCGTTCTCGTCCCCAGAACTGAATCATACTTTCACCTTCTAGTACACATTGAGAGGAACTGTTTTCTGGTTGGCCAAGAAAAACAAGACATGCATTGATGTTTAGTGAGCGCCTTTAATCCATAGGGTATATTTATAGAGCATGTGATATAGTAGCCTAGTTAATGCCTAGATGGGATACTGTGACAGTCAGGTGCTTTCTCTGCTCCCCACCCTCCCTGTCACACCTTCTACCAGTGACCAAATTGATTTTAGCTATGACGTGGATTGTGAATGGTCAGTGAAGCAATGTTAACAGTTTGGTGTAATGTTTAAGTGCACGGACGCTAATCTGGGAGAACCGGGTTTGATTCCCCACTCCTCCACTTGCACCTGGCTGGATGACCTTGGGCAAGCCGTAGTTCTGATAAGAGCTGTTCTTAAAAAAAGAGCATTTTCTGTCAAGAGCTCTCTCAGTCCCACCTACCTCACAGGGTGACTGTTGTGGGGAGGGGAAGGGAAAGGAGTTTATAAGCCACTCTGAGACACCTTTGGGTAGTGAAGGGCGGGGTATAAATCCAATCTCTTCTTCTTCTTCTAACTGTGCTAGGTTGTATATTTCTATTACAGAGGAAGCCTGGGGAGGTAAAATAGGAGTCTGAGGCAATTTATTGCTTTCCTCTCTCTTTCTCCTGGAGAAATTCATACCAATACCTCCTAATCACAACACAAAAAATAGTTTATTGTCTCCGTTTTGAAGTGCTCAGTGCTTAGTGGTTTGGGGGGTAAGGCAAGGAATGTAACAAGTTACTGGTTATTTACAGCAAAGGATAGCAGAAATCTGTTTTCAAACAGTTACAGTTTCACATACCCACAACTTTACTGAATTGACAGGCTGTTTCTGCCAGAGAGAGAGAAAATTATTACACTTGGAATTTCTCATCAACCAAAGGTGTCAGCATATAGAAATAGTAGTGCTTGTCTCTTGGGTATTTCTCTCAGTCCCCTCACAAGTCACTAACGCACTATTTCTCTGAGGTAACACAGGATACTTCCTCTGTTCCTGCCTGTTCCTGCCCCTGAGTTTTATGTACCTATGCTGTAGATCAGGGGTGTTGAACTCATTTGTTATAAGGGCCGGATCTGACATAATTGAGACCTTGTTGGGCCTGGCCATGAGTGTCATAAAATGTAATGCCAGGTAGCACTGATATAAACTTTATAAAGGACACAAACACAAAGGGATTTTTACTTAAAATAAAAACATGCTTAAAACATTAGCACTCTTGCAATATTTTGTTTATTTAACAGTGTCTGATAACTGACACCTCTTGCTCTGAGTTATTGTATCAAAATGTCTGTGCTGTTGCAATCCTGAGTATGCTGTTCAGGTGTGAAGCTGTAAGCTGCAAACCTACTTTTGATTTATTGACAGTCACCACAGAAATCTCATGCTCAGAGTTCTGAGTCTAGGACCCAGGGGAAAACATGAAATGGCTGAGCGATTGAAAGAGTCTGGCGAAGTAAGCTATGTGATGCAGCAGGAGCAACAGAAATGGAAGCAGGAGATGGCCAGTTCCACTGTGGGCCTGATAGAAGCCCTCTGGGGGCCTGATCTGGCCCCTGGGCTGCAGGTTTGACACCCCTGCTGTAGATGTCTGAGTTCTTTTCCTTCACTGAGTGAAGACTAACTACCTAACTAATCTGTTAGTTTTCCCCTGTTTCTCTGTCACTTTCCTTAATGCTATCTGAGGCAGTTACAAACTTTTTCTCTGCTTCTCTCATCCTCCCCCTCCTAAGTTCCACAACATCTCATTGGCTGATGCTGCTTAGTATCTGCTTGCTTCCCCTGTACGCAGGGATTTGCTGGGATGCCTGGAGAAACTTCTTGGGAACCCTATGCAAATTGCCCTGAGTTCCCTGATAGAAGGAAGTTGGGATATAAGTACAGTAAGATATTTTGCCCCATCTTAAATTACTACCAGCCATTTGTTTTCTCCCGCTACTCCTTCAACTGGTTCAATACACATGTACCAGGAAGGTATACATTTGCTTGATTAACAAAGGCTGAGAAATAAAATATACAAATGGGGCCCTGCAAAACTTGCAGGGGGATCTTATCTCCCCCCCCCCATTGCTGAGCCTTGAGGCCTGCCAGCAGCAGTGTCTGGGAGCCGCTCTGAGCCTGGAGTGGTTCCCAGCAGCCACTGCAGCAGGGCCCTGAATAGCTTCTGGCTTCTGTTGCTACTGTGGCAGGGCATGAAGCAGCTCCCAAATGGCCTGTCACAGCTCTCAGGCTCCATCACACAGGTAAGAAGGAAAGAGTGTTCTTTGCACTTGCACAAAGAATGCTATTTTATTTGCGGGGGATTTAAATCCCCTGTGCATTTTTTTTTAATTTTCAGATTTTTCTGCAAATCTGGGGAGTGACATGATTCAAATACCAGTGAAATGGAATGAGTTTCCCTTTTGTTATTATACCATCAACAATTTTAGCTTTCGCTTCTATGCCCATGTTTTCAAACCTGTGGGTTGGGACCCAAAAGCAGGTCATTAAGCTTCTGAAAATGGATTGCGGGCCAGCCCTCTCTAATGGCCACCTTTGCTCTTTCCATTGCTCTCTTTTGTATTAGGAAACCAAGATCTGACCCTGGAAACAGTATCTTCCATGTCATACATTAGTTGGTATTTTTTCTTCACTGCATATACATGTTGATCAAGTAAATCATTTGTTGATGGTTACTAGAGTGAGTTCCTTAGAATCTTAAGGGGGGAGTACAGGGAGTAATGGAGAAGGAGAGAGTGGGCAAAGGTTGGAATGTAACCTCCATATGCAAAGACTGTTGTCAGAATGCTACTTGCTTGGATTTATAGTGTGGGCAGCTGTGCTTTTTGTGCAGTGTTTGTTAGTTAGCCACTGTAGAAAATGGAATGCTGGAACTAGATGGGTGCTCAGTTTGCCAAAAAAACTTGGGCCAGCCCTGGATGGGTCAGCATACCAAGTAAATTTGGACTTATGGGTTACCAATCACCATACTGAGAAGGTTGGGAACTGCTGTTTTATGTATTACTCGAACAACAGGAGGTGAGGCAGAGTACATTTTGAGTAGACATTCACTATTGGCCCCTTGGTGGCAGCAGATTACATTCTTGCCCAGTTAATTAATGGTGATGTATATAATTCCTACTAATGGAAGCCTAGTAATGCCATCCTAAACAGATAGGTGGCCGGGTTTGTCTGTAGCAATAGAAAAGAGTCCAGTAGCACCTTAAAGACTAACAAAATTTGTGGTAGGGTATGAGCTTTCATGAGCTCCTATCCTACCACAAATTTTGTTAATCTTTAAGGTGCTACTAAGGAGCTGCGGTGGCTCAAGTGGTTAAGACACTGAACTGCAGGCTGTGGAAGGTCAGTAGTTCAGCAGTTTGAGACCCGAGTGTGCCTCATGATGGAGTGAGCTCCCATCTCTAGTTCCAGCTCTTGCCAGCCTAGCAGTTTGAAAGCAAGAAATTGCAAGCAGATAAATAGGTACCACTTTGGTGGGAAGGTAACAGCATTCCATGCACCTTGGTGTTTAGTTATGCCGGCCACATGACCACGGAAACATCTTCAGACAGCACTGGCTCTTCGGCTTTGAAACGGAGATGAGCACCTCAACCCTAGAGTCGGAATTCGACTGGCTTTCGAGCAAGGGAACCTTTACCTTTTTAAAGGTGCTACTGGACTCTTTTCTAATCCAAAACAGAGTCAGTGGGCTTAGAAGGGTGTAGTGCTGTTTAGGATGGCACTGTAGGTTTGTTTATCTGCTTGTTTGCTTTATTAAATAGCCAAAGGCTTGGATCACATCTAGATTTCCATGTTGCGTGGCTGGTCTGACTCAAGACTGGAAGATCTGGACCTGGCGTTACAAGCCATAGTTGTAACTTAATCCAACGATGGTGGAGGTCCTGTGGCTGCGTCAGGGCGGTCTGGGGTTAGGGATCCCACTCCAGACCTTCAGTGGGGCACCACTGATTCCAGCATCAGAGGTTAGGCGCTTGGGAGTGCTCTTGGATGCCTCCTTAACAATTGAGGCTCAGGTAGCAGCCACTGCCAAGCTGGCCTTTTACCATCTTCAGCTGATTAGGCAGTGGGTTCCTTTCCTCGAATGCGATGACCTGACAACAGTGAGCCATGTAATGGTCATCTCAAGACTAGACTACCACAATACTCTCTACATGGGGCTGTCCTTGTCCTAAATTTGGAAGCTACAGCTGATGCAGAATGCGGCAGCCAAGCTGTTACTGGATCTCCCTTTGAGGGAGCACATTCAGCCTGTGCTGAAAGCACTGTGCTGGCTACCTATAGCATACCAGTTCGCTTGAAGGTGCTGGTTCTTACCTATAAAGCCCTATATGGCCAGGGACCTGCATACCTTAGGGACCGCCTCTCCCCATATGTTCCCCAAAGGGGTCAGGATCAGGATCACAAAATATCCTTGCTCTCTCCAGCCATAAAGATGCCAGGCTGGATGGCGGCTCCACTTGGTGGAATGAGCTCCCTGAGGACATCAGGGCCCTGCGGGATTTGTGACAATTCTGCAGGGCCTGCAAGATGGAGCTCTTTCACCAGGTGTTGGATTGAGATGCCACATCAAATTATCCAACATTAACTGAGGAACCTATGTCCTATAATCCACTCTTGGCTGCCTGCTCAGTAGGGAACTATGTGTCAAGGAGCCAGACACCAGTCATATATTTATTGCTGACCTGATTCCCCATTTGGACGATAAGGACAGTCATTCTGCCATCGTGTACATGTAGCACTTTCTGAATATGCTTTTGTGATTTTAATTTGTTTTTATTGTTTAATGTTTTTATGACGGCAGTGGGCCTGTAAGCTGCCCTGAGCCTGCTTCGGCAGGGAGGGCAGGGTATAAATTAAATAAATAAATATCTTTTGTAAAAGTTACTGGGCATAAGTATGACCATGTCCAGGTATCAACTAATGAAGGAAACCTAAATAATAACCAAAAATATATTTTAAAAAGTTAGATAATATTTTGAGACAATATTTATTTGTAGAATCAGAAACTTGTATTGCAGAATTTTGAAAACATCCAGTCTGCAACAGCATCCCTAGGTATTACTGTGTCACTGAAGAAATGTGGAAGTAATCACCAGCCTCATTCAGTTAACAGATTTGTATAAAAAGCACTGAGGCCTTTTGCTGTTGTTTGGAGAAATTCTGCATTAGAATTATCGAAGTAAAGCTTCTCCTTCCATGTAAGAGGAAGAGGTGGTTTTTTCGCCACATCACAATGGAGACTTCTACTTTGCCTTACATGCTTTTCCCAGGGGCCTGCTCGCCCCTTTGGTAGCAAAATTTGAGGGAGAAAGGCAAGCTGCAGCTGGAAGGTGGTAATCAAGAAGATCTCTTCCATGTATTCTGCTGCTCACAGAACTTAGGGTTATTGTCCATGATTTTTCAAATGCCTATACATGTGGAATGAGCATTTGGGCTAGGTAAACTGGCATATGTAGTGGGTTACAGTGGAAAAGAGCAAGAGTCCAGTAGCACCTTAAAGACCAACAAAATTTGTGGCAGGGTGTGAGCTTTCATGAGTCACTGCTCGCTTCTTCAGATACAGCTAAAATGTGAGTCCATCTGTCCTAATTATTGGAAAGTAGAGAAATTTCAGATGCCAAATCACATTAGTAGGCAAATGACAATAACAGGCGAATGACAATAGCAGATGTAATTGGACTAGGTGTATTATGCAGAGGGGTAGTAGATGTGGAGAAATAAGCATTGTTAATGAGAAAGGTCTCAATTCAGTCCAGGAGTTTGCATTGTCTTGAGCTTCATTATCAATTGCAATTAAGCAGTCTCTCTTTCTAATCTTCCTTTGAAATTCCTTTGTAAGAGAACTGCTGCTCTCAGGTCCACAACTGAATATCCTAAAAGGTTAAAACAATCCCCCACTGTTTTTTTACTGTTGTGGTTTCTAATGTCAAACTTATGTCCATTAATTCTTTGTCAAAGGGACTGGCCTGTTTGTCCAATGTAGAGGGTGGAAGGGCATTGCTGACATGCGATGGCATAAATCACATTAGAGGATGAGCAGGAATATAAACCTGATGCTTTGGCTGATGTTGCTGGGTCCACTGTTGGTGTTGCTAGGATCAGTATGAGAGCAAAGTTGGCATCTTGGTTTGTTGCAGGCTTTGGTTCCAGAGTCCATGTTACTGTTAAGTAGTTTATCATTGCGGATGAGAAGTTGTTTTAGGTTAGCAGGCTGCCTGTAACAACAAAAGGTCGCCCCCCCAGTGCCTGTGTGAGGGAAGTGTTACTATCCAGCATTGATAGTAATGCATTGAACTGGCTTGAGTTGTGAGCTATAGGTGACCACCAGTGGTGTTCTGTTGTCATTTTCTTTGGGCTTGTCTTGTAGCAAGCTGTCCCTAGGTATCATTCTGGCCTTTCCTATCATCCTTCTCACCATATCAGCAAGGATATTTTAGTTGCAAAAAATGCCTGCTGTAGATTCTTCAAGTGAGTGGAAGAGGAGAAATGCTTGCCCACTCCAGAAGCACTGATTTTGGGAGGGGGTTTGAAAGACCTGAATCAGATTGCGGTGACGAGAGGAAGTCCTCCGACTGATGGACAATTTAAAAACTAATAAATCACCAGGCCCGGATGGCATTCATCCGAGAGTTCTGAAAGAACTCAAATGTGAACTTGTGGATCTCCTGACAAAAATATGTAATCTTTCTTTAAAATCTGCCTCCATTCCTGAGGACTGGAAGGTAGCTAATGTCACTCCCATCTTTAAAAAGGGCTCCAGGGGAGATCCGGGAAATTACAGGCCAGTCAGTCTGACCGATACCGGGTAAGTTGGTGGAAACTGTTATTAAGGAAAGAATTAGTAGGCACATTGATGAACAAAAACTATTGAGGCAGACTCAGCATAGGTTCTGTAAGGGAAGATCTTGTCTCACTAACCTGTTAGTGTTTTTTGAGGGAGTGAACAAACATGTGGACAAGGGGGATCCAATAGATATTATTTACCTTGACTTCCGGAAAGCTTTTGATACAGTTTCTCATCAAAGGCTCCTAAGTAAGCTCAATAGTCATGGGATAAAAGGACAAGTCCTCTTGTGGATCAAAAACTGGCTTATAAATAGGAAACAGAGAGTGAGTATAAATGGGAAACTTTCTCAGTGGAGGGTGGTAAGCAGTGGGGTACCACAGGGATCAGTACTCGGTCCGATGCTTTTTAACTTGTTTATTAATGATTTGGAATTGGGAGTAAGCAGTGAAGTGGCTAAATTTGCAGATGACACGAAGTTGTTCAGGGTGGTGAAAACCAGGGAGGATTGTGAGGCACTCCAAAGGGATCTGTCGAGGATAGGTGAGTGGGCATCAACGTGGCAAATGGGGTTCAATGTGGCCAAGTGCAAAGTGATGCACATTGGAGCCAAAAATCCTAAATATAAATACACGTTGATGGGGTCTGAACTGGCAGAGACGGACCAAGAGTCGTAGTGGATAACTCAATGAAAATGTCTAGACAGTATGTAGCTGCAATAAAGAAGGCCAACGCTATGCTGGGGATTATTAGGAAGGGAATTGAAAACAAATCAGCCAGTATCATAATGCCCCTGTATAAATCATTGGTGCGACCTCATTTGGAATACTGTGTACAGTTCTGGTCACCACATCTCAAAAAGGATATTATAGCATTGGAAAAAGTGCAGAGAAGGGCAACTAGAATGATAAAAGGGTTGGAACACCTTCCCTATGAAGAAAAGTTAAAATGCTTGGGGCTCTTCAGCTTGGAGAAACGACGGCTGAGGGGTGACATGATCGAGGTTTATAAGATTATGAATGGGACTGAGCAGGTTGAGAAAGAAGGACTTTTCTCCCTTTCTCACAATATAAGAACTCGTGGGCACTCCATGAAATTGCTGAGCAGTCGGGTTAGAACAGATAAAAGGAAATACTTCTTCACCCAAAGAGTGATTAACATATGGAATTCACTGCCACAGGAGGTGGTGGCAGCTACAAGCATAGACAGTTTCAAGAGGGAATTGGATAAACATATGGAGCAGAAGTCCATCAGTGGCTATTAGCCACAGGGTATAGATGGAAATTCTAAGTCTGTGGCAGGTGATGCACTCTATTCCTGGTGCCGGAGGGGGCAGCTGTGGGTGGGCTTCTAGTGTCCTGGCCCCACTGCTGGACCTCCTGATGGCACCTGGTATATTTTGGCCGCTGTGTGACAGCGTGTTGGACTGGATGGGCTATTGGCCTGATTCAACATTGGCTTCTCTTATGTTCTTATGAGCATCTCTGTCTAAGAGGTCGTAGCAGATGCAACTATATGTAGGTCTTGACTATACACAATGGATTGTTTGGTTTGGTTGGTTTGATAGCTGAAGGCATGTAGTGGGTTGCATATGTCTAAGGCGTTGAATATGAGATATATTGTTATGTTACATTGTTAAAAACTAGAGAATTATTAGTTAAATCTTTTTCTTTCTTTTCATTCTCTTCTAGGAATTTGACTCTGAGGTGAAAAAAATAATACATAAGACTCTTCGATTTGTTTCTCATTATTATGGAGCCTCTTTAGTGGTATGCATATTACTATACTTTATGAGCGTAACTCAACTAAAGTTAAGCATTCTCAGTCCCATTATTTTCGCTGGGAAAATTACTTTGTGTGCATCAGCATAGAAAAGGCAACATCTATTGTCTATTAAGAAAGGGGTTGAAAATAAAACAATAATACAGTAAAAGTTTTGTTCTCTGGCATTTGATTATCAGAATGGGCAGTTAACTGGCATTGTCCAGACAGCAGTTTCCTTCCCCTCAACCCCATCTTCAGGCAAGCACTTATCTCAGTCCTGCTTCTCCAACAAGCCCACTTGATGCTTCCAGTGGTTCCTGAGGTCCTGTCAGCCAGCGCCACTAGCTAACATTATCTTGAGGTGCCTCCTTTATCCTTTTGTGTAACACAACTCAGAATGCCTATAATATAACTTGGTAAAAACAGACAATGGGGTTGGATTGCATTTCTTTCACTATTTGTGTGCACCAGGGCTTTTTTTTGTAGAAAAAGCCCAGCAGGAACTCATTAGCACAATAGGCCAAACCCATCGACAGAAACTCATTAGCATATTAGGCCACACCCCTGGCAGCACAGCTCATGAGCACATTAGGCCACTCCCCCATGTTACCAGAAGTGTGGTCATCCGGGCACACCCACCTTTTGCATCTTATTCTGTTTACCTTGTTTGTCGTCAAAACTCAGGGCTTTTTTTGGAGCAGGAATTCCTTTGCATGTTAGGCCACACACCCCAAATGTAGCCAATCCTAATGAGTTTCTGCTGTCAGGTGTAGCCTATTATGCTAATGAGTTCCTGCTGGGCATGGCCAACTCAGGAGCCAACCAGAACTCTGTTCCTGTGCGTTCCTGCACAAAAGTAGCCCTGGTGTGCACTGTAAATAACAGTGTAGACTGAGAAGTGGAAAACAACCATTTAAGATCAAACATATAATTTATTTATCACATTTGTGTCCTACTCCTACCCTTTCTCCAAAAACCTTAGGTTGGGAATTAGGTAGACCACTTTTTTGATCCATCAGAACTCTTCTTATTTCCCCCCCCCAAATGCATCAGTGAATGTTCTATTTCAGTAAAGCAGGTAATTGGGGTTTTTTTACATGCAGCTTCTCATAGCATAGTCTTTTTCTTTTTCTTCAGAAAAGTATCTGATCTCTTAACTGGGAAAGTAAACACCAGCATGGTACTGTCCCACATGAAAGGGTGTACAAATTGGTGCATATTGACTATAAAAATCTATCTTGCAAATGACTTAGTTACGCATCAGTATGTTACCATGTTTGCTACAGAAGACCATAAAATAAGTTTTATGGTTCTTTTTTTCAGTTCACCAGCAAATCAGAAGCTCTTTTACTGAAAACACGTGCACTTATTAACCATTTAGCATTTGGCTTTGATAGAAGGTTTGTTGCAAAATACTCTTTATTACACACCTATGTCTCTTTTGTATAAAAGATATTTAAATATGGTTGCTCATCTTACAGTTTCTCAGAGTCCTATGTTGAATGAATGCTGTAGTTTTTCAGAATGCATGTATATTCTAGAATTGTTCTGCTGGGAACTTAGCTGCCTGCTTCAAGGACTGTTTATGTTCTCCATTTTGCTAAATGTTTGAGTAGACAGAGAGCTTTTAAAAAGTCTGGGTGTTCTTGGGGTATCTTACTTTGGCTGCCAGAGGTCCAGGGTTTAAATCCTGAACAGGCAGTTAGAATTGCAGAAAGTGTAGTCTGTCTTTTGTGGGAAGGCCAAGTGACTTAGTGGCAGAAAACATGCTTTCAATGCATAAATCCTGATATTCAGTCTCACCATCCGCAGTTAAAGGATTACAGGTGAGCTGGGAAGGGCTTCTTCTGATTCAATATAAGGCTTACAGTGCAATCCTAAGCAACATTATGCCATTCTAAATCCATTGAAGTCAGCAAGTGTAGAAGAGTGTAACTGTGATTAAGATTGCACATTCAGTAACGTAGCATCTAAGCCAGCACTATTTCTCTGGGTAGGCAGAAAGCATCTCCACAGCTAGAGCCTTGGGGCACAATCCAGCAAAAGTCTGCCTAAGCCCCATCACTAGTTGTTGAGCATTTAGTGTATGTTTGATCCATTGATTTCAGTGCCCATAAGTGTACTTTAGCTGCTTTTAATTGTTTTGAGTAGCTGATATTAACTTGCTGGTGTTCATATTCTTTTAAAGCAAATCCATGTCAGTGGACCAGAATAAACCCCTCTTTATCCCAGCAGGACTGGACTCTTTTAGTCAAATAGGTTGGTAATTTCTTTATCTAATATTTTCCCCAGATAGCTTTTATAAATGGGGGAGTATGGGACAAATGAGCAAAGTGAAGAGTGAATACTTAATCCTCTTCAAAATGTATCCATGTGTGAAGAAATTGATCATAAAGTTTTGTCAGCACAGCTGTTTTCATTTGTGGTATCTACGCTTATATGCATTAATACTTTCATAGTTGTAAGTTAATTAGTGCTTACGCTCAAGAATTCATTTCTTTCTTGTTAATGGCTCTGCATGCAGGGGGTTTTATAGTTCTTTTTCTCACTCTTGTTAAGTTATTGAGAATAGATTGAGCCACACACTCTACATTTTGTTGAAATGATGGAGTAAATATTATAATTTTATGATTGCTAGGGCCTCCTCCTGCCTCCGATAGTGATATTGGGAAGCTGCATGCACAGACACCTATGGATCTGTGGAAGAAAGTATTTGAAAAGAAATTTCCACCTAAGGTAGGCATAAATCTTTGTTTCTCTGAAGTGATTTATAGTATTTGTTGCTCCTGAGGGCTACAGTTATGTGCCCAGGGCTTCAATCCTGTTTACCTCAGTAAGCCATTCAGCATAATTTCAGGTTATTCAGAAAAAAGCCCTGTTAATTTTAGTGGGACTTCCAGGTATGTATAGGCTTGCAGTTGTGTAAGCACAGTCTTTTTCGAAGCAAAACATCAGTGATTTTGTGGTAAAACAAACTAAATTAAGTGTTCTGCAACTTCATATAAAAATCCTGCGCTTTTGTGTGGTTCTGCAAGTAGTCTCTGTGTTCTTACCTTATTGTCAGAAAATACCGTATATACTTATGGTAGAGTTAGGCCTGTCTTGCAATATCATTTGAATTTTTTCTAGGTAGACTAAGAACTAATTCATATAATCTTTTTAGGCTAATTTTTGTCATAGTAAATCCAACCCTGACTGAGAGAACTCTTGGCTGGTTCATTACTACCATCTCCATTCAGTTACTTCTGGGAATATTCCAACAGGCTTGCAACCTGATCAAGAAGAACCAGTTATGCAAATTGCTGGCTTAGCACCAAAAAGACCTTTTTTGTGGCCTACAGAACAGTTCATGAATCTGGCCCTTCCGTGCAGTCATGGCTAATTCAAGTCCACCAACTATCCCACATTGTCAAGTATGTGGCAGCAGCTGTATGAAATGCCGTTTGCAACCAACAGAGGTTGTTGCAAAAGTAATAAAACTGTAATGATGCTGTAAGACAGACCTGTTAGAGGGAATAATGAGTGGAGGGATGGATAAAAAAATGTTGCTGTTAATACAGCGGGGCATATTCACTTAAAAATACATTTTCCAAAAAATGAAACGTGTGGTCCTATACATAAATCACAATCTTTTTTTGTTTGCTTATTTTGAATATACAATGCATTTGCGTATAGCTCAAACCTGTTAAATTCAAAACAATGTTACAATTTGATAATTTACCTTTTTGGATATCAGAACATTGGTGTTTTCAAAGAAGTCAGGGACCCAGCTCAGGATCCACAATATGCTGAATATGAAGTTGACGCAATGCGAGCTCAGAAAAACCAGGTATGTCACCTTATTGCAGCTGCTTATATTGCTGTAATAAAACCAGGAAATGTTACTGGCTTATCTGAGCAACTCTAGACCTGTTGAAATTACATATCCTTGATCCATTCTAGGTAAAAATCCCCCCTCAGCCATAAAATGTTCTCAGTGGCCTTGGCAAAATAATGATATGTCAATCTAACCTGATGTGAGATAAAGAGGGCAAAGCCCACTGTACATTGAAAAATGCTACAGAAACGATATATGATCATGTGGAGAAACAGCATACTTCTTTGTGTTCCATAACTCATACCATACTCATGCCAGGAGAAGAAAGAGAGTCATGCATGCAGTATTTTTTCTCTGTAATGTTAGTTTACTCAAGAAGCAACCCGTGCATCTAGTGGCTCTGTTCAACTTCCCTTTTGGAGGCCTAGCCACAGAGAATAAACTATAAATTTTGATTACAGCCAAAACAGCATTACTACCCTTTTGCCTTTAAACACATCTGTAGGTCAGGAATGTTCCCCAAGCTCTTGCTCTGTGTTTCTGTTTTCCTGCATAGAGAAAATAATGATAAATAATGGACTTTAAAATAAAATGACATCTTTTATTGTAAAAATGAATTATCCTTAATAATTTACTTCATTATTTCATAAAGCAGTTGTTTAGAATGGATATGACCCCTTTTTATAAAGCAATATTCTACTTTATAGTAAACTAGGTTTTAAAAACTGTAGACATGAACAACCATCGTGAATTAGAGTAGCCCCTAATCTAAAGTAACCTTGTATTTTCTTTTGAAGTTTCGTAATTCACACTGTAAACTTAGGGTTACTTCAGTTTAGCTGGAATGCAGTTCATTGACCATGCCTTGAAAACCAAGCCAAATGATAAACATATTGATGTTGTAAATTTATACTATTTATTTATCCTAAAATAAACTATGGTTTAATATATATACTCCAGACCATCTCCACTAGACAACAAAGGAAATGACAAGAAAAAAAGGAAATATTCTAGGGCATTAATCTTGAGTTATCTCCCAAACTATTACCATTTTTAAAGTTACAAGGCAAAATTAATCTGAATATAAACAATTTTAGTAGACTGTGTATTTACATATGGAGTATAATTAATAGCTTGCATAAGCCTTCTACATATTGGTGCATTTATTTTAGTGTGTTACCCAAGTAGAATTTGCAGTTAAAGTTATACTGGGCCTATGCTTATTGATTACATTTTTATTAACTAAAATCAGCTCCTACAAAGAGCTGCTAATTAATATTTTTCCCAGGTGTTTCTACCCGCACACACACACCTCTTCTTTTATGAAGATTTTAATCGTCATTTATGCCTTTGGAAATTGGTTACACTTTTGTTGCTTGTACTATTACAGGAGGAAAGAACCTTTGAAATGGACAAGTTTCTATCATAAGAAAATTATCTTCAGCTATTTCCCTAAAATTTCCACCTTGAAGTTCAGTTATTATTATAAGATTATTGTACAATTTGAATGGGCTTTTATGAAAATATTTTTGGGGGGTTATTTAATCTTAAAACTGTAAGATAACCCCATATACATCTGTAAGAAAACAATTCCCTGGCTATATTCAGTTTTTAAATGCATTAGGGTTTTCAATAATTATATGAAAATTGAGAGTGAAGCATTGCCTATCATAAGTATTAAATGCTTCAGAAGCCTAATCTCCCCCTTTTTTTACGGTCCTTTGTTCCATACATTTTTTCTAAAGATAAAGCATTTATATAGAGAGGAGCATTTATGTTCAAATGTAGCATCAAACATAATGCTTTGTGTTTCTGTTTCTCAGAAGTATTCAAGCATGGGAGCTTTTTATTCCAGTTGAAAAGTATACTTTTGTGCATTTTTTCCTGATCATTTATGTTGCTCTTTGGACTCAGAATGACTAGCTATAGCGTTTAATTTGCTTCTCATTCTTTGCACAATATAACTGCTGACATTAGGGCCATGCATCCATAAACAATAACGAGACTCTCCATTTCTGGACAAGCCTTCTTAAGAAGGGCATGAAAGAAACTCTCACTATCTACTGTTTCTTTGAACCCTTATGCAGTAATATATAACAGATATATAGACCATATAGTCTAGACTCTTGTGACTTTCCCAGAACAGATCAGATTTTGCAGGTTGTTGGAAAAAATAAAATAGAAAAAAATCTGAAATTTGACTAAAACCTATAATGGAACACTGGAAAAATATGTCTACCATGGGCATTAAATGCTAACATTGTGGAGTTGTAGGGTATAGAACTGTGTGTGACATATGGCTGGTACCAGGAACTGAGAATTCTGTCCAGAGGTATCTTACCCTTGTTTCACACATTTTAAATTAACAGTACCTCTCCCTATGGTTTAAACAGAAGTTGTTTCCCTCAAGTTATTTGCTGTATGAGCATAAGGATATAAGAGGTGCCTTTCTAGATGAGATTTGGTCCATCTAGTCCAGAACCAGTCTCCTGCTTGAGTCACACTGACCAAAGTTGCTGTGAAGGGCCAATGAACACCTTCTCCTGAAATTGCCCCCTAGTACTGGTATTCAGAGGTTTGCTTCTTCTGTTATGTGAAGGTTCCCTTTAGTCATCATTGCTAGTAGACATTGATGGATACATTTTGATGAGTCTATCTAATCCTGTTTGCCCTTGTGGAAGTAGCTTGCCTCAAGGTGTGAGTGACTGTCTCCTTTGTAGAATCTGTCTGGTATGGTTTTGCCCTGCCCTTCCCCCAAGGAGCTCAAGGCAGCAGATATGGTTCTCCTCCATTTTATTCTCATAGGTTAGGGTTAAACGTGTGCAACTAGTCCAAGGTTGCCCAGCTTCATGACAGAACAGAGAATTGAACCTGGGTCTTCCACATCTTAGACTGAGACGCTAACCATTATGCTGTACATTGCAGAAGCATTTTCTTTATGCAGTGTATAGATAGGACTCAAAATGATATGTTTAGCCACTTATTTGAACCGTATGGTCTGTATGCTGATTTATGTGATTTCCCCATCCCCTGACATGTTAAACCTGAGAAAACGTTTATCTTACTTCCTTATCAACACAAAAAGTCATAAAATTATTTTAGTTTTTAACCACACAACATTAAAATATATAGTGTGCCTGATCCAGCAGTTTTAAGGTATGCACTGTAATGACCAAGTGTGAGTATTAACCACATGGTTATTTCTGTTTCACTCTACATAAGAAGAGCACTAATGGATCAGACCAGTGGTCCATCTAATCCAGCATCCTGTCTCACACACTCTAATCAGTTTGGATTTAAAAGTGCTTGTCTTTAGCTGGATCATGCACTGTGTTTTAAAAGTACTGCCTGTTTCTTCTGTACATGTTGAGGGTGACATTGCTGTTATGAAAAATATTGAAATTGGCCTTATATGTAACACAGTAGACTGCACACAAAATATGATTTTGAACAAAAGGCAGTAAACAAAAAATACATTTTTGCTCAAATAAATGCATAACTTTTTTGGATGTTCTGGCTACAATCCTGAGTATATTTAGTTAGGAATAAGCATCATTTAAAGGATGACAGATTCCTTCAAAGAAGAACCTAGAGTTTTAGAAAGTGAAGTGAAGAATATGGAGAAACAGAATGGTTTTCCAATTGGTAAAGGTGACCTTTCTTCCAGGCAAGGATATATTTTATCTACCTATCTCTGCAGTCTGTATGCAGAACATATCATAAGGAAAGTTGGTTTAGATTTAGATGAAGGTGGATTGAAAATTGGTGGAAGGAACATAAACAATGTGAGATATGCAGATGAAACCACATTACTGGCAAAAAAGAGTGAAGACATGAAATTACTACTGATGAAGGTTAAAGCAGCAGCAGAATAGTTTTATAGTCCTTTTTTCTTTACCTTAAGGAGTCTCAAAGCAGCCTACAGTCACCTTTCCCTTCTTCTCCCCACAACAGGCACCTTGTGAGGTAGACAGATCTGAAAGAGTTCTGAGAGAACTATGACTGGCCCAAGGTCCAGGTTTTATTCTCATGTGAAGTAGGACACATTTTGTGCAGTAGGGAAATAAAATGTGCAGTAGGAAATCATTTTTGTGCAATTGGAAATATGGGCTTTAAAAGCTAACAAGGTTATTTTTTAAGACAGATGAATGAGAAAAAAATAAAAAATTAAGATGATTAAGATGATGAACTAAATCATCTTAACCACACACTTCAAGCAAATGGCTACTCTAAGAATGAAATCAGAAGAGCAATTAAACCAAAGGTAAAACAACTGAGGAAAAACAGTCTCCCACAGGAAGAGTGTTTTTGCCATATATCAAGGGAATCTCGGATCAGATGGGAAAACTTATGAAAAAACACAACCTACAAACAGTATTCAGACCCACCAGAAAAAGACAACAGATGCTACAATCGGCAAAAGACAGAAGAGACCCCCCTCACTTTTGCAGGAGTATACCGCATACCATGCAGTTGTGGACAAGTTTACATCGGGACCACACAGCGTAGCATTCAGACAAGAATAAAAGACACTGCAGACTTGGCCAACCTGAAAAATCAGCAGTGGCTGAACATACCCTAACCCAAACAGGACACAGCATTTTGTTCCAAGACACTGAAAGACTCGACAACACTTCCAGTTATCATGTCAGATTACACAGGAAAGCCATTGAAATCCATAAACATAAACACAATTTCAACAGGAAAGAAGAGAGTTTAAAAATAAATAGGGCATGGTTTCCTGCCCTGAAAAACACAAAATGCTCTACAGCTGACAACAGCACTACAGATAAGATTAGAGTTTCAATAGCCATTCCACACACAAAAGAACCTCCTCAAACCTCCTCAGGAAACAATCCATAGACAAAAGAACCTCCTTAGGAAAGCTCCTCCATTAGCATGTTCATAGCCTGGAGAACTACACAAGATAATTCACTCAGCCCTACCCCACCTTCCAGGGTAGAAATAAATTACTGCTCACCTTGACATAGTACTCCATCTTTCTGTGTTATACCTCTGAAGATGCCAGTCACAGCTACTGGTGAAACATCAGGCCCTACAATGCCAAGACCACGGCCACACAACCCGGAAAATCTACAGCAACTAAGATTATTACTGTTACCTCTGTCTTCATAACCATATATTAATAGCATATTATTGGGAGCAACTACTCGGGACTAGTCAAAAGTATTAATTAACTCATATTGAACTTTGAAAATGAAACAGTTTATAAATGCAACCGTTACATAGCAATACAAACTCAGAAAAGACTCCCCCCATTGTGCCATGTGACATGTTAGAATCTCCTTTGCTTCAAGATGGTTGGATCATCATCATCCGGGATGGGGTGAGATGAGCAATGTTGCTCGCCAGCCTCTGAGAAAATTCCTTTAAACCACATCTGCTGTGTCGCTTTACCTGTGCCTTTCGTTCTGTGCTCTTGTTTATTCATCCATAGAAGCACTAAAGCCCCTGGATCCCATTCAGTCAGTGGTGGTGCATTGTGATAAGATGAAGAAGTATTCGTTTTCTGACTCAATTGAGACTCTGTTTCTGTTTATGGGCTTTAGTGTACTGATGGGATGTTCAACATCAGCACTATGAGGCCTAGCTGCTAGAATGTGTGCCATGAGAATGGTCACATTTCTGTTTTCTTTGGATAATGCAAAGAAAATGGACCAAATGGGACAGTGACATCTTGTGAGCTTCATCAATGTTTTCAAGTTGAAGTATCTCATCATATTCTAGTGAAAGTTCTACCAGGTCAAGGACTGTACCTAGCAATTTGTGAACTGTTTCCAGGTTTACTCAAGGTTGCAAAGTGGCAAATGGCTTCATAATCAGCAACTGATCAGCATCAACTTCAAAGTGCTGATTCAGGAACTCAACAAGTGAGTCAGCAACTTTATTACAGAAAGCACCAACATCTCTCCTGTCAGATACATACTGGCAATGTTCCTTGAATCTCTTCATCCACTTTTTTGCTAGCTGAATTCCTTTCAGCATCACTGTTCCATCTGGCTGTGGAACAGCTTCATCCTTAAACACCTTGACTCATCCATGAAGCAATTGCTTTTCTTTCAGAGTCAACAGCTTTGATTTTACCAGCAGTGTCAACTTCTCTATATCAAGGACTACTGTAATGCTCTCTACTGTCCCAAATCCGGAAGCTACTGCTGATGCAGAATGCGACAGCCGGGCTGTCATTGGGTCTCCCCTTGAAGGAACACATTCAGCCTGTGCTGAATGCACTGCACTGGCTACCTATAACATACCAGGTTCACTTCAAGGTGCTGGTTCTTACCTATAAAGCCCTATCTGGCGAGGGGCCTGCATACTTGAGGGACCGCCTTTCCCCATATGTTTCCCAGAGGGCACTGCGTTCTAGATCACAAAATCTCCTTACGCTTCCCAGCCTCAAAGATATCAAGCTGGCCACAACCAGGACCAGAGCTTTCTCGGCAACAGCACCGCTCTGGTGGAATGAGCTCCCAGAGGACATCAGGGCCCTGTGGGCTCTACCCTAATTCCGCAGGGCCTGCAAGACGGAGCTTTTCTGCCAAGTGTTCGAACAAATGGGCTAACATCAACCAAGTAATCTAGGCTCTTAAATCCACCCTGGCCACTTGTCTTAATATCCTTGTTTATACAGAGGAATGATGTAAACAGGAGCCAATTACCAGCTGTACAGCTAGCACTGACTCTACGGTGGTTTAGAACAGTTCTGGCTATCCTACCATTCATAGCACCTTATATTTTTGACACTACCATGTTTTTATGACTATTGTACTGTTTTAATGTTTTATTGCCAAATGACCTTGTAAGCCGCCCTAAGCCTTTTCCTGTGGGGAGGGCAGGGTATAAATCAAATAAATAAATAAGGATGGTGACACCATCTCCTTGCAGCTGTTTCTGGTACCTACTGAAGACAGTAAGTTGTGATAGACTGCACTTTAAAATCTCTTAAGTGCTGTGTAAACAGGTAATGGACTCTGAAGGGTTAATCCCTCATAGAGGCAAAGAGCCTTGAGTGACTGGCTGCTCTAAGGAATTTGATTGGTTAGCATCAGTTGAGCAGAGAAAGACTTGAGAGCTGAATGCTGAAGAGAGGGTACTTAGAATTCAGTCCTGACTGAGAAGAGTCTAGTACTGATGAGTCTGAGTCTAGGCCTGACAGAGAAGAGTTTAGCACTGACAGTGTTTGTGTGTAGCCCTGACTGAGATCAGTTTAACAATGACAGAGTACTGGGAAGGTTGGCAGGAGGAGTGGGTATTTAGGTGAAGACTCCCATTCAGGCCAGAAAAGGAGATAGGTCTTCTAGTGAGAGAAGAATTTTCCTACACAGTTAAAACAGGGAGATTGCTCTGAAGAGTGGAGAGATCCCAGCTTTAGTCTGCCTTTTAAATCCTGAAGAGTCAGTAAAAAACTCAGGAAGAGCACTGGTGAGTTTAGTGAAGGAATTTGGATACTGGTTAGCGTATCCTTGCATTCTGGAAAGCAACAGAGTCAAATACGCTCAAGAAAGTACACTGGAATGAAAGACACTGCAGACTTGGCCAACATGAAAAATCAGCAGTGGCTGAACATAGCCTAACTCAAACATTTTGTATTTTGTTCCAAGACACTGAAAGGCTGGACAACACTTCCAATTACCATATCAGATTACACAGGGAAGCCATTGAAATTCATAAACATAAACACAATTTCAACAGGAAAGAAGAGAGTAAAAATAAATAGGGCATGGTTTCCTGCCCTGAAAAACACAAAAGGCTCTACATCTGATAAGATTAGAATTTCAACAGCCAATCCACATACGAAAGAACCTCCTCGGGAAACAGGAAACCTCCTCAGGAAACAATCCATATACAAAAGAACATCCTCAGGAAAGCTCCTCCATTAGCATGTTCATAGCTTGGGGAACTCCTAGAAGTTAATGACTCAGCCCTACCCCACCTTCGGGAATAGATATAAATTACCTGCCTACCACTTTTCTTCTCACCTTGACACAGAGAGTACTCAATCTTTCTGTGTTATACCTCTGTGTATGCCAGTTACAGCTACTGGTGAAACATCAGGTTCTACAGTGCCAAGACCACGGCCACACAACCTGGAAAATCTACAGCAACTAATGTCCTGGCCCCACTGGTGGACCTCCTGATGGCACCTGGTATTTTTGGCCACTGTGTGACAGAGTGTTGGACTGGATGGGCCATTGGCCTGATCCAACATTGGCTTCTCTTAGGTTCTTA
The DNA here is from genome assembly GCA_029375565.1 of Gekko gecko. Classification (NCBI taxonomy): domain Eukaryota; kingdom Metazoa; phylum Chordata; class Lepidosauria; order Squamata; family Gekkonidae; genus Gekko; species Gekko gecko. Next base: position 61,796,169 of record JAPDNY010000001.1, on the reverse strand, counting down.
TGTTCTTAATACTCGGAATGCTTGGGAAACTCTGAAACAAAAGCCTCTCATCTTAAAGATTTTAAGTCACTGTGAAAAGCTTAAGAAACTCTCAGGTGCTTGAAATATATGTACTGTAGTCTGTATCTATACTGATTTACCTCAGAAATTTTACTTCTGATTTCACCTGACCTTTCCCCTCTATGTTGAATAAAATATAAAACCCTTCTCTCAGGTTCCTGGGCTGAGCCAGCAGCAAAACGTGTTACTGTGACAGGGTGGGACAGCCATAGTTCGTCAGAAAAGAAGACAATTGATCCGAAGGGCTGCTCAGTTAGACAGGGAGAGAAAAACAGTGGGAAAATCTTGCCTCTGGGGGAGGGAAGGGGGCAAGGTCATCATATAAGAACAGCAGACTGAAAGGACATAAGTAAGAGGTTATCTTCATCAAGGAGGAATGCAAGAAACCCATGAGCTGCCTTCTCCTCAGATTTCTTCATGAAGAGGACTAGGGAATGCTAGGACACAAGGACTGAATGTACTGATGACAAGGAAAACTCTGTCCACCTGACCTCATAGAGTTTGGGAAGTGCAAGAAGGGAACAGTGGTTGTCTTCTGCAGTGTCCTGAAGTTCTGTGGATCTGAGCCCTGATACATGGAAATATGTAATCAGCTCCATAAGCTGCTTGAACATATGTTCAGCTTCACAGACTGAGTTATTTGTAGATGTTCATGCAAGATTTGACCAGTGAACTTCACACCAGATTTTCAGAAGAAGGACAGAAGATTCTTGACCATTATTCCTCATTTTGGATTGGAAGAGAGTCAAGAAACCTGCCATATCACCTGTGTTGACAGATAACCCGTCTGTGACCAAGAAGGATAGATGCATGAAGCTGCTTTGGATCCAGCTGTGTTGCTGCAAGCGTTCTCAACTGCATCCAGCACTCCTCATGCACCACAGCTACAGAGTTCACTGGCACCTAGAAAATACTGCTTTTCATCACCAAATCTTGTAATGACTTTCACCATTACATAAATTTTGTTGATTCTGGTTTGGCCCACAGTGCCATCATACCTCAGGGATAGCACCAATGTATTCTCAATGTCTTGATGAGGCTGTCACTATCACATTCTACAATGCACTGCAGAAATTGTGGGCATTTGGAAACAAAGTCCATCTCAGTCTTATGTGCCACTTCTGCAGTACTATAGGAAAAAAACAGAAGCTAACCTGCTCACAGCTATTCTTGCAGGAAATAAGTATGCACTCAGAGTCAGTTTCTTTGCCTCTCCATAAATGTTCAAGAGGAGGCCACCAACTTTGTCTGCCTTGCATATTGTTCTTCCCATAGAAGAAGTATGTGATGCCTCAGCAGATGGAAGAGTTAACAGATGGAGTGCTTTAGTGCTTTCAATGTGATAGGCTTGTTCCAAATGTTTTTGAATTGTCTCAGTCCTGTATATAGTCCCACAGTCTTTTGCAATGAGGGGCACCAGAGTAATCTTTGAAAATAATTTTACTGTGTCAGGAAATTTGAAACATGTTGTACATTGAATAGAGTGTCAGCCATTTCAATGACAGTGTTCAAAGATTTTTTATAGATAGAGAGGTAGATATATTCATACACAAACATACACAAAATATAAGATTTGTAAGACACACACCCCTTTATAAATCCAAAATAGGGGGAATGTCTTCCTTTTGCGTGAATATGGTAGTTTCTATTATGTTCAGCTTCTTGTCTGTCTCATTATCAATTGAATGGATTGTGATTACCTGGGATTTCAGTGGTACAGTTTAATCTGATAATATAAGCCTACACAATACATTAGGATTTTTATTGGCTTGTTTGTCCCATCATCAAAATTATGCTGGTGAATATTTATTTTGCTAACTTACAAAATATTAAGGTAGTTTTGCACTTCAGTGTTATTCCTTCCAATGCCTTAGTTGGCTTTTCTCGATACTTCACTATTCAAGTATTTTCCAAAATTAAGGAAAGAATAAGAATCTAATATGGTGAAAGGATTAGATTCTGTTTGTGTATGGAGTACTCCCTTTCTGCTGCAAATATATTTAGTGTAATTAGGGATGAGTATGAACTGGGAAACCTTGGTTTGGTTTACAAACCAAACCAGGGCATGTCCGGAACCAGTTTGCGAACCTGAGCATCGAACCAGCCCAGTTTGTGAACTGAAACAGTTCAAGAAGGTTGGGATAAAGGGGATGCCCCCACCAGGGTTTTAGAGGCTCCAAAATTACAGGGCATCTCCAATTGACTCTCCTGTGCCTTCCCACCAAGTTTGGTAAAGATTGGACTTGAGGGGTCTGAGTTACAGAACCCCAAACAAGGTGCCCCCCTGGGAAAGTGATTTTTGAGGAGATGTCAGGTGTGGCTTCAGGAGTCTACAGATTGGACCCTGTGTGAGCTAGAGGCACCAAACTCTCCTGCCATGCCAGGGCCCAGGAGCCACCCACATCGTTGCGGGTGGCTAGGTCTCCCCAGACCCACCTTCCCACCACTGGCAAGGCGATAGTTGAGCAGGGCAAACCCTCCCACCCTGTCCAGGGCCCGGGAGCCACCCATATAGTTGCAGGTACCTGTGTCTCCCAGGGCCCACCCTCCCACCACTGGCATAGCAAATGCAAGGCAGGGCCAACCATCCCACTGTGCCCGGGAGCCACCTGCACTGTTGCAGGTGGCTGGGTCTTCTGTGCCTAGTACTTAAACAACAAGAAGGTTTGAGAGCTTCATTCATAGAACTGTCAGGTCTGCTTCAGCCCTAAAGGCTTTGAAGCCATAATGGGAGACTTAGACAGCCTTAAACAGAACTCTCAGACTCCAATATGTCAATGGTACCTGAAGGACAATCTGTTTAGTGTTGGGGCTTTGGAAAGTGAGAACTGGCAGGCAAGGTTACCCCAGCAAGTCTCTCGACAGACAGATGCCACCCAAAGGACAATCCGGTCAGTGGTATGGCTTTGGAAAGTGAGAGCTGGCAGGCAAGGTCACCCCAGGAAGTCTCTCAACAAACAGATGCCACCCCAAGAGCAATTGGTCAGTGGTGGGGCTTTGGAAAGCAAGAGCTGGCAAGTAAGGTCACCCCAGGAAGTCTCTGGACAGAAAGATGCCACCCCAAGGACAATCGGTCAGTGTTGGGGCTTTGGAAAGTGAGAGCTGGCAGGCAAAGTCACCCCAGGAAGTCTCTGGATGCACAGATGCTATCCCAAGGACAAATAGTTGGGGGAGGGGGTTGAAATAGAGAGCTAGGACTAAAGTGAAGCCACCTCAATAACTGTGGACACACAGATGACCCACCAAGAGGAAGCAGGTGAGGGGGGGAGGGGGTTTGAAATGAAGAGCTGGGACTAAAGGGATAAGGAAATTCACTCCAGTAACTTTGGAACAAGTCTCCCAAGGCAGGCTGGGTGCAGGGAGGCAGGCTGACAAACACGGATCACCCATCAAGGAGAAGCATTGAAGTTAGTGGGCAGCAAAGACAAATGAAATCACCCCAAAGCAAAAAGCAACACAGTGGGAGGGAGGGAGGAAACAATGGCGGAAACAGTTTTGAAGTCCCCCCAAAAAGCAGACTGAGAACAAAAAACACCCAAAGAGAAATCCTTCCAATGCAACCCAAAGGTGCTGGTAGGGGAATAAAATGAAAAGGGAAGAGAAACCAACAAGGAAGCAGATAGCATGCAAGATAATCCCACCAAACACAAATGCTATAATGTGAGTTTTTCCACCTTTTGCAACAAACAAAAAACCAAAAAATTAATCACAACACAGAGGAACCCAGGGCAAAGCATAGCCCCTTCACCCCTGAGCTAGTTAATCTATCCCCCTCCACACCCAGCAGCAAAGCTCTTTCGTGGGAGTACACTCTCTCCACCTAAAACCCCAGCACCAACAAAGTGACCATGCATGTGCCCTAAACTTATATAGTTCTGGGCGAGTTTCATTGTCTGAGCCACTCCAAGCCATGGCCAAAAGCTCAGCGATATGTTTGGAAAACATGTGATCGCTGAAACTCAGTTCACGAGCCGCAAACCAGGCGAAGTTTGGCTTGGGCATGCAAGTCACACCCACCCCTAAGTTTAATTCAGGCAGTCATGAAAACAGGTTTCCATGCATGCATTGATGCTCTGGAGTTAGTTTGGCATCTAGACAGGATTGAAGTGCTCTGGGTGAAGAAAAGGAATGTTTCACCTATATTTCCTCTAAAATACCAGGTTAGCAGTTTACAAGTGATCTTAGGCTTTGCATTGTGTTTGGACAGGCAAGTATCAAAGGTTAACCAGGTGGCCTTTTACTTTCTAAAAGACCACTTTGTGGAACTTTTACTGGAAGAGAGATTGGTGCCATCCATCCAAATGTTCCAAATGGATACAAGAATATTTCTCTTTTTGAAGGCATTTGATTTGGATTAGTGGATGGTGCTTGCTGTGTGTTTCTACCTTACTCTGTAGATAGTTTTCTGTGCTGTTATGTAATTGCTTGTGGTTTTACTATCTCTCCTATATAATTATCCTGTTTTCGAGTGGCAGGTTTCGATGCACGCCAAAATCAGTTGGCTCCCTGAGCTGCCAATCAGAAGGCACTGTCTGTGTTGGCTCACTGCATTGCTGAGTCCCGCCCACAGAAGGGGTGGACAGCGTTTCGGGCTCAGTGTGCTCTGAGCCGACCAACAGGACGGACACTCTGGTGGGTGGAGGATAAGCAGGCCAACTGGGAGAAAGTGGGGGAGCAGAGCAAAAGGCCAGAAAAGTAAAGACAACTGGGCAGGGAGAAAAGCGTAGCCCAACTGGCTCCCTGCGCTGCTCATTTGCCCCATTGAAACCCTGTCCCTGGGAACGAAGGGACCCTGGGAACAATCCCCGCCACCAGACTCTGATGCAACGCCTCTGCTGCCTCCTTGGCTTCCACATGTGTGGTCTGGCACAGAGAAGCCCTGCACATGTGACGCAGCTGGCTCTCTGGCAGCCGGGTGGAGGGGGGGGTGCAGGGTGCTCACAAGCCGAGGTCGGGCTGGCCAAATTGCCAAGTCACTGAGAAGTGCCCCTGGGGCACCCAAGCCACAATGCCTCCCGCCCTCTGAGGTTGCTGGCCAGGTTGAGAGAGTGGAAGACGGCAGCTGCGGTGCCTCAGCAGAGCCCTGCCACACTTCGGTTCCTCCATCTCCCTCATTGCAGAGCCCTGAGGAGGAGGATGTTGCCGCCTTTTCCCAGCTGGCCCGGCCCCTGGGCCGCTTCCACAAGTGCTCCACGGCCTGGAGTGACAGTGCTGGGGCTGACTTGGAAGCCACCGAGGAGGAAGCAGGGGCGGGGTGGCGGCTGCTACTGTGGTAGGAGGGCGCCCCTCCGCCAGCCACCCTGTCATCATCCTCCGCCTTGGGCGAGGTGGCTCTGGGGGTGCTACACAATGGGCCCCGCCACCAGCACCACCACCACCATGTCCACTAGAAGGCCTCCGGGCTGCAGAGGCATGGTCACACCAACCGCTTCCTGCTGCCTCACCCCGCTGGCGGGAACCAGGACAAGGGAAGGAGGGGGGCCTAACCCCGCCTTAAGGAAGAACCAGCCCTGCGTCTACCGGGAGACTGGACATGGAGCCTGGCCGCAGCTGCTGGGGGAGGGGGGCTGACGAGCAACTGCAGCAGGCCGGCGCACTTTCCCAGGCCCTCTTCCTAGAGCTTGTTGCATTTCTTTCCTCAACGGGTCTTATTACTAGTCATAAATAAATAAGGAGCCATCTAATCCCTTCCAACAGCAGCTAGTCATACACTTTTGGAAGCACACAAGCAGGCCTCGCTTATTGTTCACCTCTCCTCCATTTTATCCTCAGAACAGCCCTCTGAGGCAGAGACAGTGTGACTGGCCCAAGGTTACCCAGCAAACTTCCATGGGGATTCAAATCCAGGTCTCACAGATACTAGTCCAACTTTGCCAAAAGCAATGTGTTCATAAGTATACTGCTTTGGTACAGAGGATCTGTTTAGCGAACAGGACTGTATTGGCTGATGACTTGGGAGAACCTCTAGGCTGTACTTAAGAGCATGTTAACACGTTTTCTCGGTTCAGTAGCTTTGGGATAACTGGTCTTTGAACTGCAAGTAGTAGATAATAAAGAAAAGTAAAATGATATGGATGCAATAAAATAATGTGCAAGTAATTCTGAGATGATGTTGTTGAAGTAGATAAAGCCACATAGCTAGAGCAACAGCTTTTAGAGTCAGAATGACATACAGTACAATCAGATTGTGAAATTGAAAGATAAAACTGCTGTTTGTTCAGTGGTTTGAAAGATGTCTGATAGTAGCTTTAACAGATTATGGTCTGTGTGATGCAGGCTGGACTTCGTTTACAACACAGTTATAATTAAGGTTTACAAATATTGCTGTCATATTCCATGCAGTGTTCTTTTTGTGGCTTTTTGTGTTTGCTTCTTCTGTTTCAAGAGTGCTGTATTTTATGTTTTCCGTATTATATTAATTCATTTAAGTTTTCCTGCTACTTGACCACAGTGCACTGATTTCAGATTTCTTAAGTATGCATAACTGTGTGCTGGACTGTGACTGTTTATAGAGAGTGTGATGGTCCTGCCCCTTTCTATACAAAGCCAGTCCCCTTTATGCCTAGTTGGAGTGTGTGAAGAGCAAATAATGGCCCATCAGGGCCAATGGAATTATGGAGGAACTAGATAGGGAGGAGTTGACAGGAAGAAAATCTGTTAAACTGCTGGGGGTTTTTGGTCAGACAGGGATTAACTACCAGAGATACTGGATTAGAAAATCTGGGGACACAGTCAGTTTTCTGAGGAGGCACACTAGTGAAGTATGGTTGCTGGGAAAGGCTCACATTTGAAATTTGTGGAAAAATTAAAAGGTTAAAATTAAAAGGTGTATGTGAAAATGTCACAAGAGATCCTAACCAGGAGATGGGGGAGTGTGTATCCCCTGAATAATGAACCAGGAAAATTAATCGTTTAAATGTTACAATAAAAGGCCATAAACTTGGCTAATACTTGCTCTTTGCTCCCTATACACATAAATTTTAACTGTATTCTTTTCCTATTGACTGTGCCCAACATTAGCTGTGTGGTGGAATTGTAAATATTTTTAAACCTCTTTACAAATCAATCTTTTAACCCCTTCCATGGGAGAAAATAAAAATTATTTGTAAATTGCTGGCCTTTAAAATTTTTAAAATTAATGAAAGGATAGGGATACAGAAAGAAAACAAGGAATTTTGTATAACAAGGATGATTAAAAGTCTTAATAACCACATAACATTTAAATTTCAAGTATAAAATATTCAAAAATACTCTCTCAATCTTAATGTATATTTAACTGTTATAATTACATCAATCAAGTATTTGGGAATTAAAAAGAATTAAAGGGACCGTTTTATATAAGCATTCAGCATGTATGGTCATTTAATGAGCTATATAAACTATATAGACTAGTTAGCTTAAGATCAAAAATATTATTATATTTAACATTAAATCTGGTCATAGCAATGTATTAATTCTTAAATGATTATTAAGATAGTAATATATCTTATATTCTATGATTGCTAAAGATGAACTATAATTTAAAAAGGTAACATTGTTCAGAGATATTTCAAAAAGTACAATAACAAACTAATTATAGATTGAAAACTGATATAAAATGTTAGCTAATGGATCAGTGTTTAAAGCTCAAACAAGAAAAACTATGGTAGACCTCATTTCAGGAATTACAAGACTGAACCAAATTAAGAGTTATTTGTGCCACTTCTCTTTATCTATAGTACACATAGTAGGTTTCCCATTCTCCGGTGGTCCCGGTAGTGGGTCATTCCTTGATCCATTACTCTTGGGATTAGCTCCTCCCTTCTACTTACAGGGCTGTCCTGGAGGGGAGGGGCTTGTCCTCTGGATCCCCAGTCTTCATGGTCCTGCCTCTGGAGCAGGACGTCTGGTTGTGGTCTTGGGAGCACAAAGATCCTGGAAAAGAAAAGAGAAGACAAAAAGTGAGTGGAAAAGGAGGCGGGGGAAGGTATCTGCCTCCCCTTCCCTCTCAGACCCGTTCTTGGGAACGGGGAGAGTGGCTGCAGTCAGCTCGCTGAGCAGACGCGGCAGCTGGAAACCGGCCTCCGTCTCCACGTGCGCCACTGAGCCGCTGGAGGAATTCCTCTCTCCCTTCTTTGGACGCTGGGGAGGTCTGTGTATGTGTGTGTGTGTGTGTGAGAGAGAGAGAGAGAGAACAGTGGAGGCTTGGAAGTGCACAGGTGGCACAGCTGAGAGCAGCACGATCCTGTAGACCGCTGGAGCCAAGTCCTTTTGCCTGCGGGTGACCGGGCTGGGTGTTGTGGCTCTGCATAGAGAACGCCTCATCCTGCTTTGACTGAATCATGGTAGGGGGGTTCTTCAGTGGGATGGGAGCCGGGCTATGGTGGTCAGATCCAGTGGACTGACTTGGCTGATTGTTGAGTGGAGGCTCCCAGACACCCCCCCGGGTTTTCCCCTTCTCCAATGACTCTGCGGTTGCTTTGGATGTGGGGGGGAGGGTTCCCTCTCTGGAGTTCTGGAGGGGAGCAGTTGGAAGGCTCCCTCTGGGGAGGGAGATCATAGCCCTTTACTTAGCAACATGGGGGAAGAGTCAGGTTCTGATTCACCTATATCGGACAAGGAGGAGGGAGAACTGTCTGAGGAGGGAGAAGAAGCAGTGCCTCTGAGCCAGTCCAGACTTTTTCCTCAAGCGCTGTATAATAAGTTGATCTTCTTCGTGGTCTCTGTGCATCACACCCATGGGATTCAGTGCACCTGCGCTGAACTGGTCGGTGCTGTACAAAGCTCACAACGGGATTTTCGCGCCTCCGCCCTGGGCCTGTGTGGGAACCCCCACTGTGCATGCCCAAGTGGGTGGGGCACGGACATCCCGCCAGTTCTCTTCTGACCGCTGCGCTGTTTGCAGCAATTCTTGGTTGGTGCTGAGAGGAATCTTTTACTCACATCGGAATTCTTCGATTTGCTTCAGCTCTCGTTTTCCTCTCCTTACTTGTCGATCTCTGCCTCATGGGATGTCTGTTGGCTGGTAAAACCTTCCTGGTCTTGAGACTGCCCCCCCCCGCCTCCCCCCCCCGTCCCACCTCCTGAGGCACAGATTCATTTATGGAGAGAAAGTGGGGGTGCTTTAAACTCTGTTCTGCCTGTGGCAGCAAACTAGCTCCCTGGGACGAACACACCCTTTGTATTATTTGTCTTGGAGAGAGCCATCGCCCGGAGTCCTGCTCCTTCTGTGCAAGATTTTCAAATCAGACACGGAAGAACCATGCCACTAGGCTCAAAGTGGCCCTCTGGGAGTCTGCCCTAGCCCCCCCCCACATTGGCTATGGAAGGGGATCCCGCCATGATCCCATCCTCTTCATCGAAATCCTTACCACCAATTTCGGCATCGAAAGAAACTATGAAGCCTCCGAGACCGACCACTCTGCCCACCGATGGGGAATTGGTCCCAAAGAAGAAGCATTCACTCAAAACGACTTCCTTGGCTTCAACCCCAGTAAAGAAGCCTAAAAAGGATAAATCGAAAGGGCATGCCACCGATAAGGGAAACGCGCATAAGTCTCTAGAGCTGAGCGACGCAGTTTTACCCAAGGGCCCTGCTCTGCATACTGATTCGCAGATGCAATCCCAAACTTTACATCATTCCACACCGGAGCTGCCCAAAATCCAACCTCAGCCTCCAGTCGAAATCTTGGACTCTCGCCTCGGCAGCTGAACCCTCCGGTGTTGGAGAAGAAACCGAAACACAAACCTCCATCTGCCTCAGTTTCCGAGATCGAGGTCGATCTCATTTCAGATACCCAGGCAGTCGGTCCTCATTCTTCGTCAACTGCTTCCTGGGCCAGTGGCCACTCTACCTGGGACGACCGATACCGACTGAGGGGCAGGTCTCGTTCTCCGTGCCGTCGTAGCCAAGATAGATGGAACGACTACGAGCCTTACAGGGGCCGCTCATCTCATCCACATCGAGATTCTTCTGCCGATTACCCTTATGAGCCAGCCTTGCATCCTCCATATGACCACCGGCTAAACATGCCGTATTGGTTTTCCAACATGCCTTGGATTCCACCGAGGGATCCCACCGAGTGGGATGATCGCCACCAAAGGTACCGCTCACCACGTCATCACCCGCCAATGGCAACTCTATCCCAGCCTCCACCATCTCCGCCTCGGGAAGTTCCCCGACCGCTGTCTCCACAGCAGGTATCGATACCGACACCGATCCAGAACCTTGGATCACCTTCAGAATCCTCGCATGACACAGATGGCGAGGGGTCTGGAGACGAGTCTTCTCCACTGGAACCTCCGCCCAAACAAAATGTCTCTGACGAACTTCCCATCTCTCCGTCTGAGGACATGTCATCATACAGTGATCTTATAAAGCACATGGCTCATTCCCTCCGTCTGCCTGTCACTCAATCCCTACCGTCAGTATCAGATGAAGTTTACGACATAGTCCAGCAAGATGCACCCACACTGAAAGCCCTCCCTATGTCAAAGGTACTCTTACAAGCTGTTAAGACACCATGGGAAAAACCATCATCGGTGCCGGTTTCCACAAGACGCTTGGATCACATGTACCGTATACAGGAAGACGGGGCATCCTTCCTTTACGTACATCCGAAGCCTAATTCAGTCGTGGTCTCGTCATCTTCAAAAAGTAAACGTTCGAGTCTTGCACCTTCAGACAGAGAAAGCAAGAAGATAGATGCATTTGGAAGACGATTCTACTCTGCGGGGGCCCTGGGGATAAAGACCTCCAACTATATTGCTCGCCTCAGCCGCTACCAATATTCTTTGTGGCAGAGAATGGCCGAGTTCCTCCACAATGTGCCAGAGGATAAGGTCCTAGAGGCCCACAGCCTCCAGAAAGAGGGCTTGGTGGTTGCAAAACAGCTCCTCAATTCAGCCAAGCATTCCCTCAATGCCTTTTCTACATCAATGGCTTCGTCAGCCACCCGCCGTAGACATGCCTGGCTACGCACCACCTCGTTACTAACTGAGACCAGATCTTACATTAAAGACCTGCTGTTTGACGGAGAAGGGCTCTTCCACTCCTCAACTGATTCAGCTCTCCAGGAGCTTGACAAGAGTATCAAGGCATCTAAATCCCTAGGTGTTTCTGCACCGTCATGACCTTACCGCCCACGATCGTGGTCTAGGTATAATACCAAGCAAACCTACTCCACCAAGCCGTCACCAGACGGTAATTGGAAATCCCGCCAGTCGCCGGCTGTCCATTGTCCACAATATGCCTATCAGGCAAAGCCTCGATATACCTTGCAACAGCAGCAATCGAGATCGAAGCCCCAATGGGGCCCTAAGCAGGAACTTTGTCTTTCACAGCAAGAACTTGCAGTCCACCTGTTTACAACCATTTCTCTCTGCATGGAAAGACATTACAATGGACAGTTGGGTTTTGTCCATTCTTACCCACGGATATCTGATAGGATTTGTGGAATTTCCAGCCCTACCACACTACCGCGCCGCCCCCTTCTCCCATCCTCCTTCAGGAAGTCAAAATACTCTTGCAGAAGGATGCGATAGAGCCGGTACCGAAAGTCTCAGAAAGGACAGGCTTCTACTCCCGCTACTTCACCATTCCGAAAAGAGACGGGGGGCTGCGCCTGATCCTGGATCTCTGAGATCTCAACGCCTCCATCCATTGCCACAAATTCAAAATGACTTCCTTAAAGGTCATCCTTCCTGTGCTGTCCCGGGGCTCCTGGATGGCTACCATCGACCTCCAGGATGCCTACTTTCATCTGAACATCCACCCTTCCCACAGGAGATTTCTCCGCTTCGCCATAGGGGACCTCCACTTCCAGTACAGGAGTTTCCCATTTGGCCTGTCCACGGCACCAAGAGACTTTACCAAAACGACGGTGGTAGTGGTGGCCCACCTTTGTCTCCAGGGAATCACCATCTTTCCCTGTATCGATGACTGGCTTCTGGTGGCGGACACTCCTACACTCCTGTACAGCCATATCTCCCGCACCTTGAAGCTTCTGGCCTCCCTCGTACTTCAGGTCAACTACGAGAAGTCCAATCTGCAACCTATCCAGTTGGTCCAATTCATCAGTGCGCTCCTCGACACCGTGTCCTGCAGAGCATACCTCCCTTCAGACAGGGCCGCGAGCCTGTCGTCTCTAGCTAAGGAAATCCGAGCCCGGACATCTTCTATGGCTCTTCAGTTCCAATGGCTCCTGGGGCACATGTTGGCCACCCCGGCTGTTTTACCACTGGCAAAGTTGCACATGCGACCCCTCCAAATATGGTTCCTCACTCATTTCAAACCGACTTGAATGAGCCCCTCCAGCTCATTCACCCCTCCACCGCACGTGCGGGACTCACTGTTATGGTGGACAGCACTCTCCTGCATCACAGACGGTGCCCCCTTTCACCCACCAAATCCTAGCCTGACACTGACCACAGATGCCTCCTTCTGGGGCTGGGGAGCACATCTTAATGGGGTCAGGATAGGATACCGTTGGGATCCACTGTACGCAAACAAGCACATCAACTTTTTAGAACTCCAGGCGATCTTCTTAGCTCTCAAGTCCTTCCAGCCCACCCTCCAAGGGCACTGCATAGCAATCCTCACAGACAACACCACGGCACTCAGCTACGTCAACCGCCAGGGAGGGACAGTGTCCAGGAGCTTCTGCCGCCTGGCTATCAAGCTTTGGGACTGGTGTGTGCTGAACAACATTTTTCCAATTGCCACCCACATCCCGGGAACCCAGAATGTGGAAGCAGACCACCTCAACAGAGGCCTCACATACCACCACGAATGGGAGATGAACTGGCTCTACCTTCGACCACCTTCCATCTTTGGGGCGTTCCGGAGATAGACGTCTTCGCAACCCACAAAATGCACCCAATTCTGCAGCCGGGGAGGAACAGACCCCCTCTCCCTAGGAGACGGTCTACTCCACCCCTGGACTCGAGCGTTCCTATACATGTTTCCACCTCTTCTGCTAATACTACGGGTAGTTCACAAGCTGGCCAGGATCCTGCCGGATTGCATCATCATAACAACCTGGTGGCCCCGGCAACCCTGGTTCACCACTCTCCTTCATTTGGCGCAGGAAAGGTACCATCACTTTCCCGATGCCCCAGATCTCCTCCTCGCGGAGGAAGGGACTCTCCTCCATGCCCAGGTGCACCACCTCAAACTCACGGCCTGGCGAATTCAACCGTAACCTTCTCCAGCCAGGTTGCTGAGGTCTTGCTCAACGCTAGAAAGCCATCAACTCGTCTATCCTACCAAAGAAAATGGTGTAGGTTCCAGAAATTTCTCTGATCTTCGACCGTTTCTTCCGGGGTGTTGGGCATGGACAAGATCTTAGAGTTTCTTCTCTCTCTGAAGGATCAAGGGCTCTCCAACTCGTCCATCAAGGTCTACTTGGCGGCAATATCTGCACACCATGAGGGATTGGATGGATGTTCCATTTTCTTCCATACACATGCAAAAACCTTTCTCAGGGGACTCAACAGGCTGTATCCCCCTGTGTCTACCCCTACTGAGCTCTGGGACTTACCCTTGGTGCTCTTCCACCTCACCAGGAGACCCTTTGAACCACTTGCTACCTGTGACCTAAAATATGCCTCCTGGAAAACTGCCTTCCTAGTGGCCATAACATCAGCTAGGAGGGTCAGTGAACTTATGGCACTCTGACACGACCCTCCATACCTAGTTTTCCAGCCAAATGGGGTAAGTCTTGTACCAGATTTCAATTTTCTGCCTAAAGTTGTCACTGAGTTCCATCTCAACTTGGACATATTCTTGCCGGATTTCTTCCCTCACCCAGAAGGGGAGGAGCAACGCCTGCTCCACACTCTAGACATTAAAAGGGTGCTCCTCTCTTACTTGAACAGGACCCTGCCTACTAGGAGAGACAACAATTTGTTCCTATCGTATGCCACCGCCTCCTTAGGGTCCCAAATCTCTAGCCAGCGCCTATCCAAACGGATAGTTGGGACTATCAAGCTCTGCTACACCTTAGCAAAGCAACCACTCCCTGTTCATTTGACAGCTCACTCGACCAGGTCCTTGGGGACTTCTACTGCCTTTCTGAAGGGTGTATCACTCTCGTCTATTTGCAGAGCAGCTACGTGGTTTACACCAACCACGTTCATCAAACACTATGCTCTGGACGTCCGTGCACAACAGAAAGGTGACTTGGGTCGTCTGGTCCTGTCCGCTGCAGCTCGCTGAGTCTGCCAGCACCCACCTCCAGGTGAGCCACTGCTTTTTAATCTCCTATGGGTGTGATGCACAGAGACCACGAAGAAGATAAACAGTTGCTTACCTGTACCTGATGATCTTTGAGTGGTCATCTGTGCATTCACACCGCCCGCCCGTCCTTCCCCACTGCTGTCATCCTCAGTTATTCGCACATATGACTCGGGTTGATAGCGGTCAGAAGGAACTGGTGGGATGTCCATGCCCCACCCACTTGGGCATGCACGGTGGGGGTTCCTGCGCAGGCCCAGGGCGGAGGCGCAAAAATCCCGTTGTGAGCTTTGTACAGCACCGACCAGTTCAGCGCAGGCACACTGAATCCCATGGGTGTGAATGCACAGATGACCACTTGAAGATCATCAGTTACAGGTAAGCAATCTGTTTTTACCAAAGGTCTTAAGGGCTCTGAAGCTTTCTTATACTCCTAAGGCAAAGGAAGACACATCGGCTGCAGATTTTCCAGTGGGGTCTGACAAGGCCATTCCAAAGCCTAATGCCAACGCAGCGGGAGTACCTCTACCAGTGGCCTTTTATAACATTATGATGCCTGAATGGGAACATCCTGCAAACCCCAAGGCTAATAATCCCATGATTGCAAAATTGTACTCTCTTATTCCAGAAGCAACAAAAAAGCTCAAGCTCCCTGTGGTGGATGACCCAATCAACTCTCTGTCATCTTTGTCTCTTCTGCCTATGGATGCCGATGGTCTTCCCAAGGACAATTGTGACAAACGGGTGGAGAAGGCACTACTTAGGGACTTTGAAGCATCTGCTAGTTTCCTGCGAGCGTCAGTCACCGGCTCCTTGTTTGCTAGTGCAGCCTACACTTGGGCCTCAGATCTTACAGCAGCAGAGAGTGGCATACCAAAGGCTTTAAAAGATGAATGAAAGAAGATTGCTCTGGCAACAGCCTTTGCAGCGGACGCCTCTCTGGATGCACTCCAGTTGACAGCTAGAGCTATGGCCAGTAGTGTGACAGCTAGACATAATACATGGCTTAGGAACTGGGATGCTGACCCAGCAGCCAGAGCTAAAGTGGCAGCAGTACCATTCAAGGGTGTCAACTTGTTTGGGGCAGGTCTAGAGAGATATCTCATAGAGGACAAGGACAAGAAAAAAGTGCTACCGTCAAAAAAGAAAGATGGGAAATCTGCAAGGCCTTTTCACTCTTTTCGGGACTTCAAACAAGATGACAGACAGAATTCTAACAGAGCATTCAAGGGCAGATGGCAGAGCAGCTCTAGGGATCCATGATCGCAGCCTTTTTCAGGAAAATCAAGTCAGGGTTCCAAGGGGGTCAAAAAGGAATCTGCGACATGACTAGGCCGCCTTCTCAGAAACCCCCTGAACGGGAGACTGCCTACCAAGGGTGTCTCAACTGTGGCTTTGGTCAGTCATGGTTCATCATCTCTCGATCATCGGGAGTGCAGGGAAGATTTCAGAAACGATGAGATAGAAAGGAGTATACTCTGTCTCCTCCAAGGTTCTTTAAAGGAAGGGAGAAGTCAGAGTAACACTAGTTCACAAATGGCTGACCAAGAGTATCCTGGAACCAGCCCAGATGTCACATCATCTGGGAGTACCCTTTCATTCATCAATGGACAGGGGCCTCCGGGGTCAGCAGTGGTGGCAGAAGACCTTGCAGGTGTGGGCCAATGTATGGGGGGCGAACCCTCCAGACTTAATGACATTGGCCTGTTGTCTGGAAAGACTGGTCTCAGGTCAGATGTTCGTGTATTGGACCAGTTTCCACATGCTTCTGGCGAAGGTGAAGTAAAGGACGGCACCGTTTTGACTAGTGACAATCTAGTTACGGACAGCATGGTCCCAGGTCCTGTTGAGGTTCTTTGTCAGGGAAATGAGGCATCTTCCGCTGACAGGGGATTTGTTGATACACACAGAGACACGCCACCTGAGACTAGTCATGTTAATGTTAGCAGCCTGGAAATTGAACAGCAGCAACTAGAGGACATGGGCTATGAAAAAGGGGTGGTGGACACTCTTGTGGCTTCTCGAAAGAGGTCTACCAACAGTGTATATAATAGAACTTGGCAGGTCTTTCAGAAATGGTGTCTGGAAAGAGGGGTGGAACCTCTCCTGTCGGGGGTGGGGGATATCTTGGCCTTTCTACAGCAGGGGTTAGACAAGGGCCTAAGCACAAGTACCTTGAGGAGGCAGGTGGTGGCCCTTTCAGTGGTCAGGGGGGCTAAGAAAGGTATCTCCTTGGTGCAACACCCACACACCAGACATTTCCTGAGGGACACGGCTCTACTTAAGCCACCTCAGGTTCATAGGTTTCCCACGTGGAACCTAAATACTGTTTTGAGAGCCCTATGTCATGCCCTGTTTGAGCCCATGGCTTCTTGCCCCTTGAAGGAGCTGACTTTCAAGGCGGTCTTTCTGATAGGTATCACTTCAGCTCTCAGGGTATCCAAGTTAAGGGCGCTGTCCGTGAACAGGGAACTTTGCATTTTCCATAATGATAGGGTGGTGCTGAGGCCGGACCCGGCATTCATCCCTAAGGTAAACTCAACTTTTCATAGGTCAGAAGACATTGTCCTTCCCTCCTTTTGTCTGGACCCCAAACATGAGAAGGAAAAGGTCTGGCATCGGTTCATAGAGCCCTGAGCTTTTATATGGACAGGACTAAGGGGTGGAGGAAAACGGATTCTCTGTTGGTTTCCTTTCGAAAAAAGGCCCTGGGGGAGGCTATTTCTACTTCCACCATTAGTAGATGGATCAAGGGGTGTATCATTCTGGCTTATAAGGCTTTGGGACTAGTACCACCGGAGGGGGTCACTGCACACTCCTTAAGGGGGGCAGCCACATCAGCTTCTTATAGGGCATTTCCATCATTAGAAGTTATTTGCAAAGCAGCAACCTGGAGGTCCGTTCATTCTTTTACTGAACATTATTGCATAGATAAGATGGCTTCGGCCAAGGCAGCATTCGATCAGAGGGTGCTGCAGCATGCCTTGTAAGGACCGGAAGTCTTTAGACCCAACTTGGTCTGTACTGCTCTTTTATGTCCCAGGAGTAATGGATCAAGGAATGACCCACTACCGAGACCACCAGAGAATGGAAGATTTTATTCACTTACCATGAAGCTTCCTTCTCGGTGGTCCCGGAGTGGGTCATTCCTACCCGCCCTGATTGAGGGAATGTCTTCTGGTACTGATGGAGGTTTGGTTTCTTGAACGGTGTACATTTCAGAAGTGAGTCTGTATGTCATGGTTGATGTTCAAATAAAGTTTACTGTTGATATTGAATACCTGGTGGTCGAACCAGTTACTGGTTGGGTGGCAGGTGTTTCTTTTGGTTCAGTGTTGTATAGGTTCATTGGGAAAGGCTGGCTTGGTGAATGACTGGGAATACAGAGGACAAGCCCCTCCCCTCCATGATCAAAGTTCAATGGCCCTGCAAGTGGAGGGGAGGAGCTAATCCCAGGAGTAATGGATCAAGGAATGACCCACTCCAGGACCACTGAGAAGGAAGCTTCACGATAAGTGAATAAAATCTTCCATTTCTTTTCAAATTCTTTAAACAGTCTTCTATTTATATAATTCGTTAATTTTGCCATTACAGCGTATTCTGACATTTTGTTTCTCCAACTTTCACTCATTGGGCATTCTTCCGCTTTCCATTTAGTTGCAATTACTACTCTGGCTGCAGTCAGCATATATTTAAGCAGTTTATGTAATGTTTTTTCAATATTATCAGGTAAGATTGCCAGCAATATAGTCTTTGGTTAATTGCTGGCGTCTGATTATAGGGCAGACAAGTTATTTTCCAAAAACATAAGACAATATAGGAGAGGATAAGCTATCTAATTCCAGTACACATTTGATAGCCTGAGGAATCCTTAAATGAACTTCTAAAGAGCTCTTCACATATTACCTCCCTGTAAAAACCACTTGATTTAGTCAGTCAGAAGAGGGGATAGTGACAGCAGCAAATAAATTCCACATCACACTATGCTATTTACACACAATTCCAAATTCCCATTCTGTCATAGTTACACAGGAGTCCAGTAGCACCTGAAAGACTAACAATGACATTTATTTCAGGAAGCAAGCTCTGACTTATGAACGATCGTGCTGAAATAAATGCTGTTGGTGTTTAAAGTATTATTGGACTTGTATGGATTTTTGTTATAAAAGAGATCCTTGAAATACGAAATTGGTTTTCTATACCCATTTTAAAATAAGAACTATGGTAAATCATTTTTCGAAATGGTCATGGGAGTTAGCATTGATAGATGTAGTGCCATAATTACTTTCTTCAGTACATCACTCTGGAGCTATTACTTAAACGCTATGCAGAAGGAATCTTTTCCCCTGAAAATGTCTTGTGTACACAATTCAGTTCAAGGTCAAAGTGAGCTAAAAGGGCACTATAGAGACAACCCAGTTTGCTGTCCCCCCATCTGCTCTCAGCTTTACCACAACTTTACCCCCTTCCTGTTGGCAGCCCTTCTGTACAGCAAGAGTTGAACTTGCCCTTAATGGTGTGCCTAGGTGAAGGTTGTCCCCAGCCCCGTAGGCAGGAATTTTTCTCAAGGGGGGTACTGAGGGGTGCCACTAATTAAATTTAATTTAAATTGCCCCTTTCCCCTCTGTTAGGGAAGGGCAGTACGAGGGCATAGAGAAGCCAGGTGCACAGCCCCACTATGGCCTGCCACCCTCTCCAGCAGCTGGCTGATCCGTGCCAGATGCCACACTCACCTTCCTCCCCCCCCCGCAGATGCCGCTGGCAATGGGGACCCAACTTGCAGACAGACGGCTTGGGCGCCACACAGCACAGCCTCCAAGGGCTCTGGCCCTGGCCTTGAGGTGAGAGGACAGGGGAGGACAAGCCTCAGGCAGCGCATTTGCAGAGCTGCCAGGGCCTCCTCCTTCTGCTGCTCATCTTACCGGCAGAGGGCATGTAGGTGCCACCTGGCTGTCTGCTGCTGCTCTGGGAGAAGTAAGGGGACCATGGCACAGGGCTTCTCCTTTGTGCCACCTGGCTCTTGGCCGTCAGCACCCAGGCAGAGGAGGCAGTGGGTGGCGGCATAGAGTGGCGCTTCTTCTGCTATGGCACCTTCGACCCAGCCACAATGGGGCTCCACCTTAATCACCCTAAAGCCCCACTGCTGGCTACAGTCCCTTGTTTTTGGTATAATGAAGGAGGAAATGGAACTAGCTCAGATTAAAAATAGATGTGTAATTGTTAATACGACTGTTAATGCTTAATTATTATATGCTTCCATTTTAGGAACTAGAACAGTACAAGAGGAATGCTGCAAAAACATGGAAAGAAATGGAGTTTGATTCTTGACTGAGAGAGATACTTAGCTCTCAACCAGATTTCAACTTTAGTGTTGTGTTTTGTACCTTTACATTGTATTTGAGTACATTTTGTACACTAGGTAAAATATGTAAAACATATAGCAAGTAGTTCATCATAATTATGGTTATCAATTGATGATAAATACCAGTAGATTATGCCTGAATCTTTCATGTCATTCATTCTTACTAAGAAGAAACCCAGACGTTACATGATGAGAAACAGCAGTGGATGTATGTTGTATCATTTAATATTGGATAAGCTGGGAGTGTGTGAGGAATCAGGGTGGGGGAACAATTTGGTCATATGTTATACATAGCTGATACCTGTGGAGATAATGAAAGCAGCAAAACTGGGCCACCCACAAATAAAGTAGGGATCACTAAACATATGATTTGTCAATTAACCAAAAGAGGGGGAAAGGCCCCCAAAACAGCCTTATGAGGTCTGTGAATGTTTCAGAAGGGAAACCATGTCAAGACAGTTTAGCACTGATTTAAAAGTGTAGGAGCCTCTTTCCAACCTATGGAACATGTGGAGTTGATAGAATCCTGCAGGGAGAGATGACATTGTATGGATCTTCCAAACCACACCCCCCCCCCCAAATTCTTCACAGATCTCCAGGTTGTTGTGAATATATTAAATGCGAGCGCAAAGTTATGAAACCAAATTAACACAGAATGTGATAACTTTAAGATTTTTAATTTATTCCATAGCATTTATAGTTCCTTCTTTTTGTCATAACACTTAAAATTTGTTCCTAAGACAACCTAAAAATTTAACTGAAAATGCAAGCCTGGTTGTGATATCACAGAAAGAGAAAAATAACCATCAAATTGCCTCTTCTTGATTCATCCACTTAATTTCTCTAAGGTGAATTAAGAGAACTGAGTTTTTTTCTTTGTTTTTGAAGTGTTAATGGAAGACTAAATGGAATGACTTTAATCATTCAACAACAGGAAAAAGCTTTGATTTCACAGTTTGAGCTGTACTTTCAGCGTCAACAAAAGTATAAAACATACAGTACTTTTACAAATCACTTAGTGGCATTTTTATTACCTAAGTAAAATTATGTCCCTTATTTTAAAACTTATAATTGCTAGAGCTATGAGTGCTGGGATAAAGGCATATAATAGTAAAAAGTCCATTGTGAACCGGGATACTGCTCCAGGATAGTTTCTTTCAATGAACTGAATCCCGTGAGAGAATGGACAAGATGCTCCAAATCCAGTAGAAACATTGATGAGACCTGCCAAAAGAATGTGTTTATATTATGATGCTATGTTGCTGGTTCTGAATATATAACTTGTTTTGAGAACATACAGTACAATGTTCACTCTATATGAAGAATTAAGTATCAATGCTGGTTAAGCTGCTTTCTCAGATCTCCTCAGAAATGCTAGGTGCTGGATTCAAGGGCTGTGAAGGTGTGGCCGAACTGAGCATAGTCTCAGACTGTGAAGTCTTTCATATTGCTTCCTCAAGGTTTTTATCTAATTTGCTGTGGTTACTGGAGGCACTTCTCTATGGTTTCTGTTCATTCCCTGATACGGGACTATGCTGGAACCAGGCCCATAGCTACCACAGGGCCTGACCCCCTAGTGGTTTTTATGGGCCTCCCTCCCTGAGCCTTGGCTCCCCCTCCTCCCTGATTGCCTGTTGGCGGGGAGGACAAGGGCAGGACAAGCAGCAGAGGTGGTGAGGCTGGGCTGAGAGATGCTTGCTGCCCGGCTCACCAGTAGCAGGTAAGCCCAGCCAGGCAAGTGGGTGCACCAATGCGCCCACATGCTGCAGCTTCATAGCCAACCCAGCCACTGCATGCCCCATGTCTCCTGGCCCCTGGAAGAAGCTGAAGGTGGAAGTCAGGCTGCTCCTGGTACGGTGATGTAGGAAGGGGCACTGGGGCTCCTTGGGGAGGGAGGGAGTTAGACGCTCTACAGGGAAGGGCTGTCCTTGCTGGGGGGAGGGAAGCTCCCCCCAATTTAATTAGCTGGTGGCCCCCCAAGGCCCCCTCACAAAAAATCCCTAGCTACGGGGCTGGCTGGAACAGACTTCGGCTTGGAAAGTTTGAGAGATGCACAGATTCACAAGGGTAGGTCAGCAGCACTGCTTAGTGCTCTCCTAACCAATATGAGAGCAGCAGCCAAAGGAAACTTCATTTTGCGTTAGTAAGCTCATATGAATTCTCCTGCTTCTTCCACATTTTGATCGTTTTATTTAGTTATCTGAAGGATTTATATCCCACTGTCTCCAAAGTTTGCCCAAGGCAGCTGAACAATAAAAATCCAATTTATCATCAAAAATATAACAATAACTCAGTAGAAAAAATAAAGTAAAGCTGCAACAATAAAGCCAACAGTATTTAGAAGCAGCAAACAATAAAAACAGCAATACCAAAGCATAAAATCAAATAGCAATAACGTGGCAGGGCAAAGAGATAAAATTCTGTTAAAAGCATGGGTGAACAAAAATGTTTTAGCTTGGTGTTAGAAGCCAGTAACATAGGTGGCAAGGGAGCTTCATTCTGCAGGGCAGTTAGATACTGAAAGAGCCAGCAAAGCAGACTAAGGGTGTGATCACACAGCAAGCTTACAGCGATTTGTTCCCGCTGTAGATTTGATCGGGAATATGGGGGGGGGTTTGGGATGAGCACACATCCTTCTCTGAACTGCTTGTATCGTGCAACGAGGCTCCGGGCACCGTTCAGATAGCCGCACCGCCGCTTTAAATTTTTTTTTTTTTTAAATTGGCTCTGCGCATGTGCATATATACATGGCCGAATCGCCACTCCCACTGGTACTCATCATATTCCCTTGTTCTTTCCGCCCCCCCCCAGAACAGCAAACAAAGTTATCGAATGACATACAACTGAGCGCTGAAGTCTATATGTGCGCCTGAGTGTTTATACATTGAATTTATTCAGCACAGGATTGTTCATGTGCATAATAGAAGCTTGTAAAAAAAAACATCGCAAGAAGGACATTCGGATGACCTAATCGTGATCATTGCGAGACATGGCTGTCCGGATCGGGAAAATCATGGATTCAGAGTGCAAATATCCAGAAAGTACTTGATTTTCTGAGTGTAGGAAAACTCACTAGGGAACTGGGAGGATTGCGCAAGTGAGCCCACTTTGGTGCGGGAGACAGATGTGGCTGTCTGATCAGCAATTTTAAATGTGAGAGGGAACAGCAGTGAAACCCAATCAAAATGACCACGTGACCACAAGCTAACTGATTTGG
Source organism: Gekko gecko (assembly GCA_029375565.1). Taxonomy (NCBI): domain Eukaryota; kingdom Metazoa; phylum Chordata; class Lepidosauria; order Squamata; family Gekkonidae; genus Gekko; species Gekko gecko. The sequence continues at coordinate 61,773,315 of JAPDNY010000001.1, read as the reverse complement.
CTGAAGCATCCTGTGGGTGCAGGTAGTTTGGGGAGCTGAAGGGAGGGAGGGGATCTTGGGCTGAAGTGGATCTGTTGACCTGTAGGAGTGCTGCTTTGCCTCTACCACATGTGTTCTACTTGTATACATTTAAATAAAGCAAATACTACAAAAATGGGGCAAATCTTCAGTGCTCTCTCTTTCAAAGGTGAATGCTGGCCCTGGAACATCATTTGTAGAAGTGTATTATGCACAACAGCATGTACATTTGGGGAATATTTTTAGCACTTACCACCACACGTGAATTTTAATTCAGAAAACTCATTCACAACAAGAATCTCACTGCCATACTTTTGGAAAGCAAGATAACTTAGCATCTTAAAAGCAGTTGGCATATCCTCCAAGTTCCTGACAAAACACAATAGATAAAAGTCAATGAACATTTGCCACAGTTGACCACTCTCTGCTGCTTAATTTTAAACACCTCAATTTCTGTAAGCCTGCTCAATTCCATCTAATGTTTCAAGCATTAACTGTTTATCTATATCCAATGCTGAAGAGTTGCCTGGAAATGGAAATTCTGACATGGATGTGTGCTGTCTGTGGTACACTTGTATCCCACTTTAGTAAAGCTGCTAATGATTGGACTACTTAAATATATGTAGTGACACATAACAGTCTACCTCTGTGACACAGAAACAAATTTGTTTGCATGTCCATAGATAATGGGGGGGAGGGCAGGAGAATCTGGGTTTTTTTGTTTTTTTTAATCACTGAAGTACATGTGGGATGGGAGCTGACTAGGGGTGTGCACACACAAAAAAAATGGTATTTTTCAGGTTTGGGTATACCAAACCTGAAAAATATTGGTATATATGGATATTCCTGAATCGCAATATCGGTATGCTATTAGGATTTGGAAAATAATCAGTGTTGGTGAATTTATTCGGCTCCATTATATCCTATGGGGACAATCCCCATGGGGTATAATGGATACTCAAAGCCATGCTGCACACCAGTGAACTCTGAGTGGCTGGCGAGCTCACCCACTTCTGGGTGAGCTCGCCAGCTGTTTGGAGTTTACTGGTGCCTGGCATGGCTTTGCAAATCTCCCTTTGCATGGCAAGAAGCCATTAAATCCCTCCATTTCACTCTGCCCTTTTGGAGGGGAAGCAAAAGGGAGCACTGAAATGGCTTCCTTTCATTGAAACCAACCAGCGCAGTGGGTCTGCCTGTCAGCTGATCAGTTTCCTTGGGAGGAAGCCTTTAAACCCCTCTGTTTCACTTCCCCCCATTCTGTTTTGCTTCCCCACCTTATAATAAATATTTCTTTAGATAAATATTATTTGCTATAGCCTGACCCTTGTAGTATTCTCAGCAATACCAAGACACCAGCAGTTGCTGATGCTCTTTGGATAGGAGAAGGCTGACAGCAGTGATTCAGACAGCAGGGAAGTATCCTCTCCTTCCACATCACAACTCCCTGTTGCTGTTCCCGCTTCAAGTACACCCTTGTGTGGCAGAGTACCAGGTGTGCCACACCCATGTCCTGAGGGGTGCAAACCCCCAACACTTGTCCACTGCCCTCTGCAGGTACCTGAGAAGGGTGCACCCCTGTATGTTATCGGAGGGAAGAGTAGTGGCCAGCAGGAGAAAGAAGAGGCCTACTGCTCTCAGCAGGGACAAGTGGAGGGGGAGCAGGAGACCCCTCTAAGAAAGGCTCGGTGCACTTGGGGGGCCATGGGTGGGACATCAAGGCAGGTCACCTTTCAAGAGATCTTTCCCCTGGGGACACTGACAGTGTCATCCAGAAAGGCTATGTGGAGGGCCCAGGAAGCAGTCACTCACCTCATCGGCAAGATGATGGCTATAGATGGCCAACCCCTTCTCTCTTGGGGAGGACAGAGCCTTTCACTGGCTGCTGTGACATCTAGCACCCTGGTACTCTATCCCCTTGTGGAGGTCTATGAACCAACAAGTCTTGCCTGCCATGCACCACTTCACAATGGTGGTGGTCAAGGGTGAGCTCTCTAGAGCTCAAGGCAGAACTGTGCATTTCACAGCAGACCTCTGGAGCAGCCAGCAGCATGACTACTTCTCCATCACTGGCCACTGGTGTCAAGCAGTGGTCCACTCTGTCCAGACTATTGGGACATGGCCAAGACCCCAGGAGGAGACAGTCCTGCCACTGGGCTACAAAGTGCTTCTGCTCCATGCTTGGGATGGATGCATATCACATGGTGGAAAACATTGCCTCCATGATAACAGAGTAGCCTGAGGGAGTGGGTGGGTGGCAGCAACATTGTCCATGGCTACATGGTGACAGATGCTGATGCCAACATGCTGGTGGCGGTGAAGGCTTTGTGCCTCAAGGGCATTGCCTGCCCGGTGTACGCAGGTGAAGTATGCTCTGGGGCTGGGGAGCACCTTCAAGCCAAGATGTGGCCCTTGCTAGAGACCTGCCGGCACCTGGCCGCCCACTTCCCATGCAGCATCAAGTCTGCCCACCTGCTGTGCAAGAGGCAAGGGGAGGGTATGAGCCTGAACATTGGCTCATCCAGGACTTAGCACCTGCTGGAACTACACCTACAGCATGATTTGGTGGAGCAGAAGAGAGCACTGCAGGATATCATTTCCTCCATGACCATCCTGCATAGGGAAGAGGAGCTCAGCATCAGCTTCAATAACTGGCTGACCCTCTCCCAAATGGTGCGTGTCCTCAAGCCCCTTTTGTTCACCACCAACATGCTCTGTGCCCATACATGCAGCCTAGGGCAAGTCATCCCCCTGATCTGAGGGCCGAACCAGGCGTTGGCCTCCACAGTGGAGCCAAGCCCTGAGGGGACAGCTGTTCTCTCATGGGTCAGGACCTTGGCAGAGAGGCTGCAAGTGGCCTTCACCACAAGGTTGCATCCTCTCTGCAAGGAAGGGGAGTACAAGCTGGCGTGTATGTGTGACCCCTGGATAAAAGGCAGCATTGCTCTCCAGAATGCAGAGATCATGCAGTGGAAGTGTGAGTTCTGCAAAGACATGTGGAGGCTACAGGCCAACAGACATTGCCAGAGGGAACAACAGATGGGGAGGGGGAGGGGGAGCTGCAGCCCAGCTCCTCTACCTCAAAGAGCACAATAAGTGAGAAATCCCACTACTGGCTGTCAGTGGTGAACAAGGAGGTCAGCAGTGGCAGGGATGCCAGGCATGTGATGGCAGAGGATTTGGCAGAGGTGATGGTGAGGGAGTACCTCGTCAAGTCTTCTGAGCCTGCCTCTGCCTATCCCCTGGAGTACTGCTTACACAAGACTGCCATCTGACCTGACCTCTCTTATTTATTTGTTTATTTATTTATCTTGAATGACCATGAGTCTCCTCTCTTGCCCTCCCACCAGTAACCAGAGCAAGCAGGTGTTCTTCCACCTGGAAGACATTCTCAGCCCCTACTGTTCCGGCCTGGACTCAGCCAGGGTGGACAAGATGGCCTTCCTTGCTGGGCTAACCGTTTCTGGACCTCACAGGGTAAGATGCTGGCCTTCTGTTGTCCCCCTGCATGTCTCCCCATTCCTCTTCCTTTCTGGGTGGTCTAGCATGCAACCTGCAGGTTGCGCCCTTGGTGCTTGGATGGAAGGATGGCTGCCTCTGCCAGGTGGGGACGGGCTTCCTCATCCAACACCTAATTCATGAAACACTACCTCATAACACAAAACCTACCTCATAAAAGAACATCTACCTCATAATACACCAACAAACACTTGCCTGTACAAGCAAGCCCCTTTCCATTGTGTTTGTACAATCCATGATAGGTGATCTCTTACATGTTTACTAATGGTGAATAACCAGTAATTTCACGTAGGCGTGGGCTGTGACCAGAGGATTGATATGTTCTGGCCTGAGGGGGCCTGAGAGCATTGTGGATCCCGCCCCCAGGTTCCAGTTCTTGCAAGGGGTGCCTGCCAAGCTGTTGTGGGGTTACTTTGGGGAGCCCCCGTTGAAACTCTGGGGATGTCTGCCCTTCTGTCATTCAGAGCCTGCCTTTGGAGACTTGAAGGCTGACTTGACCTGTGTTTCAATTTTTCTGGAGAGTAGAAGAATACACCCCTATTGCTGGGTGTGCTCTGGATCTGTGTGTGTCAGACCTTGGGGGCTGCTGTGAGAGTTGTGGGCACTTTTCCCTTGGTTGTCTAGAGTGGCTGGGATGCCCACCAAGCTGTTGTGGGGTTACTTTGGGCAGCCCCCAGATGCCAACTTTGCTGCCACATACAGCCTGCCAACACAGTCACTGGACCCAACAACACCATCTCAGGTGCATTCACTTGCTCATCTTCTAACATTGTATATGCCATTAAAGGCCAGCATTGCCCTTCAGCTCTCTGCATAGGACAAACAGGACAAACCCTACACCAGAGGATAAATGGACACAAATCAGACATCAGGAATCATAAGATTGAGAAACCTGTAGGGGAACACTTCAGCCTTCCAGGACATTCAATGGCTGACCTCAAAGTAGCTGTTTTATTGCAAAGGAACTTCAGGAACAGAATGGAAAGGGAAATAGTTGAATTACAAGTTAGTACGACACTCAGAACAAACACCCCGCCAGGACTTAACAGGGATATTGGTTTCTTATCCCATTACACATGCCAACTCATTCAATCCTCACATATGTATTCTTACCAAGAAGAGCTATACATCTTCTATATTTTGATGTTTTTCTTTTATTTTCTTTTGAGATAGTATATTATAATAGTAATTGTAATGCAATGCAATATCTTGTTGATCTCTGACATAATAATGTACCCCAGGAAAAGGATTCTGTCAGTTAACTCCATGTTTTATTGAAGCAAAATATTATTACTACTCTTAGCAATTAAGAATATAATTGTATATGTAATTTAATTTGGAATGGTAGATTTAAATGCAGTTCTTTGTTTTGGGGACAAAGAAAACACTCTACGCAGCCAAGATGCTGTAAAATTCACCTCTGTGCTTGAAAGGAAATGGATGGGGTCTAAGGAAGGGATTCTCACAAATTAGGGCACATAAATATCAAGTTCTAAAATATTTATTACCTATGTTGTGTGTCCCCCAGTTGAACCGAAACAGAACTAAACCTGTCATTCTTTTGATCTGTTAAAAAAGTGTCCTCACTATTTTGCATGCTAATTTAACAAGCCACTCCTATATATACAACTATAATATGTAATTCCATTTCATTGTCTGACGAAGTGTGCGCGCACACATGAAAGCTCACACCTTGTTCTATTGCTTCAGACCAACATGGCTACCCACCTTGATCTTCCTGTTAGCATATTATTAAAAACCCGATTTGTGGGTAATGCTTTACTGTACCTTACAAGTCCGCTTCCTGCTAGGACTCCTGCTATGGTAAGTAGCACTACTCCTCCATTGACCACGTTGGGATTTTGAATTACCCCAAGAAAAACAAGTGTAAGCAATTCTCCTGCTATATGGGGTACTATAACAGCAGCAAAGAAATATCCAAAACTTGAAGCATCTGGGTGTAATCCCACAGTCCTATACAAATAAAAGGATGTCTTTTTAAAAGAAGCAATATTATTACTATTCTATCTTTTCAGCTACACTTAGGTACGGGGGGTGGGGGGGGAGAGATGGAGGAAATAAATGAGATCACTATGGAAACAGGTTTCTATTAGCAGATCATCCACTAGTAACAGCTGTGGATGGGAAGGATATCATGCAGAGGGCTAAAGCAGAGGGGTTTTTTTTAACGTGAGTGTGCATTCAAAAACATGATTCTTTTCAGTCCCAAGTGGAACACACTCCAAAGGATGGTACTATGTAGTTTACCAAATGTGGAAACCAATCTTTACTACCCAGTAATGAGTTTAGGCCAAGGGCCACATTTTTTTATCATGAGAACAAGTGATAGAATGAAACCCACAATACCATTACTCTTGCCTTCTTCAAATCTCCGTGAAAGCAAAGTGTTATTTGACAACAGCACAAGTCTTATTCTTGACAAGTAGCAATTTATATGCAGAAAGATTTGCTTATCTGCCAAGCACTTACCAGTATATAAAGATGCTAAAAAATGCTATGCTAATGACACTGAAGGGCAAAAAATGAAGTATGTAGGCGAGCAACATCTGCCATTTCTGGTATAAACCATCTTTGCTTTCCTGGTCTCCCACAGCCCGTAATGCAGGAACTGGAATGAATACAAAGGGAAGTTAGCCATTATTAGATAAAGCACATATATCTCTTCAGCAGTGTTTTTTGGGGAAAGTCCTTTTTTATACTTGTTTACAATAAGAATGAAGAAACTTACACAGGGCCAGACCATTAAGGATTCCTGTATATGGTGGCGCGCTCATGCATTGGTAAAAGAGTCCTACACGATCTTGCACTGCTCCTTTAAGAAAGTCATCATTCAGTCTCAGGAGGAAGAATGCCATGAAAAGGCCAAACAATAAGTTTTGGGAAAGCCGCATGATTACCCCAGGCTTGTCTCTGGAGAAATTCCTTGTTGTCCTCCTGAAAATGAAGGGGCATTATTGCACTGTGGTAATGCATTCTTCCTCTAGTTCCAAGCCAGGCCAAGATACGCTTGCTGTGAAACAGGCTTTACATTAGGGTTGCCAGCACTGCCTTGGAAAATGCCAGGAGATGGCACCTGGGAAGGGTGGAGTTTGGGGAATATGTGACATCGTTTCCAGGTAATGCTCTAGGAATTTTCCCTAATCTCTGTGCCAAATACCATAACGACCTGGGGAAATGCTAAAGTGAACGCCTTTTTCCGGCCATTTCTTCTGCATTTCAATTTCTCAGTGGTGGGAGATGGGGGCCGAGGGCAGGGGTTTAATTGCTGTGGGCGGGCAAATGACAAGCCTACCTTGCACGCATGACCACTGACTTCTTTGACAAGCACTTACCTTAAAAGAATCCATAGTTTGTGGAAAGATTTGGAGGAGTCTTTGCATTTAAAAAGTATAGGTGGCAGGTCTTTCATTTTGCACTTCGTTTCTTCAATAGTCTCCAGAGTTTTACAAAATATTTCTGAACTTTTATAGGCCGTAGATATAGTTTGAACTCGGCTGTAAGTTTCCAGTTCACGAACTTTGCTTTGAGTATCTACTGATGTTAGATCCACTGAAAAAAATTATACAATACCATTTAATTAATTCCAACTTTATATGAATGCATTTTTACTCTTCATCTTAAGCCACACATGCACACACACATGCTTGCAAGGTTTGTACCCTTTACATGCTTAATGTGTTTGCTTGCTGTGAATGCTTGGCTTGACCCATGGATGTCCTCAGGGAAAACTTAACATGAAGTTGAGTCGGACAGACATTCCTCCAATAATATGGTTTGGTTTGCTGAAAGCAGGGATCTTTTCGTAGAAAAACAGCTGCAGGAGTTCATTAGCATTGTTCTCTAGAACAATGGAGGAAATAGGGGCAACCTGTTTGGGGGCCCATAGAATTGGACCCCCTGATCCAATGTTCTTTAAACTTGGTGGGTATCTTGGGGAGAGGCTCCATCAGCTACCCTGTGAGTTTGGAGCCTCTCCCTCAAACCCCCTCCCTCCAGCCCCCAGAATATACCCTATGTTTTCACCATTGACTTCAATGGCCCATAGGATATAATGGAGCTGAAATTGACATTCAGCTGCCTGAAAGACTCTTCAGAATGCCGGCTAGGGGCGGGGCTTGACTCCTGAGCTCCCGGAGCTGTGCTCCGGTGTGCTCCCCCCCAAAAGACCCCTGGCTGAAAGTGTCAAACCATTATAAATGCATAGGTTAATGTAGTTTTCCTTCTGTAGCATGGAGATTATTTGTTGGAGAAATACCCAATAAGCTTCCTGTTCTAGATTATGACCACTAGTTTTTATAATCATACTGATACTCAGGGCTATTTTTGGGCAGGAACGCACAGGAACAGAGTTCCAGCTGGCTCCTGAGTTGGCCATGCCCAGCAGGAACTCATTAGCATAACAGGCCACATCCAACAGCAGAAACTCATTAGGATTGGCTACATTAGGGGTGTGCAGCCTAACATGCAAAGTAGTTCCTGCTCCAAAAAAAGCCCTGGGTTTTGACAAGAAACAAAGTAAATAGAATAAGAAGCAACAGATGGGTAACATCGGGGTGTGGCCTAATATGCTAATAAGTTTCTGCTGTTCGGTGTGGCCTATTATGTTAATGAGTTCCTGCTGGGCTTTTTCTACAAAAAAAGCCCTACTGATACTAGTGGTTACATTTGTTTGATCTTCATACAAAAGTTTGTTTTCAAAAATCTGCTCAAGAGACCATTGCTTTAAAAAATTAACTCTGGTTATAAAGAAAGTCAGTTGATTAACTGACTGACACACCCTCAAACGGAGAACCTGAAGAAATGTGAACTAAGTGCCTTGTTTTATTTCACCTCAGTATTACGCAACACAAGTTTCATAGGGCAGACACATGGAAACAGGGGGCCATGTCTGCACTGTATCTCCATTTATGAGCTTTCTTACCTTGTAATGCAGAGTTAGCAGAATTAAATACTGGAACTACAAAGTTTTTGCAGTTCACCTGCCCATCAGAGAATTACCAAGCCTGGTACCATTTTTTCCCCATGTTAAGAACATAAGAAGAGCCCTGCTGGATCAGACCAGTGTTCCATTTAGTCCAGTATCAAACCAGTTCCTCTGAAGATCTGACAACAGAGCACAGAGGCTGAGGTCTTCCCCTGATGTTGCCTCTTGGCACTGGGCTTCTGAGGTTGACTGCCTCTGAACATGGAAGTTCCCTTTCTTCAGCAGATTCCCTTTAGTCACCATGGCTCATAGCCACTGATAGACCTATACTTCATAAAGCTATCTGTACCTCTGGCCATCATTACATCCTGTGATAGCAAATTCTAATTCCTCGTTTTAATTATTTGCTACATAAAGAAGTATTTCCTTTTGTCCATTTTGAATGTACTGTTCATCAGCTTCATTGGATGCCCTTGAGTTCTAAGTGTTTTGGGGAAAGAGAAAAAAATGTCTTTGTCTGCTCTTTCCACACAGTGCATAATATTATAAACCTCTATCATGTCCTCCCTTAGTCTTCTCTTTTCTCACAGGGGAGGTGCTCCAACACCCTAATCATCTTGGTTATCCTCTTCTGTAAGCTCTCTGATGTCCTTTTTGAGATACAATGACCAGAACTGTGCACAGTATTCCAAACAAGGTTGCACCATAGATCTGTACAAGGGCCTTATAATATCAACAGTTTTATTTTCAATCCCTTTCTTAATAATCCCCAACATAGAGTTTGCATCTTTCACCACTGCAGCACACAACCTCAAGATTTTTTTCCTCTCTGTCTCAGCAAGTTCAGACTCCATTAGCCTATACCTGAAGCTGAGTTTTTTTGTTTCAGTGTTTGTCACCTTACATTTATAAACATTGAACTTCATTTGCCACATTGTTACCCATTCACTCAATTTGTGGAGAGATCCTCATGGACCTTCACAGTCATCCTTTGGTTTCACCATCCTGAATATTTTGGTGTCATCTGCAAATTTGGCCACTGCACTACTCACCCCTAGTTCTAGATCATTTATTAAATAGTACCAGCCCCAATACCGATCCTTGTGGGACCACACTGCTTACTTCCCTCCATTGCACAAATTTTCCATTTATTCCTACTCATTGCTTCCTATCATTTAACCTATTTTAATCCATAAAAGAACCTGTCCTCTTATCCCATGACTACTAAGCTTGCTCAAGAGTCTATGGTGAAGTATCTTGTAAAAAGCTTTTTGAAAGTCCAAGTATATAATGTCTACTGGGTCACCATTATCTACATGCTTGTTCACTTTCTCAAAGAACTCCAAAAGTCTGGTGAGGCAGGACTTCCCTTTGCAGAAGCCATGCTGATTTTCCCTCAACAGGCTTTGTTCCTCTGTGTGCCTAATAATTCTGTCTTTGATTACAGTTTCTATTAATTTGCCTGGGACAGAAATTAAACTAATTGGCCTAGAATTTCCTGGTTCCTCTTTGGAACCCTTTTAAAAATATTTGCTACTCTCCAGTCTTCTGTTACAGCGGCTGAATATAGTGATAGGTTACAATTATGGGTTAATAGCTCAACAATCCCACTTATGAGTTCCTAAGAACTCTCAGGTGTATGCTATCAGGACCTAGAGATTTATCGGTTTTTAATTTCCCCAGTAGTTATAGAACTTCATCTCTCATCACCTCATCTGACTCAGTTCTTCATACTCGTTTCCTGAAAATAGTGGTTGTGACCTACACTTTAAACACTGAACAGAAGCAGGGGAGTGCGCAGGCACGGCATGGCGAGACACACGTGCTTGAGCGTGGTGGCGATTTATCGATCTTTAAAGGGGTCCTTTGACCATCAAAAGGACCCCCTGCTGTCCCAGGAAGGGACAGGCAGTTGCAAGGGGCTTGATCCGAAACCCTGTGTGAGTTGCAACTCACGGGGTGGACTGGATCGCCCCCAACGCGGGATCGAAGTCCAGGCTCAGTTCGCCTGACCAAAGCCAATGCTTCTGCACAGGAAGGGGGGGGGAAGAGAAACCTTACCGACAGAGCACTTCTGTGAGTATCCGTGAAATAAACTATGCGGTTTGAAAAGGGTGATTTAATATAATTAGCCCTAAGAAGTAGCATAAGTGGGGAGGGCTCTCCCCCCTGAAGAATAAACGGCTAGTAAGCGAAAGCAAGCTTGGCAAGGCTGGAGTGGAAAGGGCGAGAGCGAAAGTGAATGCCATCCGAAAGCAACGGAGCGGTGGAGGCTGAGAGTGAAGCGATTTGGCTATAGAACTATTTAAGCTGGCTCTCAGGGGTTCATGAAGAAACTTGGGCTTCATTTAAGCTGGTTTTAAAATCCGAAGATCAGGATGGGGAACCTATTGTGGGCAATGAGAATCTGAGGGGGAACTGTCCAGTGAGAGAGCTGTTTGGTGAAAGGAAAGAGTTCTTAGAAGAAGACGGCTGGTGGGAGACCCCTTTGCAGCGCGCTCAAATTTTCACCCTAATAGGGGTAGGGTAGAAAAATTGGGAAAACGGAGAAGAGGAGGCCCGCTTCATCGCATGCTAATTTTTAACCTTTGAGGGCCAGGGTGGAAGAGTAAGAGGGCGAGGGAAGAGAGAGTGTTTACTGCATTCTCAATTTTTGCTGCAACTGCTAACTGTAACTGAGGTTGGAGAGACGGACAGACTATGTTCATGTAAAGATGTCAAAGCCCAGTTGGTGAAGGGTTTGAAGGTGTTTGATTATTGACTGACATTGTGTTGGTTTGTTATTCTTTCTGGTTTCTGGATCAGTGGTTAGCTATTGGGGGAGAATAAAGGAGGGGGAATGCGGGCAAGACAGCTAGTCCGGGAGAATTGCCAACAGTGGGATTGTTTTGGTAAATATATGGGAGGATAGTGGAAACAACTTCTGGGGATTTTGCCAATGAACAAGATAGTCTTAACATTGCTACCATTTTAAATTTTCTGAGATAGAAGGTCTGGGAAGCAGGCCAGGAGGCCTGAGCTGTTCCCAAACATCGGATAAGGGATAAGAATAAACAATAAACTTTGAATATCCTCTGTGCATGCTAAGATTGTGATTTGGAAGCTGTGTTTAAATAGGCAAATATGGCTAGCGGAGGGGGAAGAAAACAGTCCCTGGTTTCGCCAGGGGCTCCTGGCTCCACAACAGGGAAGTTGGGGGGTGCAGGCCAGAAAGAACCCCAAAAAGAAATGCAAGCTGTGGTGCAAGCCACTATCTTGAGTACAATCAACGATGTTATAGAGCCGATTAAAGTTAGCATGGAAGAAATTTGAAACTCTGTTCCACAAGCGATCGTCCCGGTTAATCAAGCTATCCAGGAAGTAAGAGATATGATTCCCCAAGCGGCTGTTCCGATACAGAATGTGATGAAGGATATCACTGAACAGTTTATTAAGAGTTTACAGTTGTTGCAGAAACAAATAGCTGATAATCTACAAAAATTGTGACGTTAAGCAATACAGTAGAGGAAGTGGAGATGAAGACAAAACAGGTGGAAAGGAAGGTCCAAGAAAATGAAGAGAAACAATCGTTACTGGAGCAAGACGTGATGAGACTGCAGGTGGAGAGAGAGGCGTTTGTTCTGAGGTTCCAAAATATCCTGGAGGAAAAGGAGGAAGATTTGAACCTGAAGATGTCAGAACTTCTGGCAAATCACTTATAGCTTGAGGATATAAGTGAAGTGGCAAAAGAGATTGACGTGGCTTTCAGAATGAATTAGGCCTATGCAAGAAGATTTAAGGTGCCCAGGGAGGTTCAGGTGCGGTTCCACAAACGGGCGGTCAGGGATAAGATACTGAGAGAAGTAAACGCTGTACCACTTAGGTTGGGATAAGAAGAAATTAAGGTGCTGAAAGAAATACCCTGGAGAGTGAGGGAGAAAAAAAGGGCATATTCAGAGTTAACAGCACTGTTGAGAGCCAATAACATCACTTACAGGTGGATTTTACCAAAAGGGGTCTCCTTTAATTTTGAAGGAAAGAGATTTAGAATCACCTCAGTTTTTAAGGCTAAAGACTTCCTAGAGACCTATGTCGTAGAGATGTCTGATGATCAAGAAGAAAAAGAGGAGAGAGAAGAGGGAGAGGTGGAAAGGGAACTGGAACCTCAAACCCAAGGAGCAACAGCGTCAGCTCCCTCTGCTAAACCCCAAAGACCAAGAAGATTCAGACTGAGATCTCCAATTGTTACAAGACAAAAAACAAAAGGTGAAAAGGAACATAGACAGACACAGAACTTAGATGAATAAAAAGAAGCTAAAAATAATTTCGGTTAACGTGAACGGCTTAAATGGACCCCAGAAAAGAAGAAGGATATTTAATCAATTGAAGAAACATAAGGCGGACATAACGTGTATCCAAGAAACCCATATTAGGAGGAATGATGAAAAATATTTGAATTACAAAGGATTAGGCAAGGTATTTGTGGCAACGGATAAAGAAAAGAAGAAATGTGGAGTGGCCACCTATATTAAGGAACATTTGCAACCAGAACTTTTACTTGCTTCAGAGGATGGGAGACTATTGATAGTGGCAATCCAGAGACAAAATAAAAAGGTTTTAATTGTGAATATGTACGCCCCGAATCAAAATCAGGAAAAGTTTTATGGAAAGCTCTTAACCTTGACAGCTAAACAGGACTTCCATGAGATTTGCTTGATTGGTGATTCAATGCGGTCTTTGATAATAAACTGGATCGGAAGGCAAACACTCAGAAGAAGAAGCTAAAAGGTAATGAATTTACTAACTCACTTTTACAGATCATAGAGGAATGGCAATTAGTGGATGTTTGGAGAATAAGAAACCTCAAAAAGCAGCAATATACGTTTTATTCGGCAAGACATGATTCTTGGTCTAGATTGGACATGTGTTGGATGTCATCCTCAATGGTAAGGGAATTACAGGAGGCGGAAATCGAGGCAGGTACATTTGCTGACCATAATCCGATAACTGTGGAACTACAGGGAACAAACCACAGGGGCAGATGGACACTGAATCCTTTCTTACTGAAGGATAGCAAGGTGGTGAGAAGTTTGCAAACAAAGTTTACATTCTTTTTTAAGGAAAATATCACCCCAGGCATTCCGAGACGAATGGTATGGGATGCGTTTAAGGCCTTTGCTAGAGGGCTTTTAATGAAGGAAGCAGAAAAGAAAAACAGAAAAAGAAATGAGGAATACTTCTATCTGAAGAAAGAAATACTGGAACAAGAGAAGCAGGAAATGGAGATTGGAGGAGACCTTGATAGGAAAGCTAAAATTAAGCTTCTCATGCACAGGATGAATTGCTTATTGACAGCAGAGTTAGCAAAGAAAGTGAGCTATGCTAAACAAAATTATTTTGAGAATGCCAATAAACCAACTAGATGGTTGGCTTATCAAGTAACAAAGCAGTCTGAAAGGACATGGATAAAGTCTTTGAGAGACAAAAATGGGGTGGAACAAAATGGAATTCAAGACTTGAAGAAGATTGTGGTAGATTTTTATAAAGAACTTTATGCAAGTGAGAATATAACTAGAGGAAAAATATCCCAGTATTTGCAAGAGTGTACACTGCAAAAGTTTTCGGAGGGAGACCAGAAGATCCTAAATCAAACAATTACCATGATGGAGATGGTGGAGGCGCTGAAAAGACAGAATAAAGGTAAAGCACCAGGGACGGATGGTCTACCGGTGGAGTTTTATATAACCTTTGAAGAAATACTGCTTCCACAGCTGCATGAAGTCTATAAAAAAAATTGGGAAGGAGAGGAAGTGCTGGATACGTGGAGGGAAGCCCTAATCTCACTGATACATAAACAAGATACAGAAGTGAATGATGTTAAGAACTATAGACCGATCTCCTTGTTAAATGTGGACTATAAGATATTTGCCTCTATTATGGCAGATAGATTGAAGTGTATTTTGGCAAAAACAATTCATAAAGATCAGTCTGGATTTCTACCGAAAAGACAGATAAAGCACAATGTAAGGTGGTTATTGAATGTGCTGGAATATTACGAAGCTCATCCAGAAAAAGAAATGGCGTTGATCTTTGTAGATGCTGAGAAGGCCTTCGATAACTTGGACTGGACGTTTATAATAGAGACACTCAAGAGGGTTAGAGCGGGAGAACGATTTATTCAGATGATTCAAGCAATCTATTCAAAGCAAAGAGCAGCAGTTATGGTAAATGGGGAACGGACTGAACAATTTCAGATACAGAAGGGTACGAGGCAGGGCTGCCCCCTTTCACCATTGTTGTATATATTTGCCTTGGAAGTGGTAACAGAGGAGATAAGACAGAACCCAGAAGTGAAGGGTCTAAAGGTGCACGGAGAACAATACAAACTACTGGCCTATGCGGATGATCTTGCATTTATATTGGAGGAACCCAAAATAAGCTTTTGAAAGATTATGGGTAAGTGGCAGGTTTGAAGGTCAATTTGGCTAAAACAAAAATTCTAACCAAAAATATGACATTGGAGCAAAGAGAGAGCCTGCAAGAAGAATCGGGATATAAACTCTGTGTGAAGGTAAAATATTTAGGAATTCAATTGAAGAACAGGTATAGTTAGCAAGAAGACAATTACAGGGAATTGCTAAGAGCAACGAAGCAAGATTTGGAAAAATGGAAGAATCTAAAGCTGTCCTTAATTGGAAGAATTGCTCTGATAAAGATGAATATTTTACCAAGATGGATCTTCTTGTTTCAAATGATTCCTGTGCTGAAAAATTTGGCAATACTGAAAGAGTTGGAGCAAATCACTACTAAGTTTGTGTGGCAGGGGAAGAGAGCAAGAATCAGACTCAAAGTATTACAAGATTCGAAAGAAAGAGGAGGACTCGCTCTGCCCAATTGGACATTGTATTACAGAGCTGGAGCTTTGGCTTGGCTTAAGGAATAGGTGATGTTGGAAGACAGAAGACTTTTAAAATTGGAAGGCCACGACCTCTTGGAAGGGTGGCACGCTTTTCTGTGGGACGAGAAAGTGGCAGCACGCAAATATTTCAGACAGCATTGGATACAAGATGCACTTGGAAGAGTATGGGAGATCATCTGAAGGAGGTGGTTTACCAAAACTTCTAGGCTGGTAGCCCCAGTAGAAGCAGTGACTCTACCTAGGTTATACTGTGAAGACCCCCCACAAAGATATCTGGACATTATAAACGCGAAGGGGGAGCTGGAATTGGATGATGACATCAGTTGGTGGCACAGAGTTCAGATTCAATCAAGGTATAAAAAAGATAAAAAAACAGGGTTTGAGAAATCCTTAACAGATATGGAGAAAATATTATATGAGCCGGAAGAGAAGTTTATTAAAAAAAAGTATGCATTGTTGCTGGCTGATTATATGGTAGATGAAATGGTGAAAAATAATATGATTCAATGGGCAACAAATTTTGGCCATAATATTGAGTTGGAACAGTGGGACCAAATATAGAAAATAAATGTAAAAATAACTAGGGCGGTTTCTTATAGAGAAAACATGTATAAAATGTTGTATAGGTGGTATATCACGCCAGACAAGTTGGCGAAATATGACGAAAAATGTTCTAATAAGTGTTGGAAATGCAATGTTAAGAGTGGCTCATTTTACCATATGTGGTGGACATGTGAGGTTACAAAAAAATATTGGATATGGGTGTATAGAATGATGCAGAGAATTATAAAAGGTACTCTTTTGTTCAAACCAGAGGTGTTATTGTTGGGCATACTTCCAAAAGAGGTGCAGAGAGAAGAGAGATATTTGATAATATATATAGCAACCGTGGCTAGGATTTTGTATGCGAAGTACTGGTGGTCGAAGGTGGTACCAACTAAACAAGAGTTGATTGAGAAGATAATGGAGGCAGCAGAAATGGACAAACTGACTCTGATGCTGAAAGGGCATGACGAATCAGCCTTTACAAATACGTGGCAGCGCTTTTATGACTGGTACGACCAGAGAGAGAAGGATGGAGAGAAATAATAATGATTGAATATTATTAACCTATGTTAAGCTAGAAATGGATAAGATAGAAAGATAGAATTTGTGGATACAGAAGTAAAGGAGTGTAGTACTTAGGTCGGTAAGGTGGGAGGGAATTTAATCGGATGAATTGTTGTGGGAACTGTACCCCCCCCGTGAATGTTGAATGTTGTGGTTGTTTTTTTCTGTGTGGTGTGTAGTGTGAAAGTATTGTATTGTGTATTGTACTTTGTGTAACTGTATTGTGTGTCATGTTGTGTAATGTTGTTATATCGGTGTTTTAAAAATCATAAAAATGCCTCTTTTAGGGGCGCTTTAAAAAAAAAAGCACTGAACAGAAGCAAAAAATGTATTGAACTTCTCTGCCATCTCCCTATCTTCCCTTAGCAATCTTTTTATTCCTTGGTTATCCTAGGGCCCAGCTACTTCTCTGGTTGGTTTCCTGCTCTTGATATATTTAAAGAAATGTTCATTGTTTGTCTTGATGCTTTTAGCAACCTGCTCCTCAAAATCTTTTTTTGCATGCCTAATTATTAAGTTACATTTCTTTTGCCAGAGCATGTGGTCCCTCCTGTTCAATTCATTGGAGCAGACCTTCTGCTTTTTAAAAGATGCCTGTAAAGTACTGGGTTCCATTCATCAGGACTCGGACCACAACATAGGCAAAGACACATTTATTAGTACTTCACACACAAAAGACAACAAACAACAGCCAGGTGGCCAACTATATACATTGGGGGGAACGCCCCGTTGTTCTATTGGTGGGTTCAAATTTCCCACCAATATCCCTATTGGCTCCTTACTATGAATCCAGGAGCCTAATCCCTATTGTTTTCGGGATTAAAGCTTGGCTGTCCCTGGCTGGCGCTTGTCCCTGGTCTCAGGACATAACTGTCAGAAATGTCTGTTTGCTATTTTACACTGAGTCCATTGTTCTGTGTTCCCTATCTCGTCCCTGCATTGCGCTTGCGTAGGTATGCTTGCAGTAATGTGGGAGCTTCTTCTCCGCCCCTCAGTCTTATCACAGTGGCCTTGAATGTGGGCTTTGGGCTATTCTTGAGCTTATGAGAATTTTCCAGTCCTGTGAAGACGAAGGGAGGAGGGAGTTGTCTCCCGCCCATTAAGTAACTCTCCCGCCGGGAGTTTCCCACGCGCGCACTTACAGTTCATTTGCTAGTTGCATTTTGCATCACACTATAACCTTGCCTGAGCCGCTTCTCCCGCCATTCCTGACAATGACCCTCCACTGTGGATTTTAGCACTGTATTCCAATAAAGCCCTTCTTAACCAAAAAATGCTTGGATCTACTTGCTTTTAAACCTGACAATAACAATGCTTCTTTACTTTTATAGCTTCCTTGACTTGTATTGTTAACCAGGCAGGCATTATGTCAGACTTGGCAGTGCCTTTCCTAATCTGTAGAATGCATTCTATCTGGGCTTCAATTCATGTGGTTTCAAATAGCTTCCAAGCATCCTCTAGGGATCTGAATCTCTTCTGTTTCCCTTTCAGTTTCCTTTTAACGATTCTCCTTATTTTTGTAAAGTTCCCTCTTTAGAAATCGTTACTTTTTTTTTTTACTTTAGCAGTAACTTCCCATTGACATTAATTACTAGCACTTTATTATGGTTTTAGAATTGTTTTAATTGTAATTTATGTTTTAATGTAATTATCTATTTTACGTAAGCTGCCCTGAGCAGGCTCTGGATGGGAGGGTGGGGTAAAAATTTCAAATAAATAAATAAAATGCTGAACTTAATAGCAATGTAGTCCCTGTTCCCGACTGGGGCAACAAACTCTACATCTCTCACACCCCAAAACCAAGGCTCTGTGACCAACTGTTCCAGTGCACAGTCATTTATGACGTCTAGGAATCTTATTTCTTCAGCATGTTTACCCAGTTGAACTCTCTTGATATCATAACGTTATCTGTTTTAGTCTCCATCTCAAGATCAGCCTCAAGGGTTTGTTCAGGTGGGTGACAGAATACCCCCACTTTTAAGTAACTCTCAGGGCCTAGTATTTCCACCCATATCACTTTGTGGGGGAGCTAATTCCCCTGATGTTTTCTAAATTATTGGATTTTATGTCCTCTTTAATGTCCACAACACCTCCCTCAACCCATCCTTCCTGGTCCTGCCTATAGAGCTTATACCCAGAAATGGCTGTATCCAATGTTCCCTCTAAGCTGTGGAGTCTTGTGAGCAAAAATTCTACTTTGTGAGCAACTGGCATTAAAGTGTTGGGTGAGTGATTCGGCTGCTGCATACATTAGTTTGCTCTGGAGCCCTCCTTCCTGAGCTAAGACAAAAATGTATGAGCTGGAGGCTAAAAACTCAGCTTAGAGGGAACTGGCTGTATCCCATAGATTTTTCCCATTCTGCCATGTTTCTGAGATACCTACCATATCTAGCTTTATCCATATAAATACATTTATCCATGTAAATAATCTAGCAACACTGAGTTGTGGATCAGGCTATACATTATCATACATCTTGTGGCCTTTTTTACACGCCCAAGGAAATTCTGATTGCCATTTTGGGGTCAGGAAGCAATCCTGGAGGGGTTTTTGGTCATTTTCTTGGCACGGAACAGCAGTCACTGAGGGTGTGGAGGGGGAGGTATTTGTGAATTTCCTGTATTGTGCAGGGGGTTGGACTAGATGACCCTGGAGGTCCCTTCCAACTCTATGATTCTATGACTTTGGAGCGCAGATCATTAAATCCACACACTGTGATCAGGTACTGAGAAGAAAGATGTTTGTATGAATTTGGATCAGCCCCCAAGTTTGCAAAAAAAAAGAAAAAAAGAATCTGTATGTATCTTTGTATGTATGTATGTATGCAGGGCTCTTTTTGTAACAGGAACTCCTTTGCATATTAGGTGACACACCTCTAATGTGGCCAATCCTCCAAGAGCTTAAAGCAGCTCCTGTAAGAAGAGCTCTGTAAGCTCTTGGAGGATTGGCTACATTAGGGGTGTGTCGCCTAATATGCAAAGGAGTTCGTGCTACAAAAAGAGCCCTGTATGTATGTATGTGTATAAAAGACCTTACTGTGGAGGAGGAAATGACCATCATTTGTAGGGCATGCTCCTTCTCATGAGAAGCATGAAATGGAGCAGACCCACTGGGACTGTGTGCTTGCTGCCCCTTCTGAGGGCTGCCTTCCTTGGTCCCGTTGTCTGCTCCTGCTACTGCATGGCCAGGTAGGTGGCAGCAGTAGCAGCACTGTGAGGGCAGCCGTGGAGGAGCAGAACGCTCATCACCACTGCTGCATGGCCTAGACAGGGACAGAGGTGGAGTAGGAGGCAAGAAGAGCTGCCCCCCCCCCATTGCAGAAGCTAGTTGGGTGGTGAGAGAAGGCGGGAGAGCAGCTGCCTCTTGAGCCAAGCAGGCAGAGGCAGCAGTGCAGCAGGCAAGTGGGCTGGCCATTGAGTGGCCAGCACGGAGTGGGCAGTGCATCTTGCAAGGGGATGGAATTAATGAGATTCCACATGCACTACATGAGTCTCCTGGGTCTCCTGCTTGTCCTTTCTTCATTCTAGATTTTCTATATGAATGAACTATGGAATGCATCTTATACTCCCTTTGCCCTAAAACTCTTAGCACAAATATAAAGAGTGTGTGAAATGTTACTCAGAGAAACGCTTTTAAAAATCCGCACCATAAAATCCTGACTTGCTTCTGTACTAATCCTGCTATGCTATTCAGCAAAGACTATTTGATTAAAATAAGAATTAGACCACAGGACCACACCATAAAGAGGCAAAATAAATGATTTCCACCCTGGAAAACAACCCAAACATCCCCTCCAACTTGTTTGGCTAGAAGTAGCTCTCTCTTTTTAAATCCAGCTTAGAAATGCTTACCATAAAAATCAAAGGGGTTGGAATGTTCTGGACAATTGTAACCACAGTCCCCAAAAAATGTGATAATGTCTGATGGCCCTCCACAGAAAACTAACTCTCCAAAACTCATGATGCAAATTTTATGAAATACCTTGTTGGGAAACACAAACAAAAATACATTACTGTGAAAAACTCTGACAAGAACAAGGTTTTGAAAAATACACAGTGCATAATAATAGAAGGGTTTTTTTCCTCCAAGAAAGTATGCTTTGGGTTGCAAATGAATGTTTGTGATAAAGGAATGGAGGAAATGCAAAGCTCTGAAGGGCTCAGATACTTTCAGATCTCTGAAGGGCTCAGTCATCAGTACTTCTCTGTGGAGTGTTCCTTGAATCAGGCTCTGGTCACACTGCAAAGGTAATTGCGCTTTGTTCCCAGTTTGTTTAAATCGGGAACATTTTTCTTCGCATTGGGCTGACTAGATGCAGCCAGCCCCTCTCTTACAGCACCCGCTCGCCTGCTGCTGCGCCGTCCCTCCAGGCGATCCTGCTGGCCACGGGGGAGGCTCGGGCGGCTGCTGCTCCTGCCGACACTTTGGGGGGGGGTGCCGCCGCTGCCATTGCCCCATGAAAACAGGCTCCGCCGTCTCCGCCATCCTCCTTGCCGGCCCCATCCAGGCTGCTGGAGCCCCCGCCTCTCGTTCCCACCCCCAGGGCCATCTTTTGTGTGGTTTTTTTTTTTAAGCTTCCGGTTTGAGCGCTTGACTAAACATATGCTTAATAAATCCATTATTAAACGTTAAATGGATTTATTAAGCGCATGTTTGCTTAAGCACTCAAACCGGAAGAGCGTTCAGACGGCCCTAATCGCAATCATTGCGAAAGATGGGCTGTCCAGATAGACGAAATCGCGCATTCAAAGCGAAAGTGCCAGGAAAACACTTGATTTTCCAGGGGTCAGGAAAACCCGGCATCATTGCGCGAGTGAGCCTGCGTTGGGGCGGGCTGCGGATTGGCATGTGTGAATGTGACATGCGAAAGGAAACAGCAGCGAATCCTGATCAAAATGGCAGTGTGACCAGACCCTCAGAGACATGATAAGCCTCTGCACATATGGAAATTTGTGTGTCCATGAAGGGTTCCCTAATGAGCTTCAAGGTGTGGCTCCAACCCTCCTCTAATTTAAGTGGCTCTACTGTTAGAAGGAAAGCCACACGTTGATGGAAGTCTTCAGACTTTGGTGGGTGGATGATAGGATAGGGGTAGGATTCATCCCAGAGCCTCTAACACAGGGATGCAACTAGCCAGTGCTCTAGCTAAGGAGCCTTTCTCCAAATTAAGTAGCTCTTTTGGTTGGAGGAAAAGTCACTTCAATTGGAGAAAGACTTCTTAGGCTTGAGGAAGGTGTCAAATTTTGCTGAATGGAATTTAGGGATGCCAGCCTCCAGGTGGGACCTGGGGGTCTCCTGGAATTATAGCTCATCTCCAAACTAGAGATCACTTCCCCTGGAGAAAATGGACGCTTTGACATTGTACCCCACTGAGGTCACTGCCCCCCCGACTGCATCCCCAAATCTCCAGGAATTTCCCAACCTGGATCCAGCAATCCTACCCCCCCACCATCTGCCACCGGTGGCTGGGGGGACCTAGCAGCCCTAGAATGGATCCATCCCATTATTTCTCTACTCGCTACTATGGAAGCTTAAAAGAATGTAAATCTATGTCTTGATGTTTCTTACCTGGAAAAATTCTGATCGTGGCTGGTGGATTGTAATAATTACTATCCTGCCTTTACGAGCAAGTTCTGAAAGCAGCGATACAATCTGATTGGCTGTCATGCAGTCCAGACCAGTTGTTGGTTCATCTAGCAACATGATCTCTGTGAAAACAGCAAGAATAGTTCCTGGAAGTTCAGCTAAGGGCAAATCCGTATGCTTGAAAGGCAAATATGGGATTCCTAATTCTGTTTTAGCCTCGTAGCACTGAAGCAAAAGTGGGAGGAGGGGCTTTGCCAGGGACAGCCATTGGCCTGGAATAGGATTTACTGCTAACCCATTCACCACTTCTCCCTGTCAAACCTTCCCTTCCCTTGTCAAGTCCAAGGCCAGAAATACTACAAAGCAGAAAAAGGTGGGGGGAGGGAACTTGCAGGTGGATATTAGTTAAGCGCTCTTCAACCACCACCTGTTTGCCTCTGTAAATGCCCCCCCAGCTCAACATTGTTGTTAAAAGCAAAAACAAGTTCACTAATGTTATTGCCAAAGTAAGTTGCTAAGTCATTTGTTGATTAATTTCCTCACTGATAGCACAATGGCTTTAGAAAAGGGTAACTGTGCTTGGAATGGCAATGTAATCCTTTAACTGTGTATAGTAAGTTAGAATGAAAGTATTAAGATTTACTTCGTGCATAATAAATTGAATAATTTTCATATTCGCTATGTATATATTATATGCAAGCCACTTTTGGTCCCTGTTGGGTAGAAAAGTAGGATATAGATAAAATAAAATTTAAAAAAATCCTGAATGTTACTAAAAATATTTTATACCAATGTTTACTTTAGAAATTGGTATCTAGGGTTATTGAACACTACCTTATACTCAGTCAGATCATATACAGCAAGGATAATTTTGCCTACTCTGACTGGCTGTGACTCTCTAGGATTTCAGGTGGAGATATTCTCATATTACCCGATCCTCTTCACTGGATGATGCCAGTGATTGAACATGGGGCCTTTGGCATGCCAAGCAGATGGTCTAGTGCCAGCCCATGGCCCCACCCTGTTTTTCTGTATAAAATCATCTTCAAGCACGCTAATACCTATACATCATTGTGCGTACCAGTTCATTCATTAGTGCTTTTTGAACATGAGTATGTTATCTCCCAAACTCAGATGGTCTGATGATATAAATACTTCTATGCCAGCATCAGAAGCCTCAAAGGATGGGAAACATGTGAGAAGTTCTCATCCAGATTATCCATGGTACGAGACAACTGATTACTGATGCAGCATGGCCTTTGACTGTGGGGCAGTGCATTTTGTAGTGATAATCACACCATAAAGATAACATATGATTTGAACCAGAAGATCCCAAGTACCCATGATCAGAGTCTTCTTGAGACTCCAGAAGGCTTATGTGAATCAGCACTGGCAGAAGTGGGCTGGATGGACCACTGAACAGCTCCTCATATCCGGTAGTACAAACTTGCCATCCTTTTCTTAGGATTGGGTTACTGTAAACCATTTGCCTGTGCTGGTTACTTGCAGTCTTCATCTCCCATCAGTGCCCAGGCAGAGACTGAAACTCACCCTGTTAAATCACTACTGAGTTAGGTTATGTATGTTGGCCTCCTCTTGAAGGTAATGACTTTGGCTCTGTGACAGATGGAAAGTTCTATTGAAAAACACTGCGTGGAGGTGGGTGGTAGGATTGTGTACCAGGTGGCAGTCTAATCAAAAAAGGACAGAACATTTGTTTTGTTCTGAAAAGCTACATGCCATACTCACGGGGATCTTGTAATAACTGTGCTGCGACTGAAACACGGCGCCTTTCACCCTCAGAAATTCCCCCCAAAACACGGTTTCCAATTACATTGTTAGCAACATGCGTGAGCCTCAGCTCAGCTATAACAGCATCAACCTGCGAAAACCATGACAGAATAGGAAGAACCAGAGGTGAAGATTTTCTGCCTGGCTGCTCAAATATTCTTCAAACACTAAATTAAAACCAATTCTGTGTTTTAATACTCTTAATTCAGAATGATTGTGGAACAGGATGCCCTTGAAGGCTTTGAAAGAGAAAGATGTCATCATACTATTTCAGTTAAGTACTGACAGTGCCGTCCTAAGCAGACTGATATTTTAAGCCCATTGAAATCAATGGACTTAGAAAGGCATGACTCTGCTTAGGACAGCACTGTCTGTCACCTTCGGTACATTATGTTTTTACTTGATTTGCCTGTCTGAGTTGAAGTGCGTGAACCTTCTTTATCCTTTTCAGATCAGAGTCACCACAATGCATAATTTGGGCTGTGTGCGTTCCACCGTTCAGTGCTTTCATGCACACTTCCTGGAAACCTTATCTTCCATTTAAAACCAAAAGAAAGTCCCTAGCCCTTTGGCCATAAGGCTACACCAGCATGGTGTAGTGGTGAAAGTGTAGAACTAGGATCTGGGAAGCCCAGGTTCAAATTGTCACTCTGCCACAGAAGCTTGCTGGGTGGCCTTGGGCCAGTCACATACCCCCAGCTTAACCTACCTCACAGGGTTATTGTGAGGATAAACCAGAGGAGAGGAGAATGATGCAAGCTGCTTTGGGTCCCCACTGTGGAGAAAGGTGGGATATACGTAAAGTAAATAAGTAAATACAGGGCTATGGATACAAGTTTGAAAGTGTGTGGGCAATTCCTGGTAAAACGTCCAGTGCTAGTGGGTGAGTGGATAGGCTGGAACTAACAGAGACAGAAAGGAATATATATATAAAAAAGAAATGCATCATTTATATGAAACCACACTAAGGTCTTTAGCACAGAATCATAAATTTAATTATTGCTCAATTTCCAATCAACCTGCTTCCATATGTACTGAGATGTATTTTACATCAACAATGGAACCAATAGATGTTCCAAGTATTCCCCTGATAATGGTAATGGGAACAAGCCTGACCCTTAGGATATTTCAGTTTGCTTAGGCTCTGCTTCTGGCCGGCTATGTGACTTCAGTGGACTCAGAAGGATGCAACTTTGTCTAGGATTGCATTGTTGATTTCTTGACTCTTTCCAAACTTTGGCTAGAGAAGAAGCAGAAGTTCCTGTAATAAATTTACCTGCCCCCCCTAAGAGAATCCTGCAAAATGTTAGGTTGCTTTAATCTCATTATTGCCTTCAATGGAATTCGAGCAGTCTGTGTGCAGGATTACTTTCTGAGTCTTCCTCAAAGACATCTCACCCAAAATATATCCCAAAGGAAAAAGGTACAAACTTTCTTTTTTATGAAGTCACAGGAATGTTTCTGAAGGGCCAGCAAAGCAGTGTATGTCAAAGATTCTTCTACGGTGAGGTAGCTTAGCAAAGTATTATTCTGAAAGAGAAACAAATGCACCTGTTTAACCTTGTAGGGGCAACCAAATTGTATACATTTACTGACCTGTACAATCTAGTGCAAAAGAAGAGAACCACAGTAACTGAAATACACAGGTTGGTCCCTTTTTCTTATGGTTGGAAACTATGTTGGCTGAAAGTATGAAAGGGACATGAGCTCATACTCCAAACCCCCATGCATTCCCCATCTATGGGTATACACAGAATATGTGCAGAAAAACTAACTATGTAAATGAAATTTTAAAACCAGACCTGGAGAACATAAGAAAAGCAGTCTTGAAATTGATCCCGATGCAGCTCACGTCCATTGACATAAACTTGCCCAACAAAGCTGCTCTTATGGCTGAGTCTTCCAGCTATGGCATCCAGCAGAGTTGTTTTCCCAGATCCTAGTACAAATGGTTGAGAGTAATTATCTGCTAGCATTTGAAACAGCTCCTGTAGTTGTCCCTTTTAGTACAGTTTGAGCTGAAGCATTTAGGAGGTCACTGTGTTTATGACATGAAAATGTAACTTTGTTGATCTGTGCAGATAAAACCTAATGTTAGAAGGACAAGAGCAGGCCAGGTTGGGTTTTCTTTTCTGGCTGATTGTCAACCTTGTAGGCTGCCTTTGAAATATGACATTCTTCAAAGGAAACTCAGAGTCTCATTCTAAATTGTTTCTATAGATTTGGAACTACTACAATAATTTGTTCTGTCGCAGCCACATTAATAGGCAGTAGGTTTAGGATAGAAGCTATTCAGTTTTTGTAACCATAGCACACACACAAACACACACCCTAGTCCTCAATATTTGGCAATATGGATGCAGGACTACATCAGCTTTCCTAGAACCATTTGAGCCAAAAAGCCCATAGGAGATATTAGATGTATAAGCCGGTTTTCCCCCTGCTACAAAACTTGTTACGATTAAAAAATAAAAGCAAACATTATAAAATATCAGTAACATTTACAATGTGTACATGGATTTTCATTACAAGGAAGCAACCTTAATAATCTGGCAAGTTCTATACAAGTGGAGATCTGGGGAAACCATTTCGCCACTTTGTATGAGGACTGACTATATAGATCACCCATTATTGACTTCTTAAGAGATGTTCCATCATGGTTGCCAGTTACAGTAAGTGAGGTCACATTGCAGATATCGCAGCTGAAAAATGGGAAAGCCCTGGGAAGTGATTTTATATTAGCCAAGCTACTTAAATCACATGTAGATTGGTGGGCTCCGATATTGGCCAATCTCTTCACATAATTAATTAATTTATACCCCACCCTCTCCACTGAAGCAGGCTCAGGGCAGCTTACATAAACATTATTAAACAGATAATCAAGTTACAATATAAATGTAAATATAAAACACATCATAAAGTGCTAGTGAACAGTTTGTATGGCAGTGGCGAGACGTTAGTAGCATCAACATAATAGGAGTAGAGTCAGCGGCTGGTTTTAGGACTGACATCTCAGTCCGGATCATATCGACAAGGCTCAGGCTATAAATGATGGTATTGGGGACAGGGTCTTAGTTTGTTAAGTGCGGCTCCTTAGTTGAAGGCCTGGTGGAAGAGCTCAGTCTTACAGGCCACGTGGAACTGTAAAAGTTCCCGCAGGGCCCTAATATCTGCTGGGAGCTTGTTCCACCAGCACAAAGCCGTCACTGAGAAGACTCAACAGCACAAATGCTGAAGGACTGGGGCCTGGCTATTATAGTGCCTATATATAAGAAAGAAATCAAGACTGACTCAAATAACTTCAGGCCAATAAACCTTTTAAATACCATTTGTAAATTATACACCAAACATTTATGCCTGAAGCTATGTAAATGGTTAGAGAAAGGAAACCTATTAGAAACTGATCAGGCAGGATTTACTCAAGGCTTCTCAACTTTAGATCATTGTTTGGTCTTGTCTTGCCCATAAGTATACAAAGTCAACAAAGGGTAATCCATATGCAGCATTTGTGGATCTTAGAGCAGCTTTTGATACTGTTTCAAGGGGAAGACTATGGGCAAAGCTAGAAGACACATCAATAAAGATGAATTACTCATCCTTATTTATTCACTAGGAATAAGGCCCACTGTGGAAATAAATACAACAAATTCTAGAAAGAGGCTCTGGGTGGGTGCCCTGGCCTGGGGCACTCAGCGACAATTTGCTGTGGCGACTTCAGCAGGGTATAATGACGCAGAGCTTACTGTTTTCTCCAGGGGAACTGATCTCTGCCATCTGGAGAGCAGTTGTAATTCTGAGTGATCTCCAGCCCTCACCTGGAGATTGGCAACAATGCTTTCCTAGGAGATGGCTGGTTTGGAGGGTGGAGTCTATGGCATTGTACCTATTTGAGGTCCCACCAATCCACAAACCCCCACCCTCTCCAAGCTCCATCCCTCAAATCTCCAGGAGTTTCCCAACCTGGAGTTGGCAAGTGTTGTGGGTATGGGTCCAGCTGACGCTGACTCCTCCTCAGATGAGGAGGAGGCAGGAAACAACCCAGCCTCCTCTAGAGACAGCCCAGAGGAAGAACCCTTAACAGTATCTGAGGAAGAAGAGTCCCCAGCAGCTGCACAGGAGGTGCAGCCAGAAGAAGAGACCATTTCTGAGCCTGGGCCAGCAACCCCAGCTGCAGACACCCCAAGGCCAGACTCCCCGCCTAGTTCCCTTGACTGCCCCAGATGTAGGGTATGGCAGAGGATGACTTTGCAGGAATGAAGACAAAGTACCAGACTGCAGCTGCAGAGACGTCAATGAGAGGAGTTGTAAGTCTCTGCAGACTCAACTCCAAAGGGAGGAAGGATCTGTTTAAAACCCCTTGGTGCTATTCCAGCGTGGCAACAACTTTGTAAAAATCAAACCTGCTCTGAGAGTGTAGCATTCGCTCCTTGCCATTGGAAACCTGCATCCTAGAAACAACTTCACGGCTATTGGACCTTTAGCTTTCTCACTGACCTTGATTCTGGCTTGTGTTTTCAGCTTCTAGCTTATCACCTCAGTGGCTCCCAGCCAAAGGCAGCACAGCAACCCTATCTCCTTTCCAGCCAACTGTCAACCTACTGTTATCTGCCCCTGATCTCTACCATTTGGAGAGCAGTTTAAATTCTGAGTGATCTCCAGTCCTCACCTGGAGATTGGCAGCAGTGATTCCCCAACAGAAAAAGTACAGTCTTTCTCTGCAGTGAAGTCCAAAGCAGCTTACATCCTCCTCCTCTCCCCAATTTGATCTGCACAACAACCCTGTGAGGTAGGTTAGGCTGAAAGTCTGTGATTGGTCCGAAATCACCCACAAATTCCACGGCAAGAGCCTGGGTCTAGCAGACCCTGCTCCAAAGCACTAACTGCTACACCCAGGGTAGCCAACCTCCAGGAGGAGCCTGAAGATCATCAGGTATCACAACTGAACTCCAGACAACAGATCTCTCCCCCCGTGGAGAAAATAACTGCTTTGAAGGGTGAACTCTATGGCATTCTATTCAGCTGAGGCCTCTCCCCTCCCCAAACTCTGACTTCCTTAGACTCCACCACAGAATATCCAGGAATTTCCCAACCTGGAGCTGGCAACCCTAGTCAGGACTGGCCCAATGAGTTCCTCACAAAGGCCTGGAAAGGGCTTCCTTTGTCTTTTTACTGAGAGAACCAAGCTTGGTTGCCTAGCAGCAGCCACTGAGGGAAAAGTTAGTCTCACAAGAGCAAAGAAGGAGAAGTGTCTTTGTCAGGAGAGACAGGTGTTTTGATAGTTAATTCCCTGTGAGGGAAGAGTGTCCAGGTTGGCAGTGGGTGGGGGAGAGGAGCAGATCCAGCACCCAGCCAATGGCATACAAGTACTCTTGAGTGGCGGTTGATGGGCCAATGGCTGCTGGAGCACACTGCATAGCCGGTGGGAGAGCTGGAAATGGCCAATACATAAGGGAATTTTATATATAGGACTTCTTTGATGTGTACCTTACCAGGGAGTTTCCTCCAGTTAAAAAAAGAGCAGTGCAAAAGACATCACCAAGTTATTCGCAATGAAACCAATCATAAGCCACTTTCATATACAGGGCACAATTTGAATTGTTTTCCAGTGAAGTTGTCTGCTCCTAAAGCAATGTATGGTTTGAGATTGGTCTTTACAGAACAATATTTCATCTTAAATACATATATACCTCACAAAGTTAACACTGTATCTCTAGCTATGACCTTTGCAAATTTGGTTTTGTTACCTTATGATTGTTCATGTCTATTTTTAACTCTTAAAAATATTCTTCCACTTGTGATGACTTAGATGAACACATTAATGCTAATAGCTGACTGTTATGTATTAGGGCTGGAACATTCCAGGACTGTCTACCAGAAACTGGCTGAGCTTGGAGATCCAGAACAATAGCCCACCAGGACTCTGGAGGTGACCAGTAAGGATGTAATGTTACGTAAATAGTCTATTGTTGGGAGTGGGGTAACATAAGAACATAAGAGAACATAAGAGAAGCCAATGTTGAATCAGGCCAGTGGCCCATCTAGTGCAACACTCTGTCACACAGCGGCCAAAAATACCACGTGCTATCAGGAGGTCCAGCAGTGGGTCCAGGACACTAGAAGCCCTCCCACTGCTGCCCCCTCCAGCACCAAGAATAGAGTGCATCACCTGCCCCAGACTGAGAGTTCCCATCTATACCCTGTGGCTAATAGCCACTGATGGACTTCTGCTCCATATGTTTATCTAATTCCCTCTTGAAACTGTCCATGCTTGTAGCTGCCACCACCTCCTGTGGCAGTGAATTCCATATGTTAATCACTCTTTGGGTGAAGAAGTATTTCCTTTTATCTGTTCTAACCCGACTGCTCAGCAATTTCATGGAGTGCCCACGAGTTCTTGTATTGTGAGAAAGGGAGAAAAGTACTTCTTTTTCAACCTGCTCAATCCCATTCATAATCTTATAAACCTCAATCATGTCACCCCTCAGCCGTCGTTTCTCCAAGCTAAAGAGCCCCAAGCCTTTTAACCTTTCTTCATAGGGAAGGTGTTCCAACCCTTTTATCATTCTAGTTGCCCTTCTCTGCACTTTTTCCAATGCTATAATATCCTTTTTGAGATGTGGTGACCAGAACTGTAGACAGTATTCCAAATGAGGTTGCACCAATGATTTATACAGGGGCATGATGATACTGGCTGATTTGTTTTCAATTCCCTTCCTAATAATCCCCAGCATAGCGTTGGCCTTCTTTATTGCAGCTACACACTGTCTAGACATTTTCATTGAGTTATCCACTACGACTCCAAGATCTCTCTCTTGGTCCGTCTCTGCCAGTTCATATCCCATCAACGTGTATTTTTATTTAGGATTTTTGGCTCCAATGTGCATCACTTTGCACTTGGCCACATTGAACCCCATTTGCCACGTTGACGCCCACTCACCCATTCTCGACAGATCCCTTTGGAGTGCTTCACAATCCTCCCTGGTTTTCACCACCCTGAACAACTTCGTGTCATCTGCAAATTTAGCCACTTCACTGCTTACTCCCAATTCCAAATCATTAATGTGTGTTTGGGTGTGGATTTTGCATGCTATTTAAGCAGGGCTGTCTTAATCTTGTTCCAGAAATCACTTAATAAAGTAGAGCTGTTTCACTGCAATGCATCTTGAACCCAGTATTTAATACTGGTGGCAAAGATGGGATCCTGTTGAGCAAGCCTAGAGCCCATTTGCACCTCACCGCACACTGAGCTCCAGCGCCACACACATCACACCGCAAACGGTACCATGGCTACCACTTCAGGATACTTCGACGCATTCGATGCCACTGCTGAGAACTGGGACTCCTACATTTCTTGCTTTGCGTTCTTCCTTGAGTCCGCTGAGATCACCAAGGGCACAAAGAAGCGTACCACCTTCTTCTGGGCCTGCAACCACTCAATGTTTAAGATCGCTTGCTCACTGCTGGCTCCAGCAGAGGTACGAACCACTCTGTACCAGACAATTATGAAATGGCTGCAAGAGCACTTTGCACCGATGCCCTCCGTCATTGTGGCCTGCCATGCATTCCACACAAGGAACTAGGCCATGGGTGAGTCAATCACGGCCTATGTTATGGCCCTCCGGCATGCCACCTAACACTGCAACTTCCGTGACCTGGAGGAAGCGCTCTGTGACTGGCTGGTGTGCGGTCTGTGGGATGAACGGATCCAAAGTTGGTTTATAGCCAAGCAGGACCCCACGTTCAAGGACGCACTGGAAGGAGCCCTCTCCATAGAAGCCGCAGACCAGTACACAGCGGAGGTCCACCAAGCACTGAGCCCGCCATCTTCACGGAAAACTGCAGCCCTCCACATGGACACCTCTGATGAGGATGAGGAGGTCCTGAAACTACATTGACCAGCTCGCCATGGCACTCACATACCTGCCTCATCTTGCACCGTTGAACCTGCCACCTTGACACCATGCGCCAGCTGCGGGGAGCCCCACAAGCAGAGATCCTGCCATTTTCAAGATGCCATGTGTCGGAGCTGCAAAAAGGTTGGCCATATCACTTGCACATGCTGTTCCAAGGGGTCCTGGAGGCAACAGACCACCCACTTGGAGGCTGTGCACACCACGGAACTGCACACCATCTCTGCCCAGCCACACCAAGTACTTCACTTGCCCCAGGACACCCCCAATAAAATTAAAGTGACTGTTCTATTCGAGAGAGCCCCATGCCAGATGGAGATAGACACAGGGTCCTCCATTTCCATAATCTCTGAGGACACCCTTGGGAGGCTATGCCCAAAGGGGGGCCCTAGCCTCAGACCAGACAGATTAACCCTGTGGGACTTCAAGAGAATGAGGTAGCCATTAAAGGGGTGGGAAAGTTTAGGGTGAAGTACAGGAATTTTGACAGACTCTTGGACTTGCTGGTGATGGTGGGCTGTCACACAAGTTTACTGGGACTAGCATGGTTCATGCCCTTGGGATTCCAGGTCACAGCGGTGCACCAAATTGCCCAAGAAGACTTTCAGCAGGTGCGCAATGTGTTCCTGGCTGTCTTTGATGGGATGCTCGGTCACTACACCAGACTCCCTGTTTCCCTCCAGCTCAACCTGGAGGTGCAGCCCATACAGCTGAAGGCCTGGCACGTTCCATTCGCACTGAAGCCAAAAATTGACGAGGAGTTGGATTGTTTGATGGACCAAGGGGTTTTGGAACCAGTTTCATATACCCTTTGGGGAACCCTGATTGTTACACCCATTAAGCCCAACAGGGACATCCGCATCTGTGCAGACTATAAATGTAGTAATAATAAGATACTACAGGACCACGCCTACCTGGTCAGCCACATCTTGGCCTCCTTGGCAGGCACCAAGATTTTCAGAAAGTTAGACTTGGCCCGGGCCTACCAGCAGCTCTCCGTGAATAATGAGACAGCAGAGGCCCAGACCATAGTCACCCACAGGGGTGTGTGCAAGGTGTGGCAGCTACATTTTGGTGTCACTGTGGCCCCAGGGATTTTTCAAAATCTCATGGACTCTCTCCTTAAAGGAATCCCCAGAGTCCAGTCCTTCTTTGATGACATTCTGATCACTGCCCCCACGGAGGGGGACTTCGTCAGCCAGTTGTATGCCGTCCTGCAGCGGTTCCAGTGAAGGTGAAGAGGGAGAAGTGCCTCCTGGATGTTCCACAGGTCGAGTTCCTGTGGTTCTCCATCAATGCCGAAGGCACCCATCCAGCCCCAGACAACATTCGTGCCATCGTCAATGCCCCCGCACCTGCTTCCAAGCAGGAGCTGCAGGCTTTCTTGGGGCTACTAAACTTTTATCATTCTTTCTTCCCCCATAAAACTGCGCTGGCAGAGCCACTACACCACCTGCTTGCCAAGAAGGCCCGTAGGTCTGGGGCTGACAACAAGCTGCTGCATTCAGTGCCATGAAGGAGCTACTCACCTCCAGCGCAGTCCTCGTCCATTTCGACGAGAAGCTGCCCATCGTGCTCGCTTGCAATGCTTCACCGTATGGGGTAGACACCGTTCTTTGCCACCAGCTGCCAGATGGCAAAGAAGTCCCCATGGCATATTAGTCCCACACCCTGTCTATGGATGAGCACAACTATGCACAAATTGATAAGGAGGCACTGGCCATCGTTGCAGGGGTCAAGAAATTCCACGACTATCTCTATGGGTAGCCGTTCATCACTGCTACAGACCACAAGTCTCTGTTAGGACTTCTTGCCTCAGATCGCCAAATCCCCAGATGCTCTCACCTTGGGTACTTTGTTGGTCCATTTTCCTTGCGGGATAGCAGTACTCCCTCCACCACCGTCCTGAGAAGGTGATGGGGCATGCCAACAACCTCAGCTGCTTGCTACCCCGCTCCATCGATTTAGACCTGGCTCCTGCACACCAGATCCTGCTCATGGAAGAGTTTCCTGACTGCCCTCTGCAAGCCGCAGACATTTCCTGCCACACTGCAAAGGATCAGGTCCTCTTCTGCATTCTGGACTGGGTGGGGAGGGGCTGGCCCACCAGCCAGGTGGGCCTGGATTTTGTAGCCTTCTCATCCCACTGGGATGAGCTCTCAGATAACAAAGGGTGCCTACTGTGGGGCAGTCAGGTAGTCGTTCCTGCTCCCCTGCACCAGCGAGTGTTGTTGGCCCTGCATGAGATGCACCCCAGAATTGTGCAAATGAAGGCACTCACCTGGAGCTATGTGTGGTGGCCAGGTATGGACAGAGAGATAGAGGCCTGGGCCCAGTGCTGCCAGGTCTGCCAAGAGACCTGGCTGGAGCTGCCCTACGCTCCCGTGCAGCATTGGGAGTCCACCCACAACCCTTGGCCCCAGGTGCATTTGGACTTTGCAGGATCCTTCCAAGGACAAATGTTCTTTATTTTGGTGGACACTTGCACCAAATGGCTGGAGGTTATATGTCTGTTGCCTCCACCTCCTCCAGAGCAGCAATCCGGGCCCTCAGATGAATCTTCAGCATGTACGGCCTACCCAACATGGTCATGATGGACAACGGGACTGTTTTCACTTTGGGGGAGTTCCAGGAATTCTTGGGCTGCTACCTCATCATACACATCTGCTCCTCTCCCTTTCACCTGGCCACCAATGGGCAAGCAGAGAGGATGGTGCAGACCACAAAGGATTCCCTCAGGCGGATCGTCCACGGGGACTGGGACCATAGGCTTGTAGCATTCCTTTCTGGCCACCAGGTGACCCCAAGTGTAACCACCAGCAGCAGCCCTGCTGAGCTCCTCATGGGCAGACTGGACCAACTGCACCTGGACTGAGTCTTAGAGCATCGCCAGTCACCAGAGAGCCAGGAAGTGCCCAGAGGGTTTTTCCCAGGCGATCCCATCTTCGCATGGAATTTCTCCAGTGGTCATGCCTGGGTTCTGGCCAAGGTCATCAGAGTCACCGGCCCCCTCTCATATGAGGTCTCTACTGATGGTGGACAGGTCCTGCACAGGCACGTCAACCAGCTTCGCTGCCATCTCCTGCTGGAGGTAGTCAAACCAGCACCAGCCGCCGCAGAGGCCAGCCGCCTGGGACATCTACCACCACAGCTGAAACACAGCAGGGAGAGGGCCGCGCCACGCACCAGGGACCGTTCTGACCGAGCAGAGTCACCCACATCCATACAGACTGCTCCAGAGCCCCAGGATTCAAGATGACAGAGAGAATGCAAGCCAGCCAGCCAAGGGTAGTTGTGGGGGGAAGTAACTAAGGTGGAGACAGAGATTTCTAAAAGTATGCATGGGGTAGAGAAACTGAGAAAAAAATAACTTTTTCTCCCTATTTCATAACACTAGAACTTGAGGGGGGGACATCCAATAAACTTGATTGGCAATAGATTTAGGATAGACAAAGGAAGTATTTCTTTACTCCACGAGCACTGTGTGGAATCCCAGACATTAATGCTACCACCAGCTTAGAAGAAGAAAGAGAAGTGGGGGAGGGATTTAAAACCCCAATAAGTGCATAACCCTAACCCCCCAAGCTTTTTTTTAGTATTTCAGATTTTTCTGTGAATGTGGGAGGGTCACTCAGATTTGCAGGAAATTGGTTTAGTGTCGGTGTGGCCCTGATCAACAAATTTAGATATCTGCAGATGGGGGCCATATTTGAGAAACAGATATATAGACATACCAAACCATAATCAAACTGTAATCACAACAAATCTCCTTACTACATTATTCAATTCTATCATGATTTTATCATGATTGTACCGACAGCACAATCCTAAGGGTGGGGCGGGGGTGAAGGTACTCAGGGAACGGATTGACCATTATGCATTGCTGGTGTATCTCTGAGTTATACTGATGTAAGAGCCAGTTATGCCGACAAAAGCCCCCAGTGCCATTCTGCCACTCTTGGACATCAGCTGCTATGCAGGTCTACTCAGAATCCTGCTCAAGTATACTCCCAGGAAAGAGTCCTTAGGACTGAACTTTAAATTTGTATCTATTCATTTTCTTCATTTAAAACCTTCCTTTCTCCCCAGTAGGGATCCAAAGAAGCTTGTATCATTCTACTTTCCTCCTTTTTATCCTTACCCTTTGAGGTAGACTAGTCTCAGACGGTGTGATTGGCCCAAGGTCCCCTGGCAAGATTCCATGTCAGAACGGACATTCAGACCTGGGTCCCCCAGATCCTAGCCTGACACTCTAACCACAACAGCACACTGGCTCTCTAATGTAGCAATTATGACCTTCTGACTCAGAAACACAGATATAACTACTTACCAGAATTTCCTAAAATGCCCATGATTTCGCCACTTTCTATATGAAATGAAACATCTTTGAGAATCTGTCTTTTCCACTTTTTATGGTAGGATGGAATATCCCACCATGGTCCTACACGTTCCCTTCAAGAGGAAAAGAGAGAGGGGGGGAGAGAGAAAAGCATGTGAAGTATCATTTGGAATAGTTAAAAGTCTTTACAAATGTAGTCCAAAGATCTCTGTTGTCACAGGGCTTTAGAATTTGCGCTCCCCATTTTTTTATGTCCAAGAAGAATCAGATATGCTATGCCAGGATTTTCTGACTATAATTGGTATACTTTTACAGGGTATAAAGCATAATTTAAGAGCAATTGGATTTCTTTTATGAAATCAACCACTTAAATTGCTGATATAATAATTTATAATGGAGAATCTTTTTGGATATTTTGAGTTATTGACAGAGTTGCAATATTTGAAAGAAGCTGAGGATTAACCTTGATCGAGCATACATTGCTCATCCTTGTATTCTGCTTATTGTGGCATTATTTATATAAATATTACTTTTCTCCCCAATGGGAACCTAAAGGAGCTTAATACATTGTTCTCCCCTCGTCCATTTTATCCTCACAGCAACTCTGTGGGGCAGGTCAGTCTGAGAGTGTGCGACTGGCCCAAGGTCACCCAGCAAGCTTCCGTATCACAAGTGGGCATTCGAACCTGAGTCTCCAAGATAATAGTCCGACACTCTTAACCGCTACACCACACCACACTGGCCTTCTGCGATAGTGGTCTCTGGTGGATAATTGTTATGGACTCTCAACACATGCAGCTGCACGTACTTACCTGACTGCATAAGACACCTTCAGAATACTAACACTATTGTGCGGTACTGAAACCATCTTCCTGTCTTCCTCTTGGCTTTCCAGTGATATGGGCCCAAGCAATGGGTATGTTTTTCTTTAGTGATCTTCCAGCCACTGCTAAGCTAGTTAATCAAATGAAAACATCTGTTCCAAAAGCATTGTACAGAGCAGCTCTTAAATGCCTGTGATCTTAGTCTGTTGCTCCTTGCATTAAAAAAATTATTTCCATTCGCTTGTCCACCATAATCATTATCAGATGAACCTTTAGTCGAAGTGTTTTTTTATTGTAGCGCAATGATAGCAACAATAGTTTACCAGTTACAGAAGTAGGTGTGGCCCAGATGAAAGCCAGTCTGGGTGTACTTCCTGGAATAAGAAGGAGATGGTAGTTAGGCTTTAAAATAAAAGGAGAAGAAAACACATAATCAGTTGGAAATATAGAGTTAAAAAGGAGGTGGTCAATAATAATCACAGCAGGGGAATAAAGATGAAGAGGTGTTCATTGGATTGTCCCACTGTGAAGGAGAAGACTGAGAAGGTGAGTGAAATGTTAAGATCGAGATCCACAAGTATGACAAATTGAAGGGATTTTAGTCAGGTTTTTGAAATGTAAATAAAGAAATGTAATCAGAAAATATCATATTTCATCTGGATTGAGTAATACTTGAACTAGTGCTGATATAGAAAGCATTAAAATGATTTCCTTAGTACTTCAAAATTTGAAGGAGCATTAAGAATCCTCCCCTCCCCCCAACCTCTACCACTTACTTATATTGTAAGTTCCTTGGAGGCCTGAATGTTTTGATAAGCTGTGCTGAAAAAGTGCTCTGCACATTGATCAAGCAACTACTGATTCAGTAGTCTATGTGATGCAGCAACTCTTGTGTGTGCATTGGGGAAGGGCCATGGCTCAATGGTAGAACATTTGCTTGGCACACAGAATGTCCCAGTTTCAGAAGAAGGAGGAGGAAGATTGGATTTATACCCCACCTTTCACTAACCAGAGGAGTCTCAGAGCAGTTTACAATCTCCCTTCCCTTCCGGTCCCCACAACAGACACCCTGTGAGGTAGGTGGAGCTGAGAGAACCCTTTTGAGAGCTGCTCTTAACAGAACAGCTCTGAGAGAGCCATAACTGTCCCAGCTGCATGTGGAGGAGTGGGGAATCAAACCCAGTTCTCCCACAATAAAGTCCATGCTCCTAACCACCAGGGCTTTTTTTCTGGAAAAAGAGGTGCCGGAACTCTCAAGAGGGAAATAAAGTTATCAGTCTGTATAATGAAAACTCATGAACTTTTAAACATTTTTAAAAGAATTTTGTTGAAGAGGTTCTGGAACTCCACTCCAGTGCATTCCCCCAGAAAAAAGCCCTGCTAACCACTACACCAAATTGTAGGATCAGGTAATAAATGATGTGAAAGACTTCCACCTGAAACCCTAAAGAGCCGCTGCCAGTCTAAGTAGACAATACTGACTTTGATGTACTGAAGATTTGATTCAGTATAAGGCAGCTTCATATGTTACGTCTCTCTCCTTTTGTTTTTAAAACCACTATACATTTTAAGAAAATGACATTCTAATAATGATTTCTACAGGCAAAGGTGGGACTCCAAGACAGTATTTTTTGCTCAGAAGATGATAACAGTCTGTATTTCACATACAGTGGCAAATCAAATGTGCTGGAGGTCAGAGACCTCAACTATCAGGTGAGAGGTTGGCCTTGTTCTGTCTATGATCCATCATTGTTGTTTCTGCCATCAAGTCACAGCTAGGAACAAAGCACAAAAACCCCTGGCTGAAAATAAACAAGGTAGATATATAATGATACAGAATAACAATTCAGTAAACAGAAATATAACAACAATGGCCAAGGTGTAACCAGAATACAGAAACAAGAATAAGGAATAAAGTCCCAAATATTTCACTGTGTCTCACTCCAGTTGTGTTGTAATATAGTCCAATTTGACATGCATTTCATCATGGAGTGGACATTCATGAATTCCATAAGCCATAGAAAGCCATTGATGCATAGTCCAAATGCAAGCTGCCGCGTTTCGAATATCTCTTATTCAAAACCAATAGGCTATAGTGGGACCCAAACTCAGTAGAAGGCACATACAAAGCCAGTATACTCAATCATGAAGGATCATGGGTAGGACGAGATCGGACTAGCCTAGACTTTCCAGATCAGGGATATGATCCATCATAGGGGTAGTAAATGTGCTTGGCAGCAATTTTGGTTAGCATAGTCAAGCCAGTGTTAAAAGAACTGAAGACTAAAAGGGTGCGGTCTCACTGACCTTTTGATCGGGGTTCACCGCTGTTCCCTCGTGCATGTAAATTTCATATTCACATGCGCCAATCCGCCTCCCGTGCCGAAGCGGGCTCATTCCTGCAATGCTCCTGGGTTTTCCTGCCCCCTGGAAAATCAGGTATTTTCCTGGCACTTGCCCTTTGAATATGTGATTTCGCCCATCTGGACAGCCCATTTTTCACAATGATTGTGATTAGGGCCGTCTGACTGGTCTTTGTGCATTTTTTTTTAAAAAAGCTTCCGGTTTGAGCGCTTGAGCAAATATGCGCTTAATAAATCCATTTAATGTTTAATAATGGACTTATTAAGTGCATGTTTGCTCAAGTGCTCAAACCGGAAGCTTTAAAAAAAATGCACAAAGATGGCCCTGGAGGTGAGAATGAGAGGCCGGGACTCCGGCAGCCTGGATGGGGGCTGGCAAGGTGGATGGCGGAGACGGCAGAGCCTTTTTTCGTGGGGCAATGGTGGCAGCAGGAGCAGCGCCCCCCCCAGTGGCATCAGGAGCAGCAGCCGCCCAAGCCTCCCCCGTGGCCAGCAGGATCACCTGGAGGGACGGCACAGCAGCAGGCGAGCGGGTGCTGTAAGAGAGGGGCTGGCTGCATCTAGTCAGCCCAACGCGAAGAAAAATGTTCCCGATTTAAACAAAGCGGGAACAAAGCGCAATTACCTTGCCATGTGGCCACGGCCAAATATGGAACAATCAGATAATATTTCAGGTTTTGGACTTTGTTGGAAAGGGCAAATGCTAGGTACAGGGGAGCCTGGTAATGGCAAGAAGAGGTGCTAGAATTAGCAGAGTTTTAGAGATTAGAGATGGAAAAAACATGAACATGGGTAGACAGAGATAAATGTTCTAAAAGTGACATTGCTGGCTTGAACACATGTTCTCTGCCTTGAAAACAAATGCAGCAAATGTGTATCTTCACTCTTAGCATCTTGTGGGACACTAGGAAAAAATGTTCCAGCTCTAATATAGCAAAACTGAAGGCTCCCTCTCCCTCTTCTCACCAATCTATATCTTGTTACAATATATTGTAATAGTTTATCTGCACAACATCACAGCAGTGATTCAGGTGTGTTTTTGTTACTTCGTTTTTTACAGGAAGGGTATCAGATGCTGCTACTCTATGAGAAAATCTCAGTTGGGCAGACAGTAAGGTTGGATTTCACACTAGGTCTAAAATGAAGATTACTCCAGCTCTTCTCTTATTAGTTTAAGTTCTTCATCTCTGGGCAAATGATTGCTTGTATATTGACTTTATAACTATGCTGTTTCTCACTAGGTTGATGTGGCCTCACAGATTCCATGGTATCAGAAACTATCAGAACTAAAGATGCCTTGGACATGTCGCACAGACCCCAATTTCCATGTGATGGCTATCCAAAATTTGACCTTTAAAGTCAGAAGTGGGCAGATGTTGGCCCTCATAGAAAGCTCTGGTAAGAAATACTGCATTCTGATACGAACCAGCCATCTCTACAAATTCTACAAGGCCAGTCTATCATCTGAGCAAACTGATTTACTTGAGAAAAACATTCTTTATAGACATACTCTAAATTGGAAAGTTAGGATCACCAGAATAGAATTAATGAATACAGAGAGTTCTGTCTTACTGGGCACTTGATTTAGTTTAGAAACTAAAGTCTGCCATTATTTTTCACATTTTCTGCCAAATAATTTTCTAAAAGAGTTTCATTAAATAAACATTGTTTCTAGTCAACAAGCTGCTCAGTGTCCCATAACAGTAGAACTCAGGGTCTCTCAACTGAATTAAGTAGCAGGAGATCCCAATCAGATGAAGAATACATGTTCTTAAAATGCCTGTTTCACTTTTGGAATTTACTCTACTACATTCAGATACAGTACAGGTAAGGAAATACCAATCTGCCCTGTTTTCAGACTTCCCAAACACATTTGAAATGCCACTATAGGGAGCGCTGGACTAGCTGGTTGGTCAAGCAGATGTTCAGACGCGTTTATTGTACTTCACACGCAAGACTGGGAAACTCCACCCGGCACACCCACGGTCCCATTAGAGGGTTTGAATTTCCCGCCAGAGGTCCTGTTGGTGGACACAGGGTGGTCTAGGATCCCTGGTCCCTATTGTGTTTTGGGACCAAGCTCCTTATTGCGGTCGCAGACCTCTGGTGGCGTTCCGCGTACATAACACTCCGTATATTTTTAACTCACAAAACCAATAACTAAGAATCCTGAAAAGGCACAAATGCGAGTGAACACAAATACACATACTTGGGTTTCATGTTACTAAAGATGAAGGCTGAGGTCCAGATTACTAGACTAAAGTCACTGGAGGCTTGTGACACAGTCTCCCAACTATTTAACAAATGAAAAGCAGTCATGAGAGACAGTAGTTTGAGAGAAGAAATGAAAGATGGGGATTTTTTTTAGAAGGTGTGAGATGAGGGAAGCCTTAAAATGGTTGAGAAACATCAGGCTAGAAGCAATAGAAGTGCTATGAGGTGGAAAGATATTTAAATGGACATTTAGTAGACAGCTGTGGCTCAGTGGCAGAGCAGCTGCTTTGCATGCTGAGGGTCCCAGGTTCAATCTCTAGCTTCAAGGTATCGGTAATAGGTAATGCAAAAAACCCTCTACATGAGATCCTGGAGAGCTGCTGCCAGTCAGATAAGACAAGGCTGACTTCGATAAACTCTGACTCAGTATAAGGAAATGTCATGTGTTCAAATACTGCAATAATATTACATTTATTGCATGCACACAAACACAGTGTCAATTGTCTGTCAGGAAACGCTTTCACTTGGCCAAGCTCTGAATATTTTTAGCAAGATGAATTGTCTTAATTTAACAGAAACACTCTTTCCAATTGGGGAAAGTTTTTTT
This sequence comes from Gekko gecko, assembly GCA_029375565.1. Lineage (NCBI taxonomy): Eukaryota > Metazoa > Chordata > Lepidosauria > Squamata > Gekkonidae > Gekko > Gekko gecko. Next base: position 61,731,196 of record JAPDNY010000001.1, on the reverse strand, counting down.
TAAAAAAGATTTTTGTTCCTCCCCCACCCCATCAATATATATAAAAGAAGTAATAGGTGAGATTAATAGCAATACATACAATAAGGTCAGGTACTGAAGAATGGAAGATATTTTGCTGAATGACTAGTATATTATGGTGCATTTGTTAAAATAACTTACACTGAGCATCAAACCCAGCTCTGAAAGCTGATTCATAAAAGGTTTTAAAATAGTTTATTATATGAATTTTACTCAAGTTTTTAAAGTACTGACAGAGATTGCAAGCAGGACACCCATGAGGATTTGCATGTGAGAGGAAATCCTGTCCTTCCCCTTGGTGGCTGACCTGACCCTGCTGCCTCTGCTTGTCCTTGCTTCTCCTTTCCTATTTGTTTCAGCTCCTACTTCCCCTCAGTACCCTTCATTTGCTCACTCCCCACTTCTTTTCCTCCCATACACCAACCTTCTCCGCTTTGTTCCTCCCTACTTCCTTCCCTCTGTTTTGAGCTTTTAAACTCCCTCTTTTATTTAATATGAAGAGTTCTCTCAGGTTTGTGAACTGATGAGCTTTCTTTTTTATTTTTTAAAAAGGCAAACTTATATTTTTAGAACACACAAAAATATTCAGCTGGGAATCTGTCCTCTGAAAGATAATATTAAGAACTTGGCTGAAATTTCACACTCTCCCTACTCAGTCCATCTTCTTGCATATAAGGAGTCATTATTGAGCTTATATGCTGTGAGGGGGACAAACGCACAGTAGTACTTCCAAAGTCTGCCACCGCTGCCTGTCAAACAACACAAGTTCTGGTGTTTTCTTGCAGGTAATCTACCAAGAGAGCTGTAGAAAGGAAGTGTAATGCTCCATGGTTCTACAAGGACCTAGTATGCTGCTACAATTCAATAACAATTGAGCACAAGAATTCCTCATTCTTTAGGTTAACCCCCTGAATATTTCCCTACTAAATTCTCTTGTAGGGTTTCTGAAAAGTGCCAAAGCTAAACCAAAGCTGAGGAAAAGCTGCCAAGTATTTGCTATGGAACAAAGGCCAATCCACAATCTGTACTAGCTATGTGGAAGGCTTTTGAAAATAACCTACATGCCAAGCCTGCTTTACGTGATAGCTGCTATGTGTGGAATAGTTTGCCTTGTGAATCACACCTGTTGTATAGAGAATATCTGGTTGGGTGCTTTCCAAGCTATAGTTGTAATATGGAACTGTGGCCACAAGTCAATCAGTTCCATTATTCCACAAATCCTACAGAGACATGCGGTCATATTCATGCTTTTGCACATTTCCCATTCATTTTGATAGGCTACATTGTGGATTGTGATGGATTGTGTTTAGTTTAAAAGATATTTCAAGTCATTAATAGACCAGAAAGAGAACCATAATATGCATCAGGCAAAGGCGCACTGCCCACAAGCTGTGTTCAGAGGCGTGATAAATGATCAGTTTTTGCCATCCACCTGAAAATCAAGTGGATTCATATTATTTCTAGCATAGCTATTGGGTTGGGTGTTGCAGATCTGTTTCATTAGTGGCAGCAACTTCCTTTAGCATAAGGAGTCTTCTCTTGACAATAGAAGGTTCTTTCACATGAGGGGATGCCTCCATGTACCAAGAGAAGGTGCACCGAAGAAGGCGCTGCCATTAGTAAAACAGACCTCTGGGATCCACCTCATCCTCATTGCGGGAGACATAGCTTTAGTAAAGAAACCATCATAGATGTTTAACACTGTAATCTATTATATTTCTAGCTTGCAGAAAGACATCTTTGTTCGACGTGATAACATGTAGGGCCCATGGAGGCAAAATTGTATCAGGTCAAGTTATAATCAATGGAAAACCCAGTACCCACCATCTGGTTAAGAAGTGCATTGCCCATGTACGGCAAGATGACAGACTGCTACCCAACTTGACAGTGAGGGAAACATTATTGTTCATTGCAAAACTACGTCTCCCGAAGACATTTTCTGAGTCAGAAAGAGAAAAAAGGGTAATTAGAATGAAAATTAACTTGTCAAGAATTTATTTAATAACATTACCTAAGTGACTGTGCATCTTGTTGGATAAAGAAAAACTAATCTGAATGTGATCATTTATCTTTTTATCAGTGTTAAAATTTGTTTTATCTAGCATCTCTGATTTTCATTTGTCTTGTTGAGTTTTGCTTGGTTTACACTTTCCCATAGAAATGTATGAGTTGGCAGGTTGTTATGCAAGCACTTCTCTAACTCGTGAAAGGAACACAAAGAAAAATGGATTACAGTCATTTTTTAAAAGTGATTTTTGTAGTTTTATAAATGTTTAATCACTGATGTAAGGTAGAGCACTTGTTTTCACCTGATGGGTCAGCTTGGGACCAAGAACTGGGATGAGCTCCAACCTAAGAAGGGTCATCTCCGTTTACTTTTTTTATATTTGAGGGGAAGAGAAGAAAATCATTTATTTGACAGGATGGAAAACGTAAAATTCCCTCTGCCAAGCTCTCAGCCTTTGGAATTTACAGTCCAAATTAAGTCCAGTCTATTACCACTTCAAATGCTTTGAGGTCTACATACCTTCTAGCATCTCATCTAGCTTAAACCAAAAGGGAAAAAAATCATCATATAGAGTTTTAAATTGGGCTCCATATTGCAGATTAGGACTGAAAGTGGGGCCAGGAAAAGTTGGGCTAGGTGACAGGGCTCCCCTGACAAATCAGTACAGGTAGCAGAAGTAAGAGATCCACCTCCCCTTATTTAAAATAGGGAGGTCTATCAGGAAATTCTTCTTTAAAGTTCTATGCCAGTGAATGGCATATGTGTGATAATGGCATCCAAAATTGGTAACCTGAACTAGCACAGCTGCCCCACCTTGGGTCCATAAGTAAGGCTGACTCAGGAAAAGGTAATTTAATCATATTGTTCAATATTTGTGCTAAAACAAAAACAAAAAAAGTTATTTGTTCTTGATCATATTTTCAGGTAGAAGAAGTTATAGCAGAACTGAGATTGCGACAATGTGCAAATACAAAAGTTGGGAATGAGTATATCCGTGGTGTTTCTGGGGGTGAGAGGAGAAGAGTAAGCATTGGGGTCCAGCTTTTGTGGAATCCTGGTAAGCTTTATTCTTACCTAAAAGCCATTTTAGGTTTCTCATCTGATGCTTTAGCACCCAACTGGCATTATGTGAAAAGAAGTGTGTAGCAAGGCAGGTGTTGCTGCAGTTATGGGCATATAACCATCTGCCACATGGTGACCGCCTGTGAACTTTGTCTTGGATACAGGCCACCACATGGGGAACTGGTTGTAGCATTCAGCCACACGAGGAAGTACATTTTAGTCTCTTTTCATTACTCGACAATTTCAATTTATTGTAAAGTCACTGAGCAGATATCCAACCCCCCATTTGGTTGCTTAATATTCATAAAGAGCTTGCAAATGGCCACTGCATCACAGATGTTTGTTTGTGAAAGGAAGCATTTTATGCTGAGGGATGCTTCCCAAACCAGTTTACCCCCTACACATGTAAAGCCGGACCACATCACTAGGGTAACTATTTCGGGGTCAAACAGCCTGGAAGATACCTGGATCCCAGTTTGGCTCAGCAATCTGATTTGGAAGGAGAAACAAGGATCTTCAAAGAGAAATAATTTTATCCCCCTAAAAAGCTGCACTCAATATGCCAGAAAATTTGGAAAACGTAACACTGGCCACAGGATTGGAAAAGGTCAGTTAACATTCCAATCCCAAAGAAGGGCAATGCCAAGGAATGTTCAAACTATCGCACAATTGCACTCATTGCACACACTAACAAGGTCATGCTCAAGATCCTACAAGCTAGGCTTCAGCAGTACATGGATAGAGAACTGCCAGAAGTACAAGCTGGGTTTCGAAGAGGTAGAGGAACTAGAGATCAAATTGCCAACATTCGCTGAATTATGGAGAAAGCAAGGGAGTTCCAGAAAAATATCTACTTCTGCTTCATTGATTATGCTAAATCCTTTGATTGTGTGGATCACAAGAAACTATGGTGGGAGTACCAGACCACCTCACATGTCTCTTGAGAAACCTGTATAAGGGTCAAGAAACAACAGTTAGAATGGAATATGGAACAACTGATTGGTTTAGCATAGGAAAAGGAGTACGACAAAGATGTATATTGTCACCTTGCTTAATTTATATACAGAGTACATCATGCGAAATGCCAGCCTGGATGAATCATAAACCAGAATTAAGATTGCTGGGAAAAACATCAACAACCTCAGATATGCAGACGATACCACTCTAATGGCAGAAAGTGAAGAGGACCTAAAGAGCCTCTTTCTGAGGGTCAAAGAGGAGAGTGCAAAAGTTGGCTTGAAACTCAACTTCAAAAAGCTAAGATCATGGCATCCGGCCCCATCATTCCTTGGCAAATAGAAGGAGAAGTCATGGAAGCAGTGACGGACTTCATGTTCCTGGGATCTAAGATCACTGCAGACAGTGACTGCAGCCCTGAAATTAAAAGACTCCTGCTCCTTGGGAGGAAAGCGATGGCAAACCTAGACAGCATAATAAAAAGTAGAGACATCACCCTGCCAACAAAAGTCCGTATGGTCAAAGCAATAGTATTCCCAGTAGTAATGTATGACTGTGAGAGTTGGACTATAAGGAAGGCCGAGCGCCGAAGAATAAATGTTTTCGAATTATGGTGCTGGAGAAGACTCTTGAGAGTCCCTTGGACTGCAAGGAGATCAAATCAGTCAATCCTAAAGGAAATCAACCATGGTCAAATCTGCATTTGCATTTTTAAATCAGTTGCATGCTGCTGTGATACCGTCTTTCTCTATGCTTGTTTGAATGTTGTTTGGAGAAGATTCTTTTAAAGCAGTGTGGAGGTGCAATGACAGTGGAGGACGATAAGCATGTGTGGACGTGCAAAAGTATGCTAGCACTATTGAGGTGTGAAAACAACATCAAATGTGAACACCTTTTTTGAAGACGGAGTCAAAAGATGGGGACACTGGTGGGAAAGACAAATGCAGATTCAGCCCCTGACTGTTCCCTGGAAGGCCAGATACTGAAGCTGAAGCTCAAGTACTTTGGCCTCCAAATGAGAAGAGAGCATTCACTGGAGAAGACCCTGATGCTGGGAAAGATTGAAGGAAAAAGAAGAAGGGGATGGCAAAGGATGAGATGATTAGACGGTGTTATTGATGCAATGGACATGAAATTAAGCAAACTCCAGAGCAAGACAGAAGACAGGAGGGCCTGGCGTGATGTGGTCCATGGGGTTGCGAAAAGTCAGACTCGACTGTGTGACTGAACAACAACAACAAAAAGGTACAAGGCTAGAAAGAGGAAATGCAAGGGAAAGCAAAAACATGAAACAACATTGCAATATAGTAACACAACCAATGTGCCCTCTAAGCTGTGGAGTCTTGTGAGCAAAAATTCTACTTTGTGAGCTACTGGCATTAAAGTTGTGAACAAGCGATTTGGCTGCTGAATACATTAGTTTGCTCTGGAGCCATCCTTCCTGAGCGAAGACAAAAAAATTGTGAGCTGGAGGCTAAAAAACTGTGGGCTAACTCACACTAACTCAGCTTAGAGGGAACACTGAACACAACGCTAGTAATGCTATCCTTAGTTGTTGCCTGATTGGAGTAAAAGCGGAATCTAAGGGAAAATAAAGGGTGAAAAGAAAAACGCACGTTGCCTTATCTTGAAGAATAGAGTCTGTGAGGCTGTTATCCTGGGGAGAAGAAAAGGAACGTTGATCTGGGACATAGGGAAAATCCAAACCAAAACAAAGTAAGAAGCTGGGGGTCCAAAATGAGATATTTCCAGGATTCAGCAAAATGGGAAAGGTCTGGGAAACAGGCCAGCCCTGAGGTTGGGGAAGCAGGCTGAGATATAAAACCAGCTATGGATCTACAGGGGTTTGAGATGTCCATCATAGGCTTTGGGAAATATGAGGTTGAATTCCACAGCAGGATTAGATCAAGAATGTGGGGTACTACATTTGGGAGGTAATAAGAGGGTTTTTTTTAGGTGAGGTGATGAGTTACTGGGACTTGGGAACGGCTCAGGTTGTTCTACCCAAGGTTGAGTACCAGCTTTGTGATATTTCTCTGTAGGTTCAGAACTGAATTGCTGGGTTAGGCTGGATGAGGTGGAAAACTCTGTATAGCCTTAGGTTATTAACTGGCAAACTTGAGTCAATCAGTCTCAAGTGTCAGGGAGCTTCTGAAGGTTGAGGACAAAAGTCCTTTAAACATTGTGCTCTTGGCTAGATTCTACCAGCTTTGTGAGAGCATCCAGAGAAATTCCTGACAGTTCAGGGGCCCCCATTTTAATATCATACTGGATCATTTTATCCAGGCCTCTGTGGCTAAGTCAGAGGGTCTTTGGAGGCTCATATATCCAGGAGATTTGTGCAGGGACAGCCTCACTCACAACACAGGCAAGCAAAATCTAATGGCAGATTTGCCCTGAGCTTGGAACTGAGGGTGGGAGATTGCCCACAAGGCTGACACACTTTTGACAGCCCAGTAGCTAGGGGGCTAGTTTCCCTGCCAATCTTTTTTTTAAGGAGTTTTATTAGTTTATACATAGAAAGAGGGAAAGGGAAAAGAAGGGGAAAGAAAGATAAAAAACATCCAATTTAACATTCTGCTTGCAAATCTTCTCATACAAGTTTCACAACTATTACGGCCATAATTCTTATTGTTCTTCATTTAATCTTAGTTAGTTTCTCAGTACTTATGTTTTAACCAGTCGTAAAAAGGCCTCCATGGTCCCATAAATTCTTCTTCTATTTTTCCTTTTAGTATATTTGTCAATCTGTCCATTTCAGCACATTCCATAATCTTCATTATCAACTCATTAATCATTGGGATGTCCTCCATGTCATTGCGAATAAAATTCTAGCTGTTGTTATAACATGTAAAATAAAGTATCTGTGGTTCTTATCTAAGTCATCTGGTAGACAGTTTAACAGGAATATTTCTGGTTTAAAAGCTATTGTAAAATTCAACAGTGATTGTAAAAAAGTATGTACTCCAATCCAGTATTTCTGCACATTTTACATGTCCTGGTTCCCTGCCAATCTTGTCCTTTTGACCCCTTGTCCATGGAGCCACTCTTGGAAGTTTATATGTTTACTCACACTGACAACATAAGGCACTATGGTCAGGAATGCAACATCTGCTTGTGACCCCAGGCCTCAAGGAGGCCAGGTTTGCCACAACCAGTGCCAGGGCTTTTTGGGTGGCAGCTCCTACCTGGTGGAATGAGCTCCCGGAGGAGATCTGGGCACTGCGGGACCTTGCACAGTTCCGCAGGGCCTGCAAGATGGAGCTCTTCCGCTAGTCTTTCGAGTAGGAGCCGCCACTACCACCACCACCATTACCACTACCATCACCACCAACAACAACTGGTTCGGGCAACAGCGGGGTGTGGAGATGGCCCTGTGACGAGCGAAGCATGGTGCGGCATGGAGCTGATTCCACTGAACCACCCTCTTATTGAAGATTGATTTTGAAACACCTAGAACACTTTGTAATATCATAAACTAGGGAGCAAAGCCCGTTGTGGTGAAAGACAACGGCCCTAGAAAGGAAGGGAGGGAGGTGGAAGGGAGAGAGGGTTGGAGGAAGGAAGGAAGGAAGGAATAGGGGGAAGAGTGAAAGAAAGGAGAGAGAAAGAAAGGAAAAGGGGGAAAGGAAGGGAAGAGGGGCAGAAAAGGGCTTCTCTGGGCCTAGAGAAGGCCTTTTCTGTCCCCCACACACCATCCCCTGGGCCTTCTATGGGGGCAGTAGGCAGTGTGTGGGGAAAAAGGGCTTCTCTGGGCCTACTGCCCCCATAGAAGGCCCAGGGGATGGCGTGTGGGGGCGGAAAAGGGCTTCTCTAGGCCTAGTGCTCCATAGAAGGCCCAGGGGATGCCGTGTGGGGGGCACAAAAGGACTTCTCTGGGCCTAGTGCCCCATAGAAGGCCCAGGGGATGGCGTGTGGGGGCGGAAAAGGCCTTCTCTGGGCCTAGTGCCCCATAGAAGGCCCAGGGGATGGCGTGTGGGGGACGGAAAAGGCCTTCTCTGGGCCTAGTGCCCCATAGAAGGCTCAGGGGATGGCGTGTGGGGGCCGGAAAAGGCCTTCTCTGGGCCTAGTGCCCCATAGAAGGCCCAGGGGATGGCATGTGGGGGACAGAGAAGGCCTTCTCTGGGCCTAGTGCCCCATAGAAGGCCCAGGGGATGGCGTGTGGGGGCGGAAAAGGCCTTCCCTGGGCCTAGTGCCCCATAGAAGGCTCAAGGGATGGCGTGTGGGGGACGGAAAAGGCCTTCTCTGGGCCTAGTGCCCCATAGAAGGCTCAGGGGATGGTGTGTGGGGGACAGAAAAGGCCTTCTCTGGGCCTAGTGCCCCATAGAAGGCCCAGGGGATGGTGTGGGGGGGCGGAAAAGGGCTTCTCTCACTTGCCTCAGCCTTGGGGGCCTGTCCCTACGCTCACACTCCAGATGGTCCTCTCCTGTCGGAGGACTGGAGCAGACTGAGCTGAAAACACTGACTGGGGCTGACGTGGGCAGGACTTTGTGAAGCAGCCAGTCAGCCCTGGCCAGTGTCTTCTGACTGCCAGTTCTTGAGCTGAATCAATTATGGCAAGCATAGAATGTTCTGGAACCAAAATTCAAATATATATAAGGACAGGATGATTGTTGTATCTTGTTTTTAATTTTGTTTTTATGTATTGGCATTTGTGCCCCATTTGTGAGCTGCCCTGAGCCCGCTTGTGGGGAGGGTGGGCTAGAAATTTAATAATAAATAAATAAATATTGAGAATTTACTATAGTTGATCATAATTGTGGTTTTGTCTGTGGCAGGAATCCTAATATTTGATGAACCCACATCAGGACTGGACAGTTTCACAGCCCACAACTTAGTAATAACACTGTCTAGGCTGGCCAGAGGAAACAGGTTAGTCCTTCTGTCAGTTCACCAGCCACGATCAGATATCTTCCAGCTCTTTGATCTGGTTCTGTTGATGACGTCTGGAGCCACAATCTATGCTGGAGCAGCACGGGACATGGTCCAATATTTCAAAGAAAATGGATATCCCTGTCCAACATACAGCAACCCTGCTGATTTCTATGGTTGGTATTGTCAGTGTTGTTGGGAGATGATCTTTGTTAAATCTGTGTGATATAGATGGTTAGAATGTTGGATTAGGATTGGGAAGACCCTGGTTTACATCTCAGTTAAACCATGAAGCTCACTGGATAGTTTTGAGCCACCTTTATTCCTCAGCCTAACCTGTTCCAGGTGGTTGTTGTGGGAATACAATAGGGAAAGGAGAAATCATATTTGCTGTCTTGAGTTTTTTTGAGACAGGATGAAATAGAAGTGTCTAATATATATTAATTGTTGTTAATCAGGGAGGATTAATTTATGTCCCCAGAATGGTGTCTCATGACCTAAGATCTCTCTCCCCTGCCTTTGAAAGGTGGGCACAAACTGGATCACAAACTAAAATTTGTCATGAATTTTGGCTGATTTGTGGTTCATGAAAGCAATGTTTGTGGAAAGGTGTCTGTCATGAATATTTCACAAACTTTGGTGCTGTTCGCGGCAGTTTTGTGGTGGTTCAGGAATGGATACATTTCCCAGACCGACTCTGTTCAATTAAATTGTTTACAAAACTCCATGGCAATGCACCCCCCAAATTATCCAGCTTTGGGAACACCAATAGGAGCCCTTCAAAGCTTAATAGCCAGTGCTGGCTGCCAATAACAGAATTCCCATTTTGCTCTAGAGGATCAGAATGCTATATACAAACTCAACTCTGCAGCCTCTTTTCTCTTGTCTGTTCACAGTTATAGAGAAAGGCAGGGAACTTCTTAAAAGTGAACTAGCAGAGCACATTCCCTCATAATTGGGAACTCCTCCCCTGCTGGGGTTTTGGTGTTAAAAGAATCGACTGCAATTGGGTTATGTGTAACTACAAATATATGAAGTAGTTTAATAAATGTGAAGACAAATGTAGTACATGTTGGTTATATAAACTTTGGTTTGTGTTTGTTTTACAGTTGATTTGACTAGTGTTGACAGGCAGACTGAAGAAACGGAGATGGTAAGCCAACGAAGGGCCAGCTCACTTGTTGTCTTGTTCCGTGAAAAAGTCAAATGTTTTGATGACTTTTTATGGAAAAGAAGAGCAGAAGAAGACGAAAATATGGTGTCTGTTTCCAGAGACCTAAGGTGAAAAATGCCACATGGACAGCATGATCATTTTACGCTGAAACCACTGCAGTGCGAACCTTGAGATATTCCCATCTCCCCCTTCTTTTTCTTTTGGCAGCCACCCATTTGTTTCAGAGGAGCTGATTAACATGAACCCCCATTCAGCTGATCAGTTGCCAGGATGGTTTCAGCAGTTCACTATCTTACTAAGGTAATGGTATCTAAAATATCGATGTGGTGCCTCACTGATATAAGATCTGAAGAATAATGAATGGGAAAGGAGAGTGGAAAGCACAGCACATGCTGTGATGGATGGGCAAAGGTTTGCCCCCTTTCTGTCAGTCACCAATGTTAGCCAAATTGCCTTAAATTGTTATTTAATATGAGGAGTTATGATCTTAAATCAGGCAATAGGCAATGTGGGGGCAAGCATCTATGTATACAGGGCAGCAGTTCCCTCCAGACCCACCAAATAGACTCTGAGACTGACGTCAGTATAAATTGATTTTGTTTACTGGAGATATTTGCAAGCATACAATAACACAAGCACACACATAGTTATACAAGTCCTAGGAAATATAGACAGAAGGAAATAGCACATTTGCATTAGCAGGATGTTTCATTGATAGGCAATACTGTACCTGTCCATAGTTGGGAGGAGCAGATCGCAGGACAAATGAGGAAATATGGGATGCTGGGAAGAGGATTGTGCCCTGAGCTGGCAGGCGCATGATGAGATTCTTGGCTGCACAACCAAGAGCTGGAAAAGAGGGTCAGGTGAGAGAGAGAGAGAGAGGGGGGGGGGCTGGTACTGAGCACTCTCTTTTATTAGGAGGTTGAGGGTTGGGCTAAGCTTGGCCACCTCTCTTGGCCCACCTCCTGTCATCTGTCCCCAAAAATATGCTGACTGGTGCTGGGGTCGAAGGTCTGGGGAGTGGAGAATGTTAGACCTAATAGCAAACTAGGTTGGACAAAGGCACCTGATGGGATTATGTCCTGTGCTGGCCATAGTCATTGTTCTCTTGATGTCTGCAGTTTCAACTAGGTGATGTATTAGGTTGGGAGAGAACCTGTTGCTTACGTGTAAGAAAGGAGACTCTGTGTGAAGTTTGAGCCCCCTGTCTTTTGGCCTGGCATGGCCACTGCCTGACTTCTTTATGCTATACATGGCTAGGGAGCTAGTCCGCCTCGTTGCAGGAAAGTGGAATGGTGTCAATCATAGACACACTCTTTCACAGGAAGGCTTTCTTCTCCTGGATGTGTGCTGTAACTGACATCACTTGAAATCACCTTGCATTTCAGTCCCTGTTGCACATAGCAAGCAAAGTCCAGGTTTTCATAACTTATGAGTTCATAAGAGCACACTAGGTGCCTAGTAGGTGCATAGGTGCACCAAGCCCCTGTATGCCTGTTTGGTGCATAGGCAGAGCAGCTACCAGCCAATTAGGACCCATGGAATGCTGGAGGAGCCATATGGGATTGAGCAATGGAGAAGAAAATCTGTTAATTTTGAGTCAGGTAAGGGTTTGTGCCTCCAGGGAATGAGAGGAGACTTTATCTGTCTCAGAGGGCCCCCCCCCCCAAAAAAAAAAAAACCTGGCCAAAGAACCCTGGAGTTTCAAGGAGGGGCTCAGACTTATACTGTGATATTCATATGGTTGTGAGAAGGCCAGATTCTCACCTCAGGAGTTAAAAGATTAGTTGATATCTGCTCTCTGCACTCAGGAACTGACATCTATAAAATAATAACTGGATGAGCCCAGCAGATGCTGTGTGTTTCAATTTTTTAATTTTTTAAAACTTTTTATTGAATGTTTAGGGTATACAGAATCAGGGAAGGGGAAAGAAACAGAAGTAATAAGTCTTCTGCATATAAATCTTCTCTGCTTATGATTTCACATTACAAAGAGATAGACTGTGAGGTTTTAGAAGTTCATAAGAGGCTTCTTCATATTATAATATTAAGAAATTCATATCTTTGTGTTTCTTTCTTATCTAATCATAAAAAGGAGTCCATAGTCTAACAAAATCTTCTTCCATTTGCCCTTTTAACATCAAAGTCAATGTATCCATTTTCACACTTTCCATGGTTTTCACTATTAGGTCGTGTTCAGAAAGTATTGTTGGAAGTTTCCAGAAGAATTCAATAGAAGTTGTGTGTTGCATATGTAGATAGCTCCAAGTGTCTTTACTGAACACCCTTATTCCAATTTCCAAGGAACTCAATAAAAGTTACTTTCCCCCCTGTTTTCTTAATGCCTTATTTGAAATAACTGCATTTAGAAGCCACTTGAAATCAGTCTATCAGGTGGAGGGCTGAGGGAGAGACTACCTCAGTCAAACTTCACATCACACTATTTCTAACAACATTTGAAACTTCAACCTTCACAGCTGTGGGCAAGTCCAAGGCCAGTTACTGTATCAGTGTCACAGGATGTTGTCTCGGACCTGGCTGGCAGTGGTGTGAGCCCAGGAATGGATGCCAGTAATTTCCTATGCTGCTGATGGCTGGGAGAAATGTCTTTGGTACATTGGTGCCTTTTTCACTGTGCTAACCTGTGTTGTACCCTTTGGGTTGCTTAGCTGGTGAACTGGCCCTGGAATGGTGGAAAGAAAGTTAACTCACCATCTGCCAACATGGCTAATGTAGACTTTCCCTCAAAACTTGTGGCATTTGTGGAAAGATTCTGAGAACTCTGACGTGATGAGTTCTTGAAGTTATGAAGGTTATGGGTGGGTTTGGCAGAAATCATTCACATTAGAGAAGCCATTGTTAGTATACGAAAACCTCTGTAAAGAAAAACACAAGACACTGAAACAAATCAGTTTTACTTGCTACATTGGTCCAAAACTTTATATTCCAGGAATGAATAAATGTGAATAATCTGTCATAAAAAATAGAGCGTAGGTAGGTGTCAACTCAGTCATGGCACCAAAGCTCTGAAATTCTCTCCCTAGGGAAATTTCTCTGTCCCCTTCTGTTGTTTTCTGTTGCCGGCTTCCACCAGCGGGTGAAGAGGTTTTTTTGTTTCTCAGGGATCCCTCTTTCCTAACCAATGTTTTAATGGGTTTTTTATGTATGTATTTTAACTCCGTTTTTAATTGTTTTAAGGATATGTGTTGGAGGGGGTGTATTTTAACGTGTGATTTTATCATGTATGTTTTAAATTGATTAGCCACCTTGGTGGCCCTTGTAAGGGAAGAAAGACAGGATACAATTTTTGTAAATAAATAAAAAATACAATAAAAATGACTTTCTTTGCCAATCTTCTTTTACTCATACTCTGTCCTCTGCTGAAATGCCTAAGTATATGGAACTGAAGTGAACTAACATTCTTCCATTAATCCCACCACTACCTTCCTCTCTCCCTTCTGTTTGCTGTTGCCCTAATGTCAAGTTTGAGGTTGTAAACTCTTCATGGCAGAGACCTACCTTCTTGTACTTTGTAAAGCTTGATACATGTTGAAAACACTATGGCTGAGTTCAGACAGGCAGTTTACCCCAAGATAGGCACGTTTCAGCAATGTTTCACAAATGGATTAAAGGGACCATTCACACAGTCACATCTGTCCAGTGTTCCCCAGCCGTACTCAACCCATCTTGTAATGCTTCCCTCCCAAGTTTAAAAGATACCTGGTGAAAGTGGTATCAAACCCTGGAAAGCGTGTGTATCCCGTGTCCATCCTATATCAACAAAGTGTGAATGCTAAAAGCTGTGATTTTTGATTTTGTGCTTATGCGCATGAGCATGCCTTACAGCTGTGCCTCTGCCAGGGGCGGGCCAACAGTGTGAGCGCTCCCTTGTGCGTCGTCCTCGGTATGCTCCCACATCAGTCTGCACAGTGTGACCAGGAAAACCCAGAACACGTTGTTCCGGGTCTTTTTTGCCATGACTCCATCGTGCTTCACACTGCCAGTCTGAACTCAACCTATATGCCTAATTAATTAAAATTGGTTAGTTTGGGAGTGAGTCAACATTTTAACATCATACAAATATGATAGCACTGAAACTTTTTGGTTATATCCGTTCCCTGTCTACCACTTATAGCAGAAGTTCTGTTTATGTATGATCACGTACAATGCTTGTTCTTGAGATTTCTTTCTACAATACATATTGCACTTAAAAAAAATTTCCATGTTTCAAACTTTATATTAATTGGTGCTGTTCATTTTTGTTGCAGTCGGCAGTTCTCCAACAATGTCCGCGATCTCTCAGCTTTGTTAATCCGTGGATTTGAGGCCCTCCTAATGTCCTTGTTAATTGGTTTCCTGTATTATGGCCATGGAAAAAACAGGCTGTCTATTCAGGATACATCAGCACTTTTGTACATGATAGGAGCCCTGATTCCTTTCACTGTCATTTTTGAAGGAATCACAAAATGTAAGCTCCAATGTTCTTACTGTTTTCAGGAGATTAAAAAAAGGAAAATTCAGCAAACCTTAGCACTGAGACACTGTAGCAAGAACCACAAGGTGATTATTTCTCTTTTTATGCTGTAGGTCACTCTGAAAGAGTTGTGCTTTATCAGGATTTTGAAGATGGATTATATCCCGTTGGGCCATATTTCTCTGCCAAGGTAACTGGTTCTAGTATGCCTGTACTTGGTTTCTATAAAGAGGTGTCACAAAGTTCAAGCATTGCCTGGTTAAGCCCTCTCACCCAGAATCCAAAATGTAACAAGTGGCATTTTTCTATTTCTGCTGCTGCTTGAGCCTTGCAAAATGCCTGTAAAGTACATAAAAGCTGAGGATAGTTTTAGAGGGTAGCCATGGGGGTCTGTAGAAGGGAGCTTTGACTCTCAAAAGCACCTATCCTGAAAATCTTGTTGGTCTCTAAGGTGGTACTAGACTTGAATCTAGCTATAAAAGATAAAATAAAACAAAACAGTCACTA
The DNA here is from genome assembly GCA_029375565.1 of Gekko gecko. Lineage (NCBI taxonomy): Eukaryota > Metazoa > Chordata > Lepidosauria > Squamata > Gekkonidae > Gekko > Gekko gecko. The sequence goes on along the minus strand of JAPDNY010000001.1, from coordinate 61,716,121 downwards.
TATGTCTAAAAAAAGTATCATAATACTTTTTCTTGTATTCATTTTTAATTGCAGTAATTTAATTGTCAGATTAAGAACATAGGAAAAGTCCTGCTAGATCAGACCAGTGGTCCATCCAGTCCACACCTACATTCCTTGGCACCCTCCATAACATAGTTTAGATTCTTAATTTCATCCATAAACATGCACTGAAAAATGGTTATATATCCTAAAGGGTAGACTATCTCTCTCTCTCCCCCTCTTTTCATCTAACTGACACAGGCGTCTATGATGACCTTGCCCTCTTCCCTCCTTCAGACATGGGATTTTCCCTCTGTTTTTTTCTTCCGTTCTGACTGAGCAGCCCCTTTATCTATTTTCTTCTTTTCTGAAGATCTATGGCTGTTCTACCCTGTCATGTTATTGTATTTTTAATCTGGCTCAGCCCAGGTATTTGAGGGAAGAGACAAGATCACCCTCTTAACTTGAACTTCTGAAATGGCACACAAGAGGCTTTAATAATGTTCAAAAATAAACAAAATATTTTATTCAATGTAGAAGAGGAAAGGTCAGGTGAAATCAGGGGTAAAATTTCTGAGGTAAATCAATAAGAACTCTGAGGTAACTTAACATTTTCACAAACTACAGTTCATATATTTCCAGCACTTGAGAGTTTTAAACTTTTCGCACAGTCCTAGAATCTTTGAGATGAGAGGCTTTTGTTTCAGGGTTTCCTAAACACTCCAGTATACTTTCTTGAGTTTAACTGACTCTTCAGGTTTCAGAAGGCAGGGATACACTACCAAGTACCCAAATTCCTTCACTCCCCTCCACTTTTTAGAACTATCTCCCTTATCAACTGGGCAGGGAATTTCTTCTCTCTATCTAGAAGATCTATCCCTTTTCCTGGCCTGAACGGGGGGCTTCACCGATCCACACACTCCTCCTTGCCAACCTTCCCAGTCCTCAGTCAGTATAAAACTGTTTTCAGTCAGAGCTAAACTCTTCTCAGTCCAAGTTAAACTTTCCACAGTCAAACTCAGACTGAGTTCTCTTCAGCAGCCAGTTCCCAAGTCTTCCTGCTCAAATTCCTGTTCAAATTCCTTTGAACAGCCTGTCACTCAAGGCTCTCTGGTTCTCTGAGTCATTAACCCTTCACAGTCCATTACATGTTTATACAGCACTTGTGAGCTTTTAAAGTGCAGTCTGTCACAGCATCTTTGCAATTTTCACACTCCGAATCTTCCTTCCTTCCTTCCTTCCTTCCTTCCTTCCTTCCTTCCTTCCTTCCTTCCTTCCTTCCTTCCTTCCTTCCTTCCTTCCTTCCTTCCTTCCTTCCAATTGGGTTATTCCATGCAGACACCTACTTTAATTTGCTTGTGAACTGTAGTCTACCACATTTTCTTATGGGATAGATACCATATAGAATACCATCTAAAAGGCTTCTAAATTCAAATTCAGTTTCTTCTTCATTTCACTGCTGGAAACACTGGTACATGCAGGTAACTTTCCTTTCCTTCTATCCAATAAAAGTTCTACAATACATAGATTTTGAGCAGTGAATAGTTGTTATTAAGCACTCAATACCCAATAGACAAAAGGAGTAATTTTTTTTTTTTTTGCAACTGCTAGAATTCTTTTAGGATCACTATCAGTGAGGCTGATTTCGCACAAGACTTTGTGCTGGGGTCAGCCCTCTGTTTCCTCCGGTGCATTTGGTTAATTTCACACCATTTGACCCGCTGCTGCCTTTTGGCCTGGAGCTCCCCCCCATTTGCTCCAGATCAGCGTGATCCTTGATTCCCAGGAATTTCCTGTTGCCTCACAGTGAATCATACCCGCCCACCTTCCCCCTCCCCATTTTTTCCACGCCCATTAGCCCACCCTCCTCCTTTTTTTGCTGTTGTTTTAAAATGGTGTTGTTATACCGACCTATTGTACTAATGGGATGGATGTTGTCTGCCACTGCGAGGCATTTCATGCAAGTTTTCTGTGTGGAAATGTGCTGCCGGGATTGCTATATGTTAGTCAACATTGCTCTGGGACACACCTGTGCCATTTTCCTGTATATTTTTGGTCTCTGACATGTGGATCCCTTGATAGCACATAAGGTCAAAATGTGAACCATGGGAAATGATTTAAGGATAATCAATTTTCAATATGCAATAAACCTTAAAGAATATCCCTCCTTCTACAGTACTGTGGGCCTTCATTTTCCACTGTTAATTATGCTTCCTTTCTAAAATAGGTTCTAGGGGAACTTCCAGAGCAGTGTGTTCTATGCCTCATTTATGGAATTCCGATCTACTGGCTGGCAAATCTCAGTCCTGAACCGGAACATTTCTTTCTTAACTTGCTTTTGCTTATGCTTGGAACTTGCTGCGCCCGAACTATGGCACTGTGGATATCTGCACTGCTGCCAACAATGCAGATCTCAGCCTTCTTTGGCAATATGTTGTATACAACATTCTTCCTAAGTGGTGGCTTCTTGATAAGCTTGCAAAACCTGTGGACAGGTGAGCTGAAAATATCAGATGCACAGCAATCAGAAGAGAGTACATGTCTACTGGGGAAGGCAGGAAAGCTGGTGTAGAGCTGTCATACTCTGTGCTTTCCCTTTCTGCTTACCTGATGGTAACATTCACATGGGATAGGAATGTTTATAAAGAGTTTATGTGCACAGAATCCAATATGTATGGTTGTTTCTCCAGGTAGAATCCAGGAATTGACTTAGGATCTGAGCCTATGAACACTGGATGTAAAAAGAACATATACCCAATTCAAATGTTACGCTCCAATGTGCATCATTTTTTATTCTTTGCTGCATGCCATACCCAGAGAGTTTGGCAGCCCCGATATAGCTTTATTCCCCACCACATGTATCAGATGGCCCATTCCTCTGTCTCTGGCCTCTATGCAGCCCTGTGTTGCAGCCTGAGAATGCCAGCTGGGGTACCATGTTTGGCCCAGACTTCCCTTAAAGTCTTCATACACCACAGACTACAATGAATTCCTCCATGGTGATGGAAAGTGCCATCAAGTCACAGTGCCATCAAGTGACTCATGGCGACCCCCATGGGGTTTTCCAGACAAGAGATATTCAGAGGTGGTTTTTCCATTGCCTGCCTCCATATCACAGTCCTGGCATTCCTTGGAGGTCTCCGATCCAAATACTAGCCAGGGTCATCCTTGCTTAGCTTCTAAGATCTGACAAGTTCAGGCTAGCCTGGGCTAACTCCTCTACCTTAGAATAAAAGTTATCAAACATCAGGCCGACTTGGGAAATCAAGGATGCAATGCTATCAACTGTGTGCACAAGCAGGACTTTGCTTTTTTGTTCCTGAAAACCACAGAAACACAACTAGAACAAATAATGGATAGTGTTTTTAGTGATTCCACAAGTTATGGCCCATTGGACCATCTTAATTGGTGAAGAAAAGCCAGTGCCAAATTTGGGAAACAAGTGTTGATTTTTTGCTGTCAATAATTATTTTAGAGGACTAAATGTCCCTGTTAGTTTATGCTGAATCAAGTTCCTTCTGCTTTCCTTAAAAATCTTTTTTTGCAGTTCCATCTTGGATATCTAAAGTGTCCTTTGTCAGATGGTGTTTTGAAGGCTTGATGCAAGTTCAGTTTGCAGGAGTCACGTACACTATGACTTCCGGGAATGTCACTTACCCAGTTTCTGGGAAATTTGTAAGTCACTTTTTTTCTCAGTCAATGTTTGGAGATATTTAATAATATTAAATAATAAGACAATATAGAATATAAATCTGGGTTAACAAGACAGAATTAGTCCTGTTGTACCACACACCATTTTGAAACTTAAACATGTTAAATTATTTACTGAACAGAAGCTGGTAGCATGCTTATATTTTGGCTAGGATACCAGTGGTTTTGCAATCAACAGGTGGTATTGGAAGGTTCTTTTTAAAAGATATGCTCAGAGACAAAGCAGCATCAAAGCATCTAGTGGCGTATCCCAATTATGTCATCTGTTGCGACCATTTGCTATATTGCCTGAAGGACAGTGGCACCTGGTACCCATTGGGGCTGGTGGAGTGGCGGGTAGGATAATCAATGGCAGGCAGAGTCATCAGCCTATCCTTGTCTCTTAGAATGGTACCAAAAGTGGAGCAGTTCCAACTGGATGGGCAGCAAGCCCTGTCTCCATAGCCCAAATGCTCCCACCTGCATCTTTTGCATTTTGGCTAACCTTTCCTTTGGTGCCTCTAGAGGCATATGCTGATCCCTAACCCTAACCTCTACTTATCCCTTTCAGGAGTGCCTGTTTGTGCTTTGCTTTTAGCATGCCTGTCAAAAGAGGAGACACAGACACTTTTTTGTTTTGTTTTGTTAAAGAAAGAGTAATTTCCTTTACCACACCTCAGCAGTGAATTGACTGGAAAACAGTGTTTAGAAACTGTGCTGAGAACCTCCCAAATGATGCACTCATCAAGGGAAGTGTCACAGTTCTTGCTATGATTGTCAATCATAATGGAAGAGCCTCTAATCTGAAAGCTAGGAGACTGTTATCACAAACAGTGGACAGGATAAAGAAGGGAAGACAAGAAACAAAAGGAGAATTAGTTTGTTTCGTTATGACTGGAACGACACATTGCAAAGGGTGCTTCATTGGTTGGAGAAATCCATTAAAAAGGTGGCCTAGATTGATCAGGGAGCACATTTTTTAAAACATCAATCCTTTCCTTATATATAATTAAATTTTGGTCCCAGAACATTCTATGCTTGCCATAATTGATTGGGCGCAAGAACTGGCAGTCAGAAGATGCTGGCCAGGGCTGACTGGCTGCTTGACGGAGTCCCGCCCACGTCAGCCCTGGCCAGTGTCTTCGCCTCAGTCTGCTCCAGTCCTTTGACAGGAGAAGACCGTCTGCAAAGTGAGCACAGGGACAGGCCCTCAAGGCCGAGGCAGGTGAGAGAAGCCCGTTCTGCCCCCCTCCCCATCCTCTGGGCCTTCTGTGGGCCCAGTAGGCCCAGGCAAGCCCATTGTGCCCCCCCATCCTTTGGGCCTTCTGTGGGCCCAGTCAGCCCAGGCAAGCCCCTTCCGCCCCCCCACACCATCCTCTGGGACTTCTATGGGGCCAGTAGGCCGAGAGAAGCCCATTCCACCCCCCACACCATCCTCTGGGCCTTCTATGGGGCCAGTTGGCCCAGGCAAGCCCCTTCCGTCCCCCCATACTCTGGGCCTCCTATGGGGCCAGTCGGCCCAGGCAAGCCCCTTCCGCCCCCACACCATCCTCTGGGACTTCTATGGGGCCAGTAGGCCCAGAGAAGCCCATTCAACCCCCCACACCATCCTCTGGGACTTCTATGGGGCCAGTAGGCCCAGAGAAGCCCATTCAACCCCCCACACCATCCTCTGGGCCTTCTATGGGGCCAGTTGGCCCAGGCAAGCCTCTTCCCCCTCACCCTCTGGGCCTTCTATGGGCCCAATTGGCCCAGGCAAGCCCTTTCCGCCCCCCACACCATCCTCTGGGCCTTCTATGGGCCCAGTTGGCCCAGGCAAGCCCCTCCCGCCCCCACAATCCTCTGGGCCTTCTATGGGGCCAGTCAGCCCAGGCAAGCCCCTTCTGCCCTCCTCACACCATCCTCTGGGCCTTCTATGGGCCCATTCGGCCCAGGCAAGCCCCTTCCGCCCCCCACACCATCCTCTGGGCCTTCTATGTGCCCAGTTGGCCCAGGCAAGCCCCTTCCGCCCCCCCACTATCCTCTGGGCCTTCTATGGGGCCAGTTGACCCAGGCAAGCCCCTTCTGCCCCCTCACCATCCTCTGGGCTTTCTATGGGGCCAGTCAGCCCAGGCAAGCCCCTTCTGCCCTCCTCACACCATCCGCTGGGCCTTCTATGGGGCCAGTTGGCCCAGGCAAGCCCCTTCCACCCCCCACCATCCTCTGGGCCTTCTATGGGGCCAGTAGGCCCAGGGAAGCCCGTTCCACCCCCACACCATCCTCTGGGCCTTCTATGGGGCCAGTTGGCCCAGGCAAGCCCCTTCCCCCCCCATGCCATCCTCTGGGCCTTCTATGGGGCCAGTCGGCCCAGGCAAACCCCTTCCGCCCTCCCCACACCATCCTCTGGGCCTTCTATGGGCCCAGTCAGCCTAGGCAAGCCCCTTCCGTCCCCCCATCCTCTGTGCCTTCTATGTGGCCAGTCGGCCCAGGCAAGCCCCTTCCGCCCCCCCACACCATCCTCTGGGCCTTCTATGGGCCCAGTTGGCCCAGGCAAGCCCCTTCTGCCCTCCCCACACCATCTTCTGGGCCTTCTATGGGGCCAGTCAGCCCAGGCAAGCCCCTTCCGCCCCCCATCCTCTGGGCTTTCTATGGGCCCAGTCAGCCCAGGCAAGCCCCTTCCGCCCCCCATCCTCTGGGCCTTCTATGGAGCCAGTAGGCCCAGAGAAGCCTGTTCCACCCCCCAACACCATCCTCTGGGCCTTCTATGGGGCCAGTAGGCCCAGAGAAGCCCATTCCGCCCCTCTTCCCTTCCCTTCCTTTCCCCCTTTCCTTTCTTCCTCTCTCCTTCTTTCTTTCACTCTCCCCCTCTTCCTTCCTTCCTTCCTTCCTCAAAACCTCCCTCCCTTCCACCCTCCCTCCCTTCCTTTCTAGGGCCCATTGTCTTCCTCCACAACAGGCTTTGCTCCCTAGTTTTAATATAAATATAGGGAAGGAGCTTTGGCTCAGTGGCAGGCTATATGCTTGGTATGCAGAACTGCCCAGGCTCTACCAGAAGGGGAGTTGCTACTGGTCAGAGCAGACAACAGTGAGCTACAGGGGCCAGTAGAGGCCATATAAGAATACTGGTAAGAAAGTGGCTGAAGTTAGAGACCTTCCGCTCTGAGGCCCCCAAAAAGAGAACAGTGTGGGGAAAAAATTTAAGTTACTTTCAGCCCTTAAGGCTAGAAGGTATAGAACAGAGTCTGCTCACATTTACTGAGGGAACTGTGTTACCTTGCACTTAGTCCATTGTCTTCTACTTTTGCAGTTCCATTTTCTGCATTGATACATCTATCCTTATAATAATTATATTTTGGTTTTGTAAGATTCCATGCGCTCCCATTGGGTGTAAAATGCCCTTCCTCAGCCATTGGCCCATCAGCCGCCCCTCAAGAGTACTTGCGTGCCATTGGCCGGGTGCTGGGTCTGCTCCTCTTCCCCACCCACTCCCCCTTCAGACAGATTTGCACGTCAGATTTACTGGCAGACAGCTCTGTCTCCTGAGTAAGACTGTTCTCTTGACTCCTGTGAGGGACTGTCCCCTCAGTGGCTGTTGGTAGGCAACCAAGCTTGGTTCTGTGAGTAAAAAAAAAAGGACTTTCAGCATAACCCCCTCCCCAGTGGCCACTTTCCTGTCAGAATAAATGGGAAAAGGCTCTTTCTTCTGCTTAGCTTCAGCATGGCTGGCTGGCTAATGAGGTGGGCCAGCAACCATCAAACCATTTTCTTCAACTCCCTGCTGTGTGGCTGACTTTCCCCTAGGGTTACCAATTTCCAGGTGGGACCTGGAGATCTCCCACTGTTACAATTGACCTCCAGATGACAGAGATCAGTTCCCCGGGAGAAAATGGTTGCTTTGGAGGGTAGACTCTATGGCATTATGCCCTGCTGAGTCCTTCCACACACACCCCAAATGCTGCCCTCCACAGGATCCACCCCCCAAATCTTCAAGTATTTCCCTAATCAGAGTTGGCACCTGTACTTTCTCCTTTGTCAGTAAAAGGCCCTTTCCACACCTATGTTGGCCTTTGGGAGAAAACTCATTGGGCCCAGTCCTGATCAGGTTGCCAACTCCAGGTGGGCAATTCCTGGAGATCTGAGGGATGGAGCCTGGAGAGAGTGAGATTTGAAGAGGGGTGGCACCTCAGACAGGTACGATGCCATAGACTCCACCGTCCAATCCAGCCATTCCCTGATGGGGAAGCATTGTTGCCAATCTCCAGGTGGAGGCTGGAGATCACTCAAAATTACAACTGCTCTCTAGGAGGGAGGGGGAGGAGATGGAAAACTAAAGGTAGGTTGATGGTTGGCTGGGAGGGAGATAGGGTTATCAACTCCAGGTTAGGAAATTCCTGGAGATCTGAGGGGTCAAACCTGGAGAGGGTGAGTGTTGAGGAGGGGTGGGACCTCAGACAGGTACAATGCCATAGACTCCACCCTCCAAACCAGCCAACCCCTCCTGGTGAACCACTGTTACCAATCTTGGGGGTAGAATGGAGATCACTCAAAATTACTACTGCTCTTCAGGTAGCAAAGATCAGTTTCTCTGGAGAAAATGGTGGACTGTCATTATACCCTGCTGAGATTGCCACAGCAAATTGTTACTGAGTGCCCAAAGCCGGGGCACTCTCCCAGAGCCTCTTTCTAGAGCCCGTTGTATTTATTTCCACAACAGGTCTTATTCCTACTTATATATATGCTACATTTCTGCACTGATAAATTGCACTGCTTTTCTAACTTTACTAACCTTCATCCTATTGTATTGTTTATTGGATGTTTTATGCTGTCTGATTATATCATTTAATATTATGTGATCTACACTGAGGCTCAGTGAGAAAGGTAAGCTATGATTAAGGCATATAAATAAACCAATCAGCAGAACACACAACATATGTGTGCCAGGTGCTGTCTTCAACCAAGCATCCATCTTCCACTGCACAGGAAAGAATGCTTTCTCGAAGGTCAAAACATCCTCTAACAACAAAGAAAGAATGCTATTGTCTTCAAATCTATTGTTTTATTCATGTTTGTGCAGATTAATCAATCAGTTGACTGGAACTCAGAAAGAAGCTACTGAATAAAATTTCTTTTCAGCAGATGGCATCCCAATTTCAAAAGTTATGATGTGATATCTTTGCTTGCAGGTGCTCCAATCGATGGATCTAGACTCCCAACACCTCTATGCAATTTGCCTCATCTTGGCAAGCATTAGCACAGGATTCTTGATTTTATACTATTTATCTCTCCGATTCATTAAGTAGAAATCAGATCAAGACTGGTAGCAGCATGATGTACAGAACAGAAGCAGAGAAGAAGGTTTACATGTGCCTACATTTAACACCATATCCAGCTCACAGTATAAACGGACTTCACAAACACTTTTGATTTTTATCAAAGCACCATGGCAAAGGTGCATTTTGAACAAAGTATTCAATGATGCAATGTTTTGAGTATGCCACCAGGTGGCAGCAAAATACAGCTGGTTGAATGCGGAAATCTTATGTGTAGATTATTCTTCTGGTAGTTGGAGGAAGAAGCTGGGTATTTATCAGTCCAAGGGGTTATATAATATTACAAAGTTATAGCAATGATTACATCTCTGCACCCTGCATATAGACATATACTTCTGGGAATGGGCTATTCTAAGAGCCTTTGAATAAGCTATGCAAATCAGATACACCAAAGCACACAGTAGAGGTCTTCTCAATGTTAATTATTATTTATATTGCTTATCAGTTGCATTGCATCACATATAAAAGTATGGATAGTGCAAAAGAATAATTGACAGTACACCTACAAGCAAGAGCATTTTGATCTATTATAAATTAGATTTTATTCAAGGAGAACTTTTAATATGTAGATTTTGAACCCATGCATTTGTTTTTGTTTAATGCATTCCTGATATACTTTAAAATACAGTGAATGGAGCAATGCAATACAAAACAGAATTTTCATAATTTTTCAGCACTTTCCATCAAGGAGCAATTTAGTCAGTTCCTTTGCCCATTTCTCTCATATAACTATGAATATGTGTTGTGATAGGGGAGGTCCCTGGTTCAGATATCACATCTGCTGTGAATTCTTAGCCAAGCATGCTGTCTCAACATCCTGTCTGCATGGGAATGATAATATTACTGGGCTACTCTGCATAAATAAATGGTAAGTATGATGGATGTGCTGCTGGTAAATTAGGGAGAAATAGTATCAAAATGGTGTGAAACCCTTTTGTAACTCACAAGTTTACAGCTGGAAGTAACTTGAAGCTATAGAAGAAATTAGGAAATAAATGTCCTATTTGCTTATTTGTTAATGCACAGAAAAAAACATTCCCTGATAACTTAGAAAATTCATTATTTAAATGATCACTGCCTGTATTTGAAAGCATTTGTGACATGAGATTCTGAAAGACAATAAAGTTTAAATTCTCCCCCCTCCCCCAGTAGTTTGCTTGATTGTAGCCGTGGTGATCAGGCTAATACAGAGTACCAGGAGAACACATGGAGTTCATTACAGCAAGTTAGATTAGGGAGTGAAATTCGATCCAATACAGATGTGCATCCAAATCAGTGCTCACCTTTGAATAGTAAACTGGGAGATGTAAGACTCCCAGTCCTCTGCGGTGGTGTCGAATGCATCAAAGTGTCCTGGAGTGGCAGCCATGGTCCTGGGAGTGATGCGATGCATGTGGCCCTGGAGCTCGGTGCGCGTTGCGGTGCTGGTGGGTGCTGGGCTGGCTCAACGGGATCCCACCTTCATCACCAGTGTTAAATACTGGGTTCTGAACACATTGCAGTGATCAGCTGTAGTTTATTTAGTGATTTCAGGAACACAACAAGAACACCCAGCAGGGTTTGAGCCCTACTTATAAAACATGCAAACACCACACCCCACACACACCCTCTCCCAGGGATAGGCTATTTACATTACACTGCTTATCTATAGGTCAATTCCAGCTATTGTTCTTGGGGAGTAAGCTCATCCAGTTCAATGTCCACATTCGGGGATGGCTTAGGCTCAATAAATAACAATTGCAATCTGGGAGAGGAGCAGAAAGGTTCAGGGGTACAGCCTGTGCTTCGTGTGCAGAAGGTCCAACAGGCAGTGTTCAGCATCCCAGCATGAAAGCCTGGAGATCTGCTGCCAGGCAGGATAGATACTCCTGTCAAGATGGGCTCATCATATAGCAGCTTCATATGTTCATATGAAGGGTCAGAGTCATGTTCCCCAATAGCATGGTGACATTGGGAGAGGACAGAAGAAAGGAACCATCTCAAAGTCAAGATACCTTTGCGTTACACTGCAATGATTATGGAGGAGAACTCAGTTCAGATAACTAATTTTTCAATATACTGAGCCATCTTGGATATTTTTTTAAAATACAGGAGCAACTTGTAAATACTGTAAAGCAAACATATAAGTTATTTGGGGAAGAAATAGGCCTACCCTGGCTGATTCTTAGCTTCACACAGAAACCTATGAAGCTGTGAGTCACTATTGTCTGCTATGGCTGGTGGCAGTTCTCTGGTGCCTTAGGCTGAGGTTTACATGGTCTACTACCTGATCCTTTACCCTGGGAATGCCAGAACCTGAACCTGAAACATTCTGCTTGCAAAACAGACACTCTGCCCCTGAGCCATGGCCTCTGCTCTGCCTCACATATGAGCTGATCAAGGTTGTGATGGATCTAATTGATTAATCTCATTTGTAAACGTGATGGAAGGAGCGTGAAGGGCACTGCATTTCTGTGCTTGCATGTCTCTCTCATGCACCCATCAAGCACAACTGGACTGATTACTTGTATTCAGATGACTAACACAACTTACATGCGTGTCCCCGATGTAGATATAAAATAAAAGGCTTAGCTAAGTAAGCCATCAGTCCAAATTGTCAAACAAAATAGTTTATTTAGATTTAGATTTATTTATTTAGATTTATTTTCTACTCTCCCCGTGAATGGGCTCACAGCGGATCACGACATAAGTAGATAAAAACATACATTAATAAATATATAGCAATATTTAAAACAATAAATAATACAATTTAAAAACAACTAACAGTGTGGAATCACAAACAAAATTTCAGTTGGAGTGATTGGATCCAGAGATCTTAATCTGGGCTGTTGAATAATGATTACAGGCTTCAGTGAGGGAGGCCGGCTTCGTTGGATGCCCTCTGCTTCAACCATAGACCTGGCAGAATAGCTCCATTTTACAGGCCCTGCAGAATGATACTAAGTCCTGCAGGCCCTGATCTCAAGTGGAAGCTTGTTCCACCAGGCTGGGGCCAGGGTCGAAAAAGCCCTGGCTCTGGTTGAGGCTAGATGGACATCCCTTGGGCTGGGGACCACCAGTAGATAATCAAATGACAGAATGACACAACCAAAAGAAGAATTAATAAACTATGACTCATTGCAATTCTTCAGGTGCCCAGGGGACACAATATACTTGAGATAAAAGGGATTAAGCCAGTAGATTAAATCAAATCAAGAATTCCGCAGTCCAGCCAAATACAAGCATGAAACAAAAAACTACCTAGCACTTGTTTTGCTGAATTCAGCAAGCCCTATTGACATTTCTGTTTACACAAAGGGATATGTAAAAGTGGATTGTTTTAAAGCCATTTTTGATTTATGTCTAACCTCTGAGGTCTAATCCTAAATTTTGTTGCACTGATACAATCAATCATAACCTTTACTGGCATATCAACAAAACAAACACCAGCAGCAGGGAGACAAGGATACGTCCTTTACCCCTGCAACTGAAACAATCTTCTCCTCTTAGAGGCACAGCAGAGAAATTTAGCTACAGATTCAATGATCTCAGAATTATGGGAAGACTAGGAGTAAGGCCCGTTGTGGGAAGAAATACAACGAGCTCTAGAAGGAAGCTCCAGGTGAGTGTCCCAGCTGTGGCTGGTGGGGTGGCAGAGGGAAGGGAAAATAGAAGGAGGCAAGCCGTTTTTATTTCCTTCTGCTTAGCTATAAGGCAGGGCTGTCTCAAGTCATTTTGCTGCCCCAAGTATGGGAGGACAGCCACATGGTAACAGGAATCATTCTCTCCACCCCTGACTTATGTTAATTTGGGGCTATGCAGTTGCAGCTAAGGTAAAAAACCACCTCCTCCTATGCCATGTCTTCTGGGTTCCAAGGGTCTGGAAAACAGTTCTGTAGCCAGTTACAGGGTTGCCAACTCTGGGTTGGGATATACCTGTAGATTTGAGGGGTAGAGCCTGGGGAGGGCAGGGTTTGGGTGGGGAGGGACTTCAGCAGGGTATAATGCCATGAAGACCACTGGCCAAAGCAGGCATTGTCTCCAGGAGAACTGATTTTGGTCATCTGGACATCAGTTTTAATAGCTGGGAAATTTTCTGTAGGTGAAATTATGTGCTGTGGCTGGGGAACATGGTGGTTTCTGGGAGATCTCCAGGTCCCACAGGGAGACTGGGATATGTAGTTTACCCCAGGACTCCCAACAGCAACAGCAGACTGTTTAGAATGTTAGAGGCAAAGGCCAATCAGGCCACATATGCAAATTACCTCTGTGTTCTGACTGGCTATGGGGGGGGAGAGGAACAGCAAACTGTTTAGAATGTTGGAGGCAGGACTCAGGCAATGCACCCAGTGGATAGGGAGACCCTCTGAATGACAGATCATTCAGCCAACTGATTTCGGAGCGTGTTGGAATGTTCAGGGGAGTCCATGACCAAAACAGAATTATATATAAGGAGAGATAATAAAGAAACAATCTTATAGTCATCAGGTTCCTCTACTTGGAAAAACAGCACAAATATCAATACAGGAGAACATGTTTGATACTTTCAATCTCCCCCAGGCCACAGGCACAAAACCTAGAAGAGTATGGGATTTTCTTAAACTTCCCATACAATACAGCTGAAGGGAGAACATTAAAACGAGCTAACATGAATGTGCTCCACAAATGAGGGGTTGTCAGACAAGCAAAATATTCAGGCAGAGAACCGTTAGAAGACATCCCCCACCTCAGAGGCGAGTATCTACCGGAGGCAAGACTTCTAAATTCCTGCATTTCAATATTGACAAGTCTTTGCTTAATCAAAACAAATGCACTCTTCTCTGGAAGGTACACTCTGTCATCGAAATTAAGCCCAATTACCGAAATTATTTTCCCCTATAAAGGTCATCCATGCAGATGTTTGTGCTTCAGGAAGCATGTGTGCAATAAGACTATTAAGACTACTCCTAAAGTGTATATGTAAGGCCAAACTAAACCTCTCCATCCATCAAGGGAAAATGGCCAGTTACTTTTACAACCTTAGTCACTCTTCTCATCATAGAGCTTTTCCATTGGCCTGACTAAATATTTTCCCCTCAAGAATACTAACCGATTGGTATAACAAAGTCCTTTCCATAAAAGGCAATGTATCTGTCTTCTAAAATCGATAGATTCAATCCGTCAAATTATCTTGGATTGTCAATTGCATGCAGGTTCATGTAAGAAACTCCTTTCCTCTCTGTTATACCCTAAACATTGTGTTAATAATGACAGAATAATCCAATGTTTATTAAATGACACAAACCCGGACATCACAGTTCTGGTTGCTAGGTTTTTGGCTGAAGTGGTTAAAGATAGATACAAGCTTTCTATATGATCTTCCTTATTTTGCTGTCTCTGTAATGCCTCTTTGCTCATATTTTATCACACCATGTATTTTATTGATATGCCATTAAAGGTATTTGATTTGATTTGAAGTGTATACGTAGCCAAAACTTAATTGTTGTGATTCAAGCTCTTGTCACTAAACATCTTTGATTTGTCTTCAAACATATGGCTGTATAATGCACATATGCTGGCAGCCCCAGAATTTTCCTTAGAAAATTAGATTGCACACATTCTACTGCTTTATTAAAGGCTGTCATCCAAATCGGGATGCCATAGAGCGGTTTGCACTTATACATAAACAGGACATGCCAACAGTTACACCTATATATTTTTATGGCAGAGGACATTCTACTAGGTTTGCAGACTTGTACAGAAGTGCAAATGTCTACAGTGACGGTAACAGTATGCAAGTGAATGGCATGTATTTCTCTTAAGGAAGGCAAGACACTTTATTTGTAAGAAGCGAGGATTGCTTATAAGCACTGGCCTTGACCTATTCAGTTCACTGAAGGAAGCTGATGCTTGATCAGTAGATTATTCAGTCTAAAAAACTATTTTTTTTTGTTTAAATAGCTATTTGTTTTCAATGGAGAAGTTTTATCCTTAGATTAAAAGTAGCTCTATAAATGGATGCAACATTTTAGCAAAATTCTTAGGATCAAACTAAGGAGGGAGAAGATGTGTGTATAGGTGAAAAAAAGGAAATTCTGTTTTTGTGGGCATGCACTGGTGCCACTTCCCCTTGTTTTTAAGAGTAGAAGTGATAGGACTCACACCTGCTTTGAAACAGTAGGGTTTGATATGGGATAAGTTGTTTACAGCCCTGTTGCAAAGGATCAAAAAAGCCAAGGGCACAAGCCATGTAACATCTCTTATTGGGACCAACCTAATGACGCTTAGTATGCAAGCTTTCAGGTTCCCAAGAACTCTTCATTAGACCAGAAGTTACAAGACAAAAAAAGAGGGGGAAAGCAGATTTTTCAAGTCATTGTGATTTTAAGACCTTTGATATAGGAGCCATTCCTCCAGTGAGCTGCAGTTAGAACCAAAGAAGTGCTGAAAGGAGGGTGTGGCCAAGTCCAGCCAGCCTATGTTTCTATGTTAACCAATAAACAGCCATTAGGACCATTTTTTAAATGCATTGGTAACTGTGCATTTAGAACTTGGTCCCCTGTGTATATAACTTGAATGTACCCTCAGAGCATGCTCAGTGAGGTAGGAGAGGCATAAAGTCAAGAGAGGAAACCAGCATAGCCCAAACAGTCTAGATCAGAGGTGGCGAACCTATGGCATGCGTGCCAGAGAGGGCACGCAGAGCCCTTTCTGTGGGCATGCGCCTTGGAGCGCCCACCCACCCACCCGCCACCTTTCTCTGCCTGTGCGCCGAGGCGCGCAGGCAGAGAAAGACCTCTGGAGAGCCTCCCCCACCCAGCCACCCACCCACCAACACCGCCAACAGCTTTGTCTGCTGGCGCGCCGAGGTGCACCAGCAGAGAAAGGCTTCCCAAGGCCCCCCGCCTGCCCACTGCCTTCCCAAGCCCCCCGCCTGCCCACCACCTTTAAAGGCCTCCCAAGCCCCCCCCACCCTGCCAGCCCACTGCCTTTCTCTGCTGGCACACCGGCAGAGAAAGGCTTCCCAAGGCCCCTCCCGCCTCCCCGCCTGCCTTCCCAAGCCCCCCTGCCTGCCCGCCACCTTTAAAGGCCTCCCAAGCCCCCCCCTGCCAGCCCACTGCCTTTCTCTGCCAGCGTGCCGGCAGAGAAAGGCTTCCCAAGCCCCCCACCTGCCCACCACCTTTAAAGGCCTCCCAACCCCCCCGCCTGCCCGCCGCCTTTAAAGGCCTCCCAAGGCCCCCTGCCAGCCCGCCGCCTTTCTCTGCCAGCACACTGGCAGAGAAAGGCTTCCCAAGCCCCCCGCCTGCCCACCACCTTTAAAGGCCTCCCAACCCCCCCGCCTGCCCGCCGCCTTTAAAGGCCTCCCAAGGCCCCCTGCCAGCCCGCCGCCTTTCTCTGCCAGCGTGCCGGCAGAGAAAGGCTTCCCAAGCCCCCCGCCTGCCTGCCGCCTTTAAAGGCCTCCCAAGGCCCCCCGCCAGCCCGCCACCTTTAAAGGCCTCCCAAGGCCCGCCAGCCCGCCACCTTTCTCTGCCAGCGTGCTGGCAGAGAAAGGCTTCCCAAGCCCCCCCGCCAGCCCGCCGCCTTTCTCTGCCAGCGTGCTGGCAGAGAAAGGCTTCCCAAGCCCCCCCCCGCCAGCCCGCCGCCTTTAAAGGCCTCCCAGGGGCCCCCCGCCTGCCCACCGCTTTTAAAGGCCTCCCAAGGCCCCCCGCCTGCCCACCGCCTTTAAAGGCCTCCAAAAGCCCCCCCACTCTTCTCTGCCCCCCTGCTTTCTTCTTTCCCTCCCTCTCTCCCTTTTTCTCTTCCTCCCTCCCTCTTTCTTCCTTTCCCACTCTTTGCCACCTTTCCCTTCCTCCCCATCTCTTTTCTCTTCCCCCCTTTCTTTTCTTCTTTCCCAAAATTCTTTGCCCTCTTTCCCTCCCTCCCTCTTTCTCTTCCTTCCTTCCTTCATCTCCATATCTCTCTCTGTCTCTCTCTCTCTTTCTTTCTCTCTGTCTCTCTCTTTTATTTACTCTCTTTATCTCTCACTCTCTTTCTCCCTCTTTCTCTCTCGCTTCCTTTCTTTCTTTCTTGCCAGCTTGCAATAATTCCCTGATGTCAGGCTGTGTGTGCAGAAAAGGGCAACTTGAATTATAAAAGGTTCACTTTCACTATGAAGAAAGGTTAAAGCACTTGGGGCTCTTTAGCTTGGAAAAACCATGGCTGAAGGGTGACATGATTGAGATTTATAAGATTATGCATGGGACAGAGCAGGCTGAGAAAGAAGTACTTGTCTCCCTTTCTCACAATACAAGAACTCGTGGGCACTCAATGAAATTACTGAGCAGTCGGGTTAGAACGGAAAAAGGAAGTCCTTCTTCAGTGATGAACACATGGAACTCACTGCCACAGGAGGTGGTGGCAGCTACAAGCATGGACAACTTCAAGAGGGAATTGGATAAACATCTGGAGCAGAGGTCCATCAGTGGCTATTAGCCACAAGGTATAGATAAGAACTCTTGGTCTGGGGCAAGGGATACTCTGTATTCTTGGTGCTTGGGGGGGCAACAGTGGGAGGGCTCCTAGTGTCCTGGCCCCACTGCTGGACCTCCTGATGGTACCTGGTATTTTTGGCCACTGTGTGACAGAGTGTTGGACTGGATGGGCCACTGGCCTGATCCAACATTGACTTCTCTTACATTCTTATGTCTGTGGCAAGTGATGCTCTGTATTTTTGGTGCTTTGGGGGGGCAACAGTGGGAGGGTCTCTAGTGTCCTGGCTCCTCTGCTGGGCCTCCTGATGGCACCTGGTATTTTTGGCCACTGTGTGACAGAGTGTTGGACTGGATGGGCCACTGGCCTAATCCAACATTGGCTTCTCTTATGTTCTTATGTCTGGGGCAAGGGATGCTCTGTATTCTTGGTGCTTGGGGGGCAATAGTAGGAGGGCTTCTAGCATTTTAGCCCCACTGCTAGACCTCCTGATGGCACCTGGTATTTTTGGCCACTGTGTGACAGAGTGTTGGACTGGATGTGCCTTTGGCCTGATCCAACATTGTCTTCTCTTATGTTCTTATGAAAACTGGCACTCTCAGGAATTGGTTGCTCATCTGAATGTTCTCTAGGGCTGCCCCTCTAATGATAAAGTCTCGGTGCCCCTGGGCCTGCGAGATGAGATTTTGTTCTAACAAGTGGAGCAGAGGCTAGGAATCAGATATTGTAATACCGTTGACAACAGCTTTCCTCTTCGAAGTTTGCTCGCTGCATGTTTACTGAGTATCTTAAGAGTGTGTGGAAAGTGGCAGTATACACTGTAGTGCTGCGCTGTTAGTAACCCATTCACCAAGTGGTTGGAGTAGACCTCAGCAGTTGTATTCCTTGCACTTTCCCTCTTGTCATTTCCGTTTTCACTGACCTTAAACTCATGTATTAGCACTTAGTTCAGATAAAGTGCTACAGAATATGTTAATGTATGAGTTGTTTTTTCTAACCTCAGTATTCAGGTTAAATTGCTGTGTTGGCACTCTGCGATAAATAAGTGGGCTTTGGGTTACAGTTTGGGCACTCGGTCTCTAAAAGTTTCGCCATCACTGGTCTAGATCAGTGTTTTTCAAACACTGTGCCATGGCACACTAGTGTGCCGTGAGATATTGTCTGGTGTGCCGTGGGAAAAATTCCAATTTCATCCGTAACATATGAACAATTATAAAATAAAGTATTATTATTTCATAATAAAGTAATTATAAAATAATTTCTTTGTGTTTATTTGATTCCTATTCAAGAGAATTACTTTATATATAGTCAATATAGGCACAGAGTTAATTTTTTTTAACATTTTCTAATGGTGGTGTGCCTCGTGATTTTTTTCATGAAAAAAGTGTGCCTTTGCACAAAAAAGTTGAAAAACACTGGTCTAGATGGTTGTTCCTGAAGGGGGATAACAGAATTGGCTTGGGATTCCAGTAGAAGCACTGAAAGAGCAAGCTTTCTTAACCCCCGCACCCTTACAGTCAGTTCTGATACTGTATTTTCCCATTTTTTCCTATATAAATGTAAAATGTGAATGGAACAAATCTTTCAAGAGTTTTGAAATCGCTTGGATTCCTTTTTTGTTATTAAAGGTATGCCAGACATTTTTCAGTTCTCTGTGGCCTCATTAAACTGTCAAGATGGTGGGCTCCTGTTTGATTCTTAATTATTCCTTTTTATTATATATAAGACACTTATTTTTTTTAAAAAAATGATTTATTCTTCTGCATAATGATCTGTTGTGATTAGAAAGGGATCTCTTTTCTACTGTGCTGGAGTTTCCAGGCTGTGTATTGGCAATTTGGTTCTTTTCCTTCTTCTTCTTTTTAAAAATCTCTTTCAAAGATTAAATTTTAGGCTGACTCTCTGTTGTGAATGTAATTTGATATATTTTTAAAGGGGAAGCATAAGGAAGAGGAGGAGGAAAAGACAACAGGGTAAATTTGAAGCCACAAAGTGGCATTTTGAATTTAAGGGCCATAAGATAACAATATAACCATAGGCTTTAGCTCCTCCTTGAGAGTTTCCTTCCTTTTTTGAAATGAGTCAGGCAGTTGACATTGCTTAAACAGCCTTCTTTTTAACATTTTAAAATTCCACCCTCTAAGTGTTCTGCAGAAGGAACTAAGCAGTGTGAGTGTTTCAGAGGTGGTGTTATGACAAGAGGAGATGTATATACAATAGGACTCAGGGAGAGCAAAGCTACAACAGCGTATTGGTGCTTTAGAACAGAGGGTACTCACAGGAGGCGGCCATGAACATACTATTCCATTCAAAACATGTGCCCAGTTTCATATCCCTTCCATCTCTATCATTGTGAGCACTGAAGGACACAATTAGCACAGGGATCAGGTCCAAGCAGCTGTATCACAATCCACATACATTTTGCAAAAATAAGATCCAGCTATCTTGTGTTGACCTGGAGATTCATCCTGGCTTCAAGAGATTTTTCAGTGTCAGGGCAGCAAATCTATCTGTAAATATGAAGATCTCATATGGGAGCACTGTTGAAACTAAATGGGCTTGGATAGGAGGTCAGTTGTGGCAGCACCTTTCAGCTGTTTTAAGTTTTAAATAAGAAGAACAAGAATAAGGAGCTAAATCAATGAACAATGAGTTAAATCTACAGGATCATGACAGATGCTTGTCTTAAACTGGGCTTTGGCATACAATTGCAGGGATGTGTGGATAAACCTGCTGAATCCTTTTTCCACCTAGAATCATAGAATCATAGAGTTGAAGGGACCCCCAAGGTCATCTAGTCCAACCTCCTTCACAATGCAGGAAATTCACAAATACCTCCCCCCACCCCCAGTGACCGGCAGATATTCCTTCCATAGAATATCCTTTGAAGTCCTCTAGCCAGGCTCTGATGCTGGACTTGGCTAAAAGAGCCTGGGAGGAGGAGCTGCAGGGAGAGGAAGAGAGAAAGTGCTGGCAGGAGGGCTCATCACCCCCACCAAACATTTCAAAGCGTAAAAAGCATTTAAAATAAAAAATATCAAATATTTAAAACAATTACAAAATATAAACACATAAAATACAGAAATGGAGAAGAAGGCTACTAAGAGTAAGTGAGGGAATGCCAAACAAATTTTTAAAAAGCCTTCACCCACTGGCAGAAGACAATGATAGGACAGGATGAAACTCCCTAAGAAGACCCTTTCTCAGGTTGCCACCCACCTAGTCTCAGATGGTGGGGGCACCCTATGAAGGGTCTCTGAAGATGACTGATTACACTGATTTCCCTTTGAGACTCAGCAAGCAAGACTGTCTATAGAGTCTATAGAATCTTTCCTAAATTTAGAATAGCCTTCAGAGCCATCTGCTTTCAAACTATGCCAACAGCCTTGATATTGTTCAGTCGCACAGTCGAGTCTGGCTCTTTGTGACCTCATGGACCACATCACACCAGGCCCTCCTGTCTTCCGTCATGCTCTGGAGTTTGCTTAATTTCATGTTTGATGCCTCGATAACACTGTCTAATCATCTCATCCTTTGCCGTCCCCTTCTTTTTCCTTCAATCTTTCCCAGCATCAGGGTATTCTCCAGTTAGTGCTCCCTTCTCATTTGGTGGCCAAAGTATTTGAGCTTTAGCTTCAGTATCTGGCCTTCAAGGCAACAATCAAGGTTGATTTCTTTTAGCACTGACTGATTTGATCTCTTAGCAGTCCAGGGGACTCTCAAGAGTCTTCTCTAGCACCATAATTCAAAAGAATCTGTTCTTCGGCGCTCGACCTTCCTTGTAGTCCAACTCTTGCAGCCATACAGTACTACTGGGAATACCATTGCTTTGACCATACAGACTTTTGTTGGCAGGGTAATGTCTCTACTTTTTATTATGCTGCCTAGGTTTGCCATCGCTTTCCTCCCCAGGAGCAGGCATCTTTTAATTTCATGACTGCAGTCACCATCTGCAGTGATTTTGGATCCCAGGAACATGAAGTCTGTCACTGCTTCCATGACTTCTCCTTCTATTTTCCAAGGAGTGATGGGGCCGGATGCCATGATCTTAGTTTTTTTGAAGTTGAGTTTCAAGCCAACTTCTGCACTCTCCTCTTTGACCCTCAGAAAGAGGCTCTTTAGGTCCTCTTCACTTTCTGCCATTAGAGTGGTATCGTCTGCATATCTGAGGTTGTTGATGTTTTTCCCAGCAATCTTAATCCCAGTTTCTGAATCATCCAGGCTGGCATTTCACGTGATGTACTCTGCATATAACTTAAATAAGCAAGGGGACAATATACATCCTTGTCGTACTCCTTTTCTGATGCTAAACCAATCAGTTGTTCCATATCCTGTTCTGTTGCTTCTTGACCCTTATACAGGTTTCTCAAGAGACAAGTGAGGTGGTCTGGTACTCCCATCTCTTTAAGAACTTGCCATAGGTTTTAGCATAATCAATGAAGCAGAAGTAGATCTTTTTCTGGTACTCTCTTGATTTCTCCATAATCCAGCGAATGTTGGCAATTTGATCTCTAGTTCCTCTTCCTCTTCGAAACCCAGCTTGTACTTCTGGCAGTTCTCTATCCACATACTGCTGAAGCTTAGCTTATAGAATCTTGAGCATGACTTTGCTAGTGTGTGAAATGAGTGCAATTGTGTGATAGTTTGAACGTTCCTTGACATTGCCCTTTGGAATGGAATGTATACTGACCTTTTCCAATCCTGTGGCCACTGTTGTGTTTCCAATCCTGTGGCCGCTGGCAAATTGATTCCTTCCCATTCTGTTGTTTTCCTCTATTACTTTGCATTGTTCATTCAGGAAAGCCTCCTTATCTCTCCTTGCTGTTCTCTGGAAATCTGCATTCAGTTGGGTAAATCTTTCCTTTCCACTTTTGCCTTTTGCTTTCCTTCTTTCCTCTGCTATTTGTAAAGCCTCATCAGACAGCCACTTTGCTTTCTTGCATTTCTTTTTCTTTGAGATGGTGGTGATTGCTGCCTCCCATACAATGTCACAAATCTCCGTCCATAGTTCTTCAGGCACTCTAGTCCCTTAAACCTATTCTTCACCTCCGCTGTATATTCATCAGGGATGTGATTGAGGTGAAATCTGAATGGCCTAGTGGTTTTCCCAACTTTCTTCAGTTTAAGTCTGAATTTTGCAACGAGTAGCTCATGATCCAAGCCACAGTCAGCTCCAGGTCTTGTTTTTACTGACTGTATAGAGCTTCTCCATCTTTGACTGCAAATTATATAGTCAATCTGATTTCGGTGTTGCCCATCTGGTGATGTCCATGTGCAGAGTCACCTCTTGGGTTGTTTAGAAGAGGGTGTTCGCTATGACCAGTGTGTTCTCTTGACAAAACTCTGTTAGCCTTTGCCCTGCTTCATTCTGTTCTCCAAGGCTATACTTGTCTATTATTCCGGTTACCTTTTGACTTCCTACTTTAGCATTCCAGTCCCCTAGGATGAGGAGGACATCTTTTTTTGGTGTTAGTTCTAAGAGGTGTTGTAGATCTTCATAGAACTGGTCCACTTCAGCCTCTTCTGCATCAGTGGCTGGGGCATAGACTTGAATTACTATTATGTTGAATGGTTTGCCTTGGATTCGGATTGAGATCATTCTGTTGTTTTTAAGATTGTATCCCATTACTGCCTTTTGTTCTCTCTTGTTGACTATAAAGGCCACACCATTATTTCTAAGGGATTCTTGGCCACAGTAGTAGATATAATGGTCTTCTGAGTTAAATTCACCCATTCCTGTCCACTTTAGTTCACTGATTCCCAAGATGGCGATGTTCAGTCTTACCATCTCATTTTTTACCACATCAAGCTTACCTTGATTCATAGATCTTACAGTCCAGGTTCCTATGCAGTATTGTTCTTTGCAGCATTGGACTTTCCTTTCACCATCAGACACATCCACAGCTGAGTATCCTTTCAGCTTTGGCCCAGCTGCTTCACTCTTTCTGGGGTTACTTGCCCTCTTCCCTTCCCCAGTAGCATATTGGACACCTTCCAACCTTGATAATGGGTCTTAAAACCTGTTGACCATTGCTTGTGGTTCTGTGGAACCTTAGAACTGGAGGAGCTGCCTCACTGTGTTTTGTCTTTTCTGATTGGAGCCTAGACCTAAATTTCTTGCAGCAATCTAATGTAGCCATGACCTTTGTCCATTGGTGGGGAACATTTATCTTCCCCCCTTTTTTTCCTTGTTACCCTCTTGGACTCATTGTTTGCATTGGCTACTATGAAAACCTGAGCCAAAGGTCAAAGGGGATGCAGGATGTGTGGTGGTCACACCATTTTTATGGGGCTTGCTAAGTGGATCAGGGCTATCACATGGAAAGTCTCCATGCCAGCACCAACAGCCACAGTTAAGTGATATGTCAGTATGGAGACCTTCTACATATTGTTATTATTTGATGTCCTTGTGGTAAAATCAGTGAAACGAAAACACAAATACACAAATTATCCTAGTGAAAGAGAACATACTATTCTTGCAGAATACCCCAGGTCCAACCTATATCTCTCATTAAAAATAATCAAGTATCATAGCTGGAGAAACTTTGCCTGAGAATATAAGAAGGGGCCAGCTGGTTCTGACTTGTGGTCACTCTAGTTCAGCATCCTGTTTTGCAGACTGGCTAACCAAATGTTCACAGTAGGCCCACAAGCAGGGCATGAAGGTCAACAGCCCACTCCTGCTGTCTGCTCCCTTCTCAGCAAAGAGGTATTCGTTTTTTAAAATAATCTCAGCCTTCCTCCAAGTGTTACAACTGGGCCTCTGTTTGAATTTGATGGGGAAATTTGGCTTAGAGACCTTTTGCTTAATAGGCGTGCAAGCAGCACAGACGGCAGACAGGAAATATTTTTTATGAAATTTATTAAGAAAATAACTCTAATACATTAAACTAATTAATAAAATATCACACACACACACCAGAGAGCTAGTAAATAAAGTGGTGAAATGATACTAAAGAGATCAGTGACAAAAGAGGGTGAAGCATTGTGGGGGGGGGTGGCATAGCTACCTGACCAGACATGCAGAAGTCCATAGCAAAGGGATTATGGCCCAAACATTGCTTTTGGATTGAACTGCAAGTTGAAATCAGTGCAGACACACAATCTGAGGCCATGTGCCTTGACTGATATAGACACTGGAAAACAATGCAGACCGATGGGAGGCCTTGAGGGGCTTGTCCCAGGTGAAGACAAAAGATTACCTGAACCAATTATGAGTCCCAGGGGTTGTGATACCAGAAGGGGCAAGACCTAGGTTATTAGCCAAATTGCCTTGAATTATTAATTACTTTGGGGAATTATGATATTTATGATATTTAAGCAAGGCAACAGGCAAATAAGGAGCAAGCACCTATGTATACAGGGGTCCCGTTTCTTCCAGATGCACCAGAAATAGACTCAAAGACTGACTTCAGTATAAAATGGTTCCTTTTACTAGGAATTGTATCATACGCATACAACAATACAAACACACTCACATTTGCACAGATTCAGGAAAATTAGAGAGAAGTGGATAGCACATTCTCATTAGCAGGATGATCACTGAGAGGTAATACTTTACCTGTCCTCTGTGTGATTTCTCCTTAGGAGAAATAAGGGAAATAAGGGAAACTATGGGGTGTTAGGGTCATGTCCTGAAACCAGCAGAGACACGTGGAGACTCTGGCAGTGCTAACCAAGAGTCATGGAGGTAAGGTATATAGGTCAGGAGAGAGAGCGCACATGGCTGGTTGCCCTCTTTTATAGGGGGGCTTAGGGGGTAGTCTAGGCTAGCCACATCCCCTGGCACACCTCTTGCTGGTTCACCCCCAAAAACATGCTGATTGGAGCTGGGTTCAGGGGGAGGGGGCTAAGGGAGTGGACAATGTTGAGATCTAGTAACTTTTGGCAGGACAATGGCACCTGAAGGGATTATGACTCATGCGGCCAGAGTCATTGTTATTCCAATGGTTCCTTGATTGGTTTATGGCTGTCTCTTCAGCTAGGTGAGGCTAGGTGGGGGAAGGGAATGTTGCCTGTGTGTGTAGGAAGAAACTCCTCATGGAGTCTGGATTCCAAGTCTCTGGTCTGCCTTGGCATGGCATCCGTCTGGCTTTTGGTGCTTCATGTGGCTAGGGAGCTGGTCCTCTTACAGCAGGTAAGAGGGCAGGTAACCTCAAGAACCATGGCACATCATCTCAAAAGGAAGGCTTTCTTCTTCTGGGTGCGTGTCTTTAGCTGGCATCGGGTTACTACACAGTTCAGTCCCTATTTCACACTATTTGTAAAGTTCAGATTTTATCACTCATGGACTATATGTCCACAAGAACACAATATGCCAGGTGGCTACTGAACAGCTTAATGGAAATGCAGATCAGTACCTAGTGGTACGCAGCATTGTTTCATATGCATACCTTTCTGGGTGGAGGGGAAAGACTAGAGATTGCTTGGAGCACTGCCTTGTGTGCAACCTGAAACTGAAGTCCTTTTTTTTTAATTAACTTTTCATTAGTTTTTAAACAGTACAAGTTTAAGCAGCAATACAAGAGTAATCAGCAAAAATGATCGTTACAGACAAAACAGTACATTTGAAGAGTTATTGCATACAAATAAGTATAATTGGACAATAGATATAAAATAAGTTGAACCCAGAAATAGGTTACCACATATGAGAGTGGGGACTGAGAGAGACTGCAGAGCTGTGGCTAGTTCTGAGTTTCAGAACCAAGAATGCCTTCCTTGGCCCATGGGTCTCTGTTTCAGGTTATAAGCGGGGTGCCCCTGCTGTTGGGGCCAACCTAGAGTTAGGCAGCACCTCTGGGCTAAAACAAGGAGCTCATGGTTCTTCTTTCCTTAATTTTATTCTCACTGTAAGATAGTTTATTCTGTGAAAGAAATCCTATTCAAAATGCATTGTGGGTATCTCATGTGAATGACATAGCTTGCAAACAGTGTGCACATAGGTAGCCATGATAGCACAGTCCCCCATCCATAGAAGTAGCTAGGCGAAGGTCATCTGGTAAACTTCACAGATGAGCAGGGATTTAAACTGAGCTCTCCCCACTAACTCTATAGGTGACAGTCACTGAAATGGAGGAGATTCCATTTTTGCCCTCTTGGCAAACGACCATTGAAAAACCTTTCCCCCATAAATGGGAATCATCCTCCTTATCATCACATAATGTGGAAGTGAATTTTATACATTTCTCTACAAAGCTGGTGTCCAACAAGAGCTATTGACAGAATGTACATTATTACATTAGGTGTGGTTTGATATAGTGGGTTTTGTTTTAAGCTCTGCTTTTTCGAGAAGGAAATTTCTTTTATCTGGTAAAAAAATTCCAGTGATTTTATTTTTACAAGTGGTACAAGAGAAGCCTTTCCGTCCATTTGTCCTGGAAGAGAAGGACCTTTTAGCCTTCAGTGAGAGTGACTCCCTTGGATTCTCACAGTGAAATAATTGTATGAGCATTTCTCTGACATGTGGCTTTTAGAAAAATACCAAGAGCCAAAGATGAACAACAACAGTTAATACAGTGTTAGCAACTATTAATTAAGGAGACAACGTTTAAGCAGCGGGTTGAGATATTTTTAAAAAGCTGTTTAACCCTTTCAAGGGCTATAGCTGCAAGGCAGCAGATTCCAAAGGAATTCTCTCTTTCCAGTACAGCATAACTTTTTAAGCAAGGAGGTGTTTTGAAATGTCGTTGAGGTTGATATTTTAATGCAGAGCACTCTTGGTGATATTGAAAAGCTATTTATATTTGTTGATTTTCCACTAAATCCAGATCTTACATATTTACTGCAAATGGCGGCTCAGCTTGAAGTGATTTGACTTGCACTTCCGTAGAGCACATGTCGGATTTCTGTTCCTCCTCTTGACAAGAATGCAAGCTTTAATAGGTTTTACGAGGGAAAGTGCCTGTGCGGATGAACGTGCCGGGAAGATTGACTCAATATTCACTGTATTGCATTTTCTTGCTTCCCCTAACTCAGGGAGCCATTTCCTGCCTTCCCTAATCAATACTGGATGACTACCATAAACATTTTTTGCAGTAAGTATTTTGCTTGAATGAAAGTCGATTTCGTTCAGATTTCATTCTTATATTTGCTTTCCATTCTAGCAAGTAAATTTGTGGCAGCAGTGTGTATAAATATTCAAAGTAACAGAATGTGATTCCAAGGGCTATATTCAACCAAGGACTGAATATGTGAGACAAACCCCACATTTATCTAGAAACTGGATCTATACACCTACATGCAAGGCGCACATGAATTCACTGTAGTGTGATGCGTAGGGTTGCCCTGTCCCTGCTTTGGGCAAGAGACCTCCTGGCCCTTGCTAGCATTCCCCACTAGTGCTCAGCTGAATGGGGAGGGGGGTGGAGAGAAATGGGGAGAAATTGAAAGTGTGATTGCAGCTTCCTACTACAATTATGTAACTTTTGGTGTAACTGGAAATGCCATCAAAATATTGCCAGTGGCAAGCTGGTGTCCAATCAAAACTCTGTAGTTAAACCATAGAGTTTGGCTGAAAGCTAGAGTGTCATTGGTGAACTGGTGATGCCACTTCTGGTCACATGGGAAGTGACATCATCATGTAATCAGCAACATCATTATATTGCCAGCAATTCCCCACAACCAGTCAATTTCCCCCTGACTGCCAGTCTCATGCTGGCAACCAGGCCTGTAGCTAATGTGGGACCCATGGGGCCCGCCCCCCACTGTTTTTGCGGGCCCCTCCCCTGATCCTCAGCTCCCCCTTCCACCCTCTGGCCCCCTCACCCCCTGATCGATCTGAGCTGGCATCTCCCTGTTTGAGCTCATCTGTGATGAGCTGAGTCTCTTTAGGACCTAGCAGCAACTGGAGGTTGACTGTCACACACACATTGGTTGGATTGCAGCGGTCAGTTCCTCCTGTTGTATTTTCTCCACCAGGCTTCGGAAAAGATCTTCAGCTCAGGGAAGGAGTGAGGGAGGAAGCTTTTAAACATGGCAGCTTTCCTAGACCTTTTAGTGTATATTAACATTGGGATTCTGGTTTGCCTCAGAGAAAGGCTCTGCCAAGCAGACCCCCTTGCCCTGGAGCCTTTGATGTAATTAGCTTGTGGGGCCCCCCAAGGCCCCTTCCCTGCAAAATCCATAGCTATGGGGCTGCTGGCAACTTTAGTGATGCACAAACTCCACCTGGAGACCCAGGCACACAAACAACAACTCAGTTCACACAATTCTCACTCCCTCCATATATTTGCCCAAAGCCCTCCAAACAGTTGCCAGGCACCAGTTGCATTGCCTGGAAACCTTAAATGATACTCCAGCATACGGCTGAAAACTAGACTTCTCAGATGCAACTTCTGGGCATTTTATAAAACCTGTTTGCCATATTATTGATATTGTAAGCCACCCTGAGCCGCTTAGGCAGGAGGGTGGGATAAAAATCAAATAAATAAATATTAGGAACACTTCCCCAACTAGCCCAGGTTTGGGCCCAGGTTCAAGTCACAATGTTGTTTGATTTTGTCTGCCTTGTAAGACAAGTTCTGTACAAGATAAATTAACCTGGTTCTTTTTTTTAAGATCCTAAAAACACAAGGTTTCATTTTTTGCTGAACCTTGTCCGTGATGGTATTTTGGACCAGTATTGTAATGATCAGGGAGTCAACTTTGACAAGGCATTCATTTTATCCAGACTGCAGTAGAATGGCTTTTTAAGTCTAACTATATAATGGCTTTGCTGTGTTCTGAATGAACAGAGCTTTCCCTGCCAGTAATAATTTATAGCAATAGTTTGGCTGTTATCTTTATTCAGAAAGGCAATCCCCCGCTCCAGTACAATAGGTCCTAATACAGTCAAATGTTTGGGATGTACATATCTCTGATTTGTTCCTTTTAAAAAAAGAAGAAAGAAAAGGGTATGAATATTTAGCTTTGTGCGTTTCATGGAGAACTCATCAGTGCTTCCATATAATAAAAAGTACTTTATAGCTGCTTTGTAATATGTTCAATGCAAGAAGCCTGATAAATTTCCGCTGAACACACTCATGTGCATGAGTAACAAAAGCATAGCTATAAATTACCATAATTTTTCTGCCCCCTGCAGTTAGTGGTACAACACACACTTTTCCAAGGTTGTTTTCAGTTGCTGCATTTAGACAAATTCATAATGTTATTGGCACAGCTTAGAAAAAGACATTCATACAAATGCAAACTACCACCACCCCATCCCCAGACGCATTAGATACCGTGTTCTCTGAGCTATTCAGACTGGAGATACCACGAGTTTTATATTAGTTATACTGGAAAAGAATGCAGGAAAAAGAGACATGCAGTGTTTTGATGAGCTCAAAACAATAAGCCTGGACTAAGGAACTTGAGGAAAGATTTTGTGTATGCTCCAAATTCCCTACCTGATTCTGTTCACCTAGATGGTACAGTTCCACACCATCACAATTCCCATAGGTATGTCCAAAGTGAAACTGAACATTCCCCCCCACCTGCTACTCTTCAGTGCAAAGGTATTCATCACAGAGATGTCAAGAGACAAGGCAATGACACTCCACATCTATAGACAATCATGGCCAAAGGCAGATTCCAGTTCTTGTCATGGGTTGTATTTCCCCATCTCTGTGTTTTGGAAGCAAGAGAATGAAACTTGCCTAGTTTGGCAGCAAATGATTACTTTTTCAGACAAGCTTTAATGATACACACAGCTATTTAGGAAAAGTAACTAAACCCAAGATTTGAAAGACAAACGATCAATTTGTATTTTAACAAATTACTTGGGTTTTAATTAATTCATTTATTAACTGAATCAAATACATCCAGTATATTCATTTGTACCATTTACCCAATTTCTAATTCAGTGTATAGGATATTCCTAATCCATAGACTTGCAGATAATGTGTGAGATACTTTTTGAGCAAAGAATTGTGGCACCTACCATATGGCTATATCAATCACTGTTTCTAATTCACAGCATTGCAATATCTAGGGATTCTTAAATCCAGAGACTGGATCCATGAGCAGATATCTTTCTACAAACCTGAAAAATGCCCCAGATTTACAGTAAATCTGAAATTAAAAAAAATACAGGGGGAGGTTAAAACCCTGCAAAGTAATAGAAGCAGCACCTGTAGCTTTAAGAAGTAAATGCCATCAGCGGCCATTGATAGGCAACCAGAACAGTATTGCCAACCTTCCAATCTTGGTTTCTGTCAGTAAAAGTCAGGGGAGGGGGAGGGCCCTTTCCAGGGCTGTTTAGAGAGGACTCATAGGGCCAGGCTCAACAGCAGCAACTGGCCACCAGAAATAAATGTTGTTAGTGGCCATTGCTAGGCAACCACATCAGTACTGCCAACTTCCCAGCCTTGGTTTCTGTCAGTAAAAGTCAGGGGAGGGGAAGGGCTGTTTAGTGAGGATTCATGGGACCAGGCCCAGCAGCAGCCATCAGACAACCTGATACCACCAGACAACTTGATTTCTCCAGGCCCGGCTACTGGCTATTTATTATCATAATGCCTGCCCTGACCTGAACACCCAGGCTAGCCTGATCTTCTCAGATCTCAGAAGCTAAGCAGGGTTTACCCCAGGCCTGTAGCCAGAATTTTTTAATTTGGAGGGCCTTTAAAGAAGTTGGGGGCACCCTGCACCCCCCCAAGGGACCGCCACAAATAAAATAAAAAATTGGAAGTTGGGGGGCCTGGGCTGGATGGGAAGTCGGGGGGCCTTGGCAGTAAGTTGGGGGGCCAGGCCCCAAGATGCCCCACTGTAGCTACGGGCCTGGTTTACCCTGGATCATACTTGGATGGGATACCATCAAAGAAGTCCACCTCTGAGTATCTCTTGCTTTGAGAACCCTACAGGGTCACTGTAAGTTGGCTGTGACTTGAGAGCACTTTCCACCACCACCACCACCACCACCACCACCACAGGATTCTGTAACAGACATTACAGATTGTAAAACAACCAAGTGTTTTACCCCTCAAATGAACCAACTGACATTTACTGTGGCTAAAGCCAATCTGCAGAAGCAAGTAAACATATGCTCAAGTACAGGGGCATTAGGAAAGGGATTCAAAAATTTCATTTAATGTGAAAATGAGGCTGTTATGCACAAATAGGAAATTGTCTATTAGACAAAACAGGCAAATTTGGAAAAGAATGTATAGAGTTAGATGGTGAAAGGAGAGCTGAAAGGAAACCAAAATTGCTACCTGAACTCCAGGGGTATGCTTTTTGCAATGTCTGCACATATAAAGATGAGGCAGGTTTTAGGGTTCCCTTTTTTTACATGTTGACATTTTTCTATGAATGTGTTTTGCTAGGTTTGCAGAACCCTTGAAACCATTGCTACTCTGGGTACCTAGATTTGGTTATCAGGATGGGAACCAGTAGGGCTGCTAAGAGACACCATGGGCCCCTGGGCAATGATTCTACCCCCCCCCAGCCCTGATCCAAACCAAATACAACAAATCACTTGGCTTGCCATTATGATTAATCTATAGTAATATAAGAATTGGCCTGCCCGTGCATCTGTCCATTTGTTGCAGGCATAACTAATCAGAGAATAAAGCTCGGAGACTCAAAATTGGTCACCAGCTTCAGGATGATTGTGGGTGTTCCAGGGCCAAAAAGGAAAGGCATGGAAATATCCTGGCCCAGGTTAAGGCACACATCCCGTGCGGTTTGCAATGGAAGCGAAGGGTCTCTGTTGTGGCAGGTGTAACTCATCAGAAGATAATGTCACATGTTTCAAAACTGGCCACCAACCACTGAAAGATGATGGAAGTTGCAGTACCAAAAATGAAAGGACTCAGAACACCCTGAACCATGTCTCTGATACTCAGATTCCCAACATGCCACAGAAGGTTGCTGGGGTGACACACTCTCGGCCAGATCTACCTCACAGGGTTTTTGTGAGGCTAAAATGGAGGACAGGAGAACAATGCAGCTTTGGGTTCCCATGGTGGAGAAAGACTGGGTATGACGTTTGTTATAAATCTAATTTTGCCTACAGTTCATAAAAAAGGGGTTGAGGAGGATAGCTATTGCTGTTGCTTCATCAAGTATTCTTGCAATCTTTTTGGCAAGTGAAGAAACTGATTATTCAGTATTCAAACTACTGTTAAATAGTGTGAGCACGGTGATCAGAGGCAGGCCTCTAGTATCTATAGAAACCATCACAATTGTGTAAAAGAAGCAGAAGCAGTTTTCCTCCTTCTTTCCAGGCAAACTGTCCCTTCCAAAAATACCCTTGTAACTTTACCTAGTACAAAAGCAGAGGCTTGTTTGTTTGGAGGTTCTAGCAGGGGAGCGCAGCTATCGTATACCCTTGACCGAAGAACGGTACACTCCTTCTATCTGGGATGGTCGTCCTCTTCGACCGAGCGCGCAGCTTCGGGAGGGACGCACATGGAGCGGTGAGGGAGGTAGGGGACACCCACCTAGCCAGCCAGATCAGCCGAATCAACCCTGGCGATCAATGGGGTGACAGATGTCGCAGCCAGATCGCCCTCACATCCAAGCAGAGGCAAACTGGGGCAGGTAGTGGTGATGGATGAGAAGTACTGGGACCACTGGAATTGATTTTGCTGGCGTTATAAAGATTACATCATTTGTCCTATACCAAAGTAGCCTTTACAAAGGACTACTAGATCTCCCACCAATGGAATAATAATCATAACAACACAATGTCTGAACTGGGAGTTCTAACTTCTATTCCACATGTATCTGAAGAAGTGACTCACAAAAGCTAATACCCTGCCACAAATTTTGTTAGTCTTTAAGGTGCTGCTGGACTGTTGCTCTTTTCTGCTGCTACAGACAGACTAACACCCATCTTGATTAGTTTCACATGTATAACTTTAAAAAAGATTAATGTTCCATTACCATGGATATAAAGGGTGGGAGAAGGGGGGAAGTAGCATCCTTTTGCTGTTTTGTTAGATCATGGGGAAATATTAACTTCCCCTTCTGTTCATAATAATAACAAAGATTTGTTGCTATACTACTAGGCATATTCCAAGTTCATTCCAATTTACATTAAGTACATTCTAAGTTAAAGTCTCTATACTGCACCTGGAATTTGCCCCAGCCCTTAATCACCACTGGGTTTTCCTGAAAATCCTTCAGAGACAAACCCCTTGGCCTTTGCAGGGGAGGTCCCCCTTTGGGGCAGAGCTGGCGTAGGGTGTCCATGGAAATTATGGAAAAGGATGACCCCATGTCACTCTCCATTTTACATGGGGACCCCTCAATCAATACCATGACATGCATCTTATTAGGGCCATCCGTAGGCAAATGCCTTACCTGGTGCTGCTGGTTGTGGATCGTGAAGTTCAAGCCGTGGTGGTGAGGTGGGCCATTCTGCTGCAGCCGTCTGGATGTGCTTTCTCATAAGCCACTGCTTCCTTCAGGTCCATGTCCAGTGTCAGGTCATTATGGCTGGCCAGCTTGCAGCGGAGCTTGGGTTCCCTTAGACCCACAACAAACTCGTTCATCAGGGTATCACCGAGGCTGGGGAACCTGCAACGGGTGGCCACCTGGCGAAGCCCTGCCAGGGAGTCAGTGGTGGTTTTGTCGGGGCCCTGGACATACACAAAGAAGTCGATGTGCTTGGCTATCTTTGTTGGTTTGGGGACAAAATGGTCGGTCAGTGCTTTTATCAAAACTTCAAAGATCTCCTCCTTTGTCTTCTTTGGCGCAATCAGATCTTTGAGGAGTCGGAGCATATCTATGCCACAAGCGCTGATCAGCAAGGATAGTTTCTTGCATGCCTCCACAATGTCGTGGAACTTGAGGTAATTCTCCAGCCACTCCAGCCAGGTCTGTCATGCCTCCTGCTGCGCCTGAGCCTTTGGAGGCCGCGGAGGAGCTAAGTGGCAGCAGGGACAAGCTCCTCTCGCCAGAAGCCTCCACACCTGACAATGCGGCAAGCTGCAAGCCTGGCCCAGCAACAGCTGGGGCAGATCACCGCTCGAGTGACATGCCCCCTGACTCGCCCCCACTGGTGTCTGGCTCACAAGAGCAGCACCAGCAGGACTTGACAGCTCGCCGACACGAGGCACTCATGCGTGCACGGCATTCGTTTAGCCTAGAGTATTAGCAGGACCTGGGCTGTGCTCGGAGCGTGCTAATTACCACCTGCTGGGATTGCTATTTAGTCCCTGCTGTCACAGCATCAAACTCATGCCAGCAACTAGTCGCATCCGTGAAGCTCTGCGCTGCACCTCTCTGATTCCTGATGCCTTGCTCTTGGTTTGATCTCTCCGGTTCCTCGACCCCGGCTAGTCTTGACCTTGCTACTCTGCACCTCACCACCACCACCCAGACTCTTGACCCTCGGCTTTCGGACTTTCAACTCATGGCTCTTGTACTCTGGACCCTCGACTTTCGGGCCTCCTGACCACGCTAACAGTTGGTACCTTGGACTTGGCTCCCTGGCTTGCTTGGCTTTTGACTCTGGACTGTCTCTTGACCACCCCGCTCATCTTCCTCCTTGAACTTGGTTGTTTGCTCCCGGCCGGCTCTGACCTCGGACTGTGTTTCTCGACCACGCCGCTCGTCCTACCCCTTGAACTTGGTTATTTAGTCTCAGCCGGTTCTGACCTCAGACTCTGCTCTGACCACCCCATGCTTGCCTGGTCCCGCACCCCAGCCCATGACAAGGTCTCCCACTGTTCAGGGTGGGTGGCATCGAATTCTGGGATGGTACCCTGAGTGGTAGCCATGTTGAGGTTTCCACGTGGTGGAAGGAGGCCAGATGCAGTGTGCGGTGCAGTGCCGGACCTGGAGTCAGTGGTGCAGGGATTGGTGTGAGATTCAGTGATCGGCGAAGTGGGGCACGATGCAGTGCTGGACCCGGAGTCAACGGTGCGAGGTGTGGTGCTTGGTACAACGTCGTCTTCGTTCATGTAGATCCCATCCTCATTGCCAGTGAAAAGTACTGAGCCTGAAGCAGATTAACGTGATTTCAGCTCATAAATTTATTTTGTAGGGAAGAACAAGACAAGGGAGCTCAGCTCACAGGCCAGCTTATATTCTGGATCAAACCACACCCCAAACACACCCACCCACCCGGGATAGGGTTATTTACAGTGGAACAGAGTTCAATAGGTCTTTCTCAGATCCCAGCCCTCTGATAGGTGCAGGCTAGGATCTGCTCGTGCTATTGTCTCTGGTCTGAAGCTTGAGCTCTTTGCCAGGCCACGTGCGGGCCTTGTTTCGCACATGGTTGAACCCAGCACATAACAAACCACTTTGTGCCCAAACTGACAAAGATAGCTGAGCGCATAGACTTCTTTATGCGCATCCAGGGTCCCGATGAAACCACGATTGATTTCCTGGCGGCCCTAAGATGAGCAGCCATCCAATGTGGGTTTCCCAGTCTAAGCGACACATTGATGAACCAGTTCATTGTGGGCCTCCAGGAATCCAAGTTACACCACGAACTCGCTACTCACGACGACCTGACTCTGGACCAGGCTCTGAAGGAGGCCACGGTCTACAAAAAGTCCCATCAGGAGCATCACAGCAAGATGATGAACTTCACTGGCACATCCCCAGTAGGATCGGATGAGGAGGACGTCCTCCAGGTGCGCCAACCAGCGAGGTGGAGTACATGGCCCCAGATGACCTCATGGGCCGAGAAGCTGGCTGCACAGACCTCATGTGCCAGTTGCAGAGATGTGCATGAGTGGCAGGCCTGCCATTTCCGAGATGCTGTTTGCTGGTCTTGCAACAAGAAAGGCCACATTGCCCATGTGTGCCAATCAAAGGGGAGCTGTCAGTTGACAGCCATGTGCTTAAGTGACACATCGATCAGCTCCATTGCCGCATGCTACCAGCAGATCCAGATTACTGTGAAGACAAGAGCCTGGAACGCCGAGACCAGGAGGCACCAGTCCCAGCGCAACCCAGCTTAAGCAGGATGCCCAAGGCCGAAGACACGATCCCCCCAGCAATAACCCACAACCAGGAAACAGATGTCATGGCTGGGGCAGAAGAGCTACCAGCAGAAGTACCACCGGCCCCTACTCCAGCCCCGGTGCCTTCCCTGGCACCTGCGGGGGTGATAACAGAAGGACTAACCCCCGCTGCCAAATTAAGACGCTCCAAGAGAGAGTGGGAAAAGCCCGCTTACCTAAGGGACTATGTTAGCTAGGGCAATCAGGACTAAGGGGGAGGGGTGTTGTATACCAAGCAAAGACCACACACACGGTCATGGAACCACGCGGTCCGGAAAAGGATGTGAGCTTCACCTCCAGAGACAATAGCCCAAATAGATCCTAGCCCGCACCTATCGGACAGCTAGGATCCTAGGAGAAACCAATGGGGAATAGGGTGCGCTGTAAATAACCTAACACGGGGGGGTGTTGGGGAGTGGGGAACACGGGAATATAAACTGGCTTGCGAGCCGGACAGCCATATCTCAAGTCTTAAATATACCTAATAAAGTATGAGCTGTTATCACACATCCACGCATCAGTCTCAGTACTTTATGCGCGGCAGGCGCCTATGTGCATGGGCGCTTATGAGCATCCCTGCAGGAACAGCCAGCACACATTATCAATGTGGGTTGTTCCCAGCTTTTAGCGTTTAGCGTGCACATGTCCAGGAAGCAGGATCAATGCGCTCTCCAGGGTTTGCTACCACTTTCACCTGGAAATTTTTAAACACGGGAGGGAAGTGTTACAAGACGGGTTGAGTATGGCTGGGGAATGCCTGACAGCTATGCCTGTGTGAACCGGCCCCTTTAATCCATTTGTGAAACATGCCTATATCAGGCCAAACTGCCGGTCTGAACTCGGCCTATGTTGTGTTTGTGCTTCAGAAATTCTCATGCCAGCAAGCAATGACAGTGACCAGCCAGACTTTGCTTATACTCTCCGGACATGACATTGATTCCAGTTAAGAGAGCATCTTTTTGCTACAGAGAAGCAAGATTAGTCTTCATGGGCCCCAGACAGGAAATAGGCAGGGCTTGATTTAGTCAAGCTGGGACCCATGGCTTTTGCCAAGGAAAAGATGTGTCCTCAGTTTAGTACTGCTCAATGTAGCTAAAAGGCAGCTTCAACCCAAGAACAGCTCCCAGCCCCAGAAATCTATGTAACATCGTCCTATGCTAACTGCTTTCCTTTCTTCCTTATAGCCAAATGTCAACAATCTGTTTTGTATGTTTTCCCATCATCACAGCCTAAGTGGCATGATCAAATCTGCAATCATAAATCACTACTGAGCTTGGTTTGGTTTAAGTGCCCCAGTTTCTATAAAGTAGTATACTTTTAGGGATTAGATTATTAGGCAGTGGAATTTTCAGGTAGGAAATAATTGCTGTGTAATACAGCCCAATATATTTCCACCAAATTTCTTCTAATTAATTGTTCCCCAGTGGTTGTGTATTTTAAGATAAATTTCATAGTTGCAAAACAAAAAAGTCAACTGCAGCTCCATGCCTAAGCACCCTGTCTTCAAGCAGGAGTATTTAAGTTTTTATCTTACTCTTAAACTGGAAGCATTTCTCATTTCTAAAACTACAACACTAGAAAATGTATTTCAGTATAATATCCCCATAATTGAACGATGTCATGTTGGAAATCCTTTCTGTAAAGCCATGGCTCTTATTTCTAAAGGTCATCTGGTAGATTGACTCCGTAGAGGGAACTGTGGTGCAGAAACTCATGTGGATTAAACTGCAAATTCAAAGGAGAAATTGTGTGTGCTTTAAACCCAAGGACAAGAATTGAAACACACTAAAAATCTTCACCAGCCATATGGAAAAAGAAGAGGAGGAGGAGGAGAGGAGGAGGAGGAGGAGGAGATGATTTACATATTAAGAAAAAATGCATGGTGCAGCCCTGACATTTTGTGTTTCAGAGGGCAGCTGTGAAATGGCATGACTAAACAAAACTCAGTGCCTGAGATAGATTAGCCTTTGGGGAAAATAGTCTCTTGCTACAACCTGCTTTTCTTTTTATGATGCAGCTTCACATATTGTTCACACTGGGTAAGCATGTTCTTGTTCATTTTTATATATTAGTTTTGCCAAGCTTATCAGAAGACACTTTGCAGCTTGTTCTAAAACAGGGATCCCCCATGTGGTGCCCTCCAAGTATTTTTAGAAAGTAGCCAGAGCCAGGTGGGTCTTTTGCCCAGCAAAACTACTGACTGACCATGGAAATTTAATTGGCTGGGCAGATTTGTAAAAATTTTGGTTTGGCAGCAGCTGCCACCACAGCATAAGGACCTTCACTGTGTGACTGAAGGAAAGCTGCAGCATCCATTTTGTGGCTGGCTCTGCCTCCTGTGGCAGCCATTTTGTGTCTGCATGCATCATACTGTGTCAGAATTCCAAAGATGCCCGAAGGCTAAAAAAAATTGGAGACCCCTGTTCTGTAGTGAAAATTATCAAAATATACTTCTGTCAGTGAATCAGCAAAAATTAGCACAAGGACACAAGAAGAGACCGGCTGCTGTAGTATTGTGTTTTCCACTGTGATTAAGCAGATGGCCCCACAAGGCTACAAGCAGGGCAAAGCAGAGTGGGCACAATCGGGGGAGGGGGGAGGATCCACTGGGGGCATGCTGAAGCATCCAACCTAGTCACTTGATGGTAATATTTGTAGAACCTATACACAAAATAGAAAATATCTGCTAGGATTCATGATAGCATAATGGCAGAGTAATTCTGTTAGGGAATTCTTATTGTAGCTGATTTATTTGTGCCTTCCAGGGGAGAAATTTCAACCCATTTTAGTCTCTACCACTTTGGAGCACAAGCTCCAAAGGTTCAGTGCCATGACTGAAGGTTCCATTATTGGGTTGACACCCATCTTAGCCTCAGATGGCAGTTGCACACAAACCAGAACCTCCAAAGATGACCTGAGAGGTGGGGTAGGTTCATATGGGAGTAGGTTTAGATGGCAGAAGACTGGATTGATATGGTGGTCCCTGCCACCCTCTCCAGTCAACATTCTAGACACAGTATTCTGACTGAAGCTTCCATGCACACTTTGAGGGCAGCCCTTCATAGTATGCACCACTGTAATATAATCTAGATGTCACTAGGGAATACACTACAGTAGCAAGTTCTTTTTGTGACTAGGAAGGGCCACAACTGGCTCACCAGCTGAAGCTGGTGAAAGGCACCCTGGCCACTTCTGCCATATGGTTATCTAACAGGAGGCTCGAGTCCAGCAGTATCCCCTAGCTATACTCCTTCAGCGAGAGTGCAACCCCATCCAGAACAGGAGACATCCCAGTTCCTGGGTCAGACCTTCACCCTACCAGTAGCACCTTTGTTTTGTTGGGATTACACTTAATCTCAAAACCCATTTGATTTTTGAATATTGAATGCTTTAAAAGCGTTAAGATTTTTGTTTAACATCCAACAAATACCTCAAAGAAACTAAAAGAAAAGAAAAGGGTAAAGCATGCCCCCATCTCCTAGGCTCACCTTTCTAGAGAGAAAGGGGTAACCAAATGTTTTTGGCTGTCTTGAAACCTGTAACTCAAGGCAAGGCCATGCAGTGTAATAACACAGTTTGATGTTACCATGGAGCTGCTATGCAGCTAGTATCAATTCAGTCACTCATCCTTCTAATATACCATCCTGACACATAGTACTGTTCTTATATTTCAGTCTTGAACTGAGGAATCCTGAAATGGAGGACACCAAGTGTTATGTATTGGGACTGAAACATTCCAGGACTGTTCTACCAGAGACGGGCTGAGCTTGGAGCCAAAGAACAATAGCCCGCCAAGACTCTGGAAGTAACCAGTCAAGAAGTAATATTATGTAAATAGCCTATCATTGAGTGTGGCAACTGCATGCTATTTAAACAGGGCTGCAGCCCTGGAGTTCTGTCTTGTTCTTGCTGAATCACTAATAAAGTAGAGCTGATCACTAGACTTGGGGTCTGCTCATCCATGGAACCCACTGTTTAAAACCAAGTAAGAATGCATGAGAGGCTGGATGACTGGCAGCACCATTTCTGTCCCTTTCCTTCTCCAGAAAGGAGGATGAAAAAAGATTGACACAGATTGTTCCAACTTCACCTTTCTTATGAGGGTTCTGGCACCACAAGCCACAAAATAACAACAGTTATTTAAAAAAAAAACACTTTCATGTCAAGGAAAGTTAATACATGTTACAAAACTACCATATAGGTGAACTCTTTAACACGTGCTTATATTGTTGTATATTTGCTTCCTCTGCCCTTCTGGGTCCCTTGTAAGCCTTCTCTTTCGTAATGTGTCACTGCAGGTATTTCTGTACTATTATGAAATGTGATCTCTTCACCCTAAATCAACTGTGTATGAGGGGAAGGTTTCTCCACCCTCAGCACTTGTGCCACATCTCCTTTGGTACATTATAAATGACAGCTTTGAAATGGAGTCTGCCTTGAAAATAATAATAGTTTCTTAAGCACAAAAAGAAGATGGCCAACTTTTTAAGAGGTTAAAAATTCTTTGCCTAGTTAATTAACACTCGTTAATTTTTTAAAAATCATTTTGATGTATAAGGTGAAAAAACAATAAAATACAGTCAAACAAGTTAACAGTTGGGGGGGGCAACAGTGGAAGGGTTTCTAGTGTCCTGACCTCACTGCTGGACCTCCTGATGGCACCTGGTATTTTTGGCCGCTGTGTGACAAAGTGTTGGACTAGATGGGCCATTGGCCTGATCCAATATTGGCTTCTCTTATGTTCTTATGTTCTTAGTTTAACAATATAACAATAAAGAAGGGAGAAGATAGTTGTATAGAACCTAAGGTTATGTCAAACAAGGGAACAGTGTATAGTCCAGCAAACACAGCATTGTAATTAAATTAACAAAGGTTTACATAACTGACGAAAATCTGTATCTAGGTGGAATATCAGATACGAGATCCTCTGCATTTAACATAAATTCTTTTTTTTTTAAGCGCCCCTTCTGGGACATTTTTTATTTTCAAAAAATGCAGATAGTACATAACAATGTAACATACCCTAACCTACATACAAACAACAACATATACAACAGATACAAATATACAATATTAAACACATATGGGGGGATACATGCATGTTTTTGCCTACCATCCATAATCATTGCCTTATGATTACACTACTCTTATATAGGTATCCTTAAAACTTAACTTAATTACTATTTCTATACACTAGTCATTCAATTATTTTTATTCCCGCTTATGTCAATTCCATCCTCTTCTTTTTTCATCCTAGAATCATACCATTCGTAGAACCGATACCAAACGCTCTGAAAAGCTGAGTCCTCATAACCTTTTATTAATAATGTCAGTTTATCCATCTCTGCGGCTTCCATTATCTTGATCCTGTATTCTTGTTGGGACGGTACCTGAGATGTTCTCCAGTATTTTGCATATAAAATTCTAGCTGCAGCTACCATATATATTATTAAATAATGATCATTTTTAGCTATATCTTCTGGCAATATACCCAACAGTAAAGTTTCCGGCTTAAAAGGTATAGTCCACCCTATAATTTTCTGAATCATTCTATGAACTCAGATCCATTTTTTTTTTAACAATATCACAGGTCCACCACATATGATAAAACATGCCTGTCTTATTCCCACATTTAT
Source organism: Gekko gecko (assembly GCA_029375565.1). Lineage (NCBI taxonomy): Eukaryota > Metazoa > Chordata > Lepidosauria > Squamata > Gekkonidae > Gekko > Gekko gecko. Next base: position 61,674,115 of record JAPDNY010000001.1, on the reverse strand, counting down.
TAGAACATTTCTTGTCATATTTCGCGATCTTATCAGGTGTAATATACCATCTATAGAACATTTTATACATATTTTCTCTATATGTTACCGCCCTGGTTATTTTCACATTTCCACTCCATATTTGATCCCATTGTTTTAATTCTATGTTATAGCCAAAATTTTGAGCCCATTGAATCATGTTATTTTTAACCACTTCATCTGCCAAAAAGTCTGCCAACAATAAAGCATACTTTTTTTTATAAATCTCTCCTCCGGGGCAAAGAGTAATTTTTCCATCTCAGAAAGTGACTTTTCAAATCCAGTTCTTTTATCTTTTGCAAATCTCAATTCAAGTTGCGCTCTTTGCCACCATGTAACATCTTCATCAATTTCAATCTCCCCTTTAGAGTTGATAAGGTCTATATATCTCTTTGGCGGGTTCTCATTATATATCTTAGGGTAAGTCATTGCTTCCAAAGGAACTATCAACCTAGATGTCTTACTGAACCATCTCTTTCGAATTATCTCCCATAGTTTCATCAACACATCTCTTATCCGATGTTGTTTAAAATTCTTATGAGTTGCCGCCTTTCCATACCATAAAAACAAATGCCATCCAGTTAAAAGATCATGCCCTTCCAATCTCAGTATCCTTTTATTTTCTAACATTATCCATTCTTTGATCCAAGCCAACCATCCAGCTTTATAATACAATAGCCAATTGGGAAGGCCCAGCCCTCCCCTTTCTTTTGAGTCCTGTAGTGCTTTCAACTTAATTCAAGCTCTTTTACCCTGCCATATAAATTTAGTAATAGTTTGATCCAATTCTTTCAAAACTCCATAGTTCTTGAGTATTGGAATTGTTTGGAAGAGAAAAATCCATCTTGGTAAGATGTTCATCTTAATCAAGGCAATTCTTCCCATCAATGAAATCTTTAAATTCTTCCATTTATCTAGATCATGCTTAGTCTCTTTCAATAGCTCCTTATAGTTTTTCTCTTGTAGTGAACTACATTTATTTGTCAGATTTATCCCTAAATATTTTATTTTGTCACACAGTTGATATCCAGAACTTTTTTGAAAAAGTTCCCTCTGCGCTTGCTTCATATTCTTAGTCAATACTTTGGTCTTATTGTCATTAACTTTCAATCCTGCCACTTGGCCATATTCCTTCAGGGTTCTGTTCAACTCTTTGATTGACTGTTCCAGGTCTTCAAGTATAAAGATTAAATCATCGGCAAATGCCAATAGTTTGAATTCCTCCTCTTGTAATTTCAGGCCCTTCACCTTTAAGTTTTGCCTTATTTGTTCTGTCAATATCTCCAGTGCATAAATGTAAAGAAGTGGTGATAAAGGACATACTGTGTACAGTTCTGGTCACCACATCTCAAAAAGGATATTATAGCATTGGAAAAAGTGCAGAGAAGGGCAACTAGAATGATAAAAGGGTTGGAACACCTTCCCTATGAAGAAAGGTTAAAATGCTTGGGGCTCTTTAGCTTGGAGAAACGACGGCTGAGGGGTGACATGATCGAGGTTTATAAGATTATGAATGGGATTGAGCAGGTTGAGAAAGAAGTACTTTTCTCCCTTTCTCACAATACAAGAACTCGTGGGCACTCTATGAAATTGCTGAGCAGTCGGGTTAGAACAGATAAAAGGAAATACTTCTTCACCCAAAGAGTGATTAACATATGGAATTCACTGCCACAGGAGGTCGTGGCAGCTGCAAGCATGGACAGTTTCAAGAGGAAATTAGATAAACATATGGAGCAGAAGTCCACCAGTGGCTATTAGCCACAGGGTATAGAATGAGAACTCTCAGTCTGGGGCAGGTGATGCACTCTATTCTTGGTGCTGGAGGGGGCAGCAGTGGGAGGGCTTCTGGTGCCCTGGCCCCACTGCTGGACCTCCTGATGGCACCTGGTATATTTTGGCCGCTGTGTGACAGAGTGTTGGACTGGATGGGCCATTGGCCTGATTCAACATTGGCTTCTCTTATGTTCTTATGTTCTTATGACATCCCTGTCTTGTACCTTTTTGTATCTGGAATTGTTCCGTCCTTTCACCATTAATCATAACAGTAGCTTTCTGATTTGAATATATCGCTTGCATCTTCTGGACAAATTTTTCCCCAGCCTCTGCCTTCTTCAGTGTTTCTATTTAAAAAGTCCAACTCAGATTGTCAAATGCCTTTTCCACATCAAGAAAAATCAGCGCCATTTCCTTCTCGGAATGCACCTCATAGTACTCCAGTATATCCAAGATACATTGCAGGTTATTTTTAATTTGTCTTTTTGGTAAAAAACCCGCCTGATCTCTGTGTATTATTTTAGCTAAAATACATTTCAATCTTTCAGCCATAATAGAAGCAAAAATCTTATAATCCGTATTCAAAAAAGAAATGGGTCTATAGTTCTTTATTTCATTTCCGTCTGTATTTGGTTTATGTATTAACGAAATTATGGCTTCTTTCCAAGTATCTGGAATTTCTTCTCCTTCCATAATTGCTTTATGTACTTCTTGAAGTTGTGGAAGGAGCATCTCTTCGAATATCAAATAAAATTCAACTGGGAGTCCATCCATGCCCGGTGCTTTACCTTTATTTTGCCTTTTCAGGGCTTCTACCATTTCCATCATCATAATTGGTTGATTCAATATCTTCTTATGGTCTTCTGAAAATCTTTGTGTCATGTGTTTGTCCAAATACTGAATTATCTGTTCCGCTTTGACATCATTTTTCCTATATAACTCCTTGTAGAAGTCTTCTACTATGCTCTTCAAATCTTGTATCTTATTTGTTTCTTCCCCATTCTTCCTTTTTAAAGTTTTAATAAAAGATTTTTCTGATTGTTTTCTAACTTGATATGCAAGCCATCTAGTTGGCTTATTTGCATTTTCAAAAATTTTTTGCTTAGCACAGGTCAATTTTTTTGTTAATTCAAGTGACAATAAACAATTCGTTTTATGGATGAGTAGCATGATCTTGCTTTTCTTCTCTTTCATCATTCCTGTCTCCATTGCTCTTTTCTCTTGTTCATGAATCTCCTTTTTCAAATTAGCATACTCTTCATTTTTCTTCTTATTTATTCTTGCAGCTTCTTTTATTAAATGACCTCTAGCAAAAGCTTTAAATGTATCCCATACAACTCTCTTCGACATTTCCGGTGTAGCATTTTCTTTGAAGAAGAAAGAGAATTCTTTCTTTAAAGCTGTCACTAATTTAGTATTCCTCAAAATTGACAGGTTTAGTGTCCATCTACCTCTTCGATTTGTTCCGTGTAGTTCAAAAGTTACTGGGTTGTGGTCTGCATATATATTTACCTCTATTTCCGCTTCCACTAAGTCCCTGATCATTGTGGGGGACATCCAAGCCATGTCTAGTCTAGACCAAGAATCATGCCTTGCCGAGTAGCATGTATATTGCTGTTTTTTAAAATTCCTTACTCTCCAAGCATCTGTGAGCTGCCATTCTTCTATTATCTGACACAATGAGTCAGCAAAGCCATTACTTTTTGCTTTCTTCCTGTTGACGCTTACTTTTTTATCTTGTTTATTGTCAAAAATGGCATTAAAGTCTCCAACAATACACAGTTCTTGAAATTCTAGGATATTACTAGCAAAGTATTGGAAACAGGAGCAAATACCCACAAGAGAAGATCTAGGTTGTAAATTATTGGAAGTCGTGAAATGGACAGATTAAGTTTAATCCTCCAAGGAAAGGATGATAATATTTTTCATGAAAGATGGAAACGTCTGTATATTTGGATAAATGGAACATGGGAAGTGAAGACTCAAATGTATGTATGTATATATTTTTGTATGATCTATTAAGTGGAAACTCTGATAAATAAAACTTTTTTTTTTAAAAAAAGAAGTTCTTGTTGTGCGATGATTTTCTGGAGATATTTGTAGTACTTTTCCTGATTTTGATTTGGAGCATAAATATTCACAATCAAGGTTTGTTTAGCTTGCCTCTGAATGGTCACCATTAAAATTCTTCCATCTTTTGAAGCAAATACTAATTCTGGCTGTAGATAGTCTTTAATGTAAGTAGCCATTCCTCTTTTGTTTTTTTCTTCATCTGTGGCTGCAAACACTTTCCCTAATCCTTTAGCATTTAAATATTTTTCATCTCTTCTTCTTATATGAGTTTCTTGGATACATGTGATATCCGCATTGTGTTTTTTTAATTGATGAAATATTCTTCTTCTTTTCTGAGGTCCATTTAAGTCATTGACATTTACTGAGATCATTTTCAGTTTTCTGGGAGAAGCCACCTATATGTAATATTATTGGCCCTCAGGAGGGTTGTCAACTCAGTGTATGCTTTCCTTTTCTCTCTCACCCTCCATGGGATCTCTTTCAAGACATTTATCTCTTCCCCCTCCAACTTCAGTGGTGTCACATTAACTTCTTTCAATATCTTATCTCTCACTGCTCTTTTATGAAAGCGCACTTGTACTTCCCTCAGTAGTTTGAACCTTCTTGCATATGCTGAATTCATCCTGAAGGCTACATCTATCTCTCCTTCCATCAGATCCGGATCTTCCATATGTAGGTGGTCAGCCAGTAACTTTGCCATTTTTACAATTAAGTCTTCCCCTTTCTCTTCTGGGATATTCTGAAACCTTAAAACAAATGCAGCTCTTTCTGCCTGTAATCTCATCACATCCTGCTCCAGCACAGATTGCTTATCTTCATTGTTCTGTACTCTGTTTCCCATTTCCCTCGTCTTAATCTCCACATTCTCCATTGCCGTGTTAAGGGTCACAATTGAGGAAGTATTATCTGTTATTTGTTTCTGGAACAATTGTAGGCTCTGTGTGAATTGTACTGTAATATCTTTCATAGCAGCCTGTATGGGCTCCACAGCTTGGGGAATCATATCCCTAACTTCCTGAATAGCTAAATTAAGTGGCCCTATCGGCTGCGGAACCGAATTTCTGATTTCTTCCATACTGCGCCTGATAGGATCGACTACATCGTTAATAGTGCTTAATATAGTAGATTGCACTATGGCTTGCATTTCTTTCTGTGGCTCCTTTTGTGTAGAAGTTCCCAATTTTGAGGCTGCTGATATAGGCATGCCTGGTGAAACCAATGACAGCTTCCTTCCTCCAGTATTAGACATTTTCCCATTTCCCTTACAAACAGATCCACAAATTCAATTTCCCTTTGCAGGAAAACCAAAAATTTAAAATCTCAAGTTAAGCTTCAAGTCCTCAGTAAGGTGGCTGGAGCAAGTAGTATTGTTTTCGCTTACTATCTGCTGTTTAGGAACAGGTAGAAACCTCTGGCACTATGCCCAGACTATTGTACAGTTGAAAATTGTCAACAACTCAGGGGAATCTAATTGTTTAAAGTAACCATTTCCTTGGCAGTTTTCCCAGACAACTTCTAGATAAATCTACTCAGTGTTTACAAAACATCCCTATTCCTGGCGAGTTTCCCAGCTTACCCCCCTCTTATAGTAACAGCACGAAGAGAGAAAAATATACAGAGGGGAACAACAGTTGAGCATTGAATATTAATCAATTACCAAACTCTTTTTAATTGACCCAAATTACGTCTTTCGGACCAGCCTCTTAATCAAAGATGTTTGTATAGAGTACCGCTTGTGACAGGCAGCAAAAATTGAGAACGCTGAAAACCATCTCAAGGGTTTTAAATCTTCCACCCTGCCCCTAGAGGGTTAAAAATTAGTGAATGGTGAAAAGGGGCTTGCTCCGTCAATGTTCTTCCACACACATCCCTGATGGGGTTAAAAATTTGAGACCACTGTAAAGGGGGATCCCTGCTGAACTTCCTTCTTCCCTCATTATTAGCACAATAGAGCTTTCCCCTCTGATCAAACTAGTAGGGGGGCTTGAACCACTCAGTCCCTTTCTGCCACCATATGATTAGGCAGAATAAAACTGCTAAGCAGTACTTATTTTACTCTGTCTTGGCCAGCTCTACTCCAACACAGTTAGGTTTTTTAACCAACAGGATAGAATATATCTCCCACTGTTGCCCACCTCCCATTTCCAATCAATCGAACAACTGCACTTTCGCTTGTCAGCCAATTGACTTTTCGGGGGAGAAAAACCCTCCGATCTTCTGCTACTCCTTGGGGCTAGTTATTTTTTTATAACTGCCCTGCACTTTCCGTTGTGAATAGTTTCCACAGATACTCAAAGGAGTGCTGATTCGGCGAAGTTTCTCTTTTCCCCCCTCCGTTGCAGGAGCATTGGCTATGCTCTCATGGAGCCCGAACTTTGATCCCATGTCGGGGGCGATCCTGGTCTCCCCATGAGTTGCAGATCTCACGGGGACCTGGATCAAGCCCCTTGTTGCCGTCTGTCCCTTCCCGGGGTGGCGGGGGGCCCTTAATTGCTCAAAGGACCCCTTTAAAGATCAAAAGTTGCACACCGCATTAAAATGCATGTGAAGCACCACGTCGCACCTGCACACTCCCATTTAACATAAATTCTAAGAAGGCTAGCTGGAAAAATGGAAATTAAATATTGTCTTATAACTGGAACTTTTTTATCAATCCAAAAATTTAATAAAACCATTTCAGGAAGATGTGACACTTTGTAGACTATTATTTTTGAAATACGTGTTAAAAAAATTTCCCCTGAAGGTGTTAATTTGCTCACAATAACAACAGCAGTGCAGGTAGGTACCTTTCCACCTGCTTTGCTTCCAACAAAGAGGCTGAGTTGAGTTAATATAACTGAGTTTCAGAGAGGTCCAGTATCAATGTGACATTAGCTTAAAAGAAAGATGTTTAATATGAAGAGATTTTTGGTCAAAGGCTTAGTGTTCCATATATACCCCCATTAACTTTCTAATTGAATAGCAGGACATTCTTTTTGCCATTGCAGTTGGTAAGAAAATGGTAAAGCATCAAAAGAATTAAAAATTTTATATAATTTTGAAATAAGACCTTTTGAATAGAGAGCAATATTTCTAATAAGACACTCAAAAGATGTAAGATCTCTGGTTAGGCCCAATTTAATTGCCAGGTTTTCCACTAAATGTTGAATTTGAAATTTTGAAACCATGGGATTGAGTATAAGGTGTCTTGTTGCTGAGAAAGGAAGACAAAGGAGAAACTCCTGGGGCTAAATCTTTTCTTTTCCTATCCCATATTCTCAAGGTGGAAGACAAAAATTCATTAGATTTAATTTGACTGGGTTAATTTGACGGCCGTTGCCCGTATAGTATTAGCCATAGTAGGGTTTCCTGAATATTGTTGCTCCCAAAAAAACCCAGTCTAAATATGCAGCAGAATGTAATAAAGTAACAAGATATGCTAGTTGTGTTGCTTTGTAAAATTTTGAAGTATCTGGAAGGTCAAGGCACCCTGCTTGGATGGATGAAATAATGTAATTGGCAAGTCTAGGTGTTTTTTTTATAACTCCATATAAAGTCAGTAATTTATTTATCTTTTGCCATTGTTTCAAAGTCTTTTCCAGGATTGTAATTGGAAGTGCCTGTAAATAATATAAAAGTTGGGGGAAGGCGATAAGTTTAATAAGATAATTTTTTCCTAACCAGGATAGGGTTTGCTTATTATTTATTTATTTATTTATTTATTTATTCAGCTTATATACTGCTCAGACCCCCCGAGGGGTCTCAGAGCGGTTTACACAGTATATATCTAATCCTTCCTAACTAGGGCCATAATGAAATGGGGGAGGGACATCCTACCGGCACCCTGAGCAGGGCTTCCCGTTTTTTTTCTTCCGGCGGGGCTCCAGGCATAGGAGCCTGCTACAGCCTTGGTGCACTTTCGGGCCCCCGGCATAGACCTTTCCTTCCTGGGCCAGGAGACTTCCGTGGCCGGCCTCTTTCCTGACGCGCAGGCCCGCGTCGGCCTCAGCTCCGGTCTGCGTCCATTAGGCTCCACCGTCCGCGCTGTCATGTCGCCCACACGTCACAGCTCTGCCCATGGCTCCACGGCTCCGCCCACCGCCAGGTTTGCCATTTTTGCCTCGCCTGCCGCCGCTGATGCCATCACCGCCGCTGTCGATGTCCACCACCGCCGCCGCCGCCACTGCTACACCCCCCCAGAAGGGAGGGTGCCCCCCGCCTCTCTACAGGCAGGTACCCATTTATCTACTTGCATGCTTTCAAACCACTGGTTGGGCGGGAGCTGGGACAAGGACCGGGAGCTCACCCCGGTCGTGGTGGGACTCGAACAGCCATAGTGGCTGTTCGCTTGTTGTTATAGCAGGTGATTTTACCACCTGCGCCACCGCTCCCTTTATTCTAATCTCTTAAAGAAAAGGAAATATTATGCATCAGTTGAGTGTAATTATGGTGCAACAAATCCTTCAAACAGAGGTATCTTGATCCCCAAATAACTCCAAGTTTTTTGTATCCATTTGTATTGATAGTTTTGTGTAACGGATTCCCTGGTTTATCGTAGTAAAGCTACAGAATATATCTTTGACTTCAAGTAGTTAGTAGAGAATCCAGAGATTTTACCAAATTGTGATATTGGGCGATTTCACACAAAGTCTTGTGCCGGGGTCAATCCTCTGTTTCATCCGTTGCATTTTGTCAATTTCACACCATTTGTCCCGGGGCTGGCTTTTGGTCTGGAGCTTCCCCCCATTTACTCCAGATCAGCGTGATCCTTGATTCCCAGGAGTTTCCTGTTGCCCCGCATCAAATCAAACCCGCCCACCTTCCCCCCTCTATGTTAACTGCAGGATTTCTTGATCTCCACCCAGGTTCCTTAACCCTTTCCCAACCCAACCTGCAGAAACATGTGCAACAATTCAAACCCACCCCCAGTTATTTTTCTGTGGTCCCTGTTCCGGTTTATTTTCTCCTGCACCATTGAATGAGGAAGACAACAGTTTCACAAATACAAGAAATTTATTTCAGATGTATCTTCACAAACAATTCACCTTGTTCTGCTAAGCTGCAGTTGGGAGCTGTACATTTACTTGAAGGAGCCTGAAGGCGAACTGTGTACTTTTGCCCTTTAAATCACTGTACTCAAATGCAAAGCAAACCACACAACAGAAGCATAGGAATGTTGCAGGAAGCCACGCCAAGGCTGTAATGGGAAAATGAAACCCCCAGAGCGGATCCGGGGCAGACGGCTACAGTGTGAAATTGACAAAAACGATCTGGGGCAGAAAACTCCAAAGAAAACCAGTGGTAAGTGCCGTGTGAGAAATCGGCCATTGTTTCTGAGAGGGTCTTAAGTGATACAATAGAGTCAGTTAAATAAATAACCAAATCATCAGCAAATAAACTAATTTTAGTTTGTCTATTGCTAATATTGACTCCCTTAATTTTAATTTTGTTCCTAATTGCTTCTGCTAGGGTTTCTACAGATACAGCAGAGAGGAGAGAGGAAAGAGGACATCCCTGACATGTGCCACAGATAAATGAGATATCTGAAGATTTCAAGCCATTTATTTTAATTTGGGTAATGTGGGAAGCATATAAACATTGTATAGCCTGGAGAAAGTTATGACCAAATCCCATACACGATAGCAAAGTTGTTAAATATTTAATTGCTAATATATCAAAAGTGTTCTCTGCATCCATAGAAAGGTTGATTGTTTCTAATTTGTGACCTTTGCAGTAATCTATAGTATTTAATGTCTTTTTGATGTTATCTGTGATATTTCTATGGGGAATAAAACCTGTCTGGTCTGGGTGGATATAATGTGCAATAAACTGGTTCAGATAATTAGCTAAAATAGACGTGAATATTTTCGCATCTTGGTTCAATAAAGAAATGGGATAGTAATATCCAGAATAGGTATGGTCTTTTCCTTTTTTTAGGGATAACAATTATAGTTACTTTGTACCATGATTGTGGAAATTGGCCATGAAGTAAAAGGTTATTGCAAACTTCAATAAGTGGATCAACTAGAATGTGGTTACATTTTTCATAAAACTCAACTGGGAACCCATCCATTCCTGGGGTTTTGTTATTCTTTAACTTCTTTATAGTATCTAAGACCTCTTTTTTTTCATAATACAGTTTTTTATTGGATATATCACATGTTCATACAATTCAAACAAATCACTACATATCCATTTTTCTTACTCCCTCTCCCCCCCAAACAAGGCTTCCCGCACTGCCCCAACCCCATTAATGTCTCTCTTATTCTATTACAATTACTTCTAAACTTATATTCTCTTACTAACGGTAACAATTCAAAAAACTAATTCTCTTTCATTTTCTTCTTAATAACTATCAAAACAAATCAAACCACGTTTAATATCCCAATTTTTCAACAGATATTCTTGAAAGTCTTTCCAGTCTTCAAAAAAAGTTTCATCTTCTTCGTTGTTTAACTTTCTTGTTAGTTTGTCCATTTCTGCCATAAACAACGTCTTTTTAATCCATTCCCATGTTTCAGGTACTTTATCTTGTTTCCAACATTGAGCAAAAGTCAGTCTAGCTGCTGTAATCAAGTACCATAATAGTGTTCTCTTGGCTACATTTATTTCTTCCATTTTAAGACCTAGCAATAACATCTGTGGGTCTTTCTTAAAAGTACATTTCAGAATTTTTTGTATCTCATTGTGGATTTTAGTCCAATAACATACTGCTTTATCGCATGTCCACCACATATGGTAAAAAGACCCTTCATGTTTCTTACATTTCCAACACTTGTTAGACATACTTTCATTTATAATAGCAATTTTTTTAGGCGTCATATACCATCTATACATCATTTTATAGCAATTCTCTTTAACACTTACACAAGTTGAAATTTTCATTGACCTTTTCCACAAATATTCCCAAGATATCATTAATATCTCGTTATTAACATTTACCGCCCATTTTATCATTTGCTCTTTTACAATTTCATCCTCAGTATACCATTTCAATAAAACCTTGTACAGTTTAGAAATCATTTTTTTCCCCTTTTCAAGCCATACAGTTTCAATTTCCATATTATTTTCTCTAAAACCATGTTCTCTTTTGTCGGTCTTAAATAAGTCATAAATCTGTCTATAATTCAGCCAATCATATTCAAATTCCACATCAAATCTGTCTTTTAACACAAAGTTTTTCCCTTCTAATTTTAAAAGACTTTTATAAGGTAGCCAATCTAACCCTTGATTTCTTGAATATGGATTAATCACTTCTGCTGGTACTATCCAAAGTGGTCTTTCTTCTGAGAAGAATTTTCTATATCTCATCCAAGTCTCGAACAGTGATTGTCTTATAAAGTGGTGTTTGAAAAATTTGTCCATTTTTACTTTTCCATACCATAAGTATGCGTGCCATCCAAACTTGTTGTCATGTCCTTCTAAGGCCAATAACTTCTTATCCTCAAGATTAATTCACTGTTCCAACCATGTTAAACAGATGGCATCATAATACAGTCTTAGATTTGGTAATTGTAGACCTCCTCTTTCCTTTGCGTCACATAAGATTTTCATTTTAATCCTTGGCTTTCTTCCTGCCCATACAAATTTGGATAATTCTTTCTGCCACATATCCAATACTTTCCTTTGTTTTAATATTGGAATAGTCTGAAATAAGAACATCAAACGCGGTAAGACATTCATTTTTACAGTTGCGATTCTTCCCAATAGTGATAAATTCAACGTGTCCCATTTCTTCATGTCTTGCTGAATCTTGTACCACACCTTTTCATAATTATTTTTAAACAGATCAATATTTTTCATGGTTAATTCAATTCCTAAATATTTAGTCTTTGTAACTACTTCACATTGAATTTTCTCTTGTAGTTCTGTTTGCCTTTGCTTCGTCATATTTTTGCACATCACCTTGGTTTTACTTTTATTAACATAGAATCCCGCAACTGAACCAAATTCTTCAATTTTTTCCATCAATTGTGGTATTTTCTCAATTGGATCCTGAATCATAAACATTACATCGTCTGCAAATGCCCTATATTTATATGCAAAACCTTTCACTGTAAGTCCTTCAATGCTGTTATCTTTTCTTATCGCTGTCAATAATATTTCCAATATCCAAATAAACAGCAACGGGGATAGCGGGCAGCCTTGACGTGTTCCCTTTTGGACTTGGAAGAAATCCGTTCTTTATTTATATTCAAAGTCGCTTTTTGTTCTGAATAAATTGCCACAATCATGTTTAAAAAAGACTGTCCTATATCCATTTTTTCTATAACTTGCACCATAAATTCCCAATTTAAATTATCAAAAGCTTTTTCCGCATCAAGGAAGAGGAATCCAACTTCTTTTTCTGGATGTTTGTCATAGTATTCAATTGCATCAATCACCACTCTTAAATTGTCTCTGATTTGTCTATTTGATAAGAAACCAGCTTGTTCTTCCGCTATAGTATCTTTCAGATGTTTTTTCAGTCTTTCCAAAATTATTTTTGCAAATAATTTATAGTCATTATTTAATAGCGATATTGGTCTATAATTCTTGACATGAGTTAAATCCAAACCTTCTTTGGGTATCAATGAAATATTTGCTTCTTTCCATGAATCTGGGATCCGTTTAGTCTTTCTTATCTCATTCGACAGAAGTACTAAGATAGGGGTTAGCTCCTCTTTAAATTTCTTGTAGAACTTTGCAGTAAAGCCATCTGGACCTGGAGCTTTTCCCAACTTTGCATCTTCTATCGCCATTGTGACTTCTTCCTTCGTTACTAAACCATTTAATAACTCTTTAATTTGTTTTCCCAGCTCTGGAACTTCGATAGTCTCCAAATATTTCTTAATTTTCTGTTGATCAATTCCTTTCTTTTTAAACAATTGGGCGTAGTATTTAAAGAAGACTCTTTTTATGCCATTCAAATTCATAACATCCTTTCCATCTTCAGTAATCTTATTTATAAAATTCCTTTCTTTTTTATTTTTCAATTGCCACGATAAAAATTTTCCTGGTTTATTTGCACCCTCAAATGCTTTTTGCTGTAGTTTCTTCAGGTTCCAGTATAATTCTCTGTTGAGTAGAACATTCAATTGATCCTGTAGAAAGTGGATCTCTTTAATAATCTTTTTCTTCCCTGGTCTTTTCTTTAGTTCCTTTTCCTTTTGACGAATTTTTTCATGAAGGTCCTTTTGTTGTTGCATCCTTTGTTTTTTATCTTTAGAGTTCAGAGAGATAAGCAAGCCTCTCATTACCGCTTTGTATGTATCCCATACAACTTGTATATCCGTACCTTTGTTTAAATTCAGTTCAAAGAAGCTTTTTGTCTCTTTTTTCAAAGTTTCATTAATTAATTTTTGGTCTAATAAGTCCTCATTAATTCTCCAATATAATTGTTTGGGCTTTTCTTTAAATATCCAAAGTAAGGGGTTGTGGTCTGAATTAGTTTTCGGTAAGATTTGTATTTTGTAGGTTTTTTGTGCCAACTCCTCTGACATCCAAATCATATCAATTCTGGAAAAGGAGTTATGTCTGTTAGAATAAAACATATAATCCTTTGTCTTGAGGTTCCACTTCCTCCAAACATCTTCTAGTTTCTCTTGCTTCATTAGCTGAAAAAATTTTTTTGGCAACTTTCCAACTGTCTCTCCAGTTGCTTTGGATTTTCTGTCCAATACATTATTCACTGTACCATTAAAGTCTCCTGCAAGGACTATTTGATCATAATTTAAACAGTCCAACTCTTTAGTCAAATCTTTAAAAAAAGTCTCTTTCGCACCATTGGGTGCATATATATTTACAAGTAATGTCTTTTTTCTATTCATCATTATTTCCACGCCAACATATCTTCCTTCTTTGTCTGAGAAGATTTGTTTAGGTTCCAATTCTTTTGCAATATATATCACTGTTCCTTTTTTCTTATTGATTGCTGAGGAATGAAATTCTTCTCCCAATTTTTTATTAATCAAATATTTATTATCTTGTTTTCTGATATGTGTTTCTTGTAGACAAATTATGTTGCATTTTTGTTTCTCTAGCCAATGACTCACTAATCTTCTTTTGTTTGGTGAATTTAGTCCATTTACATTCCAAGATAGAAATTTGTAATCCATAGTTGTTTTGAGTTAAATGTCTTTAAAGTCATCAAAGTTGTTCTCTTTAAATCTGTATATATCTCCTTCCGTTTTGAGGGTAAATCTCACCGAATTGTAAACAAATGATAATCCATATAGAATTTCCCATCTAAACCTGATACTCATTTCTTTTAGTCTGTCTGTTAATTTCTTGAATTTCTTTCTGTGTTGTAAGATCGATCTCGGAATTTCTCTCAGAATTATTATTTTTTTTCCATTAATTTCCAACGGTTGTGTAAATTGCTTCTTGAAAACGTCTTCCTTCATTTTTGTAGTCACAAATTGAACAATCACATCTCTGGGTAATTGCTTTCTCTTGGCATAAGCTGAGTTTACTCTATAAATCAGGTCAAAGTCTGGATCCAAGTCTCCAACATCTTCCCCTATGTAAGTTGTCAATGTATTAATTACTAAGGCCCGTAAGTCCTGATCTTCCTCCTCTTCTATTCCTCTCAATCTCAAATGATTCTGAGTAGCCCTATATTCCATCATGGACTCCAATCTTGTGTTTTCTGACAAGGTTCTTTTAACTTTCTGTTCCATTTCTTCTGATTTTGTCACCAGACTTTTAACCTCTTTTTTAACGTCTTCCGTATCTTTTTTTATCCCTGCCACTTCTGTTAGTACCAGTTCTTTTAATTCTTCCATATTTTTTTTCTGTACTTGGACTTGTACTTGTTCTATTTGCTCCAATTGTAACTGCAGCTGTTGTTGCAGCTGTTGTTGCAGCTGTGATTCTATTTGCTTTCCCAAACTCTGCACCACTTCAGTCATCCATTTTTCCATCGCTTCCATAGCAGCCTGCCACTCTTTTTTTTCCTTTGCAGTCATTCTTGGGCTGGGTGATGAGGCAGCTCTTGGTCTTGACCTCAAATCCGTCTTGAAAACGACTTCCGGGCTAATCAATCTTTATATTATCAATCTTCAAGCCAAATCGCCACCTTTGTAACTTCTTCCAATGCCTTTTCGGCTTAAAAATAACTTTTTAAAATTTAGTCCTCCTCAAAATGTCGGGCGCAATTTCTCTATGATTTTCTGGCTAGAGTAGGCTCTTTCCGAACTTCCTGTTTGTCTGTCCGTCACTGTAATCCAACTTCCGGTGGTGGTGGTGTCACACACTAAAACAACCGTCTACTTCCGGTACAGCGACTTCGAAAAACATCCACTCTAGTCTACTTCCTGTATCATAGAGTCACAGTCAGTTTCGTTTCTGCTACACAAAGTTTAGACTTAGCTGACCACAGGAATGCAAAACAAAGTCAGTTTTCGGCCGTTTTCTCTAGAGGAAAGCTTTCTTTTAACTTTTAAATCAAGCGGAATAGTTCATTAAAGGTTTCTACGCTTATCCGTATGTTTCGATTTCGCGTTCTTCTTTAAACCGGTAAGCAATTGTTCTTTTGTTACCTTACTTGTAATCTCGGGGTTTCGCAGTGCTTCTTCTGTAATCGATGTTAATCTTGATGTTAAAGAGGTCAGTAGATGACGAATTTATGCTGAATTCTCAGCCCAGCTGGTATCTGTAGTGCTGATTAGCAACTGCCCTCTCCGCGGAAGGAGATCAAAGTGTAAACAAGCTTCCTCCGAAGCTTATCCACACCGATCTCAACTCCCCCTCAGGCTTCGCTGCTTGCTTGCCACCCCCCCGTCTGGGGAGTGCTGCGCTGGGCCAGGTAGAGCCCAGACTGTCGTCAGATACTGCTGTACACCCTGCACAACTCGCAAAGTGTGTCAATTCGCCATTTTAACTCCGACCGGAAGCCGTATCTAAGACCTCTTGCTTAATTATAAAGCTTTCCAGGATATCTCTGTGTTCTGGGCTGAATGTTTTATTAAATTTACTAAGGGAAAGGTATTCATTGACTTCACATTCTTGAGGTAAGTCAGAAGTATATAATCTTTTGAAGTAATCTATGAAAACATCCAGTATTTCTTTGGAGGATGAGGTGCTAATTCCCTGGTGGTCTTTTATTGTATTAATATATCCAGATGTAATTTTTTGCATTAATAGTTTGAGTGTTTGGGGGGGCTTCACCCAATATTTCTGTTTAAGATATAATAAATTCTTTCTAATTTTAGAGGTTTCCAGTGCCTCCAGTTTCTTTCTCTCTATTAGAAGTTGTTTATATATTTTACAGCTGCAATACTGTTTATGTTTTTGTTCCAATTTGCAATTTCTTGATAAAATTTCTAATCTATATTGTTCCCATATTTTTTTCTTTTTCTTTTTTGGCCCCCGAAGGCGATTTTTTATTGATTTTTGTATATACTACTAAAACTACAAAGAAAAAAAGGGAAAGGGAACTATATCTAGGGATAAAGAAAAGTAAACCCACACTATACTAAAACCCCAAGAGAAGGAGATCATATCCGTGTTAAGCTAAATGTTAGTATTTTAGTGTTAATAAACAATACGTGTTGTGAGTTCCTGTCTATCTCAGCTAAATTGTTAATTTGTTACTTGTTATGAGGAGATTCCAGAGCACCCCCTCCAGCTCGCTTCATAAAGGCAATTTCCAGAGTCCTTCTGCCTTTAACTAGGCTTTCTATCTCTAAAGTCATAAGATGATGTGATGGTGGCAGCTCCCTCTTCCGCGGCCAGGTCTTCATCCGTCTCCAAGGGGTGGAGCCACTTGACTCGGTTTCTCCTTCTTCTTTAGATCCCAGGTGGTGTTTTAGAAATTCTTTGGCTTTAAAAATGGAGTCAATCTTCTCTCTCTTGTCGTTGATTTTAAAGATGACACCTTCAAGCACTGCCCACCTGTATGGAATTTGATTGGTTTGGAGAAAAAAAATTAAGTCCTTATAGTTCTTTCTTTTTTGACGAATTTCAAATGGAATGTCTTTTAAGGTCTTGATAGTTGTATTTCCCAGTTTCAATGGAGTTGCTGATGTTGCTTTTAAGACTGCATCTCTGGTCTGTCTTCTTGAGAATCTGATCATTATTTCCCCAGGCAGGCTATTTTTTTTGGTGTAATTAGAATACACACTATATGCTGTTTCCATATCATGTGTAATTTCTTCCACTTTCAAGCCTGTTGCTGGGGCGATAATTTCACAGAATATTTTCTTCAGGTCCTCTTTAGCTGATTCAGGAACTCCCTGGAATCTAAGGACCCTGTTAGATTTTTCCATTTGTAATTGCAGCAAACGAGTTTCCTGGTAGTTCTGCTTATTCACTAACTCTCCCATCTTTTTCTTCATATTCTTATTTGTGGCATACATCTCCTTCACAACTTCCACCATTTGTTCTGTCTTTTTGGCCATTTCTGCCAACTGGAGTTGCTGTGATGCAAAGTTTTGATTTAGTGTGACCAACTGCTGGTTAATACCAGTGAGTTGTTCCATCACGGGCTTGATGGTATCTGCTAGGAGTTTCATGACATGCACTCCCTCTTCCGGCCTTGGACTCTGGCCACCCGTTGGTTTCACTTACATTCCTTTTCCCCCGCACCCACCAACATGGTGTTTTGTTCACTTAAGCCACTCACTACCTCTGAAAATTGCTTCTGGGCTAAATCTGCTCTGGTAAGTCTCTCAAAACAAACCAATCGCTTATTTTTCCCCATTGCTCCCCTTTTCCACTTATCTGTTCGTGCAAGTCGGAGGCATCCCTCCTCTCTCTCACCTTGAAGATAGGAGGGGGTAGGGGGGTTTTCCGCTCATTTCAAAGTTTGTTTGCATCTGACTCACATTCACTGTCAGTCCCATTCGACCGCGTTTACATCCTCCTAATTCCGCTTGATCTCCAGCGCTTGTTTCTGTCAGCCCAGCTTGTGCCCGAAGGCCACACAGCAGCAGGACCGTCAGGGCAGAGGGCCCCCTCAATTCTCCGGCATTACACCATCGAAGAGGCTACTCCTCAAAAGCCCTATGGCTTGGAGCCAATCCCTAGGGCTCCATGGGGAAATTGCGTTGGTGGCTTCCCTCTGTGCCACTGGTGTGCGAGTTGCTCCCCCGAGTGTCGGGGAGACCAGCCACCATTACAGCGCCAAAAACAGGAAGCGTTCCCATATTTTTTTCATAGTGAGAGGGCCATGGATATAAATCTGGGTCACTGCTTTCATTGCATCTCAGACTATGCTCTAGTCGACTCCATAATTCAAAATAAATTCAAAATAGTTTTTTTTCCCTATGGCTCTAGTTCTATGTAAAAAAATGTGGTCCAATAAAAGAGGACTGTTAAAAATCCAATTGAAAGTGTGTTAGTTGTTTTTTTTTTCCGAGTAATTCGCATTACACCCAGGCATGGCCAGACCAGAGTTTACTGCCAATGCATGAAGAATAAATTTGTTTAAATAGACATTTAGAAATTTTAATTAGATCAGTTCTAGTATGAACTTTGTGTTGTGCGGAGAAATAAGTGTAGTCTCTTTCTAGGCTATGTTATAATCTCCATACATCACAGAGATTACATTTAGCAAGAATATCACCCATACCAGTTTGTTTTCCCAAGATATCACTGAGGTTCTTCATTTTTTTGAAATAAGATCTATCCAACAATAGATTGACCACATAGTTGAAATCATCACCTATTAATATTTCCCCTTCACTAAATGAAAATAATTTAGACAAGGTTTCTGTAAACTTTTAATGTATCATCTATGTATCTAATTCTCAGCAGTCCCCTTTGCCTGCAGATACTTATTTCTGCAAATGGAGGGCACACTTTCCTCCAACAGGTTTTTCTACAGACTCAGGGGACTCTGTGGGGCTGCCAAAAAGTTAAAAAAATTAGGGAAGGTAGACTCCCCCCCGCAATACCTTTTGAAATAGCAGCCACAGGGATCTACTCCAGGCCCCACCACATTGACAGTGAGAGATAGTAAAAGAGAGAGAAAGAGATAAAGAGTGGGAGAAGAGGGGAGGAAGGAAAAGCAGAACTGGAGCTAGGATTGATGAGGATTCTTCCTGCAATACTAATGGCTAAATAGCAGGGGGATGTTTTAAAAGGACTAAAACCTAATTAAATAAAAATCTAAATAAATAAATAAAAACTGAGCTTCTCACATCTACCTCTTTTGCTGTGGATTCCACTGTCCTTTTAAAACTTTCAGGGTGGAGGCTTCTAACTGCTTCTCCCCCTCCACCGGCTTGAAAAAGACTGACTGGCTGAGAGTGTGAGAGAGACACAGAGAGAGACAGAGAGAAATAATAGGTGGGGAAGAGGGGAGGAAGCAACAGCAGAACTGGAGCTGGGATTGGGGAGAATTCCTTGCTGCCACTCGCCCATCTCCAATGCTGTTTTTGCTGCAGTATGAATGGCTAAACATCAGGGGTAAGTTTTAAAAGGACATCTAAGCTTGCAACTGCAAAGCCTTTCAAGCAGGAGAAAAGGATCTTTCTCACCACCAATATCTGTAGCTGCAGGCTCTGCTATCCTTTAAAAGCATTTTCTCCAGCTTCTAACTCCATCTCCCACACACACACACCAGCTTGGGCATTGCTTCTTCCCATTGCTTCTCTCTTCTGACTAACTAGAAGCCATAGGGAAGTTATAAAATGACAGCTGAGACATCATTAATCAATGGGTGGGCACAGTGATGGATGGGTGGATGAGTGGACACAGTGACAGTAGGGGGCAGGTGTAGAGGAAGCAGGATTTCCTCCAATGAGTGTCAGTTTGTACACACCAACTTTTAAAATGTGCCTTAGCAACCCTGGTAGACAAACTGCCAAAGACAGCTGTAGTGCCATAGGTGAACATGGACTCATCTCAGGTTGAAGAAAACTGGAGCCCTGCAACCACACAATTCTCCATGACAAAGTCCAGAGGATGGTTTGTGTGGGGGCAGAATGGGCTTCTCTGGGCCTACTGGGTCCTGAGAAGGCCCAGAGGACGGTGGGGGGAGCAGAATAGGCTTCTCTGGGCCTACTGGGCCCTGAGAAGGCCCAGAGGAGGGTGTGGGGGGCAGAACGGGGTTCTCTGGGCCTACTGAGCCCTGAGAAGGCCCAGAGGATGGAGTGTGTGGGGGCCGAATGGGCTTCTCTGGGCCTAATGGGCCCTGAGACGGCCCAGAGGATGGGGGGGGTCGGAATGGGCTTCTCTGGGCCTACTACGCCCTGAGAAGGCCCAGAGGATGGTGTGTGGGGGCGGAACAGGCTTCTCTTGGCCTACTGGGCTCTGAGAAGGCCCAGAGGATGGGGGGGGTAGAACGGGCTTCTCTGGGCCTACTGGGCCCAGAGAAGGCCCAGAGGACAGTGGGGGGGCAGAACGGGCTTCTCTCACCTGCCTCAGCCTTGAGGGTCTTTTCCTGCGCTCACTCTGCAGACAATCCTCTCCTGTCAGAGGACCGGAGCAGACTGAGCTGAAGACACTGGCCAAGGTTGATGTGAGTGGGACTTCGCCAAGCAGCCAGTCAGCCCCAACCAGTGTCTTTTGACTGCCAGTTCTTGCGCCCAATCAATTATGGCAAGTATAGAATGTTGTGAAACTAAAATTCAAATATTAATAAGGACAGGATAACAAATAAAGACAAACAAACAAGAGTACATACAAACACTCAATGGAAGAATCTCCGACTTTTTGAGTTAATTGTTGTCCGTACAATTCTCAATAAAAGTATGTTTCTACATCTTGTAATGTTAAATATACCTTTTGCACATTTTATTATAGATACTCTCATTGTCCTCTATTTTGGTTGTGTTTATGTTTTATTTTATCTATTCTTCAATCCAACTGTAAAATCTTGACCATGTATTTTCAAAATTTTCCTCTTTATGTCCTTTCAAAATTAAAGTTAATTTGTCAATTTCAGCAGTTTCGAGTAATTTATTTATTAATTCTTCTTTGGAAGGTATCTCCTTTCTTCTCCAATATTTAGCATATTTATTTTTATTTATTTTTGTATTTATACCCCGCCCTCCCTGCTAATGGGCTCAGGGTGGCTTACCAGAGGGCAAAAATATGCCCATACATAAAACAGAGTAAAAACAGTAAAAACCAAATATTGCAAATAAAGTGCTCAAATTTACACAAGATGGTCATTCATTTGAGGTAGCTGATTTTTCATGGAGGTAGGTAGTGTTCAGTAGATGTTAAATTGTCCAATCCAGTGGTACCCGCTTAGCGCTGTATTGTGACCAGATCTTCTGTAGGGCCATCTCCTTACTCCAGTTGTCACTGACACCGTTGGTAGTGGTGGTAGTATTAGTGATAGTGATAGTGGTGGCTCCTATGTAAAAGCCTAGTGGAAGAGCTCCTTCTTACAGGCCCTGCGGAACTGTACTAGGTCCCTCAGGGCCCTGATCTCCTCCAGAAGCTCATTCCACCAGGTAGGAGCTGCCACTGAGAAGGACCTGGCCCTCATCACAGCAAGCCTTGCCTTTGGGGTCTGGAATCACCAGGCAATGTTGCATCCCAGACCGAAGTGCTCTTAGGGGTCTATGTGGGGAAAGGCGGTCCCTCAGGTATGTCGGATCCTGGCCATATAGGGCTTTAAAGGTAAGTACCAGCACTTTGAAACGGATCCGGTACGCTATTGGCAGCCAGTACAGTGCTTTCAGCCCAGGCCGGATGTGCTCCCACTTGGGGAGACCCATCAACAGCCTGGCCACCGCATTCTGCACCAGCTGCAGCTTCTGGATCTGCAACAAAGGCAGCCCCATGTAGAGAGGGTTACAGTAGTCTAGCCTCGAGGGGACCATTGCATGGATCACTATAGCCAGGTTTGGAGTGAGTGTGGAGGCGCCCCATCGAAGGTGCCCCATCGAAGGTCAGGAGAGGGATCCCCAACCCCAGACCGACCCGACTTAAGCACAGGACTTCCGTCTTCACTGGGTTTAGTTTCAACTGGCTCGGCCCGAGCCACCCAGCCACGGCCTGTAAAGCCCGGTTCAGATCTTCTGGGTTGGAGTCCGACTGGCCACCCAGCATCAGATAGAGCTGGGCGTCATCTGCATATTGATGACATCTCAGCCCATGCATTCAACTAGGTACCTCCGGGACTGCTGTTCCCCTAGCACCACCTCTGTCCCCGACCACGTCAGTGAAGTGGTGAGTCAGTGGTGGTTGACCGTATCGAACGTGATCTAACAACAACAGTGCCACCACACCTCCTTGATCCAGATGCCTCCGGAGATCATCAGTAAGGGCAACCAGTACTGTCTCCATCCTATGACCCGAGCGAAAGCCAGACTCGAATGGATCAAGGACAGAAGTGTCATCCAGAAAGCCCTGTAGCTGTGTCACCACCGCCCTCTCAATCAATTTACTCAAATAGGGCAAATTGGACACCGGCCGATAGTTGGCCAGTTCAGCCGGATCCAGAGATGGTTTTTTCAGGAGAGGACGGACCATCGCCTCCTTGAGTGCCACCAGGAACTGCCCCTCACAATCTCCCTGACGGTACCTCGAAATCCCTCGTGGCCCGCTTTAATGAGCTAGGAGGGGCACGGATCAAGGCAGCACGTGGTCGGACGCACAGATACAAGCAATCTGTCAACTTCCTCCAGACTGAGCAGGTCAAAACACTCTATACCCAGACTCAAAGGTGCGCAAGGGGCCTCAAGTTCGATCACTATTTCAACTGTGGTGGGGAGATCATGGCAGAGCGCCAAGACTTTGTCCGTGAAATAGCCTGCAAAAGCCTCACAGCCAATATCCAATTCCCTACTATTTTGTCTGCCCTATGGCAGCGCTGTCAGAGACCGCATCGTTCTAAATAATTGGGCTGGGCGTGAGCTTGCAGATGCAATTGTAGCTGCATAGAACTCTCTCTTCGCAGCCTTGACTGCCATCTCATAGGATCTCATAAACGTTCTATAGGATGCTCTTGATGCTTCGTCGCAGGCATGGCACCACCATCTCTCTAGCCGTCTGAGCTCTCACTTCATACACCGCAACCCCTGGGTGTACCAGGGGGCCAACCTAGTGCAACTGCACAGAGGGCGCCAGGGAGCAATCTTGTCAATGGCTGTGGAGAGTCGGCTATGCCAGTCCTCCACAAGCTCATCCAACGAGCTGCCAGGGGATATCGGATCCCGCAGAGCCATCTGAAGCCATACCGGGTTCATTTGGCTCCATGGGCAAGCTAAAATCTGCTCGCTGCCTAAACAGGGTTGGGGTGGAACATTCAGACGGGCCTTCAGGGCATAGTGGTCCAACCATGGCACTGGCATTGCAGTGATCTGGTCCACTGTCATCCCCACCACAAAGATCAGATCAAGTGTATGTTCAGCCTGGTGTGTGGGGGTTAATACGAATTGCTGCCTATAATATTCTAGCAGTTGTAACTACATGTACAATAAGATAAGAATCTTGCTTTTTACAATTTTCTGGGAATGTATACAATAATAACAATTCTGATACAAAGAGTATATTACTTTTAATGTTTTTTGCAATATTTCATGTATCCAAGGCCATTTTTTTTAAGAGCCCACATTTTTTGACATTTCCAACAATCATTTGACATATTAGGATAAAATTTAGATAACTTATCTGGTGTAATATACCATCTATAAAACATTTTATAAATATTTTCTTTGCAAGAAATTGCTTTGGTAATTTTTATATTTTTCCATATCTTAAACCATTGATCTAAATCAATATTATGCCCCAAATTTTGAGCCCATTGGACCGTAGAACATTTGACCACTTCATCTTGGGTTTTAATTTCTAACATTGTAACATACAATTTCTTAATAAGCTTATCATCAGTATAGATCAATATTTTATCTATTTCAGTTGGTTTTTCATAAAAAAACCCATTTGTTTATCTTTAACAAATCTTGATTCTAATTTTGCTCTTTTCCACTAACTCATATCTGTATCTTGTTTTTTGAGGTTCTCTATTGTCTTTATCCAACAAAACTTCATATCTGTACAATAAGTTTCTTTGAAATACATTTGGGTTAGTAAAAGCTTCATGTGGTGAGACCCATTTGGATATTTTAGTATAAAAAGCCTTTTAGTTTCTTCCCATACTTTCAGTAGTGGTCTTCTGAGAAAATGTTGCATGAAGTATTTATTTATTTTATCTCTATCATACCACACAAATGCATGCCATCCCAATAGTAAGTCATGGCCTTCTAATTTTAATAACCTTGTGTTTTGCAAAGTAATCCATTATCTCACCCAGGCCAATGCAGCTGCTTTATAATAAAGAAGCCAATCTGACAAAACAAATCCAGCTCCTTCTTTTGCATCTTGCAAAGCTTTTAATTTGATTCTTGGTTTCTTGTTTTGCCATATGAATTGTGATACCAATTTATCAAGTTCTTTAAAATATTGTTGATTTTGAATAATTGGAATTGTTTGGAATAGAAAAATCAACTTTGGTAAGATATTCATTTTTATGGTGGCTATTCTTCCCATCAAGGATATCTGCAAATTTTTCCATTTCTCCAGATCGTTTTTAATTTCAGTTAAAAGTTTTGTATAGTTATCCTGTAATAGGGAACTACATCTGTTTGTTTATTTTATTCCTAAATATTTAACCTTCTTTTGAACTTCTATACCTGAAATTTCTTCCAGTTTGTGAATTTGTTCTTTAATATCATCTTTGTTTTATTAAAATTAATTTTCAGTCTAGCCACATGACCATATTCTTGCAATGTTTTCAAAAGTTGGGTCACACAATCTAGTGGGTTTTCTAAAATGAATACCAGGTCATTTGCAAAAGCTTGTAATTTATATTCTTCTTCTTTTATTTTCAGATCTCTAATCTGCATATCTTCTCTAATCATATTGTTTAATGTTTCCAATATAAAGTAAAAAGTAATGGGGAAAGTGGACATCCTTGTCTAGTGCCTTTTTGTATCTCAGTATTTTGTGATGAGTCCCCAGTGTTTAATATATATTGCTTTAACCATTGTATAAAATTCTTCTCCACATTGCCAAGTTAATAATTGTTCTAACATAAAATTTCAAATAACATTGTCAAAAGCTTTTTCAGCATCTAAAAAGGTTAAAGCCATCTGTTTCTCCGGGTGGGCTTCAAAATATTCAATTATATTTAATATAGTTCTTGCATTATTTCTGAGTTGTCTTTTTGGTAAAAAAAAACCCTGCTTGATCTTGATGAGTTATTTGTGTCGAAACTCTTTTCAGTCTTGTTGCCAGGATAGAGGCATAGGCTTTGTAGTCCACATTTAAGAAAGAGATTGGCCTATAATTTTTAATTTCTATCTCATCTGTATTTTGTTTTTTTTAGCTGAACTTGGGGGGATGTCAGGTAACCCTGCCATAAGATGGATGTAAGGGAAGGAGGGAGGGATGGACTGGCATTTCTCACTTTCTGGAATGTGGGGAGTGCATCAGGTTGTCTGGGAGAGCTCGATTTAGTGTGGCTATGGAGACTGTTATCTCACACGATGGCCTTGGGTTTCAGGCACTGTCTTGCTTTTCTTTTCCCGCCTGAGATATTCTGGCCGGCAGTAAATAATGTTTACAACTGCTTTTGCCACGCGCGCGCTGAGTAACCATTGGAGGGTAGGTTGGGGGGGGCATATTTGAACCCAGTATAACTTGGGGTGTCACGGGGTCCTCAGCATCACTGACAAAGCTTTGCTAATGTATCTCTGAGAATTGCTTTCAATAAATGCTATCTTCTTTATGAAGCCTGGTGTTTGACTGAGTTTCTGGAGAGCTTGACAGTAAGGAGGCAGGATCAATAAAATTAGCGCTCTCTACCTGGCACCATTGGTTGGAGGGGGCCAGGGGGCCCTTTGAGGTGTGGACTGATCATAAAAATCTCGTACTATTGTATAGTCCAAGGAATTTGAATGCTAAGCAACTTTGCTGGGCAGTTTTTTTTTCTGAGTTAAACTTTACGTTACACCACTTCCCAGGAAAGGCTAACTCCCTCGCTGATGCACTGTCCCGCCTACCTCAGCACGACAGCAAAAGGGAGGAGGTTCGCGACTTGATGTTCATGCCCTCTCAATTAGGAGGGGTGGTAGTTACACGCAACCAAGCCAAATCCCCACCCACCACTCCCCCTCCCTCCTGGGAGGAGAAGTTTGCCTCCGCCTTCTCTGACACTGATCGCCTAGCGTTGAATAAGGAAGGGGGGTATTGCAAGACCCGGGGGAATCTGGAGGAAAGGAGACAAATTATTCATCCCGCTCACACAACGGGGGAAGTGTTGGGGTGGGTCCATGGTTCCAAACTTGCGGGGCATACCGGATTTGTGAAATCTTTGCAATTGCTTCAGAGGCAATTTTGGTGGCCGGGAATGAGAAAAGATTTATCTTCATTTGTGCAAACGTGCCAGACTTGCCTCATGAGTAAACACCGGCCGGGGAAACCACCGGGACTGTTGCAACCACTACCAACCCCCTCCCAGCCGTGGGAGGTCATCTCCATGGACTTCATCACTGATTTACCGCCGAGTGGGGGAAAAACGGCAATTTGGGTGGTTGTAGACTTGTTTTCTAAACAGGCGCATTTCATCCCATTTAAATCAATCCCATCGGCTAGAAAGCTGGCCAAGGCATTCCTGCAACACATCGTAAGGCTTCATACTCTACCGTCAAAGGTCATATCCGATAGGGGGTCACAATTAGTTTCTACATTTTGGGGTGAATTGATGGCATTACTTGGGGTGGAGAGGGGGGTCAGCAGTGCATATCACCCGGAAACAGACGGGCAGACGGAGAGAGTCAATCAAACCCTGGAACAATATTTGAGGTGCTTCACCAATTTCCAACAAGACAATTGGGATTCTTTGCTACTGCTGGCAGAATTCTGCTATAATAACACGTCACTCCTCCACGGGAGTCTCGCCTTTCATGGCGGTTCATGGCTATGAGGCCCCTCCTCTCCCGTTCCTCTTACAACCGTCGCTGCCATCAGGAGAGGCTGGGGACTGGTGTAAACAACTGGAAACTGCTTGGCCCCTCCTTGCCCATACTTTGGAGGAAGCTAAGGCTGCGTATAAGGTGCAGGCTGATAAAAAGCGAGACAAGGGCTGGGAGCCCAAACCAGGAGACTTTGTTTATATTTCTACCCAGAATATCAAAGGATTGCAACCCAGCCGAAAATTGGGGTGGAAATATGTGGGGCCATATGAAATCAAACGGGTGCTCAACCCTGTGACAGTTGAACTTGTTTTGCCTAAGTCATTGAAATCTATTCATCCTGTGTTTCACCTTAGATTATTGCACCCGGCGCCTGGGAGAAGTCAATGGCGGCTGCAACACCTGACGCTGCCCCCCCTCATGGTGGGGGGGGAACCCCATTTCGAAGTAGCTGAAATCCTGGACTCCAAGCTGTCTCGCAACCACTTGTATTATCTCATTGAGTGGGTTGATTTTGGCCTGGAACACAGAGAATGGGTTCGAGCTGATCATGTGAATGCCCCTAGATTGATTTGCAGATTTCATAAGCTCTACCCCCACAAGCCTAGGGAGGGGTCAGTTATCGGAGGGGCAGAATGTCAGGTAACCCTGCCATAAGATGGATGTAAGGGAAGGAGGGAGGAATGGACTGGCATTTCTCACTTTCTGGAATGTGGGGAGTGCATCAGGTTGTCTGGGAGAGCTCGATTTAGTGTGGCTATGGAGACCGTTATCTCACACGATGGCCTTGGGTTTCAGGCACTGTCTTGCTTTTCTTTTCCTGCCTGAGATATTCTGGCCGGCAGTAAATAATGTCTGCAACTGCTTTTGCCGCCCGCGCACTGAGTAGCCATTGGAGGGTAGGTTGGGGGGGGGGGCATATTTGAACCCAGTATAACTTGGGGTGTCACGGGGTCCTCAGCATCACTGACAAAGCTTTGCTAATGTATCTCTGAGAATTGCTTTCAATAAACGCTATCTTCTTTATGAAGCCTGGTGTTTGACTGAGTTTCTGGAGAACTTGACAGGGGATAACAGTCTTCAGGCTCTGATGCTTACCACAGGGACCCAGATGCTTCTGGAGGAGAGACTGGGAGCCTCTTCCCTGATTCCTTCAGAGTCCAGCAGACCTTCTGAGGAGAGGGAGAAGGAGAGGCTGGAGATGGGTGTCTGTCCCAAGTCCTTTATAGGAGGTGTGGTAATGTCCAAGCTGCTAGTCAGCGTGTGTACCCCTATTCCTTCATGGTCTGGAAACATTTCCAGAGGATGGAAGATCCCCATTTGGCACAGTGCCAGCTGTTTAGGGCTAGGATCAGTTAAGAGAAAGACCTGGGTCATCTCTTGAAAACTGGACTCATGAACCAATTTGCAGAAGCAACAACAGGTGGTATTTTTTGGGGGATAGAGAGGCTGGTGGATTGGCTGTGTAGCCCCAGCAAGCCAAGAGGGAAGTCACTCCATGGTCCCATCTGGTGGTCTGCCTTCCAGGTCTCCTGTAGGAAAGGGACATCAAGCATCTCTGACAGATGTTTGGTGCAGCTGCCACTAGTGTGCCATAGGGCAGGCAGAAGTGGAGAGGGCAGAGGGCCACTCACCTCACTGGGGAAATGGCTGTAGACTGGCAGCACTTTTCTATTGTTTTTTTTAAATGTATTTTTTGTGTGTGTGTTTTGTGTGCTTGCCTGGGAGTCATGGTGACTTCTGCTGACCCTTACTGGGGGCTTGGACTTTTTCAGAGACATGGCTTGAGTAGCTGGCCTCTGCATCCCGCCTCTGGTACTCTTTGGAGGTTTCCCTTCCAAGTGCTTGCCAGGGTCAGCCGTGCTTAGCTTCTGAGATCTGATAAGATCAGGCTTGCCTGGGCTGTCCAGGTCAGGGCTCACTTTTCTATTGTTGATGTGTTCTGCAGGGTGCTCAGAGATGCCTATCCCTGGTACATGATCCCTGCTAATGCCAGGACTGCGAATAGGACCATACTGCTCTTCCTGGTTAGAACTGCCAGGGACCATGTGAAGGCTCAGCTGGCCCATGCTTCTGGATATCCATGCATTTCACATCCAACATTTGGACATGCCCTCAGTTGCAGCACCTGCACCTCTTGCTGACTGCACACTGGTGACAACACAAGGCCTTTCTGGGTAGAGGTGGAGCAACAAGCACTAGGCAGGGTGAGATAGGATGCCATACACATAACAGTCAACATTTCTGCCACCATTGAGAGGCCTTCAAAAGCATTCATGGGTTGGCAGGGTTATGTTCATGGCTACATGGTGACTGATGGCAGCTCAAATATTAGGGCAGTGGCCATGGGCCTGAAGCACTTCTACTACACAGTCCACCTCCTTCACCTGGTGGTGAGGGATGCTCTGCTCTGGTTTGGGTTCTGCACAGAATTCCAGATCTTATGTTGTGACTTGTGATATCCAGGGTTTGTTCCAGAACTGCTAGAATATCACAAGTCACTTCTCAAGCAGTGTGAAGGCTACCCATCTATTGAACTAGAAACAAATGGACAGGGCAGGACAGCAGCAGAGCCTGATTAGCAATGTCAGCTCTTTCTGGAAATCTACTTGTGCCAAGATAAAGCTTTTGGTAGAGCAGAACACCACCCCGGCCAAGATGGCATCAGAGGTCCACATTCTGCAGGTACAGAGACCATTCAGCAATGAGGAATGGCTGACTCTCTTCCAGATGGTGGAGGCCCTTAAGCCCTTTACCATCACCAATGTGATGTTGTCTGACACAGCAAGCCTGGGTCTTGTCATTGCCTTGATCCAAAGACTTCAGGGGAAGATGGCTACTTTCTGGACTCAGGTGCAGGACGTGTAGACATTATTCCAGCAGTGAGCATGCTGGTGCAGAGGCTGCAAGAGGGCATCAAGTCCCACCTGGAACCTCTCACCAAGCAGAAGCTCTTTGTGTTGCTGAACATGGGTGACCCATGCATCAAGAATAGCATCGCCAAGCATGCCAGACAGCTCATTCACTGGACAGTTGTGCTCTCTTGGCAGGTGTAGCAGATGCAGAACTAAAAAAGCATGCTACCTTGAGGAGAAGAGGGAGAATGCGGCTCTGCTGCTTTTTACCTCCTCCTCTTCTGGGCAGGATCCCCCAGACCCACAGCTGAGAGGGCCATGGTGATGAAGGCCATTAGGGAGGCAGTTGCTGCGTGAGCAGCAGGTGCAATGATAAAGGACTACCTATCTGAGCCCAAAGAGTTGCATGCCACTGGCCCATTGAGACAGTATGGCTGGAGCTCTCTCTTGTGGCTCAGAATCTCCTCTCATGCAGAGCGAGCATTGATGGGTGACACTGTCAGTGCACGCCGGTCATGTCTGCTCCCCTAGAGGACTCAGCAACTGGTGTTCCTGATGATCACCTTGCCATTCTTCAACTACCCAGTCCCAGACTTTGAGAGTGAAATCAGCACATGCTTGTGCCTGCATCCTCTCAGTCAGTGCTGGAAAGTCAGGAGAAAATGCTCTTCCTCAAGAACATAAGAGAAGCCAATGTTGAATCAGGCCAATGGCCCATCTAGTCCAACACTCTGTCACACAGCGGCCAAAATATACCAGGTGCCATTAGGAGGTCCAGCAGTGGGGCCAGGACACTAGAAGCCCTCCCACTGCTGCCCCCTGCAGCACCAAGAATAGAGTGCATCACCTGCCCCAGACTGAGAGTTCCCATCTATACCCTGTGGCTAATAGCCACTGATGGACTTCTGCTCCATATGTTTATCTAATTTCCTCTTGAAACTCTCCATGCTTGTAGCTGCCACCACCTCCTGTGGCAGTGAATTCCATGTGTTAATCACTCTTTGGGTGAAGAAGTATTTCCTTTTATCTGTTCTAACCCGACTGCTCAGCAATTTCATGGAGTGCCCACGAGTTCTTGTATTCTGAGAAAGGGAGAAAAGTACTTCTTTCTCAACCTGCTCAATCCCATTCATAATCTTATAAACCTCAATCATGTCACCCCTCAGCCGTCATTTCTCCAAGCTAAAGAGCCCCAAGCATTTTAACCTTTCTTCATAGGGAAGGTGTTCCAACCCTTTTATCATTCTAGTCGCCCTTCTCTGCACTTTTTCCAATGCTATAATATCCTTTTTGAGATGTGGTGACCAGAACTGTACACAATATTCCAAATGAGGTCACATCAATGATTTATACAGGGGCATGATGATACTGGCTGATTTGTTTTCAATTCCCTTCCTAATAATCCCCAGCATAGCGTTGGCCTTCTTTATTGCAGCTACACACTGTCTAGACATTTTCACTGAGTTATCTACTATGACTCCAAGATCTCTCTCTTGGTCCGTCTCTGCCAGATCAGACCCCATCAACGTGTATTTATATTTAGGATTTTTGACTCCAATGTGCATCACTTGGCACTTGGCCACATTGAACCCCATTTGCCACGTTGACGCCCACTCCCCTATCCTCGACAGATCCCTTTGGAGTGCCTCACAATCCTCCCTGGTTTTCACCACCCGGAACAACTTCGTGTCATCTGCAAATTTAGCCACTTCACTGCTTACTCCCAATTCCAAATCATTACTAAACAAGTTAAAAAGCATCGGACCGAGTACTGATCCCTGTGGTACCCCACTGCTTACCACCCTCCACTGAGAAAGTTTCCCATTTATACTCACTCTCTGTTTTCTATTTATAAGCCAGTTTTTGATCCACAAGAGGACTTGTCCTTTTATCCCATGACTATTGAGCTTACTTAGGAGCCTTTGATGAGGAACTGTATCAAAACCTGTCCGGAAGTCGAGGTAAATAATATCTATTGGGTCCCCCTTGTCCACATGTTTGTTCACTCCCTCAAAAAACACTAACAGGTTAGTGAGACAAGATCTTCCCTTACAGCTTAAACTGCAGAAACAGCAAGAAACAGCAGGGAAGTCACCCGGTCTTATTGGAACTACATAAAATCCAGTTTCCAAATTATGTTCTTAAAAAAACCCCTAAACAAGCCAATCAGCCATTAACTGAGCCATAGTTGCTGCTTGGCATGGGGGAATGCTTGTGGGACTCAGCATCTCTTGGCACAATTCTGTGCAAAAAATTAAATATGGTTAAAAATATTGTTCTTGCTATTGTCATAAAGAAAAAACCCAAAAATATCATAGGAACAAGAGATCACAGAATCATACAGTTGGAAGTGACCTCCAGGGTCATCTAGTCCAACTCCCTGCACAATGTGGGAAATTCACAAATACATAAGAACATAAGAGAAGCCAATGTTGAATCAGGCCAGTGGCCCATCTAGTCCAACACTCTGTCACACAGCGGCCAAAATATACCAGGTGCCATCAGGAGGTCCAGCAGTGGGGCCAGGGCACCAGAAGCCCTCCCACTGCTGCCCCCTCCAGCACCAAGAATAGAGTGCATCACCTGCCCCAGACTGAGAGTTCCCATCTATACTCTGTGGCTAATAGCCACTGGTGGACTTCTGCTCCATATGTTTATCTAATTTCCTCTTGAAACTGTCCATGCTTGCAGCTGCCACGACCTCCTGTGGCAGTGAATTCCATATGTTAATCACTCTTTGGGTGAAGAAGTATTTCCTTTTATCTGTTCTAACCCGACTGCTCAGCAATTTCATAGAGTGCCCACGAGTTCTTGTATTGTGAGAAAGGGAGAAAAGTACTTCTTTCTCAACCTGCTCAATCCCATTCATAATCTTATAAACCTCGATCATGTCACCTCTCAGCCGTCGTTTCTCCAAGCTAAAGAGCCCCAAGCATTTTAACCTTTCTTCATAGGGAAGGTGTTCCAACCCTTTTATCATTCTAGTTGCCCTTCTCTGCACTTTTTCCAATGCTATAATATCCTTTTTGAGATGTGGTGACCAGAACTGTACACAGTATTCCAAATGAGGTCGCACCAATGATTTATACAGGGACATGATGATACTGGCTGATTTGTTATCAATTCCCTTCCTAATAATCCCCAGCATAGCGTTGGCCTTCTTTATTGCAGCTACACATTGTGTAGACATTTTCAGTGAGTTATCCACTACGACTCCAAGATCTCTCTCTTGGTCCGTCTCTGCCAGATCAGACCCCATCAACTTGTATTTATATTTAGGATTTTTGGCTCCAATGTGCATCACTTTGCACTTGGCCACATTGAACCCCATTTGCCACGTTGACGCCCACTCACCCATCCTCAACAGATCCCTTTGGAGTGCCTCACAATCCTCCCTGGTTTTCACCACCCTGAACAACTTCGTGTCATCTGCAAATTTAGCCACATCACTGCTTACTCCCAATTCCAAATCATTACTAAACAAGTTAAAAAGCATCGGACCGAGTACTGATCCCTGTGGTACCCCACTGCTTACCACCCTCCACTGAGAAAGTTTCCCATTTATACTCACTCTCTGTTTTCTATTTATAAGCCAGTTTTTGATCCACAAGAGGACTTGTCCTTTTATCCCATGACTATTGAGCTTACTTAGGAGCCTTTGATGAGGAACTGTATCAAAAGCTTTCTGGAAGTCAAGGTAAATAATATCTATTGGGTCCCCCTTGTCCACATGTTTGTTCACTCCCTCAAAAAACACTAACAGGTTAGTGAGACAAGATCTTCCCTTACAGAACCCATGCTGAGTCTGCCTCAATAGTTTTTGTTCATCAATGTGCCTACTAATTCTTTCCTTAATAACAGTTTCCACCAACTTACCCGGTATCGATGTCAGACTGACTGGCCTGTAATTTCCCGGATCTCCCCTGGAGCCCTTTTTAAAGATGGGAGTGACATTAGCTACCTTCCAGTCATCAGGAATGGAGGCAGATTTTAAAGAAAGATTACATATTTTTGTCAGGAGATCCACAAGTTCACATTTGAGTTCTTTCAGAACTCTCGGATGAATGCCTTCCGGGCCTGGTGATTTATTAGTTTTTAAATTGTCCATCAGTCGGAGGACTTCCTCTCTTGTTACCGCAATCTGATTCAGGTCTTTCAAACCCCCTCCCGAAATCGGTGCTTCTGGAGTGGGCAAACACTTCTCTTCCACAGTAAAGACAGAGGCAAAAAATGCATTCAGCTTCTCAGCCATTTCCCTATCATCCTTCACTACTCCTTTTACCCCTTGGTCATCCAAGGGCCCCACTGCCTCCCTGGCTGGCTTCCTACTTCTAATGTATTTGAAGAAAGTTTTATTGTTGGTCTTTATGTTTTTTGCGATATGCTCCTCATATTCCCTTTTTGCTTGCCTGATCACAGACTTGCATTTTATTTGCCATAGTCTGTGTTCCCTTTTATCAACCTCACTAAGACTAGCTTTCCACCGCTTAAAGGAATCCTTCTTACCTTTTACAGCTTCCATTACTTTATTTGTTAATACCTCCCCCCCCCTACCCCCGGTGGCTGCTGTTTCACACCTAGAAGATAGCAAAAAAAACCCCTCCAGGATCCCTGGCCAAACTGGCCTGGAGAAAGATTGCTACCTGACCCCAAAGTGCAAACAGCATTTCCCTGGGCGTGTAAGAAAGGGCCACAAGAACTAAGCACTGATGCAACCCTTCCTGCCTTCCCTCTCATGATCTGCCTAAGTTCACAGAATCAACATTGCTGTCAGGTGGCCATCTAGCCTGTGTTTGAAAAACCTCCAAAGAAGGAGAGCCCACCACCTCCTGAGGAAGCCTGTTCTGCTGAGGAACCACTCTGTCAGGAAGTTCTTCCTAATGTTTAGCTGAAAACTCTTCTGATTTAATTTCAACTCATTGGTTCTGGTCTGACATTCTGGGACAACAGAAAATAACTCCATACCATCCTATATATGACAGCCCTTCAAGTGCTTGAAAATGGTTATTATATCACCTCTCAGTCATCTCCTCTCTAGGCTAAACATACCCAGCTTCTTCAACCTTTCCTTACAGGACTTGGTCTCCAGACCCCACACCATCTTTGTTGCCCTCCTCTGGACATATTGCAGCTTGTCTACATCCTTCTTAAATTGTGGTGCCCAAAACTGAACAAAATACTCTAGGTGAAGTCTAACCAGAGCAGAGTAGATGTTAGGAAAGTAGATGAATATGTCAATTAAAGCAAGCAGAACCCACATAAACATCTAAAATGAAGTTCACACATGCTGTATCGGTGTTGCTTCTTCTTTTAAGTGTGGGAGGGTACAGCCTTATCAGTGATGAAGGGTAGCTGCAACTTCTGAGACTCCTTTGCAAGTTAGTGATAGTATAGGCTGCAGACTGTAGAGAGAGAGAACTTGGTTGCCCCAAACTTCTCCTCCAGCTTGCTTTCTTGAGGCATTCTTTGGGGAAGTGATATTAGGGTATGTCTGTGTTTTGCCAGGTCTGGCTGGCTACCTTGGTACTGGCTTGCCAGATTGGCTTGAATTCTCTGGTTTGATGCTGGTTCTGTTTGCATTTGGAAAGATCCTTTTGCAAGTTTATTTGTTTGCCATTAATTTACACCTATGTGCAAATGTCATTCCACAGTGATCACTATGTATGTATGACTTACAGCCCAAAGGCTTGACAAAGACAACAAAAGGCAAGATAAAGTGACTAAATTATCCAGTACTGCACACTATTTCCCCATTTTGTGTGCTATATTTACAAAGGAAAAGAAACACAAGAGCACACTTCAATGGACTGCAAAATGTAACTTAAACAGTGGTTATAAAGATTATGGAGTTGATGAAAAGCATATGCTCGGAAACACATGTTTTCATGAGAAAATGTACAACTTAATTAAAGCTTGCTTGAAGCCTGAAGGTTATGACATCCTTTGGTGTCCAGAGT
Source organism: Gekko gecko (assembly GCA_029375565.1). Classification (NCBI taxonomy): domain Eukaryota; kingdom Metazoa; phylum Chordata; class Lepidosauria; order Squamata; family Gekkonidae; genus Gekko; species Gekko gecko. Next base: position 61,638,604 of record JAPDNY010000001.1, on the reverse strand, counting down.
TTTAACATGACAAAATGTACAGGCATTTCCCTATTTAGGAATGAAGATCAAGCTCATGAAAAAAGAAACCCCCAAATAGTTTGTGGCTGAATATATTCTGCACCAATGTTAGCAGGTGTGGTGAACCTGGCAGAATACACAAATCTGTTTTAACTCTTAAAGAGCCTTATTTCACCAGAAATCATCCAGGAAAAGTGTACTTAGAAGTGTATCTCTGCAGTGCGACTAAATTATTTGTCACTATGCCCAAAGCCCATGTCCTCACCTCTTACCATTATTCAACTGCTTCTTGTCAAAGGAATCCTGAAATTTGGAAACAATTGGTGGAAGTGTAGGTATCCAAAAAAATTTGGAAGAAACATATTCAGGAAGCATGGAATTTGGGATCCCTTAGAACAGAGCTAAAATTGTTTGGTGTGCCCCCACACTGGTAATGAAAGTTTCCACATGTCACACACACAGCCATGTATGAAGGGAGTACTTTGCTACCATCATGCTGCCATGTCCAGCCAGATCCACAAGACTTAGAAACAGCAAGAAATTCAGGACTCAATTTTAGACACATCAGGTATATTATACTGAAAAGTCCTATTTTCAATTTTATTTTTTCTCAGCAACACATTATTTAATACAGTATCTCACAGTGACAACAACTAGTGTATAAAAAAGCTAATCTTCATCTGATGAATGTTCTTCTTGTTTTTTCCGTAGTTTGTCTGAGTAGAATTTGAAGCTCTCCTGTAAGGGAATGAAGGTAAAGAGGAGGGTTGGAAAGAAGGCAAGTAACTATTTTTACTGTAAATACTAAAACCACAGCTCAAATCCCCCCGCTTCCCAAGCATCAGAATGTGAAACCTGTTCTCTGAGCACTGGCCTCAAAGAACAGAATTGGTACCCTGTTCCTAATCAGGAAGAACAATCATCACCCGGCCACTGCCCAAACATCCTTTTTGTTAGCGACTGATCTAAACAATACTACATCTCCCATAAATGTGCATCTGGCGTGCATTTCCTTCTGAATACACCATAAACATATTTACTATTTTAGCTCATTCATGCACCTAAATGAAAAGTGAGATTTCTGACTACCAGAGAAAATAAACTGTCTCCAAAACAGGTTTTAGATAATCCTAGCTCAAAAATAAACAAACAAACAAACACACACACACTCACACTAATTAACCCTACTAATTACATCTTCAGTCCCTGTTTTTGTAGACTCTCATCCTAAGTAATGGACTAATGCTTTATATGCAATTATTTCCCTCAATTAGGCAGAGTTTACCGAGGGGCTACAGTATGTGTGTCTGTTGGCAAAATCATTAAGGTAAGTCAAGCTGCCTGAGAAAATTAGTTCTTATGTTTTACATTTCTGTCCTATAAATGCTATTTTTTGGGGAGGGGGAACCTTTTGCCTTTAAAAACTAGCAATTAGCTGACACCTAAACCTATTCTGAAATGCTGGCGATAAAACACTGCAAGGATGCTGGATAAACTCACACTTCAACACGAATGCTGAATAATGATCTTGTACTTTGAACACAGGAGCCCCCAAAGGTTTCCTTCACCTACCAGTCTCATCTAATGCCAGATTACTACAATGCCTACCAACCCACTCTGTGCTTCATTTGCCGGCTCCTCTGAGGGTTCTCTGTGAAGCCTTAATCCCAGCATAATTAAGTATGCTGCTAGTTGTCTTAACACACACACACTCACACAAGTCTGCAGAGGTATTTCATTTGAAAATTGGTAAACACTCACAGGGGGCTCCGTGAAAGGAACAGGCTCTCCAGCATCCTTCAGGAGGACGGCCAAACGTTTCAAGAACAACTCGTCTGGGTGCAATTCCTCTGCTTTCATTTTCTCATATACAGCTTTTGCTGAAGCAACATCCTTATCTAATGCTAAGGAGAAAGGAAAAAGGAAAAAATTGCAGGAGAGATTTAACGTAAGAATGTATTATGCCAGAAATTCCTAGCCATTCAATTTAGGGCTCATGCATATGGTTTGCAAGAAGCTAACAGGCTTAAGTTTGTTACTCTATAGTAATAGCTAATTAAAAAATTCTTGGATTAAGTAGATCTGAAGTAGGGATGCAGGAGTTAATCGAATAATTGTTGTGAATAAATGAGGTGCAGCTTTAATTGCAGATTAAATTTGTCTCTTGAAGAATTATGAGGGCTGAAAAGTGGAGATGCCAAATTTGGGGACTCCTGAGGCACTTCTGCATTGCAGGTCTAAGAGATAAACTGACTTCCTTGTCCCTGTGCCAAGTCTGAAAAAAGATAGCAGGTTTCCCTTTCTATTATTACACTAAAGTAGCACTTGTAGCTACAATGGCTTTCTTTCTACTGGAAAGTATAAGCAAAAAGCCTAGGTAACTGAAAGAAACCTTACTTGGCTATCCGTCTTGGATTTCTTTCTCAAGCCAACTTTGGCTACGGTGAATTACTGTAAAAAGGAACACTCTATATTCCAAAGTCTGAAGAAAATATTAGACATAGTCTTTTCTTTAAGTGGCAGTTTTTAAAATGATGTTCTTGCCCTCCTCTTTCCTTAAAAAAGCCTCTTCCTTTTAGACTCGGAAGTAAATAAATTTAATTAGGTAAAAAAGATAGCCCTGACCTGGATAGCACAGGCTAGCCCAATCCTGGGTGCTAAGCAAGGGTTGCCCTGGTTAGTATTGCAATGGGAAGTCAAGAGTCATGACACTGAGGCAGGAATGGCAAACCATCTCTGAATGTCTCTTGTCTTGAAAACCCCACAGGGTTGCCATAAGTCAACTGTGACTTGGCGGCAAAAAAAAAGAAAGGATTAATAAAATAAAACCTGCTGACAGCCAGAATTGAAGGCTAGGGATGGAAAGAGCTGTTGAAAGCAAGTCAAAATAGGGAATCTCTCCAATGTGAAGTTTGGCTCCCTCATCAACAGGGTTCCTACTAACGTGCACCAGCTGGTGCCTGGAAGTGTGTGTGGGGGGAGCCAAATGGAGCACTCTGATGGGTGGACCCATCACGCTGCTCACTTTAAAGGGCAGGAAGCCATTTCAGCACTCCCTTTGGTCCCCCTCCCACCTGGAAGCAGGGGGAGCCCAACAGAACACTCAAATGGCTACCCGTCATCTATTTGCTTTCTTTCTACCACTCACCTTCCTTCCCCTCTCCCTCCCTCCTTCATTTTTGTATGTTTTTAAATGGAATTTTTAATTTTCCAAGAAAAATTAAGACTCAATCACAACTTTTATGCTTGTAGATTTTTTGGCTCACAAGATAGAATTTTTCTTCACAACAGTCAACAGTTTAGAAGGAACATTGCCCATCACTAGAACAGTCTTTCTTTGATAGCCAGTGTGATGTAATGGTTAGGAGCGTGGACTCTAATCTGGGAGAACTGGGTTTGATTGCCCAGTCCTCCACATGCAGCTGTTGGTGTGACCCTGGGTCAGTTATAAGCTCTTTCAGAGCTGTTCTTTCACAAGCAGTCAGAGAGAGCTCTCTCAGTTCCACCTACTTCACAGGGTGCCTGTAGTGAGGAGGGGAAGGAGACTGTAAGCCACCTTGAGACTCCTTTAGGTAGTGAAGGGTGGGGTATAAATCCAACCTCCCCCTCTTTCTCTTCTTCTTTTATTTGTTAGTTCTAAGCAGTGTCTATGGCCAGATTTCCAATGTTCATTTATTTATTGTATTTACAGCCCACATTTCTTCCCAATGGATATCCAAACTGATTTATATCATTTGCCTCCATTTTGTCCTCACAACAGGTAAGTTAGGCTGACTCTGCATGACTGACCCAAGGTTACCTAGCAAAATTCTACAGAGGAGTGGGGATTTAAACCTGGGTCCCAAATCTTACTCTAGCACTCTAGTGACTATACCACTTTGGCTCTCCTTTGAAGGCATTCCTTTGAATATACAATGGCCTGGTCAGAATTCCTTGTTGGGTTATTGAATGTCAAGTCATTTGTAAAAAGAAGATACAAAAGGCAAAAAAATCATATATAAATTAATTTGATTACCAAGCTTGGATTCAGACTTAAATTCCTAGTTTATCTGGTCATATATAATTATGAATTGTTTTTCCTGCAATAAAGAACTCAAAGCAATGTTCAAGAATCCTGGCATTGAAAGAAAAAAAAATCCTCTACTGATTCCCATCCCCCCCCCTCCCCGCAGCTCTCAAGCAGCAACCCTTATGGGATGTTTTTTCCTCTGTTTTTGTAATGAAAGGCAGAGTCACTAAACTGGTCTTAGCCTAAGACCTGGAAATCAACTGATTTACTTTTTCATTTACCTTTCTGATAGCTGCCTTCACAATAGAAAGTTACTTAACACTTTTCATAAGAAAAAATACAAAGCTTATTCTGCAGAGAGGTATATTGCAGACTCCTCCATTTGCCAAGGAAAAACTTCCCACTCACAGCTGCAAGTGGAAGAGTTTCTTTCGAACTGTGGGAGGCTTTAGAACCTGCACAAAGTGATGGTTTAATGAAGGTATAATAGAAATTCTTAACTTCCCATTTCTTTAAAATAGAAGTATCTATTGTATGAAAAAATCAAAAAAGGAAGATCTAATACTGAGATTATGTTTAATGGACCGCACAACTGAGACGTTTTCTTGGTATATTCTCGGCTAGGATTTAAAAAGAGCTCTCTTTCTCTCTCAGTCCCCCCTCTCCCCAAATACCCCGGACATAGCCCCAGAGGTTTACATCTCTGGTGACAAGCAGAATGAGAGACCACATGATTTCTGACTTGTAGGCAGCCTATCTTTGCAGCTCACTTTCCTGCAACATATTCACCTTTCATACTTCAGAAAAACTGGTCACAAAAATATTATCTGAAAAACGGTTTCAAAAGGTCTGCAGTGGAACAGCTACATGAGAGTCCCATAGCACCTCAGAGACCAGCAGAAAATTGGGGGGGGGGGGAGTGTGAGCTTTTGCAATCTGACGAAGGGAACTTTGACTCTCCAAAGCTCATACCCTGAAAATCTTGTTGGTCTCTAAGGTGCTACTGAGGACTTGAATCTAGCTGTTCTGTCTTAAAAGTAGAAACACTGCCTTCCCTTTAACAATGTCTGAGTTCACATAAACCTCCTGCAGCAGAGAATTAGGTCTGAAAAAAATAAGAACATTGCTAATTAATATAACTTTAGGTTTCTAAAGATGGTAATGAAATTTCTTAACACGTATACACAACTTATTGGGACATCTTCACTTCCAAAGGGAAATATGTACTTGGTAACGGTCATAGCTTTGCATGTGCCCTTGATATTGCACTGTTGATACTGCACTGTGGATGTCTGAATGAGGTATTTCCTGGCCACCTGAGCAATCCCACCCTCTTCCAGGGGACAGGCGGGGGGGGGGGGATGTGACATTCAGATGCAACCTGTAGAATCAGAGGCACATGAGAGTATCAACAGCTAACACCTCATTAAGAAAAATCAGTTTGTGGCTAAAGGCAGGCATTTAAAACCTGCGCAAAATAAACAGTGTAGTCTGAAACTGATGTATTCAAATGTGAGCTAAAAATACATGGCATACTATGAAGCTTTATATGACAGATGACTGTTCACATAGTTTAATATTATTTCCTTTAACTTCCAAGGCCTTGTACAAAGGCCTTTCTCACATTCAATATCCTTCTCCCCCGCCATAAGTTTGTTAAAGTATTATTTTGTCTGGACCAAATAAACATCAGCTACAGTGCAGATTTCACCGGTGTTGTCTCTGAGCCATTAACAAGATATATAGGCTCTTAAATGCATATATTTCAAAGAAGAATCTTAAACCATGCATGGTGTTCTGAAAGACTTGAGATGTCCATGAAATTCCAAATTTAAATAAGCTATACCTTACCACAGCTTCTCATGAGAAGAGAGTATATATATTTCATATCTGGAAAGTCAGGAATCAGTTCTAACAATGTCTTGATTTTATGAACCTAGAAAAATTAAAAACATAGAAAGAGACTTTGGGTTTTCTATATAAATGGAGAAAGACGCCTTCATAAGAACCTGTGACAAGGAAGAATGTATTTTATTTTAGAAAATTTATATTCCATCTTTCTGTCATTAAAGTTATGCCCAATGCAGCTATGGTGGACAACTAGAAGTATGTGCAGGCAGGATCAGTGCTTTTAAATAGAGAACAAGAAACCAGACTCTTTGTTATGCTCCCATTCTTATGTTATATTAGTAATGTAAAAAGTAGTAACAATAATAAAAAATACTAACAATATCACTCACATGATCAACAACAGTTTCTTTGATCTAAGCCTCCAAACTACTACTAAGTTTGTGGGAGGCTATGACGGCTATTGTATAGGGCTATGAAGACAGGTTACTTAGAAGAAATTGGTCAGAAAAGCAGTATATAGATGTAGCACACATGCCGCTCTCAACTGTGACTTATTTAAGCAATTTAGAAAACCATCAAATCCATGAATAACAGAACATCACTCTTTAATGTAACCCTATGTACTTGGGAAGATGAAGACGTACATCACAACCCTCTAGAAAATACTATGGCTTGTTCAGCTCCTACTCTCAGGGCACCTTGCACAGGAGAACTTTTCAGTGGATTGTGTCCTTAATCTTTTTCTGACAAAAAGTGATTAAGAACATCTTATAAACTAAAGAAAAGCAAGTCTCATCTACATTTTGAAGCACAGTAATTCCATGTACTTTAATAGAATACCCTTTAACAAATATTTTATGCATTGTTTTCTGAAATGGGTTCTTTTAAGTAACAGTAATGTCTCTGTTTAAGAGAAGTCACATGATCTCAGTGGTCCACTTTTCTTATTAATACCTTCTTTTAAATAGATTGCTTGCTGCCAGAAATAGAACTGTTTGATTCTCTTAACTAGCCAAATCTTTCTTTATAAGAGTACATGTTGGATGGTACTGAAGGTGGCAGTCCTTGGATCATGGAACCATTTGCAATGTCTCAAAGGACAGGACAATTTACCTCATAATTTTATTTAAGCAGTTTCTATATGAATGCAAATTCCAATTCACGCTGTTTGATCAACAGCAACATGAAGTTCTCTGTGAGCTGTATACTCATTAAAATCCAGAGATCCTCAATTTAAAAATTCTTATCAGAGTCACATACAAATATTTTTCCTGTGCTCCACCTTTTAGGAGGTGGGAATTGTACAAGTACAGAGCTAGGCTCTCTCTGGATTACAACATGAAATGCCTTGTGATATTCATTTGATTTCTATACGCTTGACTGCTGAATGTCAAGTGAAATCCTCTCTCTTTAAATTGGCTTTCCCTCCTAAGTAATGGGATATTTTCTGCTGGTTTTTAACCTGGAAATGCATTTTTTTTACCTGGCTGTGCAATCTGGTTTATAGTGACAGTTTTATTGGTAACTATGAATGCTCTACTGATTTATTATTAGTAGCAGTGTATGACTTTTTTTACCATTTTTAGGTGTTGTCTCAGTAGAAAAATGGTCTGTAAATTCTCAAATGTATTTATTTACATTATTTACAATTTGCCTTTCTCTCTGGAACTCAAGGTCAATTCCACAGAATAAGTGTACCAAGGTATTAGTATAAAGGTAAAATAAACACATTCCTAAATTTGTTCTTTTGAAATATTGTGATTTCTAAAGCTGCTGTTACATTTTTTAGAACTTTATATAGAGCTGTGATTTTCTGTATCCAAGTAGATTCACTCCATGACATCACCTCTTTGCGTGTTGAAACACTCTACAGCCAATTCACAATTAACCCTGGCAGCCTGCTTGGAGATTGTGGATTTTAAGAGACGCTTGTAGTGAACTAGTAGTTGAAGTGGTTCTTCACAATCATAGCCTACAGCCTCAGAAACTACCATAAAGCATCTTTTCCCAATATCAGGCAAACAGACATCAATATAGTATCTTCTAGAGAGAGAGATGAGGGTGGGGGTGGTAATTTCTCAGCTGATTATCTCCCCCCCATGAGTCCCTGTAGGCGCTGACTCATTTTTCTGAAAACAAACCAAATCTCTGCAAGAAAAACAATGCCAAGGATTTATAGCACCACAACACAGAAGCTGATGAATCTGTCCTGCCTGTCATGGCCTGGCAGACATCATAGACATGCAAATACCATTATCAGAAGCCTTACTAAGGGTGGATTGTTGGTCAGTGCAAGAGAGCACCTGTGAATTTCTCAAGCAGGTTCCTCTGCAGGGAAGATACTGTATTTTTTTGTTTTTTAATATGGTAAGCAACCACCCCTGCATTAAATGCAGAAGGGGCCAATTTTAACATCTGAGCTCTTCAATCATTTTTAGTTATATTTGGAAGTATGTATGCCACTGATGAATAAGTTGCCCAGTTTGAATATACCAACTGTTTCCTCCCACAAATGTCACTGAATACAGTAAAGGAACTGAAAGCAAATAAACCAAAATAGGAACAGAATTACAAATAGTACACGTGCTATACATTGCTTTACACAGTGCTTACATTGTCTGATACATTTCACGGACTACAGACCAACCACTGTTTGAGGTGCATCATTTAATAACATATTCCATATGCTACACTGCCCCCAAGCTCCAAACTTATGAGTTTACTGAGTCATTAAAAATTTTGCTTTTCTTTCCTTTCTTGCTAGCTAAAATGCACTGTGTTAACATCTGTGCCCTGAATGCTAAATAGCCATAAATGCTGCTCAGAAGGCAAAATTAAGTGGAAGATGCTGGAAAGAACATACGAATTACATTAAAGCAGAAAAGTTCTTCTACCTGTCCTGGTTGCCGGGATGCCTGAGTAATGAAACCCACCAGATTCTTCTCTTGTTCACTTATTGCACTGCATCTCTTTTAGAATGAAAGAGGGAGGAGGAAGAGAGAAAATTAAATGAGCAAAAGCAACTGTAGTCTCTTGATAAATAAAACTAGCTAAGGTGAAAACTTCCAATTAGAAAGGTTCACAAAAACCAGTAATATATCATTATTACCAAAGGCCATAATCGTCGACCACTTATTAAAAACCTGCAGAAAAGGAAAACAAATGGTGTGGTATGCCAATTTTTTCTCCCTTTTTTTGCTCCCTGGCAAATGCTGTCCTTGGCACAGTAAGCATTAGGTTTGCTGAGGTGGGGGGAGGAATGGAAAATGAAAAAATGCTTTAACATCCCACAGAAAAAGAGATTTAGGACTGTAAAAGAAAGGAAGGGGGGGGAGAACACTATTCCTCTCCAATTATTCTGCCAAGCATTCACAAGTGAGCTAGGGATCATAAGGTTAATTATACATTTAATAAGGTGTCAGGGAGATAACTGCTCGTTTCTTTATAAAAATTAAAATGTACAAAGCAAGTTCTCTTTAAAGTATAATTACCTACACTTATGCATACAAAAGGACTGATTTCAATCTCTCTATTTTATAAAAGGCTTTCTCTGCAACAGACAGCCAGTGCTCAAGAGACAAAAGTTAAACTTAAAAAAAGTTTGTGACAGACCCAGTAAATCAAGTGTCTATCCCATCCTCAGAAATAATAACAATAAAAAAATCAAGTATGCTATATAATATTTTAGTTTATTGCTTCAAAGTGTCATTTTTGAAAAAAGTGCACTCTTAAATAAAAAAAAATAACTTTCTCACAGTAAAAGCAAATTCTAGTTTGTAGAACATGTAAACACACAAGTGGCACAGTGAATTATTTTATGAGCTGATATTGCAGACATCTGTGAATAAAAACTAATTCAATAAGCTATTAAGAATGAACAATGTATATAATGCTGCCTTGTCAAGTATTTGGAGATCTCAGTGAAAAGTTTATCATTGAAAGCATCACTCTTCAAATGAATGGTAGAAAAGGAAGCCAAGTTGAAATCCCTGTACTTTCATTCATTATTAAATTTCTATCCTGAGTCCCCTTCCCTGCCAAGCTGGAATAGTTATTAAGGCAAATAATTACTTTATGATAGATGCCTTCAAGAGATGCTCCGAAGAAACATGCAGTAGGGTTAATATGGCATTAGAAACAAAGAACTGTCAGCAGAAAGAGGACAGCTTGTCCAAGTTCATGCCATGCTGCAACAGGTAATTTCTAGGCAGTTATCATGTTTCTGCTTATGCAAGCCTTTCACAAGCCCTTGCAAAACCAGATCATCATATCTGGATTTAGTTTTAATTTTTTGATGCAATGCTCCAACAAAGATGTAAAACCACTCTTCCACGAACAGAAGGTCCCTTCTGCACACAGCATTTGCCATCCCTTCATTCCATGTTTGAAAGAAAGGGTTCATCACATATGCAAGAAATGGCTTAGCCATCCTTCTTTGAACATTAACATGAACCAATTTATGATGTGAGGTCACAAAATCTTATCTATCTCTACCTCAAAAACAGCCCCCCAAAGCCCCCTGGATCGACTCTCCATTACAGCCAAGGGGGCCATCAACTATAATGGTCCCTATAGGGTATAATGGAGCTGGAAAAATTCGGCAATCCCAAATATTTCCTGAATCCAGTATCATACCAATATTGAACCCCCATAATACCTATTTTTTGTGCACACCCCTATCAGACAGTGAAGCTTCAGTGCTCTGTATAGCTCCCTGTACCGCTCCCTGTACCTCTCCCTTGACTAGGTGTAGGTTAAATCAAGTTAACTAATCATTATGTGAAAATCATGTTGACATTTCAGACTTTGTATAAATTGCAAACATAGGTTACACATGATGCAGAACTGTGACTTTTTAAAAACAGTCTTGCTTAGAGTCTCTATTTTTCCTAAATAATAACATTTAACATTTTACTATAGCATGGGTATATCACAGAGGCATAGTCCAAGGACTTGGACATGCTCAGTGAAAGTACTGTAAAGAGTGGCACAGCCCGTGTACTTCACCATAATCAGTTTTATTTATTTAAAATGAAATATTTCTAAATCAGCCTTTCTCCTTATGTAGTTGATACCCAGGGTGGGTAAGAATGTAGGAAAAATAAGACAAAACACACCTGGAATTAAACAAAACCAAATGAATATTATACTGCCATGATCACAATACATGTAGGGTGAAGTAGTCCTTGAAATATGTGGGTCCCCAGCTGTGAAAGAACTCTAAAAGCTAAGTACCAGTATCCCAAACTGCACTCAGAAACAGAGTGGCAGCAAGCAAAAAGACCTCAGAACTGGTCATTTGCTCTCAGATAATAAATGGGGAGCTGCGTTTTGAACCAAATGAAGTTTCTGAGTTGTTTTCCAGGGTAGCTCCACAAAAAGCTTGTTATAATAATCAAGCCTTAGTTACTGTAGTATGGTAAGATCAGTGGCCTTTAGAAAAGCAACAAACTTCCAAGTTGTGTGCAACTGAAATGAGGTACTATAAAACAGTGCTGCCATGAAACCCAGAGGGCTGCTATTTAAAAAGCCCCAAGTTTGGGAGTGTGCAACTAGTTGCAAAGTTCTTTGGATCCCAGACTAGATTCAGGCCTTGACCTACCCCCACAGACTCAGGGATGCTTACTTCAGTTTCCTCAAGTCATACATTCTGTACCAAATGGGTCACAACAATTTGCAGGAAAACAAGTACTGATTCCTTTCTGCTCACTAGTTTGTTTTGCAAATTACAGCTTTTCTGCAATGCATACTTTGCTTAGTACCATTCATCTCCCACCCACAATTACCAGCTAAAATAGCTAGATTTGAGTCCAGTAGCACTTTAGAAACCAACAAGAGTTGGGGAGTATGAGCTTTTGAGAGAGAACTCTCCTTGCCAGGTACCCTGAAAATCCTGTTGGTCTCTAAGGTGGCACTGGACTCAAGTCTAGCAGTTCTACTGCAGACCGACAAGGCTACCTTCTGAAAAAATTACCAGATAGTTACTTCTAATTCCCTTTACCATTTCTAAGCTAAGTAAACCAGGTTTTTATTATGTAATAATTAAGTTTGCAGAGCCCATATAAAAATAACCCATACAGTTAGAGTGCAAGGCGACAACCTAAGCACTGAATATATAGTTCACTTAATTATATATGCAGCAGACATGGATCAAATTCACCACTGCCAATTCCCCCCCCTCCCTCAGATGCCACAAAACCTTCTGATGACTAAAGAGAGGGTTTTTCTTTCCTCTTACCCTTTAACATACTTAGCAGTTAAGCAAGAACATAAGTGAATGTAGCACTATTTACTATCAGAAATTGGTAACAGGCCTCAATTTGACACAGGGAGTCTACACAAAAGCAGCAATCTGCAGGATCACTGTGATTGTTTGACTGCCACCTGCTGGGAAAAGACTTCCCGTCGGAGCCTGTTTGTGTATGCTGCCAATGGCAGCTCTTATCACCCATGGTTCATTCTGCATATTTCTCAGCTTTATATTTAGCACCGTTAAAGTAGCATGAATGCCATTGTCTCATTCACTGATGATAGCCAGTATTAAAAGTTGGAAAAACTGAGGACCACCAGAGATCTGCATTTGTCAGAATGTGTCAGTGCCACACAACTAAGTAGAAAGCAAATGCAGCTTCTACTAACAATACTAATGATAATAAGCCTTCAGTGGTACTCAGAGAAGGTGTTTGGCTATTCAAAATATGCTGTTATGGAATGAAAGGAAAAAAACATTTATTTAAAAAATAGTTTCCAGTTAAGATTTATGCCATTTATCTTCAGCTTTTCAGCCAAAAATCGGCCTCAAATTGTTTATGACAATTAAAATCTATTGCAATAAATGCAGCTATGTCTTATCTCACTTTGGCCATCTTTTATTCTTGGCTTTTTTCCCTCCCACCTACTCTAGAGCACAGTCTGTTTCCTCTAGGATGCAGAAAACAGAATGGGTGGTGGGTGGGGTACTGGAACCAAGACATTTACAGAATTATTTCATTCAAGATGTTGAGAGAGGGAGAATGTTCTGCAAAGAGAAATACAGTTCAAAAGCCCCGGCTGGATACTACCCTTATAGCCATTATTCCTGTAGTTCGGGACATTTCACATTAGATTAAAAGCAAAGCAATTGCTCCCTCCCCAAACCAATACAACTCTGCCATGCATCGTATTCCTCTAGAATTCCCAATCTGTAGCCCAGGTTATGCGGATGCAATTCAAGATCAGTAACTTCAGTATGCTCTGTACATGGTCTTTGAGCATATGTCTACATTTAAGAATACATCAAGTTACTTTTGATAAGCTCAGAGCATTGTTAGTATTCTGGTATATTATTACCTCTAGTAGAAATCTGGCATCATCTACTCTTCCTGCACTGATATACTCAAGGAAAAGGTCTGTGACAGGCCTGTAAATTCCAAACTGATTAGCTAATCGTTCAGCCATGGCACTCACTGAAAAATAAATGATTGAAATAAAATGGACAGTTATAGAAGCAACAATCCCTTTGTTTTTAAAACACACCAATAACATATAGTGGTAATGAACAAGTAATTTCAATATCAGGTATGGCATTTAAGGCAGCTTGTTACAAAACCCATCATAATAAAGCAGTATCAGTTGTTGTTGTTCAGTCGCACAGTCGAGTCCGACTCTTCGCGACCCCATGGACCAGACCACGCCAGGCCCTCCTGTCCTCCGCCGTCCGCTGAAGTTTGCTCAATTTCATGTTCGTTGCATCGATGACACTGTCTAACCATCTCATCCTTTGCCGTCCCCTTCTTCTTTGACCTTCAATCTTTCCCAGCATCAGGGTCTTCTCCAGTGAATGCTCCCTTCTCATTTGGTGGCCAAAGTATTTGAGCTTCAGCTTCAGGATCTGGCCTTCCAGGGAACAGTCAGGGTTGATTTCTTTTAGGATTGACTGATTTGATCTCCTTGCAGTCCAAGGGACTCTCAAGAGTCTTCTCCAGCACCATAGTTCAAAAGAATCGATTCTTCGGCGCTCAGCCTTCCTTATAGTCCAACTCTCGCAGCCATACATTACTACGGGGAATACCATTGCTTTGACCATGTGGACTTTTGTTGGCAAGGTGATGTCTCTGCTTTTTATCATGCTGTTTAGGTTTGCCATCGCTTTCCTCCCAAGGAGCAGGCGTCTTTTAATTTCATGGCTGCAGTCACCATCTGCAGTGATCTGGGATCCTAGGAACGTGAAGTCTGTCACTACTTCTATGACTTCCTCTTCTATTTGCCAAGGAGTGATGGGCCCAGATGCCATGATCTTAGTTTTTTTGATGTTGAGCTTCAAGCCCACTTTTGCACTCTCCTCTTTCACCCTGAGGTCCTCTTCACTTTCTGCCATCAGAGTGGTATCGTCTGCATATCTGAGGTTATTGATCTTTTCCCCAGCAATCTTAACTCCAGCTTGTGATTCATCCAGGCCAGCATTTCGCATGATGTACTCTGCATATAAATTAAATAAGCAAGGTGACAATATACATCCTTGTCGTACTCCTTTTCCTATGCTAAGCCAATCAGTTGTTCCATATCCGGTTCTAACTGTTGCTTCTTGACCCTTATACAGGTTTCTCAGGAGACAGATGAGGTGGTCTGGTACTCCCATCTCTTTAAGAACCTGCCATAATTTATTGTGATCCACACAATCAAAGGCTTTAGCATAGTCAATGAAGCAGAAGTAGATGTTTTTCTGGTACTCTCTTGCTTTCTCCATAATCCAGCAAATGTTGGCAATTTGATCTCTAGTTCCTCTACCTCTTCGAAACCCAGCTTGTACTTCTAGCAGTTCTCTATCCACGTACTGTTGGAGCCTAGCTTGTAGGATTTTGAGCATGACCTTGCTAGCGTGTGAAATGAGTGCAATTGTGCGATAGTTTGAACATTCCTTGACGTTGCCCTTCTTTGGGATTGGAATGTAAACTGACCTTTTCCAATCCTGTGGCCACTGTTGTGTTTTCCAAATTTGTTGGCAAATTGAGTGCAGCACTTTAACAGCATCTTCTTTTAAGACTTTGAATAACTCAGCTGGGATACCATCACCTCCACTAGCTTTGTTGTTAGTAATGCTTTCTAAGGCCCATTTAACTTCACTTTCCAGGATGTCTGGCTCGAGGTCAGTGATTATACCATCGTGGTTGTCAAGGACGTCGAGGTCCTTCTTGTATAGTTCTTCTGTGTATTCTTGCCATCTTTTCCTAAACTCTTCTGCTTCTGTTAGGTCCCTACCGTTTTTGTCCTTTATCATGGCCATCTTTGCATGGAACGTTCCCTTGATTTCTCCAATTTTCTTGAAGAGATCTCTAGTCCTTCCCAATCTATTGTTTTCCTCTATTACTCTGCATTGTTCATTCAGGAAAGCCTCCTTATCTCTCCTTGCTGTTCTCTGGAAATCTGCATTCAGTTGGGCAAATCTTTCCTTTTCCCCATTGCCTTTAGCTTTCCTTCTTTCCTCTGCTATGTGTAAAGCCTCATCAGACAGCCACTTTGCTTTTTTGCATTTCTTTTTCTTTGGGATGGCAGTGAGTGCTGCCTCCTTTACAATGTCACGGACCTCTGTCCATAGTTCTTCAGGCACTCTGTCTATCAAATCTAGTCCCTTAAACCTATTCTTCACCTCTACTGTATATTCAAAACAAAACAAAACCCATCATAATAAAGCAGTATCAGTACAGCACACCAAAGAACAGGGGGAAAAACAGCATTTCTGACCAGCAACAGACAGCTAAACCATTTCACAAAAGCTCAACCAGCCAATTACAACAGAAAAAACTATACCAATTATTAACCCATCAAAAATAATTTTAAGAAATTAACAAAATTCCAAAAACTTTTGAAAAACAGGATGGACTTTGCTTGGAATCTAAAAATAATACAGAATGTCCATATGGATTTCCCTCAGTAGAGAGTTGTATAATTAGATGAAGCTATAGAAAACTGAAGCTTCTCTTTATAGAGAACACAAATAAGTAAAAATGTCAATTAACTTGTATCAGAATTAGAATAATAGAAATGGAAGGGACCTTGATGGTCATCTAGTCCAACCCCCTACACAATGCAGGAAATCCACAAATACCCCCTCCCCCATAACAATTGTGACTAAGTCACTTGGGGCAAGTAAGAATTGCCTTTAGAGGATGAGACAGGGAAGCTTTATAAAAGTTACTTATTTTGAAACTTATGTGGTCATAAATTATCAGCATAGTATGTGTGGGTAAGGATAGGCTAATAAACTGGAATGCATGGAACAGAGTCAGATTAGCAGAGCAGTCATGGAATCTACAACCACCAACCGAAGAAATAGGAGAAAAGACTGCCTCAAGAGAGGGAATGGAAGGTATCTCCAAGACCAGCCATGGCCACAGTTTGTTTTGGAGCCTACCACCTATGGGTACAAAAGTTCATCTCTATGGTCTTAGTAACAAGTAGGAAGAACGGTCTAAGTACCTGCTACCAGAGATCTTTTAACTGGATATTCCAGGAATGGAACCTGGGACTTACTGCATATAACCAATTCTTGTTGGCTAACTTACATCTCTCCAAAGCTGGTTCCACTTTTTCTTCAATCAACTTTCTAAAGACAAAGGCGATGCTTGAAATTGGCAGGTTGAACTCTCCAGAGGTAAAAAGAGACTCAAGGTATTCCATGGCACCATCAAGGTTATTACTGGAAGAGAAAAAGAAACATTGCACTGGTTTAGTTCCTAATCCTAAACCAATAAAACAGGTGCATTAATGTTTTATTTTATTACTACATTAATATTACACACAGTAGCAATGCTAAAAGTACCTAGGACTCCATTCATGCAGATATTGTCACAACACAAAGTGAAACAAATTTATGGCTGAGTGGGTAAAGTCAGCACTAACTCTTTTTCTTTTCAACCAAACTACGACCTGTTCTATGGCTGAATAACTCTGACATAAACGTTGCCTTTTTTCTTTCTTAGCAGAACAAAGATGACTGCTGGTTGGTTCTTTGAAACAGTAAAAGGGCAAAAACAAAACATCAAGAGATAGCACCTGAATAATTAATATAGAAGGACCCAAAGAGTATTTTTATAATATTAAATTAAATATTTTCTTGAATTTTTCATAGCTGTCTTTCTGGATGCAAACACAGCCATATCCAATGTGAGAAGTTTAACTGCTTTGTCTGCTACACACACTCTCTTTGGAGTTATGCACCATAAGAGAGGAATGCATAAGGAAGTACTGATGTCATAAGAAATAAACAGTATTGCCTTCAATAAAAGTTATATATACAAAAAAATCAGATGCAAAACATTTCTCATCGAATTAATATTTGAACAGTGACTGATACTTGTTACTGTTTTGTGATGAGTTTGGAGCTAACTGTTAATCCACAGAGGTATCTGAACTGCAAAACAAAGCAGTATTTTCAAAAGGTAGCAAGGCACTTGTTGATTAAAACTGAAATCTGAACAAACAGCTATAATTGGGTATACCTTGTAATATAACATAAAATTTAATAAACTTAGAAGGGAACCAGATGTCAGCTGCCGCTAAAGCAATGTTATTTAATTGCAAAGCCAATCAGAAGCCGTAACTTTAAAGAGTTCCATCTGGTCCCACCCACTTTCTGAAAACACTTGGTGGGCATCAGGTAAGTTGTGGGCAGGTGCCATGGCACCCACCGGCACCACATTGGGAACCCCTGGCCTTAGAATACGATTAAAAATCATGTCAAAAAATATTGGTCAGACAAAGAGTCACATAGACCTGATATAAAAAGCCAATGAAGTTCCGTTGAAAAATCTGCCATAGGAAAAATCATTTAAAAGAATGGCAATCAAATAACTAGTGTACTAGCTAATGTATACTCTTTAAAATGGAGCTTTCCAAAGATTTCATTATAAAATTAAGCTCTCACCTTTCTTTCCAAGTCAGCAAGATGCTGAAAGTGTTGCACACTTTCTTTATAACTCTGAAAAATCACACATGCTCTCTTGTTTATGTATAGGGGTGGAACACAAATGTAATCCTGACATTTGCAAAGAGAAAAACCTTACTGATGCAAAGGGAAAAAACTTTCATTGGCTTTGTGGAGGATTGCATCGTGCTTTGAATTAGAACAGACATCAGCCTAAGAAGGGGCTCCGATTAGGTAGGCAGAATTTGATAAACATACATGTTTGACATCATTAGCCTACTCAAAGTTCACTTATCCAGTAATAACCTGCCAGCTTCTGCATTTCATTAAATGGACTCCAATCTCCATTGTTTCCTGGATAAGAAATCTCAACGGCAGCCTATTTTAGCATCCATTTAACTATAATGAAGAGAAAGGTTATTTGAATGCAAGGAAAATAAGGTCACCATATTGTCTTTTTTCCTGCTTGTAAATCAGAAGCAATATCCACTAGAAGGAGCTTACTTTTTGATGTGAGCCAACACTGTGTTATTGATGAAAAGCATGTGTGACAATTTAATAGAACTGCTGAGGCTTCCTATCATCTTCTCAACTGCGCATATACTTTGCAGATCTCCCTTCTGAGCCAAAGCCTGAACAAGACGCGTAACTGCGAGTTGACTGGGCACTTTGCCACTTTCAAGAAGGGTCTTGAGAGAAGACACTGCATCTATTGAGGATATGGAGAACAAGAAAAAAGTTCTCCACTCAGAAACAGAAACTTAGGTCTTCATATAACATCACATATATACATATTTTATGAGCAGAAGAAAAAGAGAAAATATCCTGAACCCTCTTTAGTGAACAAGAAGGGAAGGTTCTTCTGTGCAGCACCTACAGAAAGTAATCATATACTACCAGGGCTATTTTTGGGCAGGAACGCACAGGAACGGAGTTCCGGCTGGCTCCTGAGTTGGCCATGCCCAGCAGGAACTCATTAGCATAACAGGCCACACCCAACAGCAGAAACTCATTAGGATTGGCTACATTAGGGGTGTGTGGCCTAACATGCAAAGGAGTTCCTGCTACCAAAAAAGCCCTGGGTTTTGACAACAAAGCTAACAAAAGCTGAAAAAAAAAGGGGGGGGGAAGGGAAGGGGAAACTCAACCCAAAATCACACTGCGAACCAAGGGGGCCAAGCTGACTAATATAATATAAATATAGAAATTTATTAAGGTGTACACTTGTTAAAATACTTTCTGGTTAAAATTTTTCAGTTTCAGACATATAAAAACATACAAATACTCATACAAAGGATGGGTCAACACTATACAACTGAAGACCAAACGCGTTTCGGCCCCAAAGGGCCTTCCTCAGTGGTCACTAATACATATAAATCATAGACACACATTCATAAACATATATACATATATCAACCCAGGTGTTGTAGCCTTATATGGTTGTACAGCTATTACAGTATGGAGTGGCACACATTCATAACTACGAAATTCTGATTACCAGTGTAGAAGTACTGGTGAGACTGCAACAGATATATCTATGGCCCAGTACTAATCTCTGTAATAGCTGTACAACCATATAAGGCTACAACACCTGGGTTGATATATGTACATATGTTTATGAATGTGTGTCTATGATATATATGTATTAGTGACCACTGAGGAAGGCCCTTTGGGGCCGAAACGCGTTTGGTCTTCAGTTGTATAGTGTTGACCCATCTTTTGACAACAAAGCTAAACAGAATAAGAAGCAAAAGGTGGGTGTGGCTGGATGACCACACTTCTGGTAACATGGGGGTGTGACCTAATATGCTAATGAGCTGTGCTGTCAGGATGTGGCCTAATATGCTAATGAATTTCTGCTGTTGGGTGTGTCCTATTATGCTAATGAATTCCTGCTGGGCTTTTTCTACAACCCCCCCCCGCGTATACTACACATATAATGATAGAACCAAAGTTTGTTATCATGGAAATGAGTGAATGTGCTCCCTCCCCTCTTCTCTCATGAGGCATGACTAAGAAACTGAACACTGCAGTGACAAACTGTAATTCATTGCTTTGTCCAAATCACATTGGTTTCTGCTTTCTCAACGTGGTTTAGAATCCTGGTCTTGAGAACCTGAATAAGTTCAGACAAAAACCTACAGGGCAAATGTCATGACCATGTACAAACAGAGGCCATGAACAGAGATTTCCCAGGCTTGTTTTTGTAAAGAAACCAAGCATGGTTTGCTACTCCGTGTGAATATAGCCTATGGATAGCTGTTATTTTAGTTTCTTGTGGCTAATAAGAACATAAGAGAAGCCAATGTTGGATCAGGCCAATGGCTCATCTAGTCCAACTCTCTGTCACATGGTGGCCAAAAATACCAGGTGCCATTAGGAGGTCCAGTAGTGGGGCCAGGACACTAGAAGCCCTCCCACTGTTGGCCCCTCCGCAAGCACCAAGAATACAGAGCATCACTTGCCCCAGACTAAGAGTTCCTATCTATACCTTGTGGCTAATAGCCACTGATGGACTTCTGCTCCATATGCTTATCTAATTCCCTCTTGAAGTTGTCCATGCTTGTAGCCGCCACCACCTCCGGTGGCAGTGAATTCCATGTGTTAATCACTCTTTGGGTGAAGAAGTACTTCCTTTTATCTGTTCTAACCCAACTGCTCAGCAAATTCATGGAGTGCCCACAAGTTCTTGTATTGTGAGAAAGGGAGGAAAGTACTTCTTTCTCGACCTGCTCTATCCCATGCATAATCTTATAAACCTTGATCATGTCATTTGTCCAAGCTAAAGAGCCCAAAGTGCTTTAACCTTTCTTCATAGAGAAAGTGTTCCGACCCTTTAATCATTCTAGTTGCCCTTTTCTGCACTTTTCCCAATGCTATAATATCCTCTTTGAGGTGTGGTGACCAGAACTGTACACAGTACTCCGAATGAGGTCACACCATTGATTTATACAGGGGCATGATGGTACTGGCTGCTTTGTTTTCAATTCCCTTCCTAATAATCCCCAGCATAGCATTGGCCTTTTTTATTGCAGTTGCACACTGTCTAGACATTTTCATTGAGTTATCTACTACGACTCCATGATCTCTCTCTTGGTAAGTCTCTGCCAGTTTGGACCCCATCAATGTGTATTTATATTTAGGATTTTTTTACTCCAATGTGCATCACTTTGCACTTGGCCACATTGAACCCCATTTGCCACGTTGATGCCCACTCGCCCATCCTTGACAGATCCCTTTGGAGTGCCTCACAATCCTCCCTGGTTGTCACCACCCTGAACAACTTTGTGTCATCTGCAAATCAGCGCCAGTCAGCTTTTCGTTCTTGGGATGAGCGTTTCCAAAAGTAAAACCTCTGTGTGACTTTTTTTTTTTAAAGTACATCCCTCTCTCCAAAGTGCCTTACCACTATGTATGTATGTATTTATTTATTTTTCAGATTTTTATTCCGCCCTTCCCAAAGTGTTGGGCTCAGGGCAGATCACAACAAGCAGAGTCAAAGACTCATTACTATAAAATTGTATTACATTAAAATAATTAAAACGGTAAAATTCAGAGGTAGCAGCAAATTACATAAAAAGAAAAAGACAGGGTTATATAGGTGACATCAGAGCATTTCAGTAGATTGAGAACTAAACCAGGGAGGTCAACTAAGATGGACGCCCACCACCTCACCCGAAGGCCTGGCGGAACAGCTCCATTTTACAGGTCCTGTAGTCTGACTTTACTTAAATACAAAAGAGCTCTAAAGTAAGTCATCATATGTATAAACAGTAAGCATATAAACAGTCAATATTAAATATTATTAAAGGCTTTAGTGAACAGGACAACTTCAGCCTGTCTAAAATACAGTAACAGTAAAGGAATTCTACAACTGTAGTAGTGCTACAAAAAAATTTCTAAATTTTTTATAGATGGTATATTACTCCAGATAAGTTAGCAAAGTTTTATTCTGACCTACCAAACAATTGCTGGAAATGTAAAAAAAAATGTTGGTTCGTTTTTTCATATGTGGTGGACATGTGATAGAGTTAAAAAATATTAGTCTTGGATTCATGAATTGTTACAAAAAATGTTAAAATGTACTATACCTTATATATCAGAACTGTTTTTATTGAATATATTATCAGAAAATTGTAAAAAGCACGATTCCTATCTTATTATACATGTAGTGACAGCTGCAAGAATATTATATGCCAAATGTTGGAGGAAAAATTAGGTATCTTCAAAAGAAGAAATTATAAATAAAATACTTGAAATAGCAGAGATGGACAAATTAACTTTAATTTTGAGAGGACAAAACGAAGGAAACTTCGAGAATAGACAACCAAAGTTTTATAAATGGGTGCAAAAATATAATACATAAAGTATATGAATATACAACCAAAGCAGAAGAAAAAATGAACTATATTTTTAGTTATGAGTAAAGATTTAGGTAAAAATATAAGATGAAAAAAATAAAATGTAATTAGATAATGTATGAAGTAATTTAACAGACAAAACAATATTGTAAATGGAATCCCCAAACTGTGTATGTATTTTTTTTCTTTTATTTGTCTTTATAAAAAATAAAATTGTTTATAAGAGAAAAAATATCCTCTTTCTGGTAGCTACCTATCTAAGCTTCTCAGGCTGACAGCACCCAGAGAAAAGACTCAAAAGAGGACCTCCACTGACAGGCTGATCCATATGGCACAGGGCAGTCTTACAACCCAGATTCACAAACCGGGCTTTGGTTTGTCACAAATGAATTCTTGCTATGAAAGGCTAAAGTGCAGGGGCTGAGGCATGCATCATTATGAAACTGGGGTTCCCAACCTTTCTGAGCCTGTGGGTACCTTTGGAATTCTGACATGGGGGGGCAGCCACAGAACAGCTGCTGCGGGAAGTGGAGTCAGCCACAAAATGACTGCAGTAGCTTACCTTCAGTCACCCCACGAAGATCCTTGTATAGTGGTGGCAGCTGCTGCCAATGCAACATTTTTAAAAGTCTGCACAGCCAATCAAATTTCCAATGGCCAATAGCCCTACCTGGTCCCAGCCACTTTCTAAAAATACTTGCTGAGCACCAGGAAAGACACCCACAGGCACTATAGCACTCACAGGCACCATGCTGGGGACCCCTGCTGTAGAACAATGATGCAGACCCTTTTGGAGCGAATTCCTGAAGATAACAGCCACAATGTAAAGGCTGGCATATCTACACTACAAATTAGGTACATTATCTGTAGGTTGTTCCCTATGCATCTCCACCCAATTGCCAGAGTTTATATATTAATAGCACACTCAGTGACCAGAGCTTTTTGTTAACCTGAATCATAATTGTCTCAGGAACATAAAATGAGCATAATTTGGTTTCCGTCACCTTCCTAGCTCATCTACCTTCCTTTTATAATGTGTCAAAATGTATATATTTGCAGGTAGGGCTCTTTTTGTAGCAGGAACTCCTTTGCATATTAGGCGACACACCCCTAATGTAGCCAACCCTCCAAGAGCTTACAGAGCTCTTCTTACAGGGGTGTGTCGCCTAATATACAAAGGAGTTCCTGCTACAAAAAGAGCCCTGTTTGCAGGTAATGATCAACCTTGTTAGCAGCCTACATATTATTTGTATGTGTTGCTGGGCATCATCCAGCATACCTGTACAGAAGTGGGGGAAACCCTAATACTTAAAGCAATAGCAACATATCACAAATCTTATATTTAAAGAATGGAACAGGAGATGGCCATCTCTGCTCATAGGTGACATTAAAATGATTACCATTCATGTGTTTTGCAGCTCAGTAAGGAGGAGTGGTAAGAATCTTGTTGGTCCTGTAACTGGGTCATGCCTGTCATCTTATAAACAAGCCTTACTCAAAAGCCATTTCCATGTATTAATGGTTTTAAAATCATGAGCATTCTTGGTTATATTCCTCAAGTTCTTTTAACCAACTAATTCAAAGTAAAAAACCCTCAAGCATCTAGGTTGTCTCTCCACCATTACCACCCCCAGCTCTGCTTGTAATGTACTCCTAAACTAACAAGGAAAATACACACCAAATCCACAGAGGGCATGCATTTGTTTTCATTAGAAGTTTTGTTTATATTTCACAAATCATCACTCCAGAGTGAAGTAGAAGAAAATTCTGCTATATGACATTCTGGATATTCGTACAGGTGTTTCAGAGGAGTTTAAAACAATCTATTGTGCTTTCTCCAGTATTAGAACACCACAAGTCACCACAAGACATTTTATGAAACCTCTTAAGTTAGTTATATGGTCAATGCTTTGCCTATTTTAAATCCAGGCTAGCAAAAGACACAAAAAATGACCATGACCACCCCCACTGTTATTCATTTCATTTAAATTTGTCCCTAATCATTCTTATTCCTTGTTTGTTCTTGTATTTTCTTTGAGGATTTGCAGTAGGTACATACAAAGAGCAGAAGACCAATGAGGAGAAAAGTAGCAGCAAAGATAAATCCAGTTTATTCACAGGATGCAGGCTTTTCAGCTTCCCATTTCAGGGTGGAAGCAGCATGCCTACATCCAAATCAATTTACTTATGGGTAAATGTTTTTTCTCCACCATCCTGTTTCAAGTATCAAGCAGGTAAACCACCTGCAAGTATGTTTACTCACAAACAGTCATCATATGATAAGTTTCAAGGGGACAAAATCTCTCACAATGACTGCCATACAATGGGAAGTAAGTGGAGGCATACAAGTGATCCAATGGGCTGCTTCACCCATTAAAATAAAACTGCATGTGCATGCTTAATGTTATGGTATTACAATGTTTAATGCTATGGTATCACAACTAGGAACACAATCCATGTAATATCTTTTATTAGGACCAATGACATGTAGCATTGTGCAAACTTTCAAGCTCACCAGAACACTTCATCAGGCCAGATGTTTAAAAATTTCCTACAAATGAACAGAGGAAAAAACCTCAGTTTTTGCAAGTCATGTTCTTAAGACCTGGTCATGACAGCATTTAGTGTGGATGATTTGAATTGCAGCTGGTATTAGATTATAGCACACGGCCTCCATTGTGTGTTAGATCACAATACCAGCCCAGAGCATCTGAAGAATATAGACTCTCCTAGGCAGTTTAAGAATAAGGGCGATTGATACAAAGATAGCAGGGAAGATTTAGCTGAAGACTTGTTCTTCCAGCTGTAGCTCAATGTGTCAGAGGGCTCTCAGGGAGTAAAGCAGGATGTGGGTGCAATAGCTATATCAGGATAAAGCCAAGGGTGAACACAGACACATCTGGATTCAACCCTTTGCACACAGGTTCAACACAAAGCCAAGGTGATCTATGCAGGAGCAGATCAATTCACTAACAGCCTCTTGCTATTTTATTTTAAAGCAGCAGCTGAAAGGGCTGGAGTTAAGATTACACAAGGTGGATTCAGGTGACCTTGCATTTCAAGGCAGAGTAGGCCTAAGGAGCTACTCTGGACAGTAATTTCTGAAATTGTTCTAAGGGTACCTTATTTGGAAGTGCTGGTTAATGATGACACTCAGGGCTGTACCACAAATCAAGAACTCATCCCAGCAGCCTTTTGGGTTAAAGGCCTCTGACAAGCATTTTTATTTAAAGCTTCTGGAATAAAAGTTAAACATGTGGCCCAAACCATTCTCTTGATCCAAGCTTTCGCCACATCTAGCGGGCCAAAAGAGATGTAAGGGCACAAACCTGGGTGATGGAACAATGAGGAGTGCTGTCAACACTGGGAATGAAGCAAAGGGAGGTGCTGAAGTTAGAGATTGTGATGGTCTATTGAAAAAAGAGCTGTCAGGCAACAAGAGGAACAAAAGGAAACAGAACCTGCAAACAAATATGACTACTCAGTGGCATGTGAACATGCCGTATCCCCAGCTGACTTGCTGGGGTTCAAGTCAAGAATTTAATTACTGGAATTAAGTTGTAATGGACAGGATTTAAATTTACCAAAGCTCAAAATTTTAATGGACACCCACAATATGACCTTGAGTCACTATTTCAAGCCCTTATGGTAAAACTTTAGATCCAGAAGGGAGAACAGCAATTGAAGGGAATGCAAATCCTGCAGGTAAGGTGGAATTAGGTATATATTTGTTTTATGCTACCTTAGTAAACAAACTTTCCTCCTTTGGATAGCATTGTTTGGCAATTCACGCATTCACTGACAGAGAAGTAATGATAGTGGATATTTGGGAAATAGTTCTCTGCCTAAAACCATGCATTTTTAAAGAATGAATTGTTTTAAGCAGAGGACTATTTCCCAAATATCCAGTATCATACTTTTCTGTCAGCGAATGCATGAAACAACGCAAAAATTAGAAATCTACACAGAAATCTAGAAATGCTAATCAAGCAGCAGTTTATCCAAAAGTAACTGTGTCTAATTCTACAAAACCTCTTTTAAAGGATACGATTTCTTCAAGTGCTCTATGTAATGTTGTAACAACTTGGACTTTGGTAGCCCTGCTTTGTTCTGCTTTGTTTGTTCTCTGTAGAGCCTCAAAGCTGAAGCTAAGCAACATGTGTGGAAAAGAAGAATGTAGAACAACAGTAAAAGTTGTCCACTGCTGCATTCCCAAGGCATTTATTTTGCTCACCCAACATTTCTGTTGCTGTGCAATATAAGATTAAAAGGATCACAAAAGCATAATGTATGTTTCATTACTGTTGGTATTGCAAACTATTAAAAAGTATTAGATTAAGGTTTTTAAAAATCAATATTATAATCATTTAGTGCACAACCGTGCACATTTAACACTCAATTTAACTCACTTGATATCTTGTACTACCAACACAATGTGCAGGAAGAAACTGCTGGGAATTGTTTCAGATGCTCTAAAGTATGTTAATTTCCAAAGCAAAATGACTTGTGTTGTGAATTTTAACGCACTTGAAAGCCTGTACTTTCTCTCGTTCTGGAGCACAAATTTTGCATGTCTGAAGAGCTGTGATTCATCTTAAGAAAACCCATCTTGTGTTAAATGGAACGGAAACTGGACTAAGTGGTCAAATGACAAGTACATTCATATTCAAGCTGTATTATAAATGCATGTACAGTAATTTACGTCTCTCAGCTACCACAAAAGGCGCTTGATAAGCAGGTAATTTGCTAAATGGACTCCTTTATCCAAGTATTCGAAGGGCGTTACAAGAAAAATCTGCAGAGGCATTAATGTGACGTAAAGGTCAAGCATTGTGACATACCTTTCAAATAATCCCGCCTAACTTGCGTTATGATGAGGAGGCTGCTGGCAGCATCGTTCAGCACGAAGCCCTTGATGTGGGTCTCGGCGCTAAAAGAAGCAGACATTTAGAAAGGAATTACTGACATGCTTCTGATACGATAATAAATGGTTGAGCACCAAGGTGAAATTATAAAAACTACTGTTCGTATGTTAAAAATATTGCTGCAAAATATCGACCTGGAGACAGCTTTTGTGTTATCCTGTCAATGGTTATAGAAGGATAATTTTTTTGTGCATTCTGACAGATGACAAAGTTGGAAATGAGCAACAAAAGAAACAAAGTACAAGATTTTTTTTAAACAATCGGTTCAGATTCTTGAATGCTGACATATTAGATGACGAAAATAACTGCATGCCCTGCATTGTTCTGCTGTATCCTAAGTGGGATACTTTTTCTTCTTTTTAAAACAGTCACCATAATTATAAAATGTAAAACTATTCTTTCCACAATAAAAAATGAAACATTTATTTTCAGCACTGTATATTTTAAATATAAACTAAAAGGATATTATGAACCAACACCATATCATTTGGTTGATTTAATTTTCAAATTTCTGTCATCTAGATGTATACAGGGGTTTTTAAAAACTCAACATATTTCTTTTGCTGACTTAAAATGAAATTTCAACACCTCGGTTCTGTATTCCTTACAATGCAAAAAAAAAAGGGGGGGGACACACTTGGCTTTAGTAATGTAGTTTAAAACCTTTCAAGAAACATGCATCCAGGGCAGACTACCATTTTCCCCCTCTCTTTTTATGTGTATGCCTCCAAATGCCCTCACCATCCATAATGAAATTCTAATATATCATGATAACTTTACAAGGTTCATAGAAAATCTCTGCTCACACGAGCATGTGCACAACTGCCATTTGCCATATCAACAATCAAGATAAACTGCAGTGATCATCTTGTGGCGAACAACTGAGCAGCCTACCTACTTGAACTTATGAGCTGAGCGGATTGTGAGGTAAGCAGGGTCATTGCTAAATTATTCTCCTCAATCCCAAGAAAATCCTTCATTGAGTACACAATATGACTATCCTCTCAGTCACTTTCAGCCTCTGGGGCCCACAAAATGCAGTCATTGGACTCAGGATTTTCCTACTCTCCCAACCAATCCCCTTAATCCCTGCCTAAGCGTCCATTGCTCAGTTCCGCTTTTTTCTTTGTCCCATCTGTCAAAGCCCTTAAGTCAACAATTCATGCATGAGACTGTAAATTACATGTAACAAAGGATTTACTTTCTCCAATCTTCCAATCTTTAGTGTGATTAAATAGATGTTAGCCACTATTACAGATTTAATCCCTCATTCCAATACTACTACATTTCTGTTTTAGAACCATACCTAAAATTCATAAGAATCCTAAAAGTACGACTCTTGGCTAACCATAAGCATCTGAAAACTTGAATTTTCTTAAGTGTTTACATTTAGAAAAACAATCCCTACTAATTTAGACTCTCTTATACACCAGGCAAATATACGACTATGAGGCCTGGGATCGAGGTATCTGGAAAACCCACATGTTTCATTATGTATTTGCTCATACAATGTATTCATCTTCAATTTGTATCGACATTCCTTCAGAGAGAAAACAGATGGTTATGAAGGACTAGGTCTTCTCAGGAGTATTACTCCAGCTACGGAATTATTTTACCTTTCTCCTTCATAATGCTGCCATCATTTATGGTCTTCCAATACCAGGATAAACTGTTTTTAGTTTAGCAAATTTTTAAATTAAGGAAAAACCCCTATTACTTCCCCAGTCCTGATTATTTTATTGGTTGGTTTTACCACTGATGTTTACTACTTTGACATGTGTGTGCTTACATGTGCGAAGCTTCACCCCACCCTCACATTCATTCCTTCTAGCTATGTCCATATATGTTAGTGAACCAGGATCCAGATGCAAACCACTAAAGCTTTTGACTTATGGGTCGCCAATGACTCTAATGTGCAGAACCCTCTACGTTATGAGTAGTACAATGTTTTTTCAGGCCCACCATGGTAGCCACAGGAAATCAGAATCTTTTCAATGTTCATTATACTAATAAGAAGTTATAAACCCTCTTGAGTACAGAGTTTGCTTCTAGATTCTGGATGGTTCATCTATTTATTAGTGATTATGCTGCCTTTCTTTTTGCAAAAACAAAGGCAAAAAACAAACCAATAAACCTTAAGACAGCTATCAAATATAAACTGTAAAAATAAGTCTCCTGTCTTTCACTTCCTGTTCTGTAGAACAGCTAGCTGTCAATGAAAGGATGGGCCAGCTGGGTCAGGCAGGCCAATGGAAAGGGCCTCCCTCGCTCTTTCCTCCTCTTCCTGCACTGGGTAGTATGCCACTGATAGGGCTGAAATCTGTCCCATTAGATTATGGAATTTTAAGAATGAAGTTAAAAATAGAAAGATGCATCATTCAAGAACAACCCAGACTGGCTACCAGATTTCTTTTCCTTGACTGACAGATTTGATTATAAGGCTGTTTCACTAGTTACAATAAATCAAGAGCACCCTAGTGGTTCTGTATTGCCTATTATAAGTAATGTAAGGTGTAATGAAGTAAATAAGATTTGTACACGTAATAGCTATTTTTCTTTGGTAAGCAGTTTGCACTGGATCTTGTGCGAGGAAAGTCACAAGGTATCCAGAGAATTTTGTCCTATATGTGCAACATGCACACCTTGTATGGCAAGCACATTTGTTCTTGTTTGCACCTTCTATAGCACAAAATATTTCTATCAGCTTGTACAACTGTATTGCAGAAGCAAGGTATTCTCTCTGGATGTTCGCAGAACTTTAGATCATACCCATCTTTTTGTCTGCCTGCCATATTTTTCAGAATCTAATTGTGCACTAAACTTATATAGACGCAATGATTTATAAACCTCTATGCAGAGGAACAGCTCTGCTCCATTTCTGAACATTTCATAATATAATTTCTCGGGGTTAAATCTGCTAGCCTTATTCCAAAAGCATTTAGCAGTTAACCAATTGCAAAGATTAAAAACAAATTATAATGCAGGAACTATTTCCCTGGTCAGACCATTGCATATTGAATCAACTACCCTAGCAAAACTATATTTCTGATGGATTTTCCTGTAGTGAATGGCATACGTGATGTGGGATTAGTGTTTTATACTAAAGTTAGAATTTTATGACCAGTTGACTAAATCTGACTTCCTACTCATACCATTTTGTCAATACACTCACTAAAAAGCTGTTGCAGTGTTCCATGCCTGCTTTTTGGACCTTAAGGACTAACCAGCCATACAAAGTGAATGGTGCTTGGATGATGCATGCACTTGTTAAATTGTTAAATGTACCAAGTGTGCGGCTGTGCTGTGATGCACCATTAGCTACAAAATGACCCGAGAATGCCACCTTCTTTTTGACTTATGACATACAGCACATCAGAAATGCCCATCCATTATGCTGCTCCCAAGCAAGACCATTTTCCTAATAGGAAAATGAAACATTTACCTGAAAACTAAAGTATGTGATAATTTTTATGCAAGGTTACAAAGGTACAGATATAAGACTTACATGTTTTTTACTTGGAGGGCTTTTTCAAGACAACCCTCACTCAGCAGCCCTCTTATAAGGACTGAATAACCAATGGAATCAAGCATAATATCCTTCTTTTGTGCCTCTAGTAAAACGTTGTATGCTTCTGCAACGAGAATTAAAAAAACAATTGACGTGTCAGTTTGTACTGAAACGCAGCAGAAGAGCATTCACATCTTTTTATTTTGAAAAAGACAGCATTTGAAACAAATTTATTCCTCTTTTCTTCAGGTATCTTTGGGTCCAAAGCTATATTTAAGAAACTGTCTGCTTTCCTGGCTGAAGTGAATGCTCTTTTCTGTGTAATTGTTCTTAAAAATACTGGTTTCCCCCCCCCCCAAAAAAAACAAACTTTCAGTAACTTAAATTTGCCTTCATAGTTTAAAATACACTTATATATGCACAATGTACCCAGCTACTGCCAGTAATGACTTCAACAATGTATGCGTCACTCATCTACAAATTTCCACTTTTAAGTTCATCAGTGTGCCCTGACATGCCATTGGTTTTGCAAACATACAGCATACGATTTTAATGTTATTCCTAATTCTCAGGTAGGGAATTACAATGTTTAATATTGTATCACAGTAGCATGGCAGCGAATATTGGCAGTGTTTTCAGTATTCGGAAATCAAATTATTTGGCTAAGACAAGATTTACATAAAAACATACAATTTACAAATATACAGATATTCAACAAGTAAACTAAAGCTGCATTTATTTGACTGATTAACAGTTTTATTTCACACATTCACAATAACTGTCAGTTTGTGAAAAGACATTACCAAAAAAAGGGAAAGAAAGAAAAAAGGTAACCGCACTTTTCAGTCATTTACTTTTCTGAAATAAGATGATGCCGCTGTAAACATTCTGTAGAAAATGTAATATACACTCCAAATTTTTTCCCCTACTTCTGGAAAAAATTACTGAATTTTTGATAATTTCACTCAAAGAAATGTCAAAGTAATTTTTAACATCTGAAATACAAGTACCTAAGATCCTATATACTTTGCAGATGCAAATGTTAGTTCAGTTCAGCCTGTATTTGAAAATGTATTTACAGATCAAGAGACAGAATAAATGAGAAACAACTTGGACTGTTACAGCAGACCGGCCACATATGCTTAGAATGCGAGTTCTACTGGATCCTTTATACCTGAACTAAGGTATGTTCAAGGACAAAGGACTCACTAGTATTCATGTAGTTATGGGATAGGCACTATTCATACACTGTTACATATATATTCAGGGCAGTTGGTACTTACAAAGATATTAATTAATTTTAAAGATTCACATGCAAGTATTTATATGTCCACAATGTTTATGTTTTTGGTACAAATCACAATGAGTGACAGAAGATTTTGTCTGTGATGCAACTGCACCTTATGACCCTTGCATTGTTCCTGGACAGTTCAAGACAAATAGTGTTATAAGTTTTATAGCCACCCTTTGGGGAGGGAGCAGGACAACAGAGAAGGCACTGTGACCTCATGGCTTTTACTGAGGGATGTTCTAGTTTGTTAGTAAACCCTTAATGGAAAGAAAGACTTGGGGATGTAGTGTCCAGGTGAGAACTGAATATGGGTTGAATCCAAGTACAAGCTGAATGGACACCAAGTTGGTTTTTGAACAGGTTCTGTTCTATTTCCATCTTCTTGGGAATACCTTTTGTGAACATAATGTAGCATGTATGCTTGTTTTTTTGTTGGAATCATCTCTGCGTTCACATACATACACTTTTAATGTGAATTTTCTTTTCAGGATTCCTCCCCCTCCACTAGACAATATAAGTTTGTCAAATTTCTAGGTGCAACCAAATGCCCACAAAGTATGAACAGGGTGATTGTTATGATCACAAAAGCAGTCAGTGGTCATACTTCTGCGCCCCCCCCCGTAACTATGCTTACTTAATACCAAAAGAGAGAGAATTAATTTATTCAATAGGGGAGATACTCATCCTCCCTCTAGAATTTATCAGCAAATTCAACTGTATTCTCTTCAAACTTAATCAAAATGGGGGAAGGGGGTAATGGTCCTACTACAGCAAATAGTGGTCACACTGATAAATTAGCCATAAACTATTTTTTATCACAGCAAGGGGGGCAGAACTAAGGAGTGCTTGTAGATTAAAAACTATCTGGTAAGAGTTATGGAACAGTTTCTGCAGTAATTTTGATGCTGCATTGCATTTGCTATTTGGTAGAGGTCACTACAGGGATGCCCAGTTTGTATTGGAAGAGTTAACACATTTCTTTAAAAAAATAAGGAAGAATAATAATTTATTTACCTTCAGCTTCACTCTTTTTGCAGAGTATGAATATTTTCTTCTGAAGGTCAGAAGACAATTCAGCGGGTTGAAAAGAGGAAGAAAGGGTAGGATAGACATCTTCATCATACCAAGCCTAAAAAGGAAAGTAGCTGACATGAACATAGTTATCTTCTCCTTATGTTCCCTCTTAGTATCCAGTGTATTCTTTAATGCAAATATTTCACCAAGAATATTAAAAGTGAAATATACCTTGGGCAAATCAAAAGGAACTTCCCGATTATTCATTTTAAGAATATCTGCTAGTAACCTCATGGTTCTTTCATGTGGAATGACATTTTCTTCTTGTATTTTAGTCCAAATGGCATCAGCCCTTTGACCATCATTGTTCTGCTCTGAAAGGAGTCATTAAACACAAGCAAAATCAAACAAACAGGAATTCCTAAAGGAATCACATTGACATTTTCTATAGCAAGATGGTTTTATGTGCTCTGGACATGAATGGATTTTCCCATTTCATAAAACTGGTCCAAATCAACTTCCTTATTTGCTTAGTAGAGAACCTGAGCTAGAACAATGGCTGGATCAGCAATTGCAAAACTATGTGATCTGAAAGAACTGCTAGTCTTGTGTGACAAATAAAGTGCCCTATAGGAGTCAAAATACTTCTCTCAAAGGAGGCCCCCTATCATGCATCTCTAGAGGTTACTCTTTGGACCAATAAGGAAGGATCAATTTCTACTACAACGGGAGCTGGGCTACTTATCGCAAATGTGCTACTACTCTAGCAAGAAACAGTGCTGAGGCCATTGCCCACTTTTTCTACATGAGAGGCAACAGATATGTCCCAATGGCCTTAAAAGTCTTCAACACAAAATCTAGTTCACAATTCCGATATGGTGCTCCCATTTGGATAAGTGCAATTAACCAATCAGCAGAGGGTTTACAATCCTTTTTTTTGCGGAAAATCCTTGGACTTCCTAATTGTGTCCCATATGCCACGATGTGCCTTCAAACCGGTCAGATGTCCCTGGAAACTCGGGCCTGGCTTTTGACCAACATATTTTGGTTGTGCCTTCTGTTTAATCCTGACCCGAATTCTTTTACCTTTTTAAATCTGACAGATCATTGTGAACCTAACTGGCTGAAATTAGTCCAAAAAAATATTAGGTTCTTAGGAATACCTTTAGCTCTGCCTTATTTATCATCTGCCTCCACAATATTTTATATAATCAAATGTAGGCTTTTAGATATTCAATTTCAGTGCCTGACTGAGACAGCTAGGAAAACTTGTTCTCCAATCCATCTGGGATTACCCCAGTCACTTGGCCAGACAGCTACTTATTTTTGCTGTTTAACTGACTCCCATCAAAGAAGGGCATTTATGTTAGCCAGATTTAACGTATTGCCACTGGCCATCTTCTCTGGAAGATGCCATAAAATCCCTTATGAACTTAGACAATGCCCTTGTAGTCAGGGTGCCATCAAATCTGTTTCCCACATTCTTTTAAATTGCCCATTTTATACTTTTTATAAACCGAGATAAAATTTCTGGACTCCCTTATTTTTACATGGCATGGTCTCCCTGAGAGTGTCAGTTGCTACTCTCGGGGCAAAACTCTTCTATAACTTTTAATGTTGCCTGTTTTCTTCAATCTGCAATTCAAATCAGGGAAACTATAAACTGATCAGTTTTTCCTTCTTGCTGTTTGTTTGTTTGTATGACAGCCACATTTTTGATGTATTCCTAAGTTTCAATGTACTTTTATCTCTGATATGCCAGTAAAGGTTGTCTGCCTGTCTGACCAATAAGGAAGAAGATTGCAGAAACAAAGGGAGTGTGTTCCTATGAAAGCAAATACTTTTCACTCTTTTAGGGTGGGTTGTATAGTGGTTAGAGTATCTAATTGGGACTGGGGGGCACCTTGGTTCAAAGCTGCACTTAGCCATCAAAGTCACTGAAACCCTGGGCCAGTTACTCCCTCTCAGTCTATTGTACTTCACAGGGTTGTGGTGAGGATAAAGTAGGGAGAACAGAGCCATGCATGCCATCCTGAGCTGTTTGTCAACTGAGGATTTATATAATAGATGGAATGACTCCAGTATTATGATGGAAAAAAAGGGAGACTTTGGCTTTTAGAAGCAGGAAAAACACTGACTTGGAAAGTAATACTAAAAGAACTCCTGTCACTTAAGTAATAACCCCTCGTGCTGTAAAGTAGTACTGCTAGGGGCCAATGCTTGCTCCCCCAAGTGTACCATTGCTTTTATTCATCCACCATATTTATATTATATGAATTTTGGTGATATTCTGTCTTTTGATGTGCCGTCTGACCTAAGAAGCTAGTACAAGTAACTAGTATAAATTTCTACTTTCTGCCCAAAGTTTGAGTCCAGTGGCACCTTTAAGATCAACAAAGTTCAAACTTTGTTCTACTGCTTCAGACAAACACAGCTACCCACCTGAATCTACTTTCTGTCCAATTATAGCTGAATTTAACTGAAGCTTTGGTTTGCTAAAGAGAAATTATTTTAACTGTTCTTGTATAATGTTTACTATATAAAACAACGAGAAATACTACTATTCCTGAGGGTAATCTCATAGTTTTTTAAAAAATCTTTCAGCTGGTTAGTGAGTTGAAGACTCTTCCACTATATTTTTGAACAAATGTGTAAAAACACTTTGTTCAGAATGACATGTTAACAGTAGAGCATCTACTATGCATTAATTTTTAACTTGCAGTTTGCTCTGAGGCATTTGATATCAGATACTTTTAGCTGGAACTTGGGTTTCTGCTGTAGAAATGTGACACATGATGTTAATGTGCAGTTATCAAAAAGTCAATCCTTTGTAGTTTTTACAATGTAACGAGGTTAGACTTATCACCTTGCTACCCTAAACCTTCTCTCACAAGGACTATGATTACTCATTTGAATAAACTATGATACCAAGCTAAATAATGCTGAAGTCTGCATCTTTTTTGCATGAGGAATAAACCCTAAAGCAACTGGTCAGAGGCCTCAAGAAAGAGCAATTGCCAACAAGCTGCACTTTTTCGTCAGCTCTGGTGACTATTCAACCAATGAAGACAGGATTTAAGAAAGTCTCTACCAATAATAAAGCCCCATCTCTTTGTGGAACACTGAGGGGCTAGAATGACTCCCATACTAGGGGTGGGATACATGCACATACAGTCCACATGCTGCCAGAGAATATCTCTAGCAGCTGCAACCAGTATAAAACATGCACCCAAAGGTGGCCCGAGGTACATTTACAAGAGGCTTGTTTCTCTCATGTGCTTTCTTGTAAGGCCTAATTTAAACATAATATTGGCAGAGGCACCTTTGGGACCTTGCAGCAATGCTGCTTTACTTAGATAACAGCCCAGTTAAAATGAAATGTTGTGAGATGAAAAACCCTATGAAAGAATGCTTTTAGCAAACCAATGTCACATATTAATCAAGCCTATTGCCAGGTTTACACATGCAGGAGAATGAGGTTGTCCATGCAAATGTAAAACTAAACACACTGGGAGGAAAAAATTTCCCTCTCTCTGTCTTGCTGCACTGCCCTTCTGCTT
The DNA here is from genome assembly GCA_029375565.1 of Gekko gecko. Lineage (NCBI taxonomy): Eukaryota > Metazoa > Chordata > Lepidosauria > Squamata > Gekkonidae > Gekko > Gekko gecko. Next base: position 61,602,183 of record JAPDNY010000001.1, on the reverse strand, counting down.
TGAGAAAGTTATTTGCATGTGGGAACATTATGAAATGTGACCCTCCTCTGGTCTGACATGGCACAGTCCATTCTCTCTTGTCTGTGTTATCTGTTTGGCCTTTTGGTTTTCAAATCTGGTGGGGGACTTGGAGAATGCTCTATGTCCTCTCCCAGAAGGAGCCTTTCAAGGTCCTTTCCCATCCTCTTGGCAGTGAGAAGTGCCTACCCCCCAGTCAACCATGTGTAACTGCCCGCAGAAGAAGACACAGCCTGTATACAACATGTCAGACAAGTTCCTTTAAAAATGATTTTATGTTTGCACTCAGCTGCACTCTTACATTTGTACACTGAGGGGAAAATTCAATTTAGTGACTCTAATACATAGAAATAGCTACAGAAGCAGCATAGCGCCAGTCCATGCAACAACTTTAATAGGTGGCTTAGAAGGGTCACACATAGGTAAATGCGTGTGTTTCTTTTTTGTCTTAATATGGCAAAGCTGCAAACCTTTCTATTTATTTGAGGAGATGGAATTGGTTGTGCATTTTCTTGCTGACTGAAGAATTTGCACCTGAGAGTTTGATAAAAGTTATCTACTTAGATTTCTCTTCTCAGCAGACATGCTGTCAGTGTGAGTAGCCAATTGGAGGGAGACAGGATGCTGCTGGGAATGAAGAAGACTCCCTCCTATTGAAGGAAGATTGTTTTTTTGGGCCTAGTTGCTTTATTATGGTGAACCAGGATTTGTAAAGCAAGAATGCACTTTATTTTTCTAACACTGTGGCTGTTGAGAAAATGAAATGCAATACAAAAAAATGCATAATGGATACAGTAAGCCCTTTCTCTACTGAGCATTCCTTTTTGACAACAAACGAGGAGGATGCTCTTTCATTTGCAAACAACCTACTTTCATGGTTTTTTTCAAGAGAGGTAAAGGAATCCAAAACCCAACTATCCTAAATATAGTTCCAGACAGCCATGTCTTTTGCGGCAAAAACAATGGCATTTCAAAAACTAGAAATATATTGTAGTATAAGCTTTTGTGGACTACAGACATCTCTGTCAGATTCACAAAGTGATATCTGCAGTTGACAAACATCAATGGGCACAAATACGTCCCAGAAATACAATGGATAGCAGTGGATGAGACATTTCTATGCAGACAAAATTGACTACATTTATTGGGCTCAGAAATATTTTCATACAGACTTACTGCTAGTCCTTGTATTTCATGGCCATTTGGCACATCAGGCTTCTGTTGAAATGGACTTTTATTGCCCCAGGTAAGAAGGAGAAGGAGATGGAGAGTTTGGATTTATACCCCACCCTTCACTGCCCAAAGGTATCTCAGAGCGGCTTACAAACTCCTTTCCCTTCCCCTCCTCACAAAAACACCCTGTGAGGTAGGTGGGGCTGAGAGAACTTCTGACAGAAACTGTCCCTGAGAGAACAGCTGTGCCAGAGCTTGTGACTGACCCAAGGTCACATTAGCAGGTGCAAGTGGAGGAGTGGGGAATCAAACCCAGTTCTCCCAGCTAAGAATCCGCGCATTTAACCACTACACCACTCAACCATAGCGGGGTGACAAGGAGAACTTCTATGCTCCTGCCAGTTTAGTGTAGTGGTTAAGTGCGTGGACTCTAATCTGGGAGAACTGGGTTTGATTCCCCACTCTTCCACTTGCACCTGGCTGGATGACCTTGGGCAAAACGCAGTTCTGATAAGAGCTGTTCTTGAAAAAGAGCAGTTTCTGTCAAGAGCTCTCTCAGCCCCACCTACCTACCTGTTGTGGGGAGGGGAGGGGAAGGGAGTTTGTAAGCCACTCTGAGACATCTTTGGGTAGTGAAGGGCTGGGTATAAATCCAATCTCCTCCTCCTCCTCCTCTCTTCCCTTCATTGTTTCTTGCAGGCTATTCCTCCACTACCAGGTTTTTGCTAACTACAGCTTCCTATATTATCTGAATGGGCAAACATTGATCAGTGCTAGCCTTCAAATCACAAATTACAGACCGAACTTCTGAACCATGGCCAGAGCTGCCATTAGTCACAGTCTGCCAATCATGGTGAAAATCAGGCGGTGAAGGAGGTAGCTTGTCCATAAATGATAAATGGAAGGGTGTGAGCTGCAGAGCATAATGAGATGCCAAAAACCATGCTTTCATGTGATGTCTTCAAACATCATAAGACTTTGTGTTGTTTTTCCTAAATACATACTTTTCCCTTCAAAGATGATGTTATGTTTGTGTAAACTGGAACATTCAAATGTACAAGTGTACTTAAAATGCATTAATCCAACTGATTTATATACAGGTTACTCTTATCAAGAACTGAGAAACAAAGACGAAGGCCACAGATGTATGAAAAGAAGAGCTGTATAAGCATGGAGAATTTCTTTTTTTGTCACTAGTTGCAGCTCCTAGCAGAGCTTCCTAATGAGAACAGGGCTTTTTTTAAAAAAATCCCCAAGAGTTTGAGAATGTATAGTAGGGTGCTTGACATTTTCTTTGAACTGAAGACCCCCATCCCATGCTGTGTCTAAATGTTTTTGAAAGAAGCACAAGCCCATAGGTCTCACAGGCATAGAGACTGCTGTTCTGTGGATCCCAGACTTTTTTGAACCTATCAGGAGGATTTCTTAGAAGAAGCAGTTTGCAGAAAGTATGGGTAAGTTAAGTAGGCTTTAGAAACCTGACATCTCTGCAAAAATTCTGTCCCTCACACCTCTTCCCAATTCAGATCCTGCAGTCACCCAGTGCTATGAAGTTCTCAATTTTCCAGCATTGTCATCTAATGCTTAACAGGTTGCCCACATACTGGTTACATTATGAAAGGCTTTTGAGATATTCACTTGGAGACTAAAAAAGTATTTGGCTATCTTCTATTGAAAACAATTATGTATGTAGCAAAGAGGAACATCTTTTCAAATTCTTTTGTAGACAGCAAAACAAGACAGCACTTCAAAGTAAAGAGAGAAATTACACAGAGATTCTTGAATTTCTGAGACATGGTTTAGTAGTACACAATGATGGGAAATGGCAACGTTCTTTAAAGAACTCCTCAAGAGATAAATACCACCTATGCAGAAGCAAATAGGTGGTTTAGAAAAACCTTCAATTATCGTTCAACCAAAGTAAGCCAACTGCAGAATGTTTCCTTATTCAAGTTAACACTCTAAAACTGAAAAGAAACTAACTGGTAAATGGGAATACAGCTCAAGCACAATGAATAACATTTCACCTATGGCTATGGGGCTGAACAAAATGCACAGATGACATCCAAAGTGCTTTATGAATAAATATGCTGGAATAATGGCCAGACAACACATGAAGGAAACATTTTCTAGATGTCTTTCAACTAGAGAGCCAATTGAGCTTGCAGTGGGGAAAAGAGGGGGGAAATACTCAACATAAACAGCAGGGTGAAAGCAAAGGCCACAACTCTTAACCACCAGCAATGTGGCCCATATGAGTCTGTAGACTGACAGCTAGAGGGCAGGATATGAAGCATGATACCCAGCAGCTTGGCCACTAGGTAACTATCAGAAAAAGGATGACTCACAGCAGGGACTGTGACTGTCAGTTTTTATAAACCGCTGCTGAAGTTGACCCTTCCCAGCAGCAAGATGATCTGAGTTGCCATTTCCCCCCAAAATTCAAGGGTGCCCCCACATCTACTTTACTCTCTGCTCAAAGTGCAACAAAGAACTCCATATTAGACCAATACTATCCTCCTGGGATTAATATACGAAAGATGAAATGCCCAAATCAATCAGGAATTATGCTAGGAATCCAGTCTTGGCCCTATCAACCACAAAACCACAGTAAATAAATCAGGAAGTCTGTTCAAATTAATTAAAATTGAATGAACGAGAGTGGCAAAGGTTTGATCAGTATACCTGTGTATTGCCTGAACTCCCAATAGTAGTTGTGCAGCTGCCCCAGTACAGCTCCTCCCCCCCTACATGAAGCACAGTAAGTGCCAGACTAAAAGGAAGTGGAGAAACGTTTATACTAGATTTACACATCTGTCAAAATACATATTAACTATCTGATGCCAGTTATGTCCCCCCCAAGTTAAAACACTCAGACTGCTTAATGATACAAGCCTTTTCAATATATTTCAAGTGTGCAGTGCTATGTTGCTACACTCATCCCTTCTTCCAAATCCAATGTACTTCTGCAACCACAGATGTGAGTACAGGTAAGTCCAAGAATTTATGGTCCTTGGAGACCTATCCTGAAAAGCTATGCCAATTCTCTTTCTTTGTTTCTCAAACTAAAAACTACAGCTGCTATACTTGCATCCTCTTCCACCAAAAATATCATAATGAGAGAAGTAAGCATTTTTAGAAATGAGGAATAGAACAATTTGCCATACAGTTCTGAAAAATCTGCCACTGTAGTCCTGAGACCATGCCAAAAGTCCTGAGAATGTGCCAAGTTTTGCCATCAGCCAATGGATGTCCTATGCATTCCAATTACTATTAGCGTAGTATGGATAATCCTAGATGGCTCTATACACTAACTGTAAGAATCATTTAGTCTTTCTGTTTCTCTTGCTCTCTCTTTTTCATGCACCTGCCATAGCGTACAAATGTTCAGGTCAGTAGCTGTGTTAGGCTGTTGCAAGAACTGATTCCCTGCAGTAAAAATTTTATTCTATCATCAAGTTTCACCTCCTACATCAAATGTAACAACCCAAATAGAGAAGACTGAGATCCACAGAGCAGAAGTGAACGTTGTGTGTTGCACGCATTTTGTCTCAATTACTATTGGGAGGCACAAACTGTTTTACTCTGGACATAGGTAAGCCTAGCTTATCAAACACTTGTGAGTTTCCCACTGATAAACACCAGAATAAATTAACAAACCATGCACAGACTTACTGCATAATTTTAACTGATAGTAATACATCTTATCTCTATCACACTCAAACAGCTTTTGAGTCAATTCCACCATGTTCTCCATGGCTTCAACCTTTAACAAGAGAAAGAAAATATATACCATAGTTATAAACCATTTCAATGTAATATCAAAAGTATTTTATTATGTGGGTTTTTTTTCACAGTCATGCAAATTTGCTATGCCACAGAGTTATGTCCCACAAGATCTGGGGAAGGAAGGGGTCAGGAGCAACTGCAAATCGTGGATAGTAAAAGCCTTCTCAGTGGGGAGCAGAGAAAAAGGCAGCAGCTGCTGCGTCTCTTCTCTCATGGTCAAGGGGGTATAATAAATTCTGCCTTCGCTTCCTAGCCTTTATTTGTATCTGAAGAACTGAGCAGCAACTCATGAAAGCTCATACCCTGCCACAAATGTTGTTAGTCTTTAAAGTGCTACTGTTAGTCTTTAAAGTGCCTTTTCTAGCCTTTATTTGTAGTTAACCGTGACCCCATCCTTCCCCATGTTCTATGGCACATGCAGAAAATTTAGGGAAAGGACAAGTGTGGACCTCCCTGCTGAGGCTCCTTTATCAAGTTCCCTTTGGGGAAGGGAGGACAAATGTTCTCCTCCCCACTGGGCTCATGCTACAAGCCCAGCCCTCAGCGCTACAGGAAGGGAGATATTTACACATTCCCTACTCCCAACTTCTGTATTCCTGCCAAGTGAATGCAGTCAAAACAGTGAAATATGTGTTATTATATTGCCTAATTTACAAAGGCATTAGTTCCACAAATCTCACACCTGTTCTATCTAAGTTCCCAGGAAGATCTGATAAATTCTATATATATCTCCTTCTTGGCAAGCTCTAATGGGACCTTTAATGGGTCCACCTCTAAAGACGATAGCAAATTCTATGCTGAGGCTTTGGCCACAAGAAAGCAGATATTCCAAAACTTTTAATAACTTTTTATCTATAATCAGTTATACCTGTAGGGCTATGAATATTAATCCTTGTATATTAATTTTATATTTGCATGTGAACTATGCTTGTAAACTGCTTGGCTGATCCTTGATCATAATAATTTATCATTTTATTTATCATTAAATTTCTAGCCCACTCTCCCCACCAGCAGGCTCAGGGTGGCTCACAAATAGGGCACAAATGCCAATACATAAAAACAAAATTAAAAACAAGATAAAACAATCATTTATGATATTACAAAATCAATCTTCAGTAAGAGGGTGGTTCAGTGGTATCAGCTCCACGCTGCACTGTGTTTCGCTCATCACAGGGCCATCTCCACACCCCACTGTTGCCCAAACCAGTTGTTGGTGGTGATGGTAGCGGTAATGATGGCTCCTACTCGAAAGCCTGGCTGAAGAGCTCCGTCTTGCAGGCCCTGCAGAACTGCGCAAGGTCCCGCAGGGCCTGGATCTCTTCTGGGAGCTCATTCCACCAAGTAAGAGCCACCACCGAAAAAGCCCTGGCCCTGGGTGTGGCAAGCCTGGCCTCCTTGGAGCCTGGGGTCACCAGCAGATGTTGTGTCCCGACCGTAGTGCCCTGTGGGGTACATATGGGGAAAGGCGGTCCCTTAGGTATGTCAGACCCCAGCCATATAGGGCTTTAAAGGTAAGAACCAGCACTTTGAAGCAAATTCGGTATGCTACTGGCAGCCAGTGCAGTGCTTTCAGCACCCAGGGAGACCCACCAAGAGCCTGGCTGCAGCATTCTGCACCAGCTGCAGCTTCCTGATTTGAAACAAAGGCAGCCCCATGTAGAGAGCGTCACAGTAGTCTAACCTCAAGGTGACCGTCGCATGGATCACTGTGGCCAAGTCATTGTGGTCGAGGAAGGGAACCAACTGCTGAGCCAGCCGAAGATGGTAAAAGGCTGACCTGGCAGTGGCTGCCACCTAGGCCTCCATACAATAAATGTTGATGACAGGAAACTGAACCTCCACCCTGAAATTTCAGACCACTGCCAACTGGGGATGCATCTAAAAAGGTACTGTGTATAGAGAAATTAAAGAATCTTTTCCTTAAATGTTGATGACTCATAACATAAATGATGCAGAATTCTTGCTCTAAATATTAAAGAAATGTTATCATATACGTACATTATTATTCATAATACACTTATTTGCAAACCACTGCAGCCGATTTGGACGAGCTCTCAAGCCAGGTGTCTGCAAAGCAAAATTTTTAAAAAGGCATTATGCTTACTTACAGAAAACATTTAAATGCAAAGTTATTTCTAGGACTCCGGCACCCATCATAGATTTAGCCCTTTTGCAATAAAGTACCCACATTTTTCATGACAGTTACCCCCGTTCATGTATTTTGGCCCCTTTTTTCTCACGTAGTAATCACAGCTCAACCTTGGTCTTCAAGAAATGTTTTAGGTACTCTTGTGCAATCCCTTTAGATGGGTGTGTTTAAGGGGGCTGCACAAGGGAGCGGAATACAGCTGAACCCGTGGAGAGAGATCTCCCCACCAGCCAAGCTTTGGGATCTCCTGTGCAGCTCCATTTAAAGGGGCTGTGCAAGGGAGCCCAATACAGTTGAGCACAGGGAGAAGTCTCCCCGCTGGCCAGCTTCAGGCTCTCTTGTGCAGCCCCATCTTTCCTCTCTCCCAACCACCCCAAAAGCATGGAGAATCTCCCCACCTTCTTCCTGAAATCACCTCTCTCCCTTGTGCAAGCAAAAGTGTACAAAAGCATGCTTAACCAAGTGAATAATAAAAACAGGTTGCTTACCTGTAACTGATGATCTTCAAGTGGTCATCTGTGCATTCACACCCATGGGAATAGTGTGCCTGCGCTGACCTGGTCGGTGTTGTACAAAGTTCACAACAGGATTTTTGCGCCCTCACTCTGGGCCTGTGCAGGGGACCCCTCAACCCGCATGCCCAAGGAGGCAGGGCACGAATATCCCGCCAGTTCCTTCTGACCGCTATCAAACCTAGCCATGTGTGAGAACAGCTGAGGATGACAACAGTGGGGAAGGACGGGCAGGCGGTGTGAATGCACAGATGACCACTCGAAGATCATCAGTTACAGGTAAGCAACCTGTTTATCTTCTTCGTGATCTCTGTGCATCACACCCATGGGAGAATAAAAAGCAGTGGCTCACCTGGAGGTGGGTGCTGTCAGACTCAGCGACCCGCAGTGGAAAGGACCAGACGACCCAGATTACCCTTCTGTTGCGCACGAACGTCTAGAGCGTAGTGCTTGATGAATGTGGTTGGCGTGGACCACGTCGCAGCTCTGCAGATGGACGATAGAGATGCGCCCTTCAGGAAAGCCATAGAGGTCGCCATGGACCTTGTGGAGTGAGCCCTAAGAGTAGTAGGATGTGTCTGCTTCGCTAGGGCGTAGCAAAGTCTAATTGTCTCCACAATCCATTTGGACAGACGCTGGGATGAGATTCGTAACCCCAGGGAGTTGGGGCCGTAAGAGGTGAACAAGGCAGTATCTCGCCTGGTGGGTTGAGTCCTGTTAAGGTAAAATAGAAGCGCCCTTTTGACATCTAGGGTGTGCAAAAGGCGCTGTTCATCAATGTCAGGATGCGGGGAAAAATCTGGGAGGAAAATCTCCGATTTGTTATGGAATTCGGAGACCACCTTTGGAATAAAGGTAATGTCTGGCACAAGTCGAACTCCATCGGGAAGAAAGACCAAATATGGTGGGTCGTGTCGTAGCGCTGTGAGCTCACTGACCCTCCTAGCCGAGGTGATGGCCACCAGGAAGGCTGTTTTCCAGGCAGCATAGCGAAGCTCGCAAGTTGCCATCAGTTCGAATGGCCGTCTGGTGAGATGACAAAGTACGAGAGGCAGGTCCCAGAGGTCTACGGGTGGAGCCACCGGTGGATGGAGTCTGAGGAGGCCTGTTAGGAACTGTTTGGGGGTAGGATGAGAGAAGATTTTATGGCCATCACAACCTTGATGGTATGCAGAAATAGCTGCCAAGTAGACATGAATAGACGAATGTGAAAGGCCTTGGTCCTTGAGGGAGACAAGAAAGTCCAGGATCCTGTCAAGGCTGACAGAAGTTGGTGAAATGGGTGGGGGGCGGAGGTAGGAAAGGAATCTGCACCACTTTCTTTGGTAAGACAGATGCGTGGATTCCTTTCTAGAGTTGCGGAGTACATTCGCAACCCTGGTAGAGAATATTAAGGTTGAATTCTCCAAGCCGTCAGCTTTAGCTTGTCTACCTCTGGGTGGAGCAGCGTCCCCTTCTCTGCCATGAGGAGATCTGTGACCTTTGGAAAATGATAGTATTTCTCTCGTGCTAGATGAAGGAGGGTGGGGAACCAGGGTTGCCTGGGCCACCACAGCGTTATCAGTATGCAATCTGGTCTGTATACCACCCTCAAGAGGAGGGGCAACGGAGGAAACATAATAAAGAAGGTTTCTGTTCCATGGAACAAGCAGGCCATCCCCTAGGGAGAGAGGATCTCTTCTCCCCTGGGTGCAGAAGTGTGTACATTTCCTGTTTTGTCTGGAGGTGAACACATCGATTGTGGGAGTGCCCCAGAGTCGGAAAAGAAGTAGCAGGTAGGACAGGTTTAATTCCCACTCGTGGTGATGAGAGAGACCTCTGCTGAGTCGGTTTGCTTCTATGTTCAAGGGTCCTGGGATGTGCATGGCTATAGGCGTGATTTGGGAGACTACGCACCAATCCCACAGCTCGATTGCGAGATGACAGAGACTTCGGGAGACCGTTCCACCTGGATGGTTCACGTAGCTCATGGCAGTCGTATTGTCTGTGAGGATAGCCACACAATTGCCACGGGGGAGGGGCTGAAAAGCTTGAATGGCCAATGTGATAGCCAGCAGTTCCAAGAAATTGATGTGGCGAGCTGCAGTGGTGGCATCCCAGTGTGCCCCAATGCTGACGCCATTCAGGTGGGCTCCCCAGCCCCATAGCGAGGCATCCGTGGTCAGGGTGTACTGAGGAACGGGAAGGGTGAAAGGTGCACCCTCCGTGATGTACTGGATGACAGTCCACCAGAGAAGAGAGTCCCGCACAGCTCGAGGAGGAGTGAGGGGTTTGGTTTGAGGCATGGTTGCTGGACGAAAGGTCTTTAAGAACCAGAGTTGGAAGGGCCTCATGCAAAGTTTTACTAGACGAAGGACAGAGGTTATCGTGGACATGTGCCCCAGGAGGTGCTGAATTTGGTAGGCTGTCAAGGATGGAGAGGTGCGAACAGCATTCGCCAGAGAAGCCAAGGTTTGAGCCCTGTCTGCTGGAAGGTAGGCTCTGCAGGTGATAGTGTCCAGGAGAGCTCCAATAAAATGCACTTTCTGGGACTGTTCCAGGTGAGATTTTGAGTGGTTTACCTGAAGTCCCAGAGACGATAGGAGGAGCAGTGTCAGAGCAATATCCCTTCTCAGGAGCGTTGGGTTGTCTGCCACCAGAAGCCAGTCGTCTATATAAGGGAAGATGGTGACTCCCTGGAGACGAAGGTGGGCAGCCACCACCACCATTGTCTTGGTGAAGATCCTCGGTGCGGTGGAGAGACCAAAGGGGAGACATTTGTACTGATAGTGACGCTCCCCTATGGCAAAACGGAGGTATCTCCGGTGAGAAGGATGGATGTTGAGATGGAAGTAGGCGTCCTGGAGGTCTATCGTAGCCATCCAGGTGCCATGGGAGAGAAGGGGCAGTATGACCTGCAGCGTCGTCATCTTGAATTTCCGGTATCTGATGTAGACGTTGAGATCCCGAAGATCCAAGATGGGCCGTAGACCGCCGTCGCGTTTCGGTACTGCAAAATATTGGGAGTATAACCCCATTTGCTTCAAAGACACTGGAACGGGCTCTATTGCCTCCTTCCTCAGGAGGGAGTCGACTTCCTGAAGAAGAATGGCGGAAGGTGGGGTGGGGCAGAAGACCGGAAGGGTAGGATGGTCAAGAAATGCGATATAGTAGCCTTCGGTCACGATGAAAAGGACCCAGGCATCTGAGGTGATGGTCTTCCAGAAGGAAAGAAAGGGATGGAGCCGAGTTGTCTCTGACGATGTCGATGGTAGAAAGTCAAAGACTCTGCTTTGGCCCTCGGTTAGATTTGGACCTCGACTGATGGTGCTGCATTCCCGATCTCGCCTTCGGCTGGTATTGTGGACGTTGGGGAATGGGAGATTGGTGAGGCTTCCAGGTGTTATCTGGAGAGGGCTTGGTGGAATACGGCCGCTGCGGAACATATCGGGACCATGAGCGTTGTTGGTAGGAACGTTGTGGGGCAGATACTCCTAACAATCTGGAGGCTTTGATGTTTTTATCCCGCTCCTGCAGAGCAGCATTGGTGGATGAGTGGAAGAGGCCATCCCCATCAAATGGGAGGTTTTCAATGTAGGTTCTGGTATCTTGAGGCAACGAAGTGGTACGAAGCCATGCATGGCGTCGAAGCGATACCGATGAGGCCATCGATGTCGAGAAGACATCGAGTGAGTGCTTGGCGGTATTCAAGATTTGTTTAGACACCAGGAGGCCCTCCTTCTGAATGGACCGGGCTTCAGGTAATTTGTCTTCTGGTATGGAGGACAGTAGAGAAGACATTCTTTGCCAGAGGGAATATTCATATCTTCCAAAGCAGGCTAGATAGTTAGAAGACTTGATGCCCAGAGCAGCAGAGGAATAGATTCTACGACTGTAGGCATCGATTTTCTTGCTCTCTTGATCCGAGGGGATAACACTAGATAACCTGTTTTTAGAAGAGGTCGAGACTACTAGTGAGTTCGGACGAGGGTGCAAATATTGCACCCAATACATATGGTCAAGGCGTTTAGTAGAGACCGGAGTTGAGGATGGCTTGGTCCACGGAGCCTTGACTGCCTTGAGGAGATGTTTGGACATAGGGAGAGCAACAGGTGTCGACGCATCGATTTTGGTGATGTCGTAGACCTCATCCTCGGCCGATGGTTGCAGCTATAGAATTGTGAGTCCAAGGAAGTGGGCCATCTGTTTCACCAAATCACCATACGAAGACATATCCTCAGACGGTGATATAGGACTGTCTCTAGAGATGGGTTGTTACGGAGGTGGGTCCATGGGAGAGAAGTCTTCCTCTATGCGCTCTCCATCAGACTTGTCATGGGAGGATTCAGAGGACGAAACAAGCTCCTGTTCCGGTATCGGTATCGGTACTGGAGGCTGCTGTGGAGGCATCGACATTGGTGGTTGATGCAGAGCAGACTGAGTGGGTAACAACGTCGGAGATGGTGGTGCCTTTGATACAGACGCCGAAGGCGGATGACGGCATGGGGAGTGTGATCTGTGTCTCTGGGGTTCCCAGGGGCTGTGTTTTCGTTGATACTGCCAAGGGCCCGACGAAAACCAATGTGGCATGTCCTGCTGATAATCATAAAGGGGTCTGGGTGGACCATAAGGGTATCTCCCCTGAGATTCAGGGGGATAGTGTTCCCGATATCGGGGGTCGTATTCCTCCCATCCAAACCGATCTGGGCGATGTGGGGACCAGGAATGCTCTCTGTGACAGTGTCGGGAATGTCGAGAGTGGTCACTAGCCCAGGAGGCCTCTGAAGGTGAGCGGGAGCCTACTGCTTGAGTTTCGGAAATGAGGTCAATATAGGTTGGTGGAGGTGACATCGATCGATGCGGCTTGGATTGATGTCAGACATCCAGTATCGGGGGGTCCAGCTGTCAAGGTGGGGAGTCTAAGATCTCCACTGGGGGATCCAGTAATACCTTCGGCAGCTCCGGAGCTGGGTGGGTGGTTTGCTGGGGATGCTGTAATGCGTTCGCATGGGAAGCAGAGCCCCTTGGCGATACAACACTGCTGACACCGTGAGACTTACGTGTGTTTCCTGACGTCTGGGCACCAAGTCCTTTGGACTTATCCTTTTTGGACTTTTTCACCGGGGTCGATACTGAAGAAGTCATCTTCGAGCCCATCTTCTTTTTAGAGGGCAGTCCCAAATCGGATGAAGACTTACTCACTTTGGGAGGCTTCGGCATCGAGAGGTCTTTCTGCATCGAGATTGCTGCAGTCTACCATACAGACTGTTCTGGTTCCATTCTGGCTGCAGGGGGGCGCAAGGGCCAACTCCCAAAATGCGACTTTAAGCCTAGTGGCTCTGTTTTTCCTGGTCTGATTGGAAAAACGTGCGCAAAGTGCACAAGCTTCAGGCCGATGGCTTTCCCCCAAACAAAAAACACACAAAGTGTGCTCATCCTTAAGGGCTAACTTGCGGCTGCAAGCCGAGCACTGTTTGAAGCACCCCCACTTGTGGCTGTCCATAAACGAACCTGACAGAGGCAGTTTAGGACCGTGTGTGTGTGTGTGTGTGAAAAGGGATAGGACACGGTCCGAAGACCCGAAGAAACTCCGGAGAGAGGTTCTCAAACGTCCTGTCAAAAAAAAAGAGAAGTTAGAAGCAAATCACTATTGCGAGGAAAAAACGCTCTCAGAGCAACCAACATAGGCTGTTACCAGCAAGGCGGTCAGAAGAGAACTGGCGGGATATTCGTGCCCCGCCTCCTTGGGCATGCACGTTGAGGGGTCCCCTGCGCAGGCCCAGAGCGAGGGCGTGAAAATCCTGTTGTGAGCTTTGTACAACACCGACCAGGTCAGCGCAGGCGCACTGTTCCCATGGGTGTGATGCACAGAGACCACGAAGAAGATCTTATTGTATTTATCTAACTCCTAATGTGGTAATTTACTTTGCATTCATTTATTTATATTTCACTGTCTTCTCCACAGTTAGGATTCAAAGCAGCTTAAAACATCATTTTCCTCTCCTGTATTTTCTTACAGGCTGAGAGTTTGTGACAGGCCTATGGTCACCCCATTAGCTTCCATGGTAGAAGTGGGTAGAACTTATGATTAAATCGTATAAACTAGAATAGTATGATCAGTTTTTTTCTCTCTGAAAAGTTTAAGTGATGAAATAAGGTTGGTCCTACTGAAACATAACTTTCAATTACGGCAAAGGAAGATGAATGGAAGATAGCTGCAGCGCACACAAAAGGGACAAAAAGTAAAAAAACATGTTTTGTAAGGAATGGCAATCAGTGACTTCCCTCAATACACTTAACTCCTTTGTAGTATCTTCATTAAAATCCTACCTGATGCACTCCAAATAAACAGTGATGTTCTCTCTCTCTCTCTCTCTCTCTCTCTCTCACACACACACACACACAGACAGAATGTGTACAGTAATCTGAAGAACAGCTGAAGAACAGCTTGAAAACCACTATATTAAGCCAGTAATTTCCTTTCTTCAAGAACATTGAGAATATCTCTCTCTACAAGAATATCAAATAATGAGTTTACGCATGCAATTATGGGGAAATTAATTTGTGACTTATCAAGTAAATTCAAAAACTACTTGTACGTAATTCTATAATATATGACACTGGCAAGCAAATAGTGACAAAACCTTTATGTTGGTTTAATATGCCACTGTCACCACCACCCCCTTTAAACATCTGCTAAGCAATTTTATAAGGAAAGGGGAAATAATTGAAAACTGAAGAGTTACTATCTTACACAACATGCCCTTGGAAATTACAGAGAAGTATGTTACTTGTATCCGTAGATAAGCCTCTTTGTGACATGGCAGAACTCAAACACGGCATTCACTTCCAACTTTCAATATCATCACTGCTCCAAATGCCAATGATCTAAATAGCTTTAAAAGCTGAAAACTTTATATAGCAAATCCTCCTCTGTTTAGAAATGATTGCTGCACACATCACTATAAGGACAGCTGAGTTATAGGGGGTATTCTTGTGCTTCATTTTTGAAATTGAGAAGTGTTTTCACATACAGTAGGCTCTCAATCATCAAAAGAACATCTAGGTCAGATTAACTAAATCTCCAGGGTTTGCACGATAGTCCGTATTTGTGGCTTATCTCTAACCATCTTACTGAATTCTCAACATTGTGCCTAGTATGAAATGGAGACATATAAATACAGTACACTGTAAAAAAAATAATCAAAATTGTGCTTAAAAATGTGATTAAAAAAATAAAGCTACAACCTTCTCCAAGAGAAAATACTAACTTGGTAATACTACATTTCCTATGATTAATGAACTATATGAATAATAACTTTAGTATTCATCTGGTACTGAACAGTTGGCTTCTTCAGTGTTCTTTAATTGTTTTTTTTTTAAAAAAACTATGTCAAAGTAAAAAGTGTTTTCCCTGACTGCCATACTAACCTCTCTCAATCTACCTACATTTATTTACATAATGGCCTTCTCTATAATAGCAGAAGCCTGATTAGATTATACCACTGTGATGGCTGCTGGTGTATGTAAATATATTTTTTTAAAAAATTAGCAAGATACATTAAAATATTTAAACTTTAGCCATTAAGTTGTGCTTAAGGGGAATTCACTTGTTTTGAAATGGCTTCTTTATGAATCTAGATAGCTCGTATTCTGCTGAGGCTTGGAACTAGAATGGGCCACAATTCAGGTCTACTCTTTAATTTCTTTATTCAAGGTGACATTACTGGAATTGGTACAAGCAATGCCAAATCTTGGTCAATCTCTATTCCTAGTTCAGCGCTTGTCTATTAGTATTTACTTAATATGATTCTTCCCCGCATATATCGTTTACAAGTTGTAATTTATACATCTGTTAGTACTTCTCTCTCTCACACACAAAACATTAACATTTGTTCATGACAAACAATTTGCTCCCGTCATCGACCACATTTTACATTTCTTCTCAACAAGACACATCAATAAATTTGGAAGCTATTTTTTTCAACACACACACACACACACAGAAAGTCAAATCATACTCTACAATTAAAGTAAACTCTTCCAACAACAGTTTTTATCTCTATCAATAAATTAAGTTTCATGCTGATTTTATGCAGATTCATACAAAAACCCCCATCTGGATGAAAGGGCACTATAGATTCATACAAAAAAACCCATCTGGATGAAAGGGCATTATAATCTTCAAATCACACCATCCAGAAATATTTCCCTGGTTTTTAAGACAGATTAAAAACGTTCCAAACCAGGGGGGATTGCTGTTCCGAAATCAGTTCGCAATGAAATATATGTCCCAATGTTGAGCTTAAATCGATTTACTGCTACAGTTTTAGTTAACATCTTTTGATATTTTGTCATCAGCTCAAAATAGCTCCCATTTCAAGCCTGAATGCCACCAACTGCTTTATTTTCAGATATCTCTTGAATCACTTGATCACTACCAAGTGACCAAACAATTACTATCAAAGCTTTTGCTCAAAAGAAAACATCAGATGTTTCTGCTACCGTAATATGTAAAATGGCACAAACAATCAATGCATTTTAAATGCTTTATCCAAATGCATTGAATTTTTTTTGCTTATGGTACACTACTATCAGTTTTTGTGTTACTGACACTAGAACTCATTAGAACCTAAGAACAAATTGTTGCCTATAGTACTGGGATAGTTTTTCTAACTAGCAGACAGCCAATAATATCCTTATATAAGTAAAGGTAAAGGTTCCCTTGCTCGAAAGCCATTCGAATCCGACTCTAGGGTTGCGGTGCTCATCTCCGTTTCAAAGCCGAAGAGCCAGCGCTGTCCAAAGACATTTCCGTGGTCATGTGGCCGGCATGACTAAACACCAAGGCGCATGGAACGCTGTTACCTTCCCACTGAAGTGGTACCTATTTATCTTCTTGCAATTTCTTGCTTTCGAACTGCTAGGTTGGCAGGAGCTGGAACTAGAGATGGGAGCTCACTCCATCTTGCGGCACCTGGGTCTTGAACTGCTGAACTACTGACCTTCCACAGCCTGCAGTTCAGCGTCATAACCACTTGAGCCACCGCAGCTCTATATCCTTATATAGTTAAGATTAAAATGTCAAGCCTATACAGGAAAAGTGTACTGGGCCAAAAAAGTGGTATTTTCAGGCTGTGATATTCTGGAACCATTAACTATGCCAATTAGGAAAAAAGGCATAACCTGCATTGTCTAAAACAAACCTTAAGCAGTCTACACCTTCCAGCATGCTGTGGTCTGCTCACAACATCTGCAAAACTAATCAAATAATTACAGGCAGGTAAGTGGATTTAAGGAAAATTGACTTATTTCTCTGACTCACAGGGGAATGAAAGATATAATAAAATAGAGATCATGCTGAATTGCTTAATACAAGAACTGAGGAGGAGTTGGTTTTATATCCCACTTTTCACTACCTAAAGGAGTTTCAGAGTGGCTTACAATTGCCTTTCCCCACAACAGACACCCTGTGAGGTAGGTGGGGCTGAGAGAGTTCAGAGAGCTGTGATTGATCCAAGATCACCCAGTTGGCTTCATGAGGAAAAGTGGAGAATCAAACCCGGTTCTCCAGATTAGAGTCCATCGCTCTTAACCACTACACCAAACTGACTCTCAACCTTATGTGATAGTCCCTATGTCCAACCTCCCATGTATCAGACAATACACTTTATTCATCTAAAAGCTACTTAAATGCAACAACCAGAAAGGTCAAGGCAATAGACTTAACAATGGCGTAAATCAGTAGAAATGATACTTAACATAAACCAAATTCCCTTACAACCATGGATGCAAATCAATTAACACTTTAACAGGTAAAGGGAACTTACAAACCACCATTTGTAGGAAACCAGTTCTACATTTATACTTAGGTTCATATGCCTGGACTTCAAGGACACTATTCCTCTGGACTTGGGAATAGCTCCACACTACTAAACATGTTTAAAACTTTTTGTCAATATAGACACTATTAATGGCAGAAGCTAGTGAAGTGCCCCCCCCACTAAGCCTTCAAAACCCACGAACTGCCTCACTCTTCTTAACAAAGTACAGGCCAAGACTTTGTAATTGCTACATATTGTTCTTCTACATGGACCAGCAAGCAAAATTAAAGAGCTGAAGAGGGAATGAAACAGTATAATCCATACTAAAAAGCTCAACTGAGACTCTAAACAAGTCTAAGAAACCCTAATCCAATGAACATAAAAAAAGACAAGCAAGCATGCCAGATGTCCACTTTCTCTCCTGATAAATCAATGGAAAGTAAAGTTTCTGGATCTTTTTCTTTAATATTTATCAATAGCTGAATACCAGGCTCACAAATTTTAAAGGAACAGAAAATTAAATGGTTATTTAGTAATAACAGAAATTTAAGTGACTAATTTGTTTACTAAATTAGTATGTAAATGACTGTCAAATGACTGTCAACATTTACAAGGCTTTTCTCCCCCACCTTCATCCCAGAAATAGCCTTTAGGGAAGACTTTATGGACTGGATTCCATGACTACTTTCTACTAATGCAGGAGCTTTCTTCTTGAGCAAGGAACTTTCCACTGACACGAGATTGTTCAGTTAGAAGAACAAAATCTCAGGATCCAACATGATGCCTGTAGTTTCTTATCAAATTGCACAAATGCCAGGCAAACCCATGACACCCTAGCTGCTGCTGGCAGTAAAACTGCAGTGTCTGTCCTTCCACCCCTTCAATACTTTTTACTACTGTTTTTTTACAGAGCTGCTGAGAATAAGAACATAAGAACATAAGAGAAGCCAATGTTGAATCAGGCCAATGGCCCATCTAGTCCAACATTCTGTCACACAGCGGCCAAAATATACCAGGTGCCATCAGGAGGTCCAGCAGTGGGGCCAGGGCACCAGAAGCCCTCCCACTGCTGCCCCCTCCAGCACCAAGAATAGAGTGCATCACCTGCCCCAGACTGAGAGTTCCCATCTATACCCTGTGGCTAATAGCCACTGATGGACTTCTGCTCCATATGTTTATCTAATTCCCTCTTGAAACTGTCCATGCTTGCAGCTGCCACGACCTCCTGTGGCAGTGAATTCCATACGTTAATCACTCTTTGGGTGGAGAAGTAAATCACTCTTTGGGTGAAGAAGTAAATCACTCTTTGGGTGAAGAATGTCACAAAAATTTTGACTGATGTTAAAACCTACCTCATTTGCTCCTGAGCAGTATTGAGAACAGTTTTGCATTTGCAAAGAGGTAGTTAGGCAACTGTTGACCAGCCAGGCAATTGTTAAGAACTACGCCACAGGTCATTATAGAATGTTAAAAGCAGCTTACTTAGGCTGTTTTTTACCCATAAGGCTGGCAGCAATGCCTCCTTATCTCTTTTCCCTCACCCTTAACCCCTTTAACAGCCCATATTAAACAGGTGCTTCACCAGCTGCACTGGCTCCACGTTGAATACAGGATCAGATTCAAGTTTGGTGTTAAGGCCATAAACTGTCTGGGACCAGTGTATCTGCAAGACCGCTTCTCCTGGTATACCCCCCAAAGAGCATTACGCTCAAGTGAGAAGAACTTACTGGTGATCCCTGCCTGAAAAATATCTAGCTGTCCTTATCCAGAGCAAGGGCTTTTTCAGCCCTGGCACCAACCTGGTGAACTCTCTGTCGAACAATATCTGTGCCTGCAGAACCTAATACAGCTCCACAGGGCCTGTAAGACAGATGCTACACCAGGCCACAGGGCCTGTAAGACAGATGCTACACCAGGCCTACAATGCTTTCTATCTAGCCTGACTCCTCCCTTCCTTCTTCCCCTATGGGTAAGGGCACAATCTAGTATACCAGTTATGCGCCATATGTAACTGTAACTTGTTACTGTATTCTTAAGGTGTTTTTAACTGTTTTAATTTCAATGCGAATTTGTCTATTTGGAAATGTTATTTGTCCACCACTCTGAGCCCTGCCTGTAGGGGAGGGTGGTTTATAAATTGCATTAATAAATAAACAAATGACTCTTTTAAAATAATTTATATATATTGAAGGTATATTCCTAGAAAGCCTTGATGAATTTCACTTTAAGTTTCCTGTCTCTGAAGAGACTTTAATACACTGGGTAAGCACTCAAAGTATTAGAATAGTGGAGGCTCTGGCCTAGGAATCTGAAATAGATGAAAGTTTTCTTGGCCAAGGAGGTGTGCAACTTCCAGTTATACTGAAATGAAAGGATCCTGACTATGGAGAACTCATCCCTAACATGAGAACAACCCATTATGTAAATTGGTATTTTTCTTCTCTGGCAGAAAAGGTCATTGGGAAATGGACAGCCATGGGAATGCTATGTGAACATGCACATCCAACTGGAGAGCCAGTATGGTGTAGTGGTTAAGTGCACGGACTCTAATCTGGGAGAACTGGGTTTGATTCCCCACTCCTCCACTTACACCTGGCTGGATGACCTTGGGCAAGCTGTAGTTCTGATAAGAGCTGTTCTTGAAAAAGAGCAGTTTCTGTCAAGAGCTCTCTTAGCCCCACCTACCTCACAGGGTGTCTGTTGTGGGGAGGGGAAGGGAAAGGAGTTTGTAAGTCGCTCTGAGACACCTTTGGGTAGTGAAGGGTGGGGTATAAACCCAATCTCTTCTTCTCTTCTTCCTAGCCTTCAAAATTTGCCTGGTTTTCCTGTTAATGAAGACAGGTAAGCCAACTCTAAGCAACAGAGGGACACACTTCAAATCTGCAAGCCACTCGCATGTAATGTGTTTTATGTACTTAACTACCACCAGATGAGGGAAGGAAGGCAGCAGCAGTAAATGGGTGGGAAATCTGCAAGGAAGTGGTAAAAACGCATGTGCAAACATCACATTTTTTTTGCGTAATTGTGAATATACAAGCTAATTTTCTTTTTAATACAAATGAACAGTATGTCCAGCATATGGCTGCTAATCACCACTTGTGGACTGGATGTTACCTAAACCATGGGATGATTGAGCACTACTGTTTTCTTATTTATGAAATCATGTTATGATTGACTAAAAGGAACTTGGTCCCCCTCATCTGAACAACCAAATCCCCCCTTTTCAAAAGATTAACTTTTCTCTTTTTCTTCCTACTAATATAAACCTGTCAACTAACACTGAATTTGGAAGGCGGAGGGGGGAACACCCACAACTGTGTAAGAGGAAAGTAATCACAATCTGGGAAAGCTCTAAGGCTGCCCTTTTGACTTATCAATTTCAGTAAGCAAAATTTCAATCAAGCCTAGATAAAATATACTAATCCTAAATAAACCAAGTTTGTCACCTACTACTTTCTATAAGCTGCTTACCATAGTAGGAGGGGGAAAAAAGCTAAATTAAATGCCAAACAGTAGCAGACAGCACTTGTTTGGCTGATTAACTGGTAGACAAGCATTACGAATAAATCTGAGCATGGTCTGCAGCAAATTAAATTCCCATGCTTTAAAGAACAAAGAATTTATGGGGAAGAGGATTAGCAACTTTACACCCAGGAATGCTGGTTTAATTTAATTGTTCCACAATTCAAGATTTAATATGCAAATATCATTTGGATATTTAATGGTGAATTTGACAAAGTAAGGAAACAATTACAATATACAGCCAGGCTGCTTCTTCTCCTAACTGTAATTATACACAATGAAAAAAGCTGGCCAATTCTCCCCTTCCCCCTTTCATTACTAGGATTGGATTGCATTAGCATTAATCAGAACAAGACTAATTAAAGGTTAAAAACTTTAAATATATTCTAATTAAAACTCTAAATAGCTGCACAATTAGACTACTTATAGTTATAGTCTCACCTCCATGATCTTCTTGGCTTCTTTGTATTTGCCGGTATCCAAGAAGGCAAAGAAGAGATCATACAGCATCATCATTTCACCTCTTTCTTGGCTAATGAAATCCATAGCTACAGAAATTTTTAAAAGCTCATTAGATCCCCTACTTAGAGCATATAAGAAGATGTCAAAGATAAACAGCAGTGTCAATAGATATCCATGCCAAAGAATAAAACATTTCTAGTTAAAACATTTTAATGTTTTGTGCAACCTGTACACTAATCTGAATTTCATTTTTAGAGAAATTAAATTAGTAACATTTTACAAAATACCTGGCTAATGTGAAAATAAGAGAATTTGATGGGGTGGTTTTTAACCAAGATATATGCAAAGAAAGTCAAATACTATACTGAGATAGATTTGTTGGTACTCTAAGAATGCCAGAATATGTGTTAAAATTTTCTCATTGTTACAGGATATAGTTTGAATATGTGTTGGCAAAAATATGTGCAGCTCTCAGGACCAAACTGCCTAACTGTGCTGGCTAAGGGCTTTTTTCCCCAAATGGTGGAAGGACTTTGTTGAAAGATTCTCTTTCCCTTCATTTCTGTAAATCAACAATCACAACGAGCCAAAAACAAAAATCTGCAATACCAGTTGGCAGCAACTAACCTTTCTGCAAGAGTTCAGTGTCTCCCTTCTCTATCAATCTGCACAAGACATCATGACTCCTAGGAAGACGGCCATACTTCCTATAGCAGTCAAAAAGAGATTCCACAGCTGCTGGTAAATCATCCCTGAAAAGAAAATCCAAACAATTTTAGATAGAAAAATGTTATGTACACACCAAGCCTCAGAAATTTCATTATGTACATCTTGTTTTATTATATAGTTTCCAAGTTCCGTTCAAAATATATTTTCCAAACATTCTTCAATATATCAGATATCACTTTGCCATTTTGGTAATGTACAAACTTTTTTACATTTAAATAAATCCAGCAGCTGATTATTTTGTTTCATTTGTGTCCTGTTAGAGCTCAGTATTTATTTATTTATGCTTTAGATTTATAGGTCGCACAGCCTCTGGGTTCTTAGGGCTCTGGGTGATGAACAACGATAAGATAAAATATATCATAACAATATTAAAATTATAATATCAATTAACCTTAAAATACTCAGTACATTTAAAACAATCACTGATGGAACATAAGATTTATTGAATTTTTTTTATTTTTCCGAGTTATACCCTGCCCTCCCCTGCAAGGCAGGCTCAGGGCGGCTTACGTAGATAAAAACATAATAACTATAAAAATACCATAAAACATCTAAAACAGTTGTTTAGCAGTATTATTTTGGTGTCATATAGATGGCGTTATGCATTCCAAAGATTATCTAAATATTCAGCTCACCGATCTTTCTCGGATATACTTGGCGGGCACAGGCTGTCAGGCACCAGGCACTATAAGTTTCTGTCATTGTTAATGTGATTATAGTGGTGGTGGCAGCTCCTAATTGAAGGACTGGTGGAAGAGCTCCGTCTTGCAGGCTCTGCAAAACTGTAAAAGGTCCTACAGGGCCCCGATCTCTGCTGGGAGCTCATTCCATCAAAATGGAGCCACCACCGAGAAAGCCCTGGCCCTGGTTGTACCCAGCCTTTTATCCTTGGGACCTGGGAGGGCCAATCGGTTTTATGACCCTGGCCATAGTGCTCCCTGGGGTATATATGGGGAAAGGCGGTCCCTCAGGCTTTATAGGTAAGAACCAGCACCCTGAAGCAAATCCCATATGCTATCAGCAGCCAGTGCAATGCCTTCAGGACAGGTTGGATGTGCTCCCTCATTGGGAGACCCATCAAGAGCCTGGCCGCAGCATTTTGCACTAGCTGCAGCTTCTGCATTTGAGACAAGGGCAGCCCCATGTAGAGAGAATTGCAGTAGTCTAATCTAGAGGTGACCATCACATGGATCACTGTTGTTGAATCACTGCATTCAACAACAGGCTGGCTGCAACCAGGCTGACCCAGCTGAACTCTGAGAAGGAGCAAGGTGTTAGAGCTGCCAGAGGGGTGAGTGTTTTTTTTATTTATTTACTTTCAGCTGAGGTGCTTTAGCTGAGAAGGTACTGTATGGGGGACTGTATTTGGGAGTGTGTGGCTGAGTTCTAGCAGACTACTGGCTGCTGGAGTTAGGGTGTGAAAGGGTCATTGTTTGCCTGTAATTAAGTGCCTAGGGTGAATTTGAATAGCTGCTGGCCACCCCCTCTCCTGGGGGATGCTTCTATTTAAGGCAGGAAGCTTGCAAGAGGCACGAGCCAAAGGGTGAGGCTCTTGGCCTGTGGCTCTTAGAGTAGGGACTCTTAGCCTAGGGGCTCTGTAAGAAGCCCAGGAAGAGCCAGAAAGCCAGGGACCTCGGCTCCTTGGGTTCCCAGTAAGGTAAGTAGACTTCTACAACAGTAACCATATAAATACAAAGGGTTTTAAAAGGGGGTTATAGAAAAGTATTTGTTTAAAAACAATTATGAAGCCAGAATGCCAGCAGGGGGTTGGGGGCTACCCAGTGTTTTGCATGGAGTGTCACATGTATGACTATCTGCCCACTGGTCAGAAGTCTTGGGTGTGTGCTCGGTGCAAGGAGCTCCTGGTTCTCAGGGAGCGAGTTTGCTCCCTTGAGGCCAAGGTGGCTGACCTGGAGAAGCAGAGACAGTCAGTTAGGTGCACGGAGAAGACTCTTGGGGACTTCTTAGATATGTCCCACTCTGGATCTGGCAGTCCAGCTGCTGCCAGGGAGCATGAGGGTCAAGGGGAAACGGGGCACCATGCTGAGGATAAGGGGAATGTGCCCACGGAAGGGACCTCTTCTTCAGCTGGTGAACAGGTATCCTTTCGTACCAAGGAACCGTCTCTGGGAAGGGTGGGAGGGGGCTCTTGGTAGTTGGTGATTCGATCTTTAGGCAGGTAGACAGCTAGGTGGCGAACCTGCGTACTGACTGTATGGTGACTTGCTTGCCTGGTGCGAAGGTAGCGGACTTTACGTGTGTTTTAGATAGGCTGGTAGATAGTGCTGGGGAGGAGCCAGTGGTAGTGGTGCACGTCAGCAACAACGATGTGGGGAAATGCAGTCATGAGGTCCTGGAGGAGAAATTTAGGCTGCTGGGCAGGAAACTCAAGGCCAGGACCTCCAAGGTAGCCTTCTCAGAAGTGCTACCTGTTCCACACGCAGGGCCAGAGAGACAGGCACAGATCAGGAGTCTCAATGCGTGGATGAGACGATGGTGTAGGGGGAAGGGTTCAAGTTTGTTAGGCACTGGGATACTTTTTGGGACAAGAGGGAGCTGTACAAAAGGGATTATCTCCATTTGTCCCAAGAAGGAACCAGGCTGCTGACGCTCAAAATCAAAAAGGTGGCAGAGCAGTTTTTAAACTGAATAATGGGGGAAAGCCAAAAGGAGATGAAAAGTCTCTGTTTCAGGATGGCTCATCTCGAAGAGATGAAGGGGTAGCTATTACTTTTGTACAAGGAAATGGATTAGAATTGTCCACTGCGACTGTGGCTAATGATAGGAACTGCCTGGCAAGGTCTCGAGGCAGCAAGAGGAAGGCTGTAGGCTTAACAAGCGTGGGAAACTATAAGTATTTATATACAAATGCTAGAAGTCTCCGAGGTAAAATTGGGGAGTTGGAATGCTTGGTGTTGGGGGGGGGATAGACATTGTGGATATTTCAGAAACTTGGTGGGATATATGAAAAAATGGGACGCCCTGAATTTATCGTTAATGGGAAGAATTGCAACAGTAAAAATGAATATTTTGCCTTGTTTAATGTTCCTATTTCAAACGATCCCAATACTACGACAGTGTAAGATATTGGATACCTGGCAGAGAGAACTATCAAAATTTGTGTGGGCAGGAAGAAAACCGAGGATCAAAATGAAAATATTGTGTGACGCAAAGGAAAGAGGAGGACTTCAGCTACCAAATTTAAGACTTTATTATGATGCCGTCTGCTTAACGTGGCTAGAACAATGGATTAACCTTGACAACATGAAATTGTTAGCACTAGAAGGTCATGATAATAAATTTGGATGGCATGCATATATGTGGTATGAAAAGTCAAAAATTGACAAATTCTTCAAACACCACTATATAAGACGATCACTGTTCGAAACTTGGATGAAATATAAAAAATTCTTCTCAGAAGAAAGACCACTATGGATAGTGCCGGCAGAAGTGATTAAACCGTTTTCCAGACATCAAGGTTCAGACTGGTTACCTTATAAGAGTCTTCTGAAAGTGGAATGGAGAAATTATGTGATAAAAAATAGAGATGATGTTGAATTTGATTATGATTGGTTGAATTATAGACAGATTTTTGATCTATTTAAGACCGATAAGAAAAAGTATGGTTTTAGGGAGAAAAATAATGAAATTGAAAATATATGGGTTGAAAAAGGTAAAAAAATGATTTCAAAAATGTATAAGGTTTTGTTGAAATGGTATACTGAGGAAGAAACAGTAAAAGAACAAATGATAAAGTGGGCTGTTAATATAAATAGTGAAATAACTATGTCATCATGGGAGTATTTGTGGAAAAAATCAATGAAAATTTCAACCTGTGTTAATGTTAAAGAAAATTGTTACAAAATGATGTATACATGGTATATGACTCCGAAAAAAATTGCTATTATAAATTAAAGCATGTCTAACAAATGTTGGAAATGTAAAAAAAAAGAAGGGTCATTTTACCACATGTGGTGGACTTGTGATAAAGCTATAAGCTACTGGACTCAGATACACAGTGAGATACAGAAAATTTTGAAATGTACTTTCAAGAAAGATCCACAAATGTTATTGTTAGGTCTTAAATTTGAAGAAGTAAATGTAACCAAGAGAACATTGTTATGGTATTTGGTTACAACAGCCAGAATGACTTATGCACAATTTTGGAAGCAAGAAAAGACACCTGAAACATGGGAATGGATTAAGAAGATGTTGTTTATGGTTGAAATGGACAAACTGACAAGGAAGCTTAACAACGAGGAAGATGAAAAGTTTTTTGAAGAATGGAAAGACTTTCAAGACTATTTGGGGAAAAACTGGGATGTTAAGAATAACTTGATTTGTTTTGACAGTTATTAAGAAGAAATTTTAAAATGATTTTATTGTTAGAGTGTTACCGTTATATGATAATGAAGGTTAAAAAGTAAAGTAAATGTTTAACAGAGACTATAAGGGGGGTAAGAGCATTGCGGGAAGCCTTGTATTGGGGAGGGAGGGGTATAATGAAAAGGATATGTATTTTACTTTGTTTTTTATATAATATGGAACATGTTAAATATATCCATTAATAAAGTGTTGTTGTTGTTGTTTTTTTAAAAAGAAACTTGGTGGGATGAGGAAAATCAGCGGGGTACTGTGATTCCTAGTTATAAATTATATCGGAAGGATAGGGGGGAAGGGTTGGAGGTGGGGTGGCTCTGTATGTCAGAGAGGGTATACAGTCTAGTAAGATTGAGAGGGTAAGAAAATTGGATTTGCTTCTGGAAATGCTATGGGTTAAAATAGTGGGTCCAAAAGGAGGCTTAACAGTGGGAGTTTGTTATCACCCACCAGATCAGAAGATAGAGGAGGATTATAAAATGATGAATTAAAGATAGTGGCTAGACGGAATAACTGTGTCGTAATAGGCGGCTTTAACTACCCACATATTGATTGGGTCAATATGAGTTCTAGTTGGGAAAAAGAGATTGAGTTTTTAGACACTCGCAATGACTGTGCTATGGAACAGATGGTCACAGATCCTACCAGGGGAGAGGCGATCCTGGATTTGGTCCTAAGTAACACCCAAGACCTGGTGAGAGATGTAAAAGTGACTGCACTGCTTGGGAACAGTGGAGGGTGGTAAGCAGTGATTGCACCGCTTGGGAACAGTGGAGGGTGGTAAGTAGTGGGGTACCACAGGGATCAGTACTCGGTCCGATGCTTTTTAACTTGTTTATTAATGATTTGGAATTGGGAGTAAGCAGTGAAGTGGCTAAATTTGCAGATGACACAAAGTTGTTCAGGGTGGTGAAAACCAGGGAGGATTGTGAGGCACTCCAAAGGGATCTGTTGAGGATGGGTGAGTGGGCGTCAACGTGGCAAATGGGATTCAATGTGGCCAAGTGCAAAGTGATGCATATTGGAGCCAAAAATCCTAAATATAAATACATGTTGATGTGGTCTGAGACTGACCAAGAGAGAGATCTTGGAGTCATAGTAGATAACTCAATGAAAATGTCTAGACAGTGTGTAACTGCAATAAAGAAGGCCAACGCTATGCTGGGGATTATTAGGAAGGGAATTGAAAACGAATCAGCCAGTATCATAATGCCCCTGTATAAATCATTGGTGCGACCTAATTTGGAATACTGTGTACAATTCTGGTGCTGTCTCCATCCCATGTCCCAAGTGAAAACCAGACTGGAAGGGATCTAAGATGGAAGCGTCATCCAAAAAGCGTCATCAAAAAAGGGCAAAAAGCGTCATCAAAAAAGGGCAAATTGGAAACCGGCTGATAGTTCGCAAATTTGGCCAGATCCAGATATAGCTTCTTCAAGAGAGGATGCACCACTGCTTCCTTGAGCACCCCAGGAAACAGTCCCTCTGTGAGGGACTTGTTGACAATTTCCCTTAGGGAAATTTCCCTAGCTTTAATTAGCCACAATGGGCATGGATTGAGGCAGCATGTGATAGGGCGTTACAGCTAGGAGCAATTTGTCAACTTCCTCTAGGCTGAGTGGACTGAAATAATCCATAACCTGACTTGAAGATGTGCAAGGAGCCTCGAGTTCACTCACTGTATCAACTGTGATGGAAAGATCGCAGTGGAGCGACAGGACTTTATCTGTGAAGTAGCTTGCAAAAGACTCACAGCCAATATCCAATTCTCTAGAATTTAGTCAAAGACTGAATTGTTCTAAATAACTGGGCTAGGCATGAGCTCGCAGACGCAATTGTGACCACATAGTACTCTCTCTTTGCAGCTTTGACCGCCATCTCATAGGATCTCATAAACACCCCATAAGATGCTCTTGTAGCTTCATCGCGACCATGCTGCCACCATCTCTCTAGTCATCTTAGCCTTCATTTTATAAGCCGCAACTCCTGGGTAAACCTGGGAGCAAGCCTAGCGCGGGGGCACAGAGGGCGCCGGGGAGCGATCTTGTTGATAGCTACAGAGAGTCGGCTGTGCCAATCCCCTACAAGCACATCCAACAAGCTGCCGGGGGGCATCAGATCCCACAGAGATGTCTGGAGCTGTACAGGATCCATTTGGCTCCACGGGCAAGCTAAAATATGCTTGTCACCTAAACAGGGTCAGAGTGAAACATTCAGAAGGGGCCGTCAGGGCATGGTGGTCTGACCATGGTACTGCCAAAGCAGTAATCCGGTCCAGTGTTACCTCAGCTGCGAAAATTAGATCAACCATGTGTGCGGCCTGGTGGGTGGGGGTCGTTACAAATTGGGAGAGTCCCAGTACCACCATCAGCATGGATATTGAAGTCATCCAAGACTATTAGCCTAGGGTGTTCCAATGCCCAGCCTGATATGGCCTCCATCAGGGACAGCAGGCTGTCGGTGTGTTAGGCAGTCAGTACATCAGCCAAATCACCAAAGTCTCCCTGGTCTCCCATAATAGGCCAGTACACTCAATGCCCATGATCTTTGGCAGCGGAAGTGCCCTGAAGGAGTAAGCCTCCCGAATGAATATAACCACTCCTCCCCCCGCCCCCTAGTCTGCGATTGGTGAAGGACTGAAAACCCGGGAGGGGCAAGCTGGGAGAGGGCTACTAACTCCCCTTCCTGCACCCAGGTCTCAGTCACGCACGCCAGGTCTACATTCTGCTCCAGAAGAAAGTCCCGAAGGACCATGGTCTTATTGTTCATAGACCTGGCATTATATAATGCCAATGTCGGAGGGGGATTGTTCATCCTAGCCCCTCTGCCGACAACCTTCAGGACGGGATGCATGCTGGAAGGGCGCTGAGCTATTCTATTTCTCCGCTCCTTCCCCTTAACTCCCTGCCTAGTCCCACCGCTGTACTTTCCCCACCCCAGGAGCACCGGAATCCCTTGTCCAAGCATCGCCTTACATAGTGGTCTTCACATTAGCCTCAGACCAACTAGTGGAGCTGATAAAGATGCACCCAATATGCGATCGCTAGTATCAAGCTAGTTTCCAGTGCTGTTAAGTTCTCAATTTCACAACCCGTCCTACTATACAATTCAATGTCATACATTGATTGTCAATAATTATCCAATCATCTGGCTGGCGATAAACCCACCCTATTAACTCATGCACTAATTCATTAGTCAATTTCTACAATTAATAACAGCAATCAAAGAAGGTCCCATAATTACAGAAATATTTATAATCAATTTTGGTAGGATGGTTCTATAGCCAAATAATAATCCAATCAATTTATTTAAATAATTAATTACCTCATTCAAAATCCAGCTATTCAGAATTAACTAATTAGCTCCTAAATAATTGACTAGTCTAGCTTCTATAACCAATCACTATCATCTAATTTAATTAGGGCTCTTGCATTGCATTCTTTGGACCAACAGCTACCAGCTGCATTGATGTTATAAAGTTTCTGCTTGCCCGCCAGGATGGTCTTAAAATCTTCTTCAGTCAACACATCGGGGGGGGGGGTCACGCCACCTCTTTTCTTTGTTCTGATCAAAACATGAAGCACTTTGCCTCTTGAACTTCCTCCGATTTTGGATTCCGCTCCCCACTTGTCCCTGGTCTTGACTGCCCAGTCTATCCAGCTCCAGGTGTTGTTGTGGTCTGGTGAAAGAATCCCAGCAAGATCGAAGTCCTTTGCTCTCACAGTCCAACCAGGTAGAGAATAGTGCCGTTGAGGTCGCAGTCACCTGATGGATTTTGGCCTGGCTGGAGAGCCTCTGGGGAAGGAAGAGACCCTCCCCAGGCCCTCCTGCTACTGCCCTAACACCCAATACAGGTGTCGTGGGTACAGCAACATGTATGGCTGTTGCCAGAGGAGAATCCTTGTCCCAGTGTTGGCCCCAAAATGGCCACCGTGCCAGAAATGCAGAGCTTGCAAAGCTGCCACCCACACCTCCAGCGTTGGCAGAAGCCTCACACCAGACCAAGGAGGCAGCTATTGCTTTCATTTGGGCCAGGCCAGCCAGGAGCTCCATGTCGTGTTGGAGCCGTGCCGAGAATAGAAATGGTAGGTGTCACAAATTTTTTCTTTGCCCCACACCAGCCGCTGAGGTTTGTCTCTCAGTGTGAAGGATCTTAGCTGGGAACAGCCACTGGCTAATCTAAGCTCAGTGTACTGCAGGAGCGCTAGCTCAAAATGTTTGTCGCCATGTTGCTGGATGTGATTGTTTTTAGCTAGTTCTAGACTGTGTTGCCTCATGGGTCGGGGAACGAGGAGATGACAGAAAAGAGATGGGGGAGAGAAAAAAAGAGACGGGTGCCAGCCAGATAAACCCTGTTACTGTCCTGGCGGAACATCTCTGCCTTACAGACCCTGCAGAATTGCATTAAGTCCTGTAGGGACCTGATGTCATGTTGCAGAGAGTTCCACCACCATTGAGGCCCATAGATTTTTTCCAGCAGAGCACAACACTCTTCAGGGGACATATGAGAGGAGGTGGTCCTGAAGCTACGCAGGTCCCAGGCCGCTCAAGGCCTTGAAGGTCATTACCAAAACCTTGAACCTGACTCGGTATTCCACTGAGAGCCAGTGTAGCTGGTGC
This sequence comes from Gekko gecko, assembly GCA_029375565.1. Classification (NCBI taxonomy): domain Eukaryota; kingdom Metazoa; phylum Chordata; class Lepidosauria; order Squamata; family Gekkonidae; genus Gekko; species Gekko gecko. The sequence continues at coordinate 61,571,026 of JAPDNY010000001.1, read as the reverse complement.
AGCTCAGGCTGAGTGTGTGCCGTCTGTGGCACTCAGTATGATGTATAATTTTATTTTTACAGGCAAATTAGACTGATAGAGATCAGCTCTGGCTCCTAAAGTGAGCTTCATGGCTGAGTGAGGATTTGAGCTCAGGTCTGCTCAATCCTAACTTACCACTCTAACCACTACACCACAAAAGTCTCAATTATAAGATGAGTGATTAACGAATTTATTTTTTTTAAAAGTGGACACCACTATGGAGAAGGATCAGATACAAATCCAGAGCTATTCCATAAAAGTTCTTGAAGACAACTGGTGAAGTTAGTTCTGTGCTGAGTAATCTGGGTGCTGCAGCAGCTGAGTATATTTTCCTGAGGAGCTATAAATATTAATAAAACAGTTTTTGTGCCCACTGATAGAAATACTATTATTTTACATATTTGCAAATAAAGCCATTCATAAATATTTTTACTATAATTTGATACAGTAGACTGAATGGTAGCACTCAGATAAGCTGGTAGAAATAAGCTGATCTGATTTCTCTACTACAATGTTTTTGAGAAGATACTGAGAACCTTTACCACAAGAGCTTGGTTAAGATATACCTAAAAACCATGGTTTAATGCTACATGAAAGAATCTCAGGGATTTTTGGGCTCATTAACTCATTCTTCCTTGTGTAATATTATTTATTTATATTATTTATAGTCTGACTTTCTCACTGAGATTCAAGGCAGATTACACAGTGTAAATCAATATGATTAACTGGATGGGACATCCAAAAACAATGCAATAGGGCAGGGGTGGCCAATCTGCAGCTGTCCCCTACCTGTGGTGCTTTCACACATATTGTGCGGCTCCCAGCAGGATGGCTGGGGAAGTAAAGAGGATGCATACCTCCCTAACTGATCTTCCCTTCCCCAGCCAATGTTCCCCCTCCCTGGGTAGGCTCAAGGTGGGGGGAGGAGAGAAAGAAAGCAATTTTAAATGCATTCTCCAAGCCAAACCAGCCAGCATGGGGGTGGGGGGGCTGTGAGGATGTGTTTACAATTAAAGTTGCTTTCTATCCACCTCTCCCTCCTTCCCTCCCCCCATCTATTTGCTTTCTTTCCACCTTTCGTTCTCCCTTCCAGCTCTATGTTTCTATGATTCTTTCTCCCCTCCCTTCCCATTTATTTGCTTTTTGTTTTTCTCTCTCTCTTCCTTTTTTCCTCCCCCTCCCCCCATCTATTTGCTTTCTTTCTCTTTCCCCCTCCCTCCTTCCACCAGCTATTTACTTTTCTACCTTTTTTTGTTCTTTCTCCCTTCATTTCTTTCTTTCTTCCTTCCCCCTCCCCACATCTATTTGTTTTGTTTCTCTCTCCCTTTCTCTCCACCTCTTTCATTCTTTCCTTCCACCCCTCCCTATTTCTCTCTTAAACAAATAAATATCATTAGCAAGCAAACAAATCTCTTTGAACAAATAAATATTATCAATATATGTATTAACCCATTTTGTTTTTAATTTTGGCAGTATCATTTATAATCTTAATAAAAAGCAAAGTTGCAAATTTTCAATAAAAACGTGTAATATTTGTTCATGTCTTGCAGCTCTCAAGCATCTGACATTTATTCTATGTGGCTCTTACGTTAAGCAAGTTTGGCTACCCCTGCAATAGGGTTTGGATTGCAGAAATCTGAAAAAAGAGCTGAAACAAGGAGATTGCTGAATTACAAGTTATTACAAAACTCAGGATAATGGAACCCCCAGGGCTTAACAGAGCTATTGGCTTCTTATCTCACTACACATGCTAAGTCACTCGGTTCTTACTTATACCCAGAAATTAAACTTCGTTGGTCTTAAACGGGCCACTGGACTCAAACTTGGTTCTCACATCTGTTGTTAACTCCTTTATTATCTGTAGGCCAATTTGATGTTATTCACATGTCCTACCAACTGTGTTATTTCAATCTTAGCTATTAATTATGCATCTTGCGTCTAATTAGCTCTTCCTTGCAACTAACCCCCTCTCCACCTGCATGTAATATTTGAGGAAATGTGTTTCAATGTATATGAAGAAATGTGCACATGCTGAGTCTCTGTTCTTGCATGTACCCAGGGTTGAACTTGGTTTGTTTTGGTGGTGCTGCTGGGTTCTAGCTTCATTCTCACATCTCTTTGTTAATTCTTGCATTTAGCTTCATTCTCACATTTCTTTGTTAACTCTTGCTAATTTGCTGCCATTCATTGATCTTACTGGCCACCTGATCCAATTTCAGCCTTACTTATGCATCTTGGCTATGGCCAGCCCTTCCTAATGGCTGCCCCCAACCCTCTTTTCCCTGTAAGTGGGGCTTGAGATTTCATTTCATTGTATCTGACGAAGTCTGCTTCCACACAAAAGCTTATACTTTGAATAAAACTTTGTTGGTCTTAAAGGTGCCACTGGACTCAAACTTCATTAATGTGGTTGTTACAATTTTTTTTTAGAAGACAAGATAGGCAAGGGTCTAGTGCATAAGCAGTGGCCACCGATCCCAGGGTCCTGTCAGTATCCAGCATGGTAATGTGGTCAAAAGGTCCATATGCAGAACAGACAATGTATTAAGGATTTCCTCTGCCTAGCCTATATTACAGCCGGCATCCAGATCAGAACATATTTGTATTTATTTTACCAGCAAAACACTCTGCAAAGGTATCATGGCTAATTTTCTGTTCCTGAGACAGTAAAGGCTCAGATTTATGAGCCAGCAAATTCAGTAGATGTCTAATTAAATCTTACTATTTACTTTCTGGTTGTGAGAAACCATAGCTTGCTGTTAAATTCAAACTGGCCTACTATGATTTGTAGTCAGGACTTCAAGCCTCAGTTTACAACTCTCATTTAGCAGGGCAAGTTGTTACCACAGTTTACCTGGTCTGATAAAAATTATGGTTTACCATAATGATGACCTAGCTAGTTAGATTACAGCATCATCTGTTGGAAGACAAATTGCATGGGCTTCTGGATCTCCCAAGTTTATTCACTGTTTGTTATACAAGAAGCACAAAGTGCTTTTCCATGGTGGTACCCCCTTAGAAGGACCATCTCTCCTGCTACAAACACGTGCCAGCTTCACTCCTCCCAACAGCTTTTACTTACCACCTCATTTCATAGGATGGTAAGATCACCCTAGGCTGAGATGTGAGCTTTCTCATTTGTGGCTCTGCCCTCTCCCGGAAGAGGTAAAGTATCTTCTTTGTTAATTTTCAGAATAGGTCCTTCTTTTTTAAAGAGGGCTTTCTGCTGACTAGTGCACTGAGTATTATCATACTGAAGGGTCTGGTGATACTTTTGAAAAGCAGTTACAATATTCTGGTTGTTTTTAATGTCTTTGTGTGTGTCCCCCATCAAGTCACAGCTGATTTATGGAAACTCCATAGGCTTTTCAAAGCAAGAGACATTCAGAGCTGGTTTGCCATTGCCTGCTGCATCACAACTCTGCCTTGGAGGTCTCCATCCAAATACTAGCCAGGGTCAACCCTACTTAACTTCTGAGATCTGACGAGATCAGGATAGCCCGACTATCTAGGTCGGGGCTGTGCCTTCATTATAGCATCATAGCATGCCTACCAGTGTAAAAATATTTTAAATAAATTTCTGGGGCTCTCTTCATAGACATTTGTCAGGTATCTACTTTCTCATCTTTTACTTAACAAATGAAAACCACTTCATTGCACAAGCCTTTAATGACCTCTGATTGTTAAGACATGCTGCTTTTATAGGATGCTGTACTCAGCAACTTTATCAAAGCGTTTTATTGCCAAGTTGTTCAAATGACTGAAAGTCACCTTGGGAACGAAATTGGTTCAAAGGCAAGATAAAAATATTTTAAATAAATAAATACCACCCCCCAAAACTTGACATTCTTTTATTCCATGTTTTTGTTTTTTGCCCTGCATTATTTATAACATCATACTGATATTTTTAAAAGTGTTTGAAATTTAATACACAGTATTAACTTCAAGGCAAGTATGGAAAATCCACATGACATTGTAGAAATGAGCCTAGCTTGATGGATCTCTACCTCATCCCCTTTGCTGAGCCCTGTTTACTGTACATCTTCTGGCACCCCACAGAGTCATTTGAATTATTGTCATTTGGGGTGAAGACTAAATTACAGGTTAATTTCAAAACTGCAAGTGGATGTTGCAGGCTAGATTACTGTCATACAAAAGAAACACTGTGGTAGCTACCACAAATGGGTATAAAGCTTTATATAATCAATGTTTTCTTCTGCTCGGGATGCAAGTTCGGTTTACACCCATAGAAGTAGCTTGAAAAGAATTCCCAATAATTCTACCTAGGGTGCAATCAAATTTACACATCCAAGGTCTCTGTTGATGTTCAGCTTTGTACAGTGACTCTCTTAAAAGCACAACAATATTGTTTCAGCCACATTCCCATAGCACTAAACTGACTGTTCAGGTCAAAGCTATCAATAAATGAATGAATAATTGGGATGCCAGTCAAACGGACATGTTAATAGTGTTCAGGCTCCAGATATATTTTTTTCTGAAGGGATTTAGATGGTGTGTGCAAAATAAGAGTCCAAGGAAGGGAAGGGGGTTACAAACAACATTCAAACAGCCATAGTAGAATGGACAAGTATCTGAAAACATTTCTCCCCTCAAACTAACAGCTTGGTCTAGTGTTATCAGAATATTTACTATTTCACAGTCCAATTTTAACCTTTAATGAAGGAGAAAAATGCAACAGACTAGACTGTAAGTTCTTGAATATTCTAATACAATTCAGCCTCTCCCCCCCCCCCGCTTCACTCTGAAAAGCCACTCCCTGGAACCAGGGGACTTTCTGGAGTGGGACGTAATGTAGTTTTGGCAATCTGTCCATACATAATCAGTAATTTCTACTCATGCCAGGGGCACTCTGGATCTAAGCCAAGATTTTTAGCCAGTTACTAGAGAAATTAAATGTTGTCATTTTACAGCAGAACATAACATTCCAGAATGAAGTACTCAACTGGGGTATAATGTACATATGCGCACTCCCTCCTTTTGTAACTTAAAAAAAAACTTTTAAAAGACTTTCATCCAGGCTTGCAATCTTGCAGCCTTTAAAGTACAGAGCTGTCTGATCTTTTAAAAAGTTATTTTTAAATATTTAATAGGTATGAACCCGCAAGAAACTTGTGGGGAGGGGGCATTCCCCCACCTTTGCTTTCTTTCTTCTCCCATTTTTCCCTTTCTTTCTCTCCCCAAGCCAATCCCCCTTCTTTTTCTTTCCAACCCTCCACCAAGCCAACCCCTTCTTTGTGTCTCTCGCTCTCTCCCAAGTCAATCCCCCTTCTTTCTCTCCCCCCAGCCAATACCCCCATCTTTTCCTTTCTCCCTCCCCCAAGCCAATTCCCCCTTCTTTCTCCCTCCCTCTTTTTCCTTATCTTTGAGCCTGGCAGCAGTGGCAGTGCCTGGGAGATGCTTCAAACCTGGAGCAGCTCCCAGTAGCGGCCATGACTACAGCAACTCCTGGTGTCTGCTGCAGCCATTCCTGGAGTCTCTGCTGGGGTTCTGCACTTCTGCAGCCAAAGCTGGAGCCTCTCCTGGCATTCCCAGCTGGCGTGACCAAGGGGGACCAGGCCCAGAGTGACTCCCAGCATTCTCTGTACCTGCAGCTAGGCCCAGATCAGCTCCACAGGAGCAGCAGCAACTAGGTATGGTAAGTTGTGTTGTCCACACATGCACTTTTTATTCGACGGGGAATTTAACCCCCCCCAATGTATTCTTTTAAGTTTTCAGATTTTTCTGCAAACCTAGGGTCAGGGGGTCACCCAAATTTACAGAAAAACTTGTTGGGGTAAGTATGCCCTCTATCTGCGATTTCGATATCCACACATAGTGGACTGCTGAAAATTAGATATATAGATTATCAGAGTACATTTACGTGAAAGGGCACAAAAACGAGAACTTGGTGGTAGGAAAAAAATAGTTGATTTTTATACCCTTCTTTTCTCTACCATAAGAAGTCTCAAAGAGGCTTATGATCACCTTCCCTTCCTCTACCCACAACAGTCACCATGGAGCTGAGAGAGTTCTGAGAAAAACTGTTACTGGCCCAAGGTTATCCAGCAGGCTTCACATGGGGGAATGGTAAATTCTCCAGAGTAGAGTCCATCACACTTAACCACTACACCATGCTGGTTTTCAGTAGTACATTCCAACCCTCCCCCTAACACCCTAAGCTGATTAGCCCACTGTATATTTAATATAAAAAAACCCTGCTACTTTAACCTTGCAGTCTAAAAAAATGGTAAATCAAAGTATCAGGTAAACTCACGTGCTTTGCTCTATGCAAACACAGTGGTTCCTGTTTCAGAGAGGGAAACAGAAGAAAAGTTTTCTCTGCCCTAAGGAGTCTCAAAGCAACTTACAATCACCTTTCCCTTCCTCTCTCCACATCAAGCACCTTGTGAGGTAGGTGGGGCTGAGAAAGTTCTGAGAGAACTGTGACCGGCCCAAGGTCACCCAGCAGGCTTCATGTGGAAGAATGAGGGAATCAAACCCAGTTCTTCAGTCTAGAGTCTGCTGCTTTTAACCACTACACCATGCTAGATCTCAAGAATCAATTCTTCTTGTATTTTTTACTCCTCAAAGACATATTTCCATAAAAATTCTCAGTATAATCAATGCAATAATGTGCCTATTTTGTTCTTCATGGGTATCTTGTATACCATACTAAGCTAGATGTTACCTGCTACCTCAGACATATTTAGTCTCAACCACAGCAGTCTAAAACCAGCATTATGTACTTGCAGCAACCATAAGGTATTGAATAACTAGTACTGCATCTTTGAAAAGAACCAGAAGTAGGGTTGCCAACTCCAGGTTTGGACATTCCTGAAGACCTGAGGGGTGGCACTTGGGAAGCAAAGTTCTCTCTAAGCCATGTTGACTTCTGGGCAGAAATTCTACTTTGTGAGTCAAAAGATCTATGAGTCTTAAAGTTGTGACTGGGCCTACATTTTTTTAAATATATTTTTAAAATTTCAGTTCACAAACAAAACATACAAACATGAAATATAAAGTACTACTTCACCCAAAGAGTGATTAACACATGGAATTCACTGCCACAGGAGGTGGTGGCGGCTATAAGCATGGATAGCTTCAAGAGGGAATTAGATAAGCATATGGAACAGAAGTCCATCAGTGGCTATTAGCCACAAGGTATAGATAGGAACTCTCAGGCTGGGGCAAGAGATGCACTGTGTTCTTGGTGCTTGGGGGGAGGCAACAGTGGGAGGGCTTCTAGTGTCCTGGCCCCACTGCTGGACCTCCTGATGGCACCTGGTATTTTTGGCCACTGTGTGACAGTGTTGGACTAGATGGGCCATTGGCCTGATCCAACATTAGCTTCTCTTCTGCTCTCATGTTCTTATAAACTACTATTTATATTACAAATCACATATGGAACTAATCACTGATGTCTTTAGTTGACATCAACCTGTTAAAACATGCATGTTCCTACCACTATTTCATCTAGAAGTCATCACTCCATTATTCAATTTCTTCTGAGTCTTCAGAATGGGAAAACTATCCTTCTAAGTATGCTGACAATATATATTTAACTTGCATTAAAACTGAAGAAAATTTTAACTAGGCTTTGCCCAATTTAATTTTAAGCTGAAAGTTACTCCAGAATCTGCTGTATTAGTCACACTCTGTGTAAATTATGTGGCATCCCCACATTTGGACACATTGGCATATGTAGCACAGTGCTTCCTGTAGAACCCTTGAAACACAAGCTCAAAGCCCTCCAACAACAAAAAAGCATTTCTCTGTTAATTTTATGATGTAAATCTGGGTTTTCTACTCTTATTTAGTAATTTCAATCTTCTATTCCCCCCGTCTGTTTTGTTCTAACTTTATTTAATTAGTTAGCTAGGGAGGGAGGGAGGGAAGGAAGGAAGAAGGTAGGGGAAAGGTGGAAAGAAAGAAGGTTGAGAGGGGTCCCTGCAGCCCTCCCACAGCGCTGGTGGTTGGAAGGCCAACTGAGGAGCCGTAGGCCTCATTCCCAGAAGAAGCCCATCGAAAAGTAGGGCAGGTGGACACACGGCCTGGGCCCCTTCCTACGGTTGGTGTGACTCCGACAATTTTGAAAAGCCCTCCTGGGGCGCAGCTGGTGGTCAGAGAGGAGGAGTCACTATCCCACCCTACTGGCTGGCCTCAACTGCTGAGAGGTAAGCTGGCTACCACCCAGGGCCATGTGAGGTGGCGGGCCAGCCATGCATGTGGCCAGCAGCCATGCAGGGCACCCTTGAGCTGAAGCAAAAATCCGTGTGCTGCTACCTAAAATCAGTGTGCCCTGTGCACAGAGCACACCCTAAAAATGTTGGGGAGTATGTGGTTTGGGGAGGAAGGAGCTCAGCGTGGTATATCACATTGTTATGCTGCAGGAAACCTGGGCCACCGGGGCCCTGAATGTGGCTGGCTTTCAGGCCTTTTCTTCCTCTGCAATTAAGGGTTCCGGCCCTGGACGTCCCAGGGCTGGTGTGGCGTGCTTGATCAACAACTTACCAATGACTATGTGCTCTCTTTTGAAGTCTTCATCATATTGGTTGGTGATCATATTGAAACTTACTTACTTCGATCGCACCTTACTTTTGGTGAATAATTATACCCCCCCCCCCGCTCTTACTAGAGGAAGAGATTGAAAAGCACTGGAGTGAGTTGGAAGGAACGGTTGAGAAACTTCAGCAGACTTATCCCGCTTCTGTGATGCTCGTGGGAGGGGATTTGAATGCCAGGATTGGTGCCTCTGATGCTCCATTGTTATCCTCGGTAGGTGACCTGGATGACTTAGCTTTGCCTCCTACTTGGTTTTACCGTGTTTCCAAGGACTCAAAGGTTAATCTAGCTGGCAAACGGCTAGCCATTATGGTGCTTACGCAGAATTTGTTTTTTTTGAATGGCATAGTCTCTCTGGATATACCAGGCGATTTTACATGTTATACTCCTAGGGGTTCTAGTGTTATTGATTTTCTGTTGATATCTCAAGAATTTTTCCCCTTGGTGCAAAAGTTTGTTATTGGAGACTACTTAGGTGGTGATCATCTTCCACTGTTTCTTTCTTTAAACATTCCCACTGGCAATAAAGGTGAGGCAGCTGTGACAAAGTCCAGTGGGGATGCTATACAGTGGATTAGATGTGCAGTAAGAATCCCCCAGTGGATGTCTTGCAGGTTGCTGAAATTCAAGATTGCCTGGTCTCTGGCAACCTCCCTAAGCTTCCCTCTTTGTTAAATCCCTTCCAGCTGCAATCTACACTTTACCTTGATCTTCTCCACTTTTTTGTGGACAGCTGTTCTCTAGTTAAGAGGATTACAGAGGACCAGCGGAGGACACCGGGAAGTTATTCAAATCATTGTTCGATGCCGAATGTAAGTTGACCAGGAAGGCCATTCGAGCTAAATTACGGCGTTTTAGGCTTACCAGAAGACCGGAAGTTACTTTTTTCCCACCACAGAGAACAATGGAGGGAATAGGGGCAACCTGTTTGGGGGCCCATAGAATTGGACCCCCTGGTTCAATGTTCTTGAAACTTGGTGGGTATCTTGGGGAGAGGCTCCATCAGCTACCCAGTGAGTTTGGAGCCTCTCCCTTAAATCCCTCCCCTCCATCCCCCAGAATATACCCTATGTTTTCACCATTAACTTCAATGGCCCATAGGATATAATGGAGCTGAAATTGACATTCGGCTGCCTGAAAGGCTCCCCGGGATGCCGGCTGGGGGCGGGGCTTGGCTCCTGAGCTCCCGGAGCTGTGCTCCGATGCGCTCCCCCCCTAAAAGACCCCTGCCTATATTGATCTTCAACCTTCGGATGATTTTAGTTAGTTGGCTCCACCCCAAGCGTAGCTAGGCTATTTTTAACTTCTGGGCCACTGCCTGGGTTTTATTGATGTTTACTGATTGTGACTATGCTCTTGTCATATTTTATGTTATATTTTATGCACTAATTTTACCCCTTTTCTTCTGGTCAAGACTTTGGTCATATAGACCCGTAATAAATGAATGAATGAATGAATAATGCTACAGAGTCCACCCTCCAAAGAAGTCAGTTTCTTTGGGGGAACTGAACTCTGTTGCCTGGAGATCATTTTTAACTCTGGGAGATCTCCAGGCCCTGCCTGGAGATTGGCAACCCTAGTCAGACGTGTTCACTCACAAACCTAGCTGAGCTTTCACCTAATTACACAAATGGGAAATTATGCACACAGGAAAATATTTGTAGGCTCCAATCTTGATTTGCAATCAACAGCCTTGGGCTTCTCTTTTGTACCCCTCTCAATTTTAAATTACAATAAATCCCTTTGCTTAAAGGATGCCACTCTCACAATCCTACCCTTTTTCCTTGTTACAAACAACTTTCCTGATGAAGGAGACTGCTTGGTTTTTTTTAAAAAAGACTCTAAATATTGATTTTAATTGGAATGAAGTGCTTCAGTGTTCTGCATAAAGTGTTAGTGAAGTGGCAATTTACCTAAGGGGTTTACTGATTGAAAAGCTCTCAAACCTGAAATCACTGAGAGGCAGGAATTTAACGAAAGCAGAGGAAAAAAGGACTCTGGGAAAAGAAAGAAAAGCCAAAAAAAATCCTTCTCCAAGTCTGAAGCAGATGTTAGTGTGGAAGGAAATCACTTCAGTGAGGTACAATCAGCTTAAAAAATTATTCTGTTAAGAGAACGGGGCTCTCAAAAGAGCTAAATCCCCCCCCCATTCATCTGCTATAACGAGGAATCTTCAAGGAGACTGGTGTTGCAATTACAACTAATCCTCCCCAAAAAATTAACTGTGTTGAAGGCTTTGTAATTTCCCTAGGTACAATTTAGCTGTCACTTACTTTAAAATTTACTCAAACATGCGTTCCGAACAGCACTAACTTCACATGTCAAGTGCTTTCCAGCCAATTGAGTCTAAACTGGAAGTCGGTGTTAAACAACTGAATGATTAGACAAGATAGCTCATTTCCCTGCTCTTTTGTTCAGAATAAAATGCCACATTTACATTATCAGGCTCAACAGGATTTTCTGACAGAGGGAGAAAAAAACCCTGGTGAACACTGTCCGTACTAAACACATGAAGCCTGTCATTTACCAATCATCCTTCAAAAAGCAATAGCAATGAATGTAACTTAATTACGACCCAATGATCCTTGACGAAAAATCATCTTATCACTGTCCTGTTCCTCTAGGGCAAATGAACCACTTTTGTCCTTTGGAACTGATGATGCAAAATTCTTAATAATAGAGTAAGAGAGACAAATCTCTTTTGCTTCACTTAAAAAAACACACAAGTTTTAGAAAGGAGGGAAACAATCCAGAAATTATGGAGACATTTGAAATAAATATAAAAGATGGAGGTGGGGATGGACTATTGCACACTATTTGAAAAAGCCATATTTTCGGTAAGACTAAGTTAAAGTAAACTTTGAAAAAATACCTATACTCAAACCTCAACAAGGGCTACTGAGACCCAAATCTGTAGCCGACTTAATGCCTGCTAACATAAGAGACTGATGCTTTCATTCAGTCTTTGCAGCGCAGAGTCTGTTCAATAGGCAGCATGAGATAGTGACTGGATTATCACTTTTGGCAGAAAGCAACTCATTTCAAGATTACATTCCATTTTGAAGTCAAACTTTAACCAGTTGAAATCAGCTGTTTTCATATACCTCAACGGTAAGCATTTTGACACTGAATGGCGTGATTTTTTTATCATTATCCAAGACAGAAGAAAATGTTTCTTACAGGGCTGAACTGCAATTCCCCAATCAATTTCAGAAACATTTTCAGCTGTGATGAAAGATAGCACTTCTGCCTTAAAATTTCCAACTATTTTTTCTTTATATGGACTTCGCACTCTCTTGGTTTCATTCACCCTCAGTAATTCTGTCATGTAGCTAGCTGGTTTGCTATGTTGCTTCATGACATCCTCTCATGTACTGTATGATCCCTGAATAGCTGGAATCACACTTGAGGTTAGACCATGAAGAAGAACATAACTATAAAGGGAAAATTGCTGATAAAGGAGTAGAAGATGTGCCAGAAAATGTCAAAAAGGACTGCAAGTTGTTTTAAAAACTCATGAAGATGAAGGTTAGGGCCGACTCATAATGACTTTGTAGAAGTGTGGTTTATTATATTAGATTTTCTGTCATAGTTTGAAGTAATTTCCAAAAACTCAAAGTCTTGTCTCTTGTTACAATATGTTTTTATGTCATTCTTTCTTAAAGGGTATTGTATTAATCATATGTGTTTGAGTTATTGCAACAATGCCAAATGTACGTTCGGGTATACTCTTTATATTTTTAATGGTTTGTTTTAGTATTAGAAAGTTATTGCTTTATGTTATGTAACAAATATAAAAATAATTTAAAAAATAAAGATGATGGTTTCTGAAAGGTAGACTATAAATAATGTAAATAAATAAATAATAAATAAAAACAAACAAGCATATATGGTAAGTTTCCAGTAGGCTTGAATGTACAGAGAGAAGTTGATTTAAGAAAATTATACCTATAAAAACACTTTCCATATTGTGTAGAATCATGGAGTTGGAAGGGGCCATACAGACCATCTAGTCCAACCCACTGCCCAGTGCAGGACCAGCCTAAAGCATCTCTGACAAATATTCATCCAGCCTCTTCTTGAAAGCTGCCAGTAAAGGAGAGCTAACAACCTCCCTAGGCAGCTAATTCCACCTTGGAACCACTCTGACCATGAAAAAGTTTTTCCTAACATCCAGCCAATTCCCTTCTGCATGTAATTTAAACCCATTGCTTCGGGTCCCATCCTTTGCTGCCAACTGGAACAGCTCCTTGCCCTCCTCCAAATAACAGCCTTTCAAATATTTAAAGAGAGCAATCATGTCCCCCCTCAATCTCCTCTTCTCCAAACATTCCCAAGGCCCTTGGTCTTTCCTTGTAGGGCTCAGTCTCCAGACCCCTGATCATCCTCGTTGCTCTCTTCTGCACCCTCTCGATTTTGTCCACATCCTTTTCGAAGTGAGGCCTCCAGAACTGCACACAGTACTCAAGGTGCAACCTGACCAAGGCAGTATACGGAGGAGCAATGACCTCCTGCGATTTTGATGCTATGGCCCTTTTAATACAGCCCAAGACTGAATTAGCCTTTTTTGCCACCACATCACACTGACCGCTCATATTTAGTTTACAGTCCACTCTTACCCCAATATCTCTTTCGCATACACTATTCGCCAGAAATGTATCCCCCATCCAGTATTTGTACTTGACATTTTTGTGGCCCGGATGTAATACTGTGCATTTATCTTTGTTGAACTGCATCCTGTTTGCAACTACCCACTTCTCCAGAGTATTCATGTCTTGTTGAATTTGAACCCTATTTTCTTGGGTGTTTGCTACTCCTCCCAATTTGGTATCATCAGCAAATTTAATGAGAAGCCCTTCTATCCCTTCATCCAGATCACTGATAAAAATAGTATCGGGCTCAAAACTGAGCCCTGCGGCACCCCACTGAACACCTCCCTCCAATCTGATGAAACACCATTGACCACCACTCTTTGGGTGCAGTCCTCTAACCAGTTCCCTTTCCACTGAACTGTCCTATAGTCCAGTCCACAGTCTTCCAGTTTGCCCATCAGAATATCATGGGGAACCTTATCAAAAGCTTTACTGAAATCCAGGTAAATCACATCAACAGAGTTCCCATGATCCAGTAAGCTCATCACACCATCAACGGAAGAAACCAGGTTGATCTGACAAGATCTGTTGGGGACAAAACCATGCTGACTTCCCTGGATCACTACGTGGTCCTTCAGATGCTTACAGATCTTCCCAGCAACAGAAGTCAGACTGACTGGCCTGTAGTTTCCCGGGTCATCCTTCTTCCCTTTCTTAAAGATTGGGGTAACATTCTCTCTTCTCCAATCTTGTGGCACATCCCCAAGGAGGCCTTGAAGATGATGGACAGAGGCTCTGCAAGTTCATTAGAAAGTTCTTTGAATACTCTTGGGTGCACACCATCTGGCCCAGGGGATTTGTATTCGTTTAGTACAGCCAGGTGCCTCTCCACAACCTCCCTGTCAATGTCAACTGGACACTCATACTTACTTACCAAATTTTCCATCAACTGAGACAATACAGGTTCAAAATTAACATTATATTGTGAATAATATATATATATATATATATATGTGTGTGTGTTAAGTGCCATCATGTTGCTTCCGACTTATGGTGATGCTATGAATTAATGACCTCCAAAATGTCCTATTATTAACAGTCTTGCTCAGGTCTTGCAATCTGAAGACTATGGCTTCCTTGAATCAATCTATCTCATGTTGAGTTTTCCTCTTTTCCTGCTGCCTTCAGCCTTTCCTAGCATTATTGCCTTTTCCAGTGCCTCCTGTCTTCTCATAATGTGAACAAAATACAAAAGCCTCAGCGTAGTCATTTTCACTTCTAGGGAGAGTTCAGGCTTGATTTGATCTAGCAGCCACATTTCAAAGGAATCTACTTTCTTCACTGACCAACTCTCACACCAATACATAATAATGGAATACTACTGCATGAATTACCTTGATCTTGATTGCCAGTGACACATCCTTACATTTAAAAACCTTTTCTAGCTCCTTTATGTCTGCCCTTCCCATTCTCAATCTTCTTCTGATTTCTTGGTTACAGTCTTCTTTTTGGTTGAATATAGAGCCAAGGAATAGAAACTCTTTTAACAATTTCAATTTCTTTATCATCATCCTTAAAGTTGTGTAATTTCCCAGGAGTCATTACTTTCATCTTCTTGATGCGCAGCTGTAATCCTGCTTTGGCACTTCCTACTTCAACTTCCAGCAGCAGTCGTTTCAAGTCTTCTTTCTGCTAGTAATGTAGTGTCATCAGCATATCTCAGATGGCTAATGTTCCATTTTTTAATCCACCTTCATCTAAACCTAATCCAGTTTTCCATATGATACATTCTGCATATAAATTGAACAGAGAGATAAAATACATCCTTGTCTGACACCTTTGCCAACTGGAAACCATTCTGTTTCTCCATATTCTGTCCTAACAGTAGCCTCCTGTCCACAGAATAGGTTGCACAACAAAACAATCAAATGTTGTGGGGTACCTATTTTTTAAAAAACAACTATAGCTTTTCATGTTCCACACAGACAAAAGCTTTGCTGGAATGTATGAAACACAAGCTGATTTTCTTCTGAAATTCTCTTGTATGCTCCAGTAACCATCGTAAATTTGCAAGGTAATATTTTGGGCATCACTTTACTCATGTGAGAAATTAATGTGATGATCCAATAGTTGCTGATGTCTCCTTGTTAAAGGAATTGGAATGTAAATTGAGCATGTCCATTCTGTGGGCTACTGTTTATCTTCCATATCTGTTGACATATTCTTGCTAAGATTTTGATGCACTCTGTTTCTGTAGCTTGGGATACTATAGTTCTACTGATATCTCATCTACTCCTGGGGATTTATTTCTCCCAACTGCTCTCAGTGCAGCTTTCACTTCATTTACTAAAACTGTAGGTTCTTCTTCAAAAGTTTCTTCTTTGAAAGAAATGGTCATCCTTTCAACTATTCTGTTCTTCAGTGTACTGTTCTCAGGTTTTCTTTGTTTTTCCCATTTCAATTAACTTACTTCTGTGTCCATCTTTCAGCATGCCTAACCATGTCCTAAATTTTCTTTTGATTTATTGGATCTTGTGGAACAGATCTCTTGTTCTTCCGTTTTTGTTGTTCTCTTCTATTTTTTTCATACTGATTATTATAATAGCTCTCTCTGACTGTATATGCAAGTAGCTGGAATGCTGCATTTAGACTTCTAATTCTATTTCTGCCACCTTTTACTTTTGCTTCTTGTCTACCTTTAGCAATTTTAAGAGTTTCAATCAGTTATTCATTGAGGTTTTTGATTTCTTTGGGCTACAGGAATAGTCTTTGTGCATTCTTTCTTGATAATATCCCTGTTTTCAACCCATATTCATATAATAAACAGCAATTGATATTTTCAAAGCCTAAGTGTTTTAAAGGACAAATATTTGAATGCACAGTTATATTTCTTTCCAACCTACCATTCTTTTGAGAAGACAGAACTGTAACTGGTCACCCTTCCCCCACCCCATAAGGGAAGCATTTCTTTTAAAACAGATACATAGTAACAAAAGGTTTTTTTGCCTGTACCAAAGGAACACAACTACTAAACCACAGAGCTATATTGAGATGGCTATCCTCTTCAACACCCAGTCTCTATAGGCTACAGCCCTCTGAATGAACAGGTCAGACATTTATTTCCAGGTGTCAAGTGAAAACCTTGGATCCCAAAGATTGCTCACATTTATCTTTTAAGATTTTTATTTAAGATCAGCCTAATTATTGTTGAAATGAGTACATATGACATAAAATATCCTTGCATATGTACATGAAATCAGAAACAGAAACACATACATATCATTCCTTATCTTATCTAAAGACTAAAAGATAAAATACATTTCTGAGATTCTCACCAAACTGCTTTCAGAAAGATTATATAGTCTCATGCAACCTACATCTGAGAGATTCAAGGATGTTTTGGGTTCGGCTATCTTATATAGGCCCAATTACATGAAATCCACATGACGTGACCATACCAAAAGCTTCCGATTTGTCACTCTGATTGTACAAGGTGAGTGCTTTTCTGAGAACAGAAGAAATCTCTTACTGAAATATGTATATCAAAACTGTGAACTATTAGACCAGATTGTTCAGAGATTTTTTGGGGCATCAATCTGACTATTCAAACTCTCGCTTCTTCCCAAGGATGGGACATTGAGTACACAACTGAGAAAGTAAATTTGTATGTTTTGCAAATTGGAAAATTAAGGAAATTATCAGGGCTGCTGTTTGTTTAACCAGGACCTCTGACGAGAGTCTGAGACAGAACCTTCAGACCCAAATAAAAATGCTTAACCTAAGAAGACCCTAAGTTCTCTCATGATAAAATCTAAAATAGTAAGAACTGTCCTCTTTTTGTTATTTGGATCATTGTGTATTCTACCTATGACTCTCTCTGTGTGTTACACCAGCAGCTCAGGTGCTGCTGCAGCATGTCTCCTTCTTATATTCCTGGCATAATGTAATAAAGGTCCCTCAGTTGCCAACACAACATCTGACTCTCTTTGACCTGGGCTGTTCACTTAAGTAGAATCTTATATAAAATTAGTCAAAACAAACTTTCAGAAATGCAACTTGTACTGTTTAGGTGTTAAAGCTATGGAGGGACTATAAACATCTTGCAAGCGAAGTAAGCACAGTGGGATGTACAGTTAAGTCAAGCAATTGTCCTAATAAGGGATGGGCCAGTCAAACCAGAATTTGATGGTGGATCTGAGTGCCTAATCAGATTGGCCCTATAGCAGGTGAAATTTTGATTTATCTTATTGTTAGACTGCTTTAATATTTCAAAAGCACCTAACACGTTTTACAAAAGACTCCAAAGCAAAACAATCTCCTTAAAATCACCATTAAAAACAGACCACAGTTTTGGGGTGACTTACTAAAATTTGTTTAGAAGTTAATCTTGTTCTACACATCTCTCACTCTCTAAAGGCTTTGGGGCAGTCAAACTGCTGCACCCTTGATGCTCTGCTACTCTGAAAGCACTGTCCTCATAAAGAAGCATTCCAAGCCTCTGTATAAACCAAGGTCTATACCAGCATGAGGCCTTGGTTCCATGATTATCTTTTGGATTACTCTGCAGGAATATGTAGAAGCTGTGCTACAGGCAGGAAGGGCGCACTCAGACTGTGTAGGCCTCCAGCCTGCCTAGGGACATGAAGACACTAGCATTATTGGCAAGTTGTCAGCATTTTGAAATCTAGCAGGTTCTAAGAAGGTGGTTTATGGGATTTGCCTGCATCTGCCCAGTTCCAGAAAACCAATAATCTAACAAAATTCATAAAGGACAGAAATAGTTTAGAGTTCTAGGTGCTACAAGGTGTTTCATGCAATAGAGACAGCACATAGTTTACAGAATACATATGACAGGAGCGTATATCTCTAAATGGCTCGTGCTCTAGAACAGTTTCATTGTAGCGGAGATGGCCAAGAGTACACCACCCTCACAGACACCCTGAATCCAACTGCACAGCCTGGTTGCTGGATGAGCATTCTCACATTCCCACCATCTATACACACATATTCTAGCCTATTACATTCTTATTTACAACACAAGCACAGACCAACTTACTTTTCAAGATGAACAGTAATGAGGGGAGAACACAGGTTTCCTGTAGGCTCTGCTAAACCCAGGGCCACAATGGACTCATGTAGCTGATTCACTGTTTCAACATCACCTCGCAAGGCCACACCATTAAGCACGTGGAAAAAAGATGTGACAGTTGTATCTTTAATAGGGACATCCTTCTCTTTCATCTCCTTTAAAACGTTAATAGCATCTACAATGAAATATCACAAAAGACCCTTAGGTAATTTCATGTAGAGAGAAAACAAACTGCTATTAAAACAGCATTTCAAAAACCAGCAGGAATGTAAATTCTGGTGTATAATGCCAATTTCAAGTTAATTACTACTTGCATTTCTAAACGAGACTACAATTATGAATCCACAATAGCATGGTTTTATCATTTTGCTGCAACTTTGACTACAAATTACAGATAGGAACTGTGTGCCCACTCTGCACCACGTAACCCTGTAGAGTCTGCCCTATAGCAACAAGATCCTACTAAATGGATGCTTTTATCGTTCAGTACTAACATCTGCTAAATCACACCATTGTTTCTTCAGCAGATGGCTTGTCACGAGGCCAGATAATAAAGATGTGTTTACACTGTATATACAGCTAGACTAATGGTCTGATACCGATAGGGCCTGTTTGCTGTGTCGATACTAATTAGCCAAGGAGAGCCAATGAAAGCTTTCTAAGAGAGTGCATGTTAAAACATTAGGTTCATTAAGCTTCATTAGGAAGGCAGAAACAAACATTTTGGTATATGGAATAAGTGCATTTTTTTGTAATGTTCTTAATTATTGCACAGGCAAAATGTTTTGACCACTTTACATAAAAGCAGGCTCATCTTTTGAAACTGCCTGCTGCAGCATGCTGTGTGCTTTAGAAAACAAACACAATATTATCTTTTCATTGCATAGATAGTGATGATCTAATTTTATCACCTCTGGAGATGAAAACTCACCCCCAAACAATTCAAATTTATACTGTATCCTTTCAACTAAGGGAACAGAGTATAAATGTTCTGTTTAATATTATTACATGTGGTCAGACTACTTTTTAAAAATATAATTATGGCAATGTCCTGTTGGTCGCAATCATTATCTATTATGAAATCAATATTCAAAGCAAAATAATGGATTACAGGCAATATATTCATTATCAAAATCAACAAAAGTCTTAATTTAGCCATAAAATTCAGATCTTGTTTATAAGATGTGGTGCTAATAAAATATAAGATGACAAATTTAAAGATCTTAATATTATAGTACATTTATTTAAAAGTTGCAGAGATTTTTTTTCCTGGAGTGTTTAGACCCTTTACAAGGAGGTTATGTTTATAGACTTTACGCTCAGACTTCAGACCTTCTTAAGCAAAAAACAAAGCCATTAGTCTAGGCACATACGCAATTTGTGCCATAAGTCATGATCTTCAAACTCAATCCAAACAGTAATGCTAATAAAAACTAGCTGCAGAAATGCAAAAAGCACTGAGCTGTGCAAATGTAAATGACAAGCTTGCCAATCCATTAAAACTAATGGCCTACACTGTCCAAGTATCTCTGGTTGAATTCACATGCAAATTTGTATGCAAAATGTTCAAGCACTTTGCAGGACATGATATACCATTAATATCAACTCACATTTTTATTCTGGTGGTGGCAAGATACCTTTATTATATAGCAGATAAATACACTGAAAGCAAGAGTACTTACCTTCCAGTCTGCCACATTTCACCAAAACTTTCACCAAAGCTATATACTTTGTTGTATCAAGAACAACAGATGAATCTTTACGGCAGCTAAAGTACATTAAAAAGAAAATGCATCAACTTTCTGTTGTTGATCATGATGGAATAATAATTAAAATTTAATTTCTAACACATTACTGGGAACTAGACATTATGAAACAGTGAGAGAAACCCAGCCTGAAAACATTTAGGTAGCATTCAGATGTTACAATAAACAGCTGGTCCATGGTCGGAACACACACACCTTGTTGCCATGTCTGCGTGCTTGCCTCACTTCTTTCTGCTCATCACACTGCACACAGGCTTCCAGGCTTTGGAAGGCAATTCTTGCTTTCTCACAATACAAGAACTCATGGGCACCCAATGAAATTAATGAGCAGTAGGCTTAGAACAGATCAAAAGAAGTACTTCTTCACACAAAGAGTATTAACTACTGGAATTCGCTGCCTCAGGAAGTGGTGGTGGCTACAAGCATAGACAGCTTCAAGAGGGGATTGGAGAAACATATGGAGCACAGGTTGTGGCTATTAGCCACAACATATAGATGGAACACTGTGTCTAGGGCAGTGATGCTCTGTATTCTTGGTGCTTGGGGGGCAACAGTGGGAGGGTTTCTGGAGTTCTGGCCTCACTGCTGGTCCTCCTGATAGCACCTGGGTTTTGGCTGCTGTGTGACATAGTGTTGGACTGGATGGGCCACTGGCCTGATCCAACATGGCTTCTCTTATGTCCTTAAGTTCCAATTCACCACGAGATACAAATGTAGCCACTTGGGCCAAATGGAGTTTGTTTCTGCCTCACAAAATGAAGTTCTAAAATCAGGATTTAATCCCAATTTAGAATTCTGGTTGGAAGTGTAAGGAGAGGGAGAGACAAGCTCCTATTCACCAGGCATCATGGTAAGCACAACATTCCAGTGGGAATGTTGGGGAAACAAAATTTCTTGAAACAAATGCATGCAATTATTGTAATTACTTCATTTCTGTAGATAGTTAAAAGGTTTTGCTAGTATTTGGGGAACTTGGACAAAGGAAAAAATTAAGAATATAAATCTGACACAGTGCTGTCAAGTTGCATTGATCCACAACCAAACATGAAATTATAGTCAACATCAAACATTCTTTCAATCCATCCAACAGGTGCCATTTTATACTTTCTTGATATCCTCAGCTCTTAAGCTGTTACTGAAAAGGATATTCTTTCTAAAGAAAATTACCAACTGGCATCAGTTTGCTTGGCTTAAAGCATTTCATTGCACTTCCTTTTAAAACTGTACTACATGTCTCATTACTTTGTAATAATTCATTATGTTGTTATTTTTGTACCACTAGGGGCACACATCAGTTTATAAATACACAATGCTAAACTATGCCAAGCAGCACATTTGCAAAGACTGATTTTATTCAACTCTAAAGACTGATACAAAGTTTAGCTATCCTTGGTGGATCTGAACAATGCTAAACAGTGCTCAGATTCAAGGGGGGCTGGACACCCTATCTCTTGTGATAATTCCGAGGGGCTGTGATTTGTCAACAACCATTAAATTTCCCCATCTTTGAACATGGCAAGTAAATATATGCGGAAACATTTAATTTAAATAGATTCTCTCAGTAATCTCAGTAATTCAGTTGTGTAAGCGATCCTTTGAGCTCATGGCAAACTGAACAGAGGTACTCCACAGGATATTTTACAAGCAAGTTTATTGTACAACTTCTTCCTATAAAGCACTGCCAAGAATTTGCTCAAGCACCGACAGCAAACTACTAAATATCTAATGGGTACTTCTTGATTAAACTGTCTTGACTATTGCCAGAAAGACCTACATGCACCTGGAGCCTCTATTTGTTTGAGATATAGAAAGGGACACTCTAGCAGTGAATAGGTGGTTTTAGCTGGGGATAGTTGTACAACAACCACGGTTTAGAGAACTTGATTAAAACAGACTTCTTCATGCAAATTTAGGAACATACCAGGTTTCATACTAATCAGTGTTTCCAGTAGTCACATATAATCCCAAACCTGTGTGCGCATAATTTGCGCATAAATTAAGGAGGGGAGAAGTGTGGCACAAATGATGCTGTAGCTCATCCCTGCTTGTCAAATCTGGGTTAAATCTATCTCCATACTGGGACAATATAATGCCAAAATAGCAAAAGGAAATTCCAAAGCATGCAATTAAAAAAAAATTACATTTTTTAAAAAATATTGACATTAAAACCAAAGAAGAAAAACAATGCAGAAGAAAAGGAAGCAGCAAAGTACTTTGTTCCTTGAGAAATCAGACATTACAGATTTTAGCTAGGAGGTAATTTTCACAATCAAGATATTATCTATGAAAATAGGGAGTCCAAAGAAATGCTTGCCGACAGGTAGTAAAACCTAATGTCACTTACAAGTGCTGTTACCCAGGTACTTTGCTCACCTAAGAAAGCAAACAGGAATGCCAAGGTAATTGTTAAGACCCTATCAGAAATGAATTTATGAATATCCAATGTAGAACAGCACTAACAAACAAGTGTGTTCAAAAGTGATTATATAATCATGACAACTTGTTACAACCAATCTTGAATTTCAGCAAAATATTTTTATCGGGAGAAAAGCTAATTAAAAATGCATGAGGGGGGCTTAATACACAACCTACTTAATTCAATAAGGTCTGTGTATCAGCATAAATCTCGGTGACATCTCTCAGTGCTGGTGTACTTACAGTTCTTCTTTCAGGTTCATTGCCTCTTCTGCATTATCATGTTGACAGCACAAATTTATTAAGGCGGCATAGCCACCAACAACCATGTCCAGTTCATATCTAGCTTTCAGTTCAAGGGCTTTCTGCATATTCTAGAAGAAGCATTAAGTAAAAGAGAAAAGTCCACATGACATTTTGAATTCAAGCACTGGCTGTACATTTATCTATATAATGCATAGCCTCGATGCTGCTGGTTAAAAGCTTGTGTGCTTTATATTTTCAAAGGCAAATAACAGCTATTTTAGCCAGTGATCTGAACTCGGCCAGTCAAAATCTTTGTTATGCACATGGCTTGTATACTTTATAGGGAATCTCAGGTATGTAATATTATTAAGGTTCTGATTTCTTGGTAAAATATCAACATACATATTGCTTTATATTTCTGTAAGTTTTAGCTAAATTAAAATTAGTGTCAGACTTTTCAAAACGAAGAGACTATTTCCATATCCTTTTTAAAAAAGCTGCTTGGGCAGACATAATATAGCTTTAAAATATGATAGAGGTTCTGTTGCATACAAAGAGAGGTCATGTTAAAGCTTTTGACAGCTTTTTGTTACTGTATACATGAAGACAAACACATCTGTATTTCTTTCACTACACAATACAAACTATAAGGTTAAGTAATATGTCTTGTTTTCTGTAAAATCATGGACATAATAGCGATACTATGCAAACATGAAATTAGACCAAAGCCTGGGAACACACAGCAAATTGCAGACCTACACAAAAATATGAACTACAGCTGGATGCCTGCTGATGAAAGCAAGAGCCTCTTTATCTCAGAAAGCTTTTCTCCAGCAGGAAAATGGAATTTCAATCCCCACATTAACCACCTTGAAATATTTGACTTGCAAATGACTATGCATGTATCAGTTGCTTGACAATCTAGATACAAGAGACCAGAGCCGTGGCTTGAAAGGACATTTGGCATGTATGATAAACCTATCACAGCTGTTACAATCATTCACTTTGTAGATTACCATTAACAAACCAGAGAATCCCAAAACATGCCATTCATGGGGTAACTGAAATGATTTGACTTTTTACTTTAATTTGCTTTAATTTTGCACTTGGGTTTGATTTACAAGGGCCAAAACCTGAACCTTCAAAACAGTACACTTTCCCTTGCTCATCTATACTAATTCCTGCAAACTGAAATGAAACAGAAGGACATATAACTGCATTTGCTCATAATAATTTCTTATTAACATTGCTTTCCCTATCTCACCTACCTCTAGACTGTAAGCAGCTTAGGTCAGAGAACTGTCATTTGTTTACTTCTACTCTGTAAAAGGCCGTGTGCATTGATGATGCTGTATAAATGAAGCCATTACCATCCATTTAAATACAATACTCAAACAGTAGCAATGAAAAACAGAGCAGTATCAAAAGTTACCTCTTCAGAACAAAGATGAAATATGAGCTGCTTTAGAATATCTCCAACAGGCTGGTTCTCAGCTTTAAGCTGTGTGAGCTTTTCCTCCAACTCAGTCACTGAAAGTCCTACATACTAAGGCAGGATAATGGGAAGATATCAAAATACATGTAGTTTCTTAAAGTGTTCTACACTTTAAGGGGGAATCAATGAAGATATGCAAGAAACGAGAAAAGCAAGAATTCATTGTTAACTTCCAGTAATAATAAAGTATATTGTAGCATTTTTGTATTTTCTCTTTTGTACAAAAGCCCCAAATACCAAACTGGATTCTCACTCCCCATGCACAGACATCAAAATATAATAGTTTTGAAGGATGATTGTCCTATGGTATCTCTGATAACTGTCCTATACTATCTAGAAGTTTGCACAATGGAGAACCTTCCACACTGGGTGTACCCCATCCTGCCTTCCTCCTTCTGTGTGTAAGCCTCTCTACTTAGTAAAAAGCAAATGATATGATCTAAGTAAGAGATATTTGAGCATCTTCCCTTTCTGATCAGTGGGGAACAAATACAACCCTAAAATCATTCTTGTGAAGCTATATTTTCTAAATAGTCAAAAAGACTAATGGCCAAGAAATTCAAGCCAGTTTCCAGGAAAGCCAAGAACACCATTTAGACATTCTCAGTAGCAAGTCAAATACTTCCATTGTCAATAACACTACCCATAACATCTCCTTAAAAAAGGCTGAAATAACACAATAAAAATCACTACCTTGGAAGCTCTATCCTTGTTTTGGTGCTAATGAACTTATTTGATTTCTAACTCAGAAAACTGAATAGTCGCCGCCAGACTACTTACTTTTGCTATATCATCTTGTGATATATTTTTTCTACCAGTCAATAAAACTGCATCCTAAAAAATAAGAACACATTTGAATATAAATACAAAAAGATTTATGATGCATGAATTTCTTAAGGAGAATAAATTCATGTTTCAGTAGTATTTCTAGCTATGCTGTTACTTGTTACCCCCAGTTTTTCTCATAGTTAGAGTTTTAAAAAATTCCCTACTTTCACAGCAATTTCCCCCAAGATGTATAAGATTAGGATGCTTGTGCAGCTGAGATAGGTACTTTACATTTTCTACAACAATGGAAATGTGTACATATAGTTTAGATTCACAGAGGGAAAAGTTATTTACCACTACACACCTTAATTAATTCGGGAACATGGCAGCTCTTCAGTACCTGGTGAATACTTCTGAAGATGTTGGGAGGGATTACTATATTCTGTACCAAGAGGTGGAGAAAATTACATGAGTTTTAAAAACACAAACAAACTGAGATAATTTCCGATAGACAAATTTCAGACATAATTTAAGTCTCCAGCACTTGCATGTCATTGAGAAGTGGTCTGGTTGTACTTAAAAGCTGCAATTTTAAATCTAATAGATACATGTCAGGCAGGACAGGCATTATGTAGCAAAAAATGAAATGGTACCATCTTCTTCAGCTGATGGAAGTATTGTCTCAACTGCTCCTCCGTGGCCTGTACCTCTGAGTTGCTCATGCTGTCAATCAAGCTATAAAGAAAATAGCCAATAGCTTCTGCGGGAGGCAAAAAAAACACAAGAGAAAGCATTCCACTAAAATTACTGACACTGTCATGTTATCAACATTAATTTATAAGAAATCATTTTGGTGTGAGATGTCACCCTGATGAGAGGCTCTGAAATGGCAACAATGATCACCGAGGCATAGAGATTATGTGGTTTGGGAGCACATATCTAACTGGTGAGTGAAAGGAATATTAATTATTTTCAAACCCAGTGACAGCTTTTCAGTACAAAATCTTTCTCCAATCTATTTTTTCCCACTGCTGTGTGACAGAAGCAGTACTGCCCAAGGCCTCTCCCCCCCCGCACTCCTCTGCCCACTACCCCAAAATAGTTGCCATAAATATTTTGTCATTTATTCAAAAGGAAATAAAGAGAGCTTCTGAGAGCATGGCGTACACAGTTTTTGCATATTCCAGAGTATTTACAATGCTTTTTGCAGCCAGTGAGTGAACATGAATACAGTAAAGAGTATTAAATGATTTTTAACAACCAGATCCAATAATCCTGTGGATAGCTGCTTATTAGCCAATGAAAATCAAGATTAACAAAAGATGCTGTATAGCTAACAGCACTAATTTTCTTCAGCACTCAAGCATAAAATGTATAGGAGCGTCAGGAAAGCTAATGAGCATTCCATAAGAGACCCCTATAGTGACACGTATCTTATTCTTTTAATTTCTTTTTAAAGTAGCATATTTGAGACACCAAGTGCCATTTTTGCTCTATTAGAGAAAGCTCCGAAAATGAAGATATGTTTATATTGCAAGAAGCATTTGTTTAAATATTTTGATTATATTATGGCACAAATATTTCTATTTCACTTAATACACAAACACACCAACTATAGTGTGGGAAACATTTTTAATTAAAAAAAGAAAAAAGTCACACAACTAAAACCTCATGGACTCTATAAAATATACTGCGATTATATGGATAAAGATTTTACCCAACATGTTTTCAAATTTCACTTTCAAAGAGAAGTAATCAGTGTTTACTGTTGTAATCCCTCAAGCCCATCATTACACAGAAGAACGGATTTGTGGATAAGTTACAATCATAGAAATTGAAACTCTACCAGTTGGTCCTGGAGGCGTCTGGCAATAACGTCCATCTTTGTACAACAGTTCTGTTATCTGGTAAGACAGAATAATCGTACATTGCAGCCAAGAGAAGCAAGCAAGGGCAAATAGTATCTGAAATTGAATTCTGCAAATAATAAAGCATCGCTTCACTAAGGTATTATTTATGCCACATCATAGCAATTCATTTTTTTAAAAGGAAGGCTTTTTTGGTAAATGTATTTTAAAAATACACGTGTTGCACACCAGATGTTTTGGGAAGTGAAGCAATAAAAAACTTGACATGATTCTGTTCATGTATTTTATCCGTATTAGTGAAAAGAAAAAAGACTGCTTTTGCTTAGAGCAATTATTAACTATTGTTGTTTTGGAAATTAAACACTACGGAATATAATTGACACATGCTATATTACTATAAAATTTAAACATGTAAAAACTGTATATAAAGTGTCATGTCATTTTAACCAGGAACATCAAAGCAGACACCACACCAACTAAGTATCTTACATTTACAAAAACGACAGCATAGCTGGACTAAATTCTAAAGGCACTTACTACACCCAGAGTACTTTTTTCAGACTTGAGTACAATCATACTGCAGCAAGCTTTAGCTTTTATATGCCTAACAACTAACTGATCCAATAGTGGCCGAGTCTGACTTCAGGAGTAACAGATTTTGACTGTTAGCCGCCCTACCCTGCTCCAATATAGAGCAATTTGATCCTGAAAAGCATCCTCCTACACGCACACTCCCTTCCCATCAGCAGTGGAGCTGTTTTTAAGTTGCTTGTAGTCTGCCTACACAGACAGCAACTGTCGCTGCCATGCAACTGTGCAACCCTCACTACCTATCAACCACCTAACCAGATTATCACAGTGCTGATGTCTTGTTCGTACAAGATGGGGCAAATGGCTGAAATGCTGTTCTCTGCCCCCATTCAAAATGGGAAATTTTTTTACTGAAGGCAGCCTGACTGCCTTTGTACAAGCGCAGTTGTGTATACTACAGAGGGCTGTTTTTGTTTTTCCTTAGAAACAGCATGTGCAACATTTGTTTTTAAACTGGAATGAACAGTGGAAAACAGACACTTGCTATGCTCTAGGCTTGCATTCAATTTCATAATAATACAGGGCTTAATTTGTTAACCATCTTAGATACTGCAACGAGTTTGGGGGGGGGAGACTACAGTAAATGTTTTACCTTCCTACCAAAGTTAAGTTACAGTTATTAATTGTAGTAGTTATAGATGAAGATTTTAAAATACATACAATTTATAGTCATGCTAACATAATTTGCATTTTAAAACACTATTTTGCGATGCGAGTACATCCGTCTGCATTAATAGATATTACCCATTTCTTAATTTAGCGAAAACTTTGCGTCGGCAAGTATCATGTGTATCTTGTTATTATCAATACAAGACTTTCAGAGAAGAACAACTGCTGGACCTACAACTTGATCTCTAAATCATCACAATCCAAAGCATGCAAAAGCCCTAGAAAATCTGTAAACCATGCACATCCAAAGCTCAAAATGTTAATCACAGAAACAGAAGAGAAAACATAATAATAATATTGATAAAGTACATAATAGAGATGCATGCAATACATTGCTGTTAACACACTGGTGTAAGCATGCTCTCTAAACCAGATTTGGTGCTCATGAGGGGAAGGTAACAAAAACTCATTTTAGTGCTAACTTGCTTATCAATACCAGTACCACCAGTATCAGGTTCTTATTTCTGAAGTTTTTTTGTGATATGGAAAAATCCTTTGTATATTTTGCTGGCTAATTCTCTGGCCTCTTCTTCTAGTGTACTTATATTTCAGATTTTACACAGTAAAATAGTATGGGTGTATTTTGGGTTTTCTAAATGAGTCAGATTTGTTTCCTTACCCCATCCCACCCCTACTTTATACATACTGCATTATTAGCAGGGGGGAAATACTGTTTTTCTGCAGTACTGCACTGTTTTTCTATGAAGCCATGAAGCTCAAGCATCTTTCAATTAAGGAGCTGATTAACAGTCTACATGCATGATCCAGCCAAAATCTACTACTTTAAAGTATTTTCAAATGCACTAGGAAATCAATGGCTTCTTAAATTTGGCTGAATAGCACCCTTAAAAATTTTAAATAATGTATTTGACCAGATACAGTAATGTCAAGTCAGTCACTTTGGACTAAGACCATAAATCTTTTGTGCATTTCAAATATCTCTACTTATTTCAGTCAGGCGTCACTTACCCGGCTCCAAAGATCTACATCATTAGACCTGTAGAGGGCAGCACAGGATAATAAATTAAATAGTAGAAACATTAATTTAGTTCCTTCTTTTACAACAGAATAGGTCAAGGACTGTACTGGAGATGTACTGAAGACATTGTACACATTTGAGCAGAAATGTATTTGTACAACATAACATTTTAGAGTCTTTATAACTGCCACTGAAACAGCTGTGATGGCTATATTAAATACTATTATGTTGATATTCTAACACATTTATAGAGAAAGGTTTAGAAACACCGTATAATATAAAGGTGCTGCACACACTCAAAAACACAGAAAGCTGAAACTATAATTTTCTTTTTAAGGTCTTTTGATGTCTACTTCTAAAGGTTTCTGAGAGGCTTAACTACAGCAGTAAGCTGATGCTTATATTTCAGTGGGGGAGCCATATTGGTCTGAAGTAACAGAACAAAGTCTGAGTCCAGAGGTGGCTTTAAGATGAATAAAGGTATAAGCTTTTGTGTGCAAGCACACACGAAAGTTTATACCATGAATAAAACTTTGTTGGCCTTAAAGGCACCTCTGGATTCAAACTTTGGGCATCCAGTTAACTTGCGTAAACTATCTGATGCCAGGGAAAGCATTGTGCTTTCCAACATGTTTAGTCTAGTTCCTTAAAAGTAATGCAGAAAGCATTTATTAATCCACATAATTGATCTGTTACTGAGTGATTAATCATTCAACATGATCACAGATTATATGTGAAGAAATAAACAAGATTTCACATACTCCCTTTTAAAGAGTTTTCTGAATCAATGGTATAACTGTAATCTATCTCTGTTTTAGCAAAATTTAGACAACATTTTAAAGAGTCCTCTATTCATATTATTTAGTATTGACAGCTATGATTCATATTATTCAAAATACAGTATATGAAACACACAGCTCCTCTTCCTTCCCACAAATTGTGAGGGATTGTCAAAATTTCATTTCTATGTACTAAAAAAATCATTATTGCTTTGTTTGAATCCTGCCTGACACATAAAGATCTCAGATTCAAGTCTTGGGAACCAGAGAGGACTTTGCCAAAATGTGCCTCACCCCCACTCCAAAAAAGTGCTATGATATTGAGACAACAGATGTAGAAGTCTTTAACTGTTTGACCCTCTGGCTGTAAATGAAAACCTAACAAGGTGGCAAATGTACATGCCTAATATAAAAGCTGTAGTTCCCAGTTTAAAGAAACAACACCACTGCAAATATGTACTACAAATGAGGAACCTGCATAGATTTGCTGAGAGGTGGTGTCTCATTTTGCCTTTCCACACTATTTGTTCTTTCTCTTTCCTGAATTCCCCCATAACCTCTCCCTTTTTCCTGCTTCTTTCTCTCCTTCCCATTCATGAGCCAACCTACCTTTATCTGATCCCATATCTTCAGTTTCCCCCTTCCTTCCCCTGGCAGTACCTCCCCAGAAAAAGTTGGGCCCAGTTGTATGGTGTAGTGCCTACAGTTGCCAGGGTCCCTTAGCTTGCAGGTGGGGGGGATTTGGGGGTCGTTCTGGGGGTTGGCCGAGACATCGTGCAACATCCCCAACATGATGACGTCATGTGGAAGTGACATTATCACGTTGGGGACATCGCACAGTGATGATCTGCATTCTGGGCAAAACTCTATGGGTTTTTTGGCTTAAAACCATAGAGCATTGCCCTAAAAACAGAGCTTTGCTGCACAACGTCCTGCCATGATGGCATTACTTCCACATGATGGCATCACACCTATTTCAGGGTGCAGCTTCCCCTGCCAGCCAGCTGGCCAGCAGCAAACAGAAGCTCCAAAAATCAGGGGAACCCCCACCCGGACGGGGGTCTGGCAACCCTAGTGAGGCCAGGGCCAGTTGCAGAGGGCCAGGATCCAAACCTGTGTCTCTCAGATCCTAGTTTGAAATTCTAACCACTACCCACAGTGGCTCCTGCTGGATAGTAATGAGCATCTGGGCCAGGCCAAAGTAAGCCTGGAAAGTGCCCTGCCCCTCTCCCTGCCTTTTAATGACAGAAACCAAAGCTTGAAGGTTAGCAATATTGGGGCTGTGACACAATCCCAACAATGGCAACTGCAGAGGGCATTAGTTACAAATTTCTTAACAGGTGCTGCTTCTATTATTTTGGGACGCCCCCCCCCCGTTTTTTTTTTAGGTTTCAGACTCTTCTGCAAACACTGGACTTATATAAGGATTGCAGAAATCTATTTTTTTCTATTCATAGCTCCAGTATCCAGGTTTAAGTATCCACAGATGGAGCTACCTTAAGAATTATATATAGATATAGATACTGTATGAAGGCACAGGTCTGCAGTGTGCATCAAATTAAATTATTGCACTGCTAACAAATGTTAAGGGGATAAAAACTATTCCACTGCTGCTATTGTAGTTATCTGTGGAAATGGACAAGGTAAAACAAATGTAAAAACACAGTATTATCAATGCAATAATTACACTGGAAAATCGATCAAGTAGTCCAGAATGCTGTTTCAATAGTGGGGAGCCAGATTCTCTTGGAAACTTACAAGCAGCACACAATGACAGGAGCCAAAACATGAGCCATAATCTGAACAGAAAGATTTGAATTAACCATCATGGCAATGGCTATTAATACAGCTGTCTTCCACAAGTTTGCCCATTTCTTCAAAAAAATTATGCTTGCTGACTTCAACACTTATAGCAGTACTGGATTGCATAACAATTTTTCACTGAAGAAAGACTTCGCTTTGTATACTGATTGATGGAGCATTTTAATTATCAGTACCTTTTCCAGACAAAGCTACCACAATTGTACACAATACTCTGAGAATTTAAATCATATATTTAATTCTGAAGTTGGACTCAGATACAGATTAAAAAAAGAACACTATTCAGTGGGGCCATAGACATACAGGGGACATGCTTCTGTAAATTTGACACAATCCCTGAGTTTGCATAATTTTTTTAAAAAATCGTATGTGGTTATCTAGTAATCCAAATTATATTGGGGGGGGGAATATGAAGGAAGATCAGAGAAAGCGAGTGGAGCTGGAGTGGAGGGAGAGAAGAAAACAGGAAAATGGCGCAAAGGCTGTTGGAAGCAGGAAAGGGGAAGAAACCAAGAAGACTGCCAGTTTGAGGGAAGAATGAACATGAGGGAGTGGCAGACCATCTTCCCAGGTATACAGGAAAAAATGTGACTTTGTAAATAATTTTTTTAAAAGCAACAAAGCTTCAAAATGGCACCAGGAGGGCAGAAAATGCTACAAGGGATGAAATGCCGTGTACAGTGTCAGCTGATGGGGAAAGGGGGAGAGTCCACCTGCTCATGCCCTAGAGCAGGGGTGTCAAACATGTGACCCGGGGGGGCAGATCAGGCCCTCAGAGGGCTTCTATCAGGCCTGCAGGGGAACTGGCCGTCTTCTGCTTCTTCTTTCAGTTCTGCTGCTGCTGCATCATTGTAGGTTTGCAGCTTACAGATACACACCTGAACAGCATACTCAAGATTACAACAGCACAGACATTTTGATGTAATAATTCAGAGCAAGAGGTGTCAGTTACCAGACACTGTTAAATAAACAAAATATTGCAAGAATGCTAATGTTTTAAGCATGTTTTTATTTTAAGTTAAAAAAAACACCTTTGTGTTTGTGTCCTTTATAAATTTTGTATCTCCACTACCTGGCATTACATTTTATAACACACGTGGCCCAGGCCAACAAGGTCCCATTTATGTCAGTTCCGGCCCTCATAACAAATGAGTTTGACACCCCTGCCCTAGAGAGTTTACAGAATCTTGGGGGGTGGGGATATCAGGCAGGCTTTAGGTGGGATTTACAAATTGTTCGTTCTGCCCCAAATTCCTTGAAGGCCTCAGCTTGTATCAAACATTAATCAATTTTATTAAATATATGATATGGTACAACAGTTTTACATTAAATCCCCTCCTATGTAAGTATCAGTGATTTTGCCTTTTTTCACTGCAAAGGCACATACAGTTGATTTATCAGAAAGTTCACTGATGACAATCCTTCCTGAGAGGTCCTGTTAAATAGAAGCAGCCTTTAGGGGTGCTGACTAGATCTTAGGAGATCTTGCCCAGTGTTGAAGAAACAGAGTAGTATTATCCTATAAGGAAATGGAAAGAGACTCCCAATGTTCTTTGTTCCTGAGGAAGGACCAGAAGTCTGAAACACTGAAAATTACCTAGGAAAAGTGTTGGATATTTATCTTTTATATTTATACTTTGGACTCTGTATTTTCCTATTATGGATCTTGTTGGCTTCTGTATTTTCCTGAAGGATTATATGAATAGATTCATTTCAGACTATATATTCATTTCACTTTATTGAAGCCTCCTTTTGTACATTTTTTGCAGGATATTCAGCTCACAGTTGTTTTCTGTTTTTCTTTGCAATCTTTCCTGAGGTGAAATTTAGATACTATGGTTTTGGAGCATTTAAGTTTGCTTAGGATTCACCATCTTAAGGATCTCGGTAAATGCAAATACCTTACCCCTGAATCCAGGTCATTTATCAAGTGAAATAATACCAGCCCAAATGCATGGAAAGCATTATTACCTGCTTCCATTGTGAAAATAATGTATCATTTACGTTATCCAAAGTCAGTGGCTTTAAAGTGCCACAACAGCTTTTGCTGCAACAGACTAACATTGAATTTTGCCTTTTCCCCAGGTGACTCCTGGTGCTGACAATGCAGCACCTCAGTCAAGTACTGCTAACTTAATGATCCAAAAACAAGCATGCAGTGAACACCATATCCCATCTAGAGGCTAACCAGATGTCTAATACTGCTGAATTATTGAATATCTACCCAATTCTTCATCTCTCAAAATCCTCATAGCAAAGACTGTGTTATGTATAATGGACTGGCATAAAGTTACACTAAGGTAACTTACAATAAAAAATGGGAAGACCTCAAACAGATACATTTGAACAAAACTGGATTTTATTTATAGCGCATCAGAAAGCAAAATTTCATGATTCTGTAAAACCTGATGCTTTGTGATTGACAAAAGAAATAAAAAACAAAGAATGTTAATAGTTCGCCTGTATGTTGCATTGAGAAGAACAACATTTTAAAGGATCCTTAGAGCTTTGAAACACATTTATTTAAGCTCATTATGCCTCTGGCAGACTATCTCGAAAGTGAGCCAAGCACAGGTCCATAGAGAAAACAAAATGCTGCTTCAAAGCTTGGATAACTTTTCCAGGGCAAGTTCCTCTCTGAACTGACAAGCAACTGATCTGACACATCAGTTCCTGATGATGTCAAAATTGTACATAGAAGGATATTCTCAGAGAGTCATTTTTTCTCTGAAATTCCTGCTCAGAGAACCAGCAGGACATTTTTTTGAAGCATCCTTCTTGGTTAAGTTGACACTTTAGGTTCTTTGGTTTTAAAAAAGCTAAAACCATATTCTGAATTATATGACATTTCATGCTCTTTTTGAACACTGAATGATTATTCAGTCGCATCAAAATTGGGCCAAACTACTTTAAAATAAATAATGAAGTTGTCGAGGGGACAAAATCAATGGCAAACCCTATTACAATGTCTATTGCCACTGACTATTATCAAAATACACTACAAAAGTACTCTTTAAACATCGTGACTAATTAATCTTGCTTCCCTCTGTAGTGGTGAGCAATACAAGTGATAGCCTGTGCACAGTTGGCACATTCCACTGGGGCAGGTTCTCCAAATCATTTATTGCACCTGTAATCATAACTTGTAAAGTGATAACTTGACCCTCACTCACAGGCTTGTCCATGGTCTTTGATACAAATTAACTCTCTGTTGCTGCTCAGAAGTATTTACTAGCTATTGGCACATATTGTTCTATCAACATATAAAAAACAACTTTGATTAAACCTGTGGTAAAGGTAAAGGTAAAGGTTCCCTTGCTCGAAAGCCAGTCGAATCCGACTCTAGGGTTGCGGTGCTCATCTCCGTTTCAAAGCCGAAGAGCCAGCACTGTCCGAAGACATTTCCGTGGTCATGTGGCCGGCATGACTAAACACCAAGGCGCACGGAATGCTGTTACCTTCCCACTGAAGTGGTACCTATTTATCTACTTGCAATTTCTTGCTTTCGAACTGCTAGGTTGGCAGGAGCTGGAACTAGAGACGGGAGCTCACCCCGTCATGCGGCACTCACGGGTCTTGAACTGCTGAACTACTGACCTTCCACAGCCTGCAGTTCAGTGTCTTAACCACTTGAGCCACCACAGCTCCTAAACCTGTGGTATAGCTTCTTAATTTTGACATTATCCTAAGCAGTATTTAAACTTCTTTAATCGCAGTTGATATGGTGTCTAAAGAAACAGTTGTTCATTGTAGTTCTGGAGAGATGGTTTGTGATTCATATGAGAAATTATGACATTCAGCTCAATCACTAACATTTACTTATCAGCGAGTCCTGCTGTGCTCTCCTAGGTAAGTATGCAGAGGACAGCAGCATTAAAGAGGACTTGAAAACTATATACTGTGCTAATTATAATTTGTTATTATATCTGGACTGACCAACCATTAAGGCCGCAGCTAAACCTCAAAAAGTAACACACCAAGGAAACAGAATGAATTTATAAGGAGGAGTACTGCGAGGACAGAAAATGAAACAGGACAAACAGTTATTAAGCAGAGTATGCTTCTTGTACAGCTGGAGGCTCAAAGAACAGCCTAGTATAGTTACTGAATTGACTTGTAGTTCCCTTTTCAGTTATGATAGGGAGGGAAGACCAGATTACCCATACTTAATTATGAGTTAACAAGGAACCTCAGAGGAGTGCTGCAGTATTTGATGCAGATCAAAGTGAACCAAACAATTTAAAATACATAATATAAATGCAAAATGAAATCCATTTTTAGCCACTAAGTATGAGCAGACAGTGGTATTTCCCAGATTTGTGTTGGTTAAGGTACAGCTCAGGGCTCTCCAACCTTTTTTAAAAAAATGTTTAATAATTTTATTTAATGCAATTCTCAAAGCTCATAAAATACATAGTTTGTTGGCAGCATGTGGAGAAACATTAAAAAAGTACTTAAACACATCAGCAAAGACTCTAGCAGTGCAGGCATCTTAACTATTTAAAATTGCTCTTGATATCCAGGCTAATGAAACAAAGAGGCAGCTGGGTGAAAAGACTTGACTGAACTTCACAAACACACAACCAAGCACAAAGTGCAGGATGCAGTAAATTATCACTACCCTTCAAAATCTGGTTTCCAGGGAACAATCAAATGAAAATGAACTACCATGGGTTAGGAAGAGTTGACAAGGGTGCAAGGGCAGCTGAAACCCTCAATAAAATATCACAATCCTCTTTCACAGACCACACAGAGAGGAGAGAAACATAAAGACAACAACAGCAAAAAACCCAGTTACAAATAACACCAACCTTTTTGACCCAATGGGCACCTTTAGATCAGACACAGTGAGGAGGGCACAACCACAAAATGGCTGCTGCCCAAGGTGGAGCCAGCTACAAACATGACTGCTGCAGCTTACCTTCAGTCACACAGTAAAGATCCTTGTAGGGTTGCCAGGTGCCTACCTTGTACCGGCAGGGGGATCTGGGGGACATTCTGGGGGTGGACAGGGATGTCCGCAACTCGATGACATCACTTCCAGAAGTGATGCTATCATGTCAATAACATCAGGGCAACATTCTACTTCTGGGGCAAAACTCTATGGTAAAAATGGCTAAAAAACGTAGAGTTTTGCTCAAAAAGCAGAGCGCCCCCCAGGCATGATGATGTCACTTCCGGAACTGATGTCATCGTGTTGCTGATTTCCTGTGGGAACATCTGTTTGGGGGTGAGGTTCCCTCTCTGGCTAGCTGGCTGGCGGTGAGCAAAAGCCCACAAAAGCAGGGGATCCCCTGCCCCCACACAGGGACTGGTAAACCTAGATCACATTGGAGCCAAAAATTCTAAATATAAATACACGTTGATGGGGTCTGAACTGGCAGAGACTGACCAAGAGAGAGATCTTGGAGTCGTAGTAGATAACTCAATGAAAATGTCTGGACAGTGTGTAACTGCAATAAAGAAGGCCAACGCTATGCTGGGGATTATTAGGAAGGGAATTGAAAACAAATCAGCCAGTATCATAATCAATGTTCCCTCTAAGCTGTGGAGTCTTGTGAGCAAAAATTCTACTTTGTGAGCTACTGGAATTAAAGTTGTGAGCAAGCGATTTGGCTACTGCATAAATTAGTTTGCTCTGGAGCCATCCTTCCTGAGCTAAGAAAAAAATGTGTGAGCCAGAGGCTATAAAACTGTGAGCTAGCTCACACTAACTCAGCTTAGAGGGAACACTGATCATAATGCCCCTGTATAAATCATTGGTGCGACCTCATTTGGAATACTGTGTACAGTTCTGGTTGCCACACCTCAAAAAGGACATTATAGCATTGGAAAAAGTGCAGAGAAGGGCAACTAGAATGATCAAAGGGTTGGAACACTTTCCCTATGAAGAAAGGTTAAAATGCTTGGGGCTCTTTAGCTTGGAGAAATGACGGCTGAGGGGTGACATGATCGAGGTTTATAAGATTATGCATGGGGCAGAGCAGGTTGAGAAAGAAGTACTTTTCTCCCTTTCTCACAATACAAGAACTCGTGGGCACTCCATGAAATTGCTGAGCAGTTGCGTTAGAACAGATAAAAGGAAGTACTTCTTCACCCAAAGAGTGATTAACATTTGGAATTCACTGCCACAGGAGGTGGTGGCAGCTACAAGCATAGACAGTTTCAAGAGGGAATTAGATAAACATTTGGAGCAGAAGTCCATCAGTGGCTATTAGCCACAAGGTATAGATAGGAACTCTCAGTCTGGGGCAGGTGATGCACTCTATTCTTGGTGCTGGAGGGGGCAGCAGTGGAAGGGCTCCTAATTGTCCTGGCCCCACTGCTGGATCTCCTGATGGCACGTGGTATTTTTGGCCACTGTGTGACAGAGTGTTGGACTAAATGGGCCATTGGCCTGATTCTACATTGGCTTCTCTTATGTTCTTAGATCCTTGTGCTGTGGTGGCAGCTGCTGTCCAAGCAATGCTTTTAAAAATCTGTGCAGGCAATTAAATCTCCAGTGGTCTATTAGAAGCCTTGCTGGGCTAAAGCCCCACCCACTTTCTAAAAACAACTTGGGGGTGTTAGGAAAGGTTTCAGTGGGCACCATGGGCCCCACAGCAGGGATCCCTAGTACAGGTTGTATGCTATCCACAACCATACAAATATATTTTTCCTATAATGCTGCACATTTATGAACGGATGCTATATCTATAAAAAATCTATCTTTATGTAAGGCTTCTGTTTATTTTGTTCAAATCTTCTTTGGACATAATAAAGAGCTCTTTTACTCTTTATAAATGTAAAATGAACATTTCAAGACAGGTGCTTTCTTCTTTTTTAAAAAAGCTGTATATATAGACATAGCAATACTTTGTTGCAGAGTCAAACCTTGGAAACGTCGTCAGATGTATTCAAAAGTAGAAGTTATGCAAGCATCTAGAGCACTGGATGTTTTCAGAGATATGCACAGTTAGCTGTACTTGTCATTCCTCTAATGTCTGCTCCTTTGATTAGTGACGTTCTGCATTTACAAAACATCTCTCAACAGTCTTTGAGATTATTCTTTGACGAGAGCACACTAAACACACAGAGACAGTTTTCAAAATACACATTCATGTACAAGGTCTGACCTTCAATGTTTTAATGTAAGTAAAAAAATTAGGATGATTCCACTCTCCAATCCAACATTTCCAGGCATTTGTCAAGAGAATAGTTTATTTCTCTGTGACACAAACAAAGATATTTGAGGAGAAAGAACTGCTGAAGTGGCTTATCACAATGTTCCCTTACTTCATTTTCCTCTCAGTCTAACTATGTGTGCTTAATACACTAATTTTCAGCCAAGCTGGATCAGATCAATCTGCTGATCTGAAAGCACAATGGGAAATAATATGAGTACGTGAAGCTGCCTTATACTGAGTGAGAGCATTGATTCATCATGGTCAGTATTGTCTACTCTGACTGTCAGTGCCTCTCCAGAGCCTCAGGCCATTATCATTACCTACTAACTGATTCTTTTAACTGGAGATTAAACCTCGAAGCTTCTGGATGCCAAC
Source organism: Gekko gecko (assembly GCA_029375565.1). Taxonomy (NCBI): domain Eukaryota; kingdom Metazoa; phylum Chordata; class Lepidosauria; order Squamata; family Gekkonidae; genus Gekko; species Gekko gecko. The sequence continues at coordinate 61,531,824 of JAPDNY010000001.1, read as the reverse complement.
CAGATACGCTAACACTAAGGCATTATCACTGCTCAAATGAATGAAATTTTTCACCACTATACTAGCAAACCATGTTATCATACTGTTCATTTTTTTTCCATCCTAGGCTCCATAAAACTTTTCCTAGAAGCAGCATTCTGAAATGAAGAGTTTACAAAGCTAATCCTTTAAGCTTCCTCCTTTAGAGTACAATGAAAATGGCTTCGGACACTTTCCCTGTTTCTACAGACGTCCATGTATTCTACGAAACGTGGCAATACCAACTCAAAGAATCAGATCATGATTTTAAGTGATCACTTCCTTTGCCAACTGTATTGAAATCAGACATGTGCACACACTGAACATCAAAAAAGACGGATTACAGGCAACATTATTTAACAACAAGCAAAAAAACTAAAGTTGGCAACATAACACACCTAATAAAGAAAACAAAATGCATCCCTAGCGCTATAATCAAGGAGAGGCTCCCATAATTTAAACAAGTGAATGTATATACAAAACTAGCAGGCCAGCAAGACAACTTTTAGGCTAGTCTTCTCCTTGGAATGTGGGTTTTGGAGGGTGTTATATGGGAAGTGGGCATTCAGGAAAGTGATGTCCCATTTGCCACCCAAAATAGTATAACTTATCATGACTTACAGCATGTCACCTGGTTTGGAGAATAAACTATTTAAAGATTACAAAGTTTCTACACAATTCTCATCACTGATGCTGTTTTCAGTTCACAGAACCAAAACATGCTAATGCCAGCACTTACATGGGTTCTAAGTTTTGATCCTCAGCTCCATCTGTGAGGTGGCATAAGTGATTCACCAAAAGGAAGACAGGACTGGATCAGACTCTAAGACTGGGGGACTCAGACAGCCATCTACACTACTTTTTGCAGCCCACAGGGAAAATCCTCTCTAAGTCCTGAGATGGTCAGTCACAGCTAAAATGGCTAGAAATCACTTTTAAAAATCTGCTCCAGACCATGCAGAGAAAAGAGAATGAGCCACAAACTCTTACTTTCTGAATCCTTGTACAAGGCTACCTCTGAACTGAATGAGTTCCACAGATGGCGTATCTGCTGAAGACACTGCAGAGGAAATGAAATACTTTAGAAGGTTTTGACACAAACGTCTCTAAAAATCATTAATTAAACCATCAGGAACAAAGAACAGTTATTTAATGGGAATCCATTTTATAAAATTATTTTACAAAGCTCAATCTCCCAGTAACACTTCTTTAATTGGCCTTCGTTCATAAATCAAAAAACAGAATGATATGCAACATCCTGGTCTTGGTTAACATATCTTTTTGGATTCTTTCAATGGCTTCTGCATACCCATATATAGAAAATGTATCACTAAGTGTCGATCTCCATTGGCTCTTTCCTTGTAAATTAATGCACTCATGAGAGGCTCCATTTGAAGATAAGACAGGAAGCTACAATTCATTCAGAACACATCAGCAAGGTCACTTTGGGGAGTTTATACATGAGTGCCTGTATATATATCCAGGCCAAATGCAAGGTGCTGGTTTAGACCATTATAGTCCAAATTGTCCTACAATCAGCTACCTTAAGGAATGCATGCTTCTCTATTAACTTCACAGGAATTCCAATTTTTATTGCAGGAAATGCTTCATACCCTCTGCGTTTTGAATAGAAGTAGCACGCTATGAAGGACAGGACCTTTTCACTTGTGTCACCTTGTTTATAGAAGAACCTCCCCCTACCTCTTAACCAGACACCAGGTTTGCTGGTGTTCGATACCATGCTAAGATGTTCTTGTTTTGCCACAATTTTTTAAACCTGATTTGGTTTACTATGCTTATTATAGTTTTCAAGTTTTTATCGCATTCCTATGTTTGGGAACTACCTCAAACAATTTTAAATCAGAGTTCAGGAGTATAAATATTTTTAATTATGGCATACTAAATACCTAAGCCTACAGAGTTTCATTAGTTAGATGTAAACTTCTTCCCTTGAGAAAACTAGTTATGTCAGGATGAGACATGTAGAATGGCCATCTCCTGATGTCTAATTTACTACATACATGCAGGAAGATTTTGTCAGAGGGGAGAATTTCAACACACACACAGAGAGTCTGAATTGATACAATCTAGCATTGTATCACCTAAGTCCATATCTTTACAAAAGCTCTGGGGAAAAATAACCAACTCTCCTAAGTTCCAAAAAGTTGAAGTGTCTGTGTTCTTCAATTTCTATAATGCAAAGTATTCCAGTAATACCAGATCAGCAGCTCAGATGGCTTTTGAGCTTCCATTCATGAGGCATATGCAAGAAATGGATGGGCACACAACCACAATTTTAACAGAATGGGCTGACTCCAGCATCTGACCCTTAAAGGATCACAGATACCTCCTCCTAGCAGTTTTTTTTCTGATCCTGGACAAGTTGATGACTGTGGTCATTGGAACCTGTGTGTAGCAAAATTCATGTGGGTCGGTGGGCTGCAGTGAGGAGGGAGGAGACAAAATCATTTCCTCCTGACTCTTCTATCAGGAGGCAGAAATGGTGATTTCACCCCACTCTTTGCTGCTGCCCACCATATTCTCATGGCACTGGGAATCAATTCTCCCAGTGTTGGAAAGGAGCACTGGGAAAGAGGAGAAAGTGAGGGGAAGATCTGCAACATTAAGTACCTTCTGCTGACGGCTTGCTTGCTCCAACTCAATATTGTTTACACAGAGGTATATTATTTTTCCAACACCAATATATAGGAAGGGTCCCTAGGATGATGCGAGGTTACAAACAATCTTGCCCAGTCCCTGGACCAAGAAAGTGATCATTTGATTATAGTGTGCCTCATATTAAGTAGCTCCCCTCCCTTTTTTTTTGTAAAACATTCTTCCATTCAATGGTCTATTATTTACTATCGGATGGCAATTGTTTCTCATCAAATAATAATCCATATTTAAAAGTTTTCGTTCATTAAATTAAAAAACAAAATCAGCTACACTACATATCTACATGCTCAGCCACTGCGGATAATCAGAAACCTGGTTTCCTTAGAAACAAACAAGTTTTTTTAAAAAAATCAAAGATGATAACAATGAAGTGGAGTGGAATGGTATGATAAAGTGAAACAGCTGGTCTTATGTATGCTGTCTTATGTGTTCAGACTCCATCACTGATGCTTCAGTTTTCATCTGGATGAGAGGAAATCTTTGCATTATACGAGATTAGAAGAACAATCAGCAGCCCCTGGTAGCAGTCAACTTTAATAGCCCCTTTACAGACTGGACTATGAAAGTGATCCTTAACTGAATTTTCTCTTTCTTTATAAGAGTAATGCTAAACAGATTCAGTGGTTTAACTATGTACCGATATTTTAAGGGAGCAAAAAGGTTCAAATTGTTTCATTTTCAAAGAGTAGTGGGCTAAGGAAAAGTCTGCCTTGGCGTCTTCTTTGCTGCCGTGATCTGAACTGAAAACAGTCATAGAACATTGTTCACATTTGAATGTTACAGGAAGACTTTCACAACTCTTTATTAACAGGCAGTAAAAATTATGCTAATTCTTGTACATTTTGAATGCAATATTATAAGAGTGTGATACATTGGCATGCTCAGCACTAGTCTGAGTGATCTCTGTACCATGACAGGATTTCACCAGTCGAACAGATGCAACAGTTTTACGAGTTTTGACTACTCTGATTAGCTATGGGTGAAGGAGGCGATGCCAAGAAACAGCCTCTCCCTCCAATCAGCACAGGAAGAACTGAGATCACTGACAATTACTTGGGCAATGTTCAAGCAGTGCAGGAGTATAGCACTACCACTTCCAGGGACTTGATGCAGGCATTTGAAAGTCTGTTTAGTTCATTTTTTTCCTTGTTAATTTTTATAAGTATTTATATTTACTATTAAGGTGTTGATCTCCCTCATGGATTACTGCCTTGTCGTGGCGAGGGGGCTTGCATGGTTCGATGAGGCTGTGGGCTATGCCGTGGAGGGCCACCCAGGATGGACAGGCCACAGCAGAGAACTCAGACCAAGCGTGATCCCCTGGAGAAGGAAATGGCAACCCACTCCAGTATCTTTGCCAAGAAAACCCATGGACAGTAACAAAAGATATGACGCCGGAAGATGAGCCCCTCAGGTCGGAAGGTGTCCAATATGCTACTGGGGAAGAGCAGAGGGCAAGTACGAGTAACCCCAGAAAGAGTGAAGCAGCTGGGCCAAAGCCGAAAGGACGCTCAGTTGTGGATGTGTCTGACGGTGAAAGGAAAGTCTGATGCTGCAAAGAACAATACTGCATAGGAACCTGGAATGTAAGATCTATGAATCAAGGTAAGCTTGACGTGGTCAAAAATGAGATGGCAAGAATGAACATCGACATCTTGGGAATCAGTGAACTAAAGTGGACAGGAATGGGCGAATTTAACTCAGAAGACCATTATATCTACTACTGTGGCCAGGAATCCCATAGAAAAAATGGTGTGGCCTTTATAGTCAACAAGAGAGTGAGAAAGGCAGTATTGGGATACAATCTCAAAAATGACAGAATGATCTCGGTCCGAATCCAAGGCAAACCATTCAATATCACAGTAATCCAAGTCTATGCCCCAACCACTGCTGCAGAAGAGGCTGAAGTGGACCAGTTCTATAAAGACCTACAACAGTTCATAGAACTAACACCAAAAAATGATGTCCTCATCATCATAGGGGACTGGAATGCTAAAGTAGGAAATCAAAAGATAACCGGAATAACAGACAAGTTTGGCCTTGGAGAACAAAATGAAGCAGGGCAAAGGCTAACAGAGTTTTGTCAAGAGAACACGCTGGTCATAGCGAACACCCTTTTCCAACAACCTAAGACGCGTCTCTACACATGGACATCACCAGATGGGCAACACCGAAATCAGATTGACTATATAATTTGCAATCAAAGATGGAGAAGCTCTATCCAGTCAGTAAAAACAAGACCTGGAGCTGACTGTGGCTCAGATCACGAGCTACTCATTGCAAAATTCAGACTTAAATTGAAGAAAGTTGGGAAAAACACAAGGCCATTCAGATTTGACCTAGATTGCATCCCCGATGAATATACAGTAGAGGTGAAGAATAGCAAGGAGAGATAAGGAGGCTTTCCTGAATGAACACTGCAAAGTAATAGAGGAAAACAATAGACGGGAAGGACTAGAGAGCTCTTCAAGAAAATTGGAGAAATCAAGGGAACGTTCCATGCAAAGCTGGCCATGATAAAGGACAAAAACGGTAGGGACCTAACAGAAGCAGAAGAGATTAGGAAAAGATGGCAAGAATATACAGAAGAACTATACAAGAAGGACCTCGATGTCCTTGACAACCACGATGGTACAATCACTGACCTCGAGCCAGACATCCTGGAAAGCGAAGTTAAATGGGCCTTAGAAAGCATTACTAACAACAAATCTAGTGGAGGTGATGGTATCCCAGCTGAGATATTCAAAGTCTTAAAAGAAGATGCTGTTAAAGTGCTGCACTCAATTTGCCAACAAATTTGGAAAACACAACAGTGGCCACAGGATTGGAAAAGGTCAGTGTACATTCCAATTCCAAAGAAGGGCAATGTCAAGGAATGTTCAAACTATCACACAATTGCACTCATTTCACACGCTAGCAAGGTCATGCTCAAAATCCTACAAGCTAGGCTCCAACAGTATGTGGATAGAGAACTGCCAGAAGTACAAGCTGGGTTTCGAAGAGGTAGAGGAACTAGAGATCAAATTGCCAACATTCGCTGGATTATGGAGAAAGCAAGAGAGTACCAGAAAAACATCTACTTCTGCTTCATTGACTATGCTAAAGCCTTTGATTGTGTGGATCACAATAAATTATGGCAGGTTCTTAAAGAGATGGGAGTACCGGACCACCTCACATGTCTCCTGAGAAACCTGTATAAGGGTCAAGAAGCAACAGTTAGAACCGGATATGGAACAACTGATTGGTTTAGCATAGGAAAAGGAGTACGACAAGGATGTATATTGTCACCTTGCTTATTTAATTTATATGCAGAGTACATCATGCGAAATGCTGGCCTGGATGAATCACAAGCCAGAGTGAAGATTGCTGGGGAAAAGATCAATAACCTCAGATATGCAGACGATACCACTCTGATGGCAGAAAGTGAAGAGGACCTAAAGAGCCTATTGCTCAGAGTGAAAGAGGAGAGCGCAAAAGTGGGCTTGAAGCTCAACATCAAAAAAACTAAGATCATGGCATCTGGCCCCATCACTCCTTGGCAAATAGAAGGGGAAGTCGTAGAAGTAGTGACAGACTTCACGTTCCTAGGATCCCAGATCACTGCAGATGGTGACTGCAGCCATGAAATTAAAAGACGCCTACTCCTTGGGAGGAAAGCGATGGCAAACCTAAACAGCATGATAAAAAGTATAGACATCACCTTGCCAACAAAAGTCCGCATGGTCAAAGCAATGGTATTCCCCGTAGTAATGTATGGCTGCGAGAGTTGGACTATAAGGAAGGCCGAGCGCCGAAGAATAGATTCTTTTGAACTATGGTGCTGGAGAAGACTCTTGAGAGTCCCTTGGACTGCCAGGAGATCAAATCAGTCAGTCCTAAAAGAAATCAACCCTGATTGTTCCCTGGAAGGCCAGATTCTGAAGCTGAAGCTCAAATACTTTGGCCACCAAATGAGAAGGGAGCATTCACTGGAGAAGACCCTGATGCTGGGAAAGATTGAAGGTCAAAGAAGAAGGGGACGGCAAAGGATGAGATGATTAGACAGTGTCATCGATGCAACGAACATGAAATTGAGCAAACTTCAGTGGACAGCGGAAGACAGGAGGGCCTGGCGTAAACTGGTCCATGGGGTCGCGAAGAGTCGGACTCAACTGCGCGACTGAACAACAACAACAAGGTGTTGATGTTCCAGGAAAATCCTCCCCATATTTTTCACAGCTGATTCACTGAAGGGGGTAAACAACACAAAAAGTCTAATGGAAAAGGACTTCAATGTAAATTAAGAAAGGGCTTAAATTGCAATTAAAAGACATACATATAGATCAATTTATCTGATTTATATCCCACCCTCTCCTGCAAGCAGGCTCAGGGCAGGTCACAGAAGACAGTGAAAATGTGGTATAATTAAAAAACATTAAAACAAATAACAGATTAAACAAAGCAACAAAAAATACATAAAAGCCAAGTTCCAGTTTGATAACAAACCATATTCGCTACGTTAATAAACTACTCAATTTATGGAATATAAAATATTTAGTCTGGTTTACATGCAACCTAAAAGTAAACTATGTACAGTTCTTCCTTTGATTTTGCAAATACTTTTAACTGTTGCTTTGCTTTTCACCTTGGTATGTTTAAAATCATGTAAGACATATTACATCCTGTCTTTGTTATAGCTCCTAATCAGTCCAGCTTAGTGAATTACTCATGCTCAAACTGACACAGTGGAAATCTGTGTAAACTGCATATATAGTTTAGAAGTAAAATGGAGAAAGTTGTTTTATCAACACACAGACTTGCAATCAAATTTGATTTCACTTTACCTTCACTTATGCGATTTTGAGTGATATTTTAGTCAGATATTTTAAATTTAAAAAATCTTAATAAATATGGTTCTAGTACTGCAGTCACATAGGGATCCACTGAATTCTACCTTACAGAACAACAAAAATCTTCAGAGAGCTAAGGCACCATTTCCCCTATGATATAACTTCCTAAAAATAGATTCAGGTGGGTACCCGTGTTGCTCGGAAGCAACGGAACAAAGTTTGAGTCCACTGGCACCTTTAAGATCAACAAAGTGGAATTCTGGGTATAAGCTTTTGTGTGCATGCACAAAAATGTTACTTGAGAATCTGTGGCCTGACTATACTACTGTCTGCAGACATCCTCTACTAAGTAACAGCAGACTTCCCAAAATAGTTTATCATCTACTTTTATAAATTCAGGTCTTATGATTCAAAAATATACTTACACTAAAACTTCCAAAACTAAACTGAGGTAAATGATTCTGTAAAGTGATATTCATTTTTTTACTAACACAGGCCATATTTCAAAGATGTTTTTAAAAAATGCCATTCTTAAAAGAAGCCTTAGCGGAACACCATAGTGATACCTGTGTTCATGTATTTTTATTGACTATTTTGAGCAATTAAAAACAACATATGTTCTAACGTTTTATGTTCACCACCTTGTGAACCCTGATTGGGTGGAAAGACAGCAAAAAAATGTTTTAAATAACTAAGAACATAAACTAGCTATCTAGGTAACAACTACAGTGCAAACAGTACTTAACTACAGTACCAAGGATACTTACATAATGCAAGCACTTTATCTAGTCTTCCATTGGCAGCTTCATGCCTGATTTTTGATGCAGAGAGTACCTTAGTCTCTACGGGCCAACCTTGTTCCTGTGAACAGACCATGATATGGTGAAGAAACACCAGGACGTTCATGCTGACTTAAGAGTTGGCAGTAATGGGTCCACATATCAGCTCAAGCACTGAGTCCCCTAAGGGAAGCCAAGCCCCATCCCTACTGTTATGCGTATAGCACTGGTCTGATCTGATTTACAGGATGCTATCAAGTTACCTGATGTTTCAAACACATTGTGAACTTATGAAAAGACTTATATGGCACCACCATCCTTTTGATTGCACCATGTACTGAATGGATGATTTATATATAACTGTCCTGGGTTCAGTTGGGTAGTTGTTTTGGTCTGAAGCAACAGAACAAAGTTTGAGTCCAGCGGCACCTTTAAGACCAACAAAGTCTAATTCTGGGTCTAAGCTGTACCGGATTCAATTTAGGCATGAATACTAGAACTTAAAAATGGAACAAATGACCGAAAAATCAATGATCTACTCCATTCAGCTCGACTACACAAAGAAATTCATTTCGGTAAATCCGTTCTTCTTTGAAGTATTTTCAGTGAAAAGGCAGGGAAGATGGCTAGAGTGATGGTGGAGAAAGACTTGGGACAAATTTGACAAGGTATGGGCTAGAGTTCATTTGAAAGCCTGTTCAGCGGCCATAAAGGCAGCAAAGAATCCATACTTTGCCGCCACCATAAAATTCACACAGTGTAGCCCTGCGGAACTCCTCCAGGTGGTCAAGGTGCTAATGGGTTTTGGCTCTGCAATCATTTTGCCAAGCACTTTGTGGATAAAATCTCTTGCATCCATTCTGACTTAAGACTCTACATTAGCAGCAACAGGATCTGCTAGTTCCAGAGTGACAGTTTGTCCAGTTGTGCAGTATACAATTCAGCTTGTGCAGTCTGAGGATAATGATAGGGAGTCTGGGAAGTTTGAGACCTACCACCTGTTTGTACGACCTTTTCCCCTCCTGGCTGATCAATTCTGCCACGGGGAGACAGGCAGCCTGGGTCCAGGAGATAGTAAACGCTTCCCTGAGAAACTAGTTGATCTTGCCTTGAAGTGGGCAGTGGTGTGTCCACTCCTAAAGAAACCTACTTTGGATCCAGGAGAGTTGAATAACTACCATCCAATCTCAAATGTATAATTCTTGTGCAAGGTGACTGAATGAGTGGTGGCTGCCCAACTTCAAAGAGTCCTCAATAAAGAGGATTGTATACATTTATTCTGATCTGTTTTCAGACCTGGTTATGGGACTGAAACAGCCGTGTTCGCCCTGGTGGATGACATGCGCCAGGAGATACACAGGATGAGTGTGACCAGTGTTCCCTCTAAGCTGAGTTAGTGTGAGCTAGCTCACAGTTTTTTAGCCTCCGGCTCACACTTTTGTCTTAGCTCAGGAAGGAGGGCTCCAGAGCAAACTAATTTATGCAGTAGCCGAATCATTCACTCACAACTTTAATGCCAGTTGCTCACAAAGTAGAATTTTTGCTCCTAAGACTCCACAGCTTAGAGGGAGCATTGAGAGTGACCCTGTTCATTCTCCTTGATCACTTGGCAGATTTTGATACCATTCATCATGGTATCCTTCTGGATCACATTTCAGGACTGGAGGGCAATGTTTTGCGGTGGTTCTGGTGCTGCCTCAAAGGACGGTTTCAGAGTGTGGTGCTGGGGGAACTGCTGCTTTGCCCCTTGATCTTTGGCCTACAGGGTTTCCCAAGGTTCCATCTTGTCTCTCATGGTTTTCAACATTTATATAAAGCTGCTGGGAGAGGTCATCCAGAGATTTGGGCTAAGGTGCTACCAATATGCAGATGACACTCAGCTCTATCTCGCATTAACAGAAGATCCCAGGGAGGCTGCAGAAACCAAATAGGTGCCTAGAGGCAGATTTAGAATGGATGAGGGCTAACAAGGTGAAACTTAATTCCAACAAAATAGAGGCGCTACTTGTGGGACCTGGAGGGGTGCTTCTGGACCTGGGACTCCTGTTGGATAAAGTGGGTGGCATCAGTGGCCAGGGGTGCCTTTCAGTAGCTTGGGCTGATGTGCTAGCTGTGGGCCTTCCTGGACAGAAAAGATCTTGCCACTGCAGTACATAGCCTGGTAACATCTAGATTAGATTACTACAGTGTGCTCTATGTAGGGCTGTCTTTGAAGAGTGAAAGCTATAGTTGGTACAGAATGCTGTGGCCAGAGTGCTGATTGGAGCAAGTCATTGGGATCATATCACTCTAGTCTTGGTCCACCTACACTGGCTTCCAATTCATGGTGCTTTTATTGACCTTTAAAGCCCTGAATGTCCTGGGAACAATATATTTTAAGGACCACCCTCTCCCTTATGAACCTACCCACTGACTCCGCTCATCCATGGAGGCTTCGCTTCAGTTGCCCCCACCATCTGAGGCTGGAGGGGTGGCTACCTGAGAAAGAGCGTTCTCTGTCATGACACCAAAACTTTGAAACTCACTCCTCAGATAGATTTGTCCATCTCTCTCTATTGGTGACTTTAGCCAGCAAGTGAAGATTTTTTTGTTTCATCTGGCATACCCCCAATAACAGTTTTGGCCCTCCTTCTAGTGTTGTTTATGTGCTTTAACTGAATTTTCTATTTTAATTGTATTTGAATTATTTAAATATTTTTATGTTTGTCAACTTGTGGATTCTGATTAGGAGGAAGGGCAGCATAAAAATGTTTTAAATAAATAAATAGTAAATATTTTTTAAAAGAGATGGGAATAGGTTTTAAACAGATGTTAAAACTGTACTTCTGTCAGACCCCTGAGTTAATCCACTCTCAGTCCAAACAGTCTTTTATAAAAGCTTTATTAGAAACAGAGATTTGGATGTGCACAAGAGAGATCCAACAAAATAGTTCAGACTAAAGGATAGATCCAAGGTTAGTATTGTATAGTCAATAGATCCTTGTCCCACAATGCAATGGTCTTGCAGCCCCCATTCACTCACTTTTCCTCTTTCACTCCCCCCCTCATACTACTTTGCACTAAAAGGTTTATATTTCAGCAACTTATGTTTCTCCAAAGATGAAAGGCTTCCGCCAACTATACATCTTGGGGTCGACCTCATGGGAACATTGATGCTATTCTACCCCTCACACACACACATTAGCATTCACACCTACTCTTCTCATCCCTGGAGTTTTATGGCAGAGGGGGCTGGGAAGGAAGGAAACCAAATGGTTGGGATGATTTTGAAGTGGAGGGAAACTACAAACCTGTGTCACTGTGACATTCAACAGAACCCGATTCTGACAACTTCAAGGGTATGATTCTAAATCTGAGACCATCCCTGCTGAAATAAATTAAACTTGGTGATATTGTTGAAGAATTGGACTCACCTTTAGAAAATTATTCAAAGAGCTCCAATCATCAAAATTTGTCAAAACATAGTTTGCATATGTTTCCGTATCAGGCTTTACCTGCATTTCATGCATTGCTTTGAGGATTTCAACTGTACCTAAAAAAAGAAACAGAAAGCTGAACTTTAGCTAAACAAAAGCACAGATGAGTTTTGTAAGAAAACCAGCAGCTATGTCACTTCTCTAACAGTTATGGGGACTTTTTGTTTTGCTCTCTCTGCTCTTTTACCTTGTCCTTGGTAATCAAGTTTGAAATTGTGAAGTCAGTTGCATTCACATCCACATTGCTCCACAATACAACAGTAACAGACCATAGAAAGAAACACACAAATTAGTGAAGCTACAAAAAAAAATTCCCTGACACAATAATGTTGAGTTAGTGCTTTGAATTACTAATAAATAACCAGGGCACTGATCTCAATATGAGAGGAGAATAGCATCAAAACAAAAGACAGTTAAAATAATTAAAATAAGCAATGCAGAACAACACTCTAGAACATAATCCACAGAATTTCTTTAGACATGGCGAGGGATGTCAATATTCCTCCCTCCCCCACATGCTTCCACTTTGGTTTCAAATTCTGTTTAATCATGATCAGTCTTAAAGTTGTCATAATGGGAAATAGGGGGTAAAAGCAAAGAAAGGAAGGAAGGGAGAATCTACAACTCAAAGCAGAAGCACATAAATCTGCATGGATGAAGATGGGTAGCCATGTTAGTTCGTTTGTAGCAGAAGAAAAGAGTAAGAGTCCAGTAGCATCTTAAAGGCTAATAGAATTTGTGGTAGGGTATGGGCTTTTGTGAGTCACTGCTCACTTCTTCAGATACAGCTAGAATGTGAGTTCCTCTGTCCTATATATTGGAAAGTGGAGTGATTTCAGATCCCAATTCACATCCCTGACAACATCACAGCAGATCTTGCCATTGAACTCATGCCATTGAACTCTGCACCATAACTACTTCAGGTTTGGTGAGAAGTTGACAACTTATACCTCCAAATCAATTGCACAGCCATGGACACCCACATGGCTCCACAGTATAGCAACATTTTCATGGTGGATCTAGAACAACAGTTTCTGAACACTTCCTTCACACAGTCACTGGGCAGGGGCAACTTTTTCTTGCTTGCAGACAGCCTGCTAACTTAAAACAACTGCTCACCCACAATGATAAACTAATTAACATAGACTCTGGTACCAAGGCCTGCAACAAACCAAGATACCACCTGTGCTCTCATATAGATCCTAGCAACACCATCAGTGGACCCAGCAGCAGCAGCAGCCATACCATCTCAGGTTCATACTTCTGCTCATCCTCTAATGTGATTTAGGTCATCACATGTTAGCAGTGCCCTTCTACCCTCTACACTGGACAAGCAGGTCAGTCCCTTTGACAAAAAACTAATAGTCATTTCTGACATCAGAAATCACAACAATAAAAAATTAGTAGCGGAACATTTTAACTTTCCAGGACATTCAGCTGCTGACCTAAAAGTAGCAGTTCTCCTACAAAGGAATTTCAAAGGGGGATTAGAAAGAGGGACTGCTGAATTGCAACTGATAACACAGCTCAAAACAATGCATCCACCTGGATTGAATTGAGACCTAGGTTTCCTGTCTTATTACCAATGCTGATTTCTCTGTGCCTATATCACACCTAATCCAACCACACCTGCTATTGACATTTGCCTGCTAATGTCATTTGACTCTGAAATCACTCCACTTTCCAATATATAGGACAGATGGATGGATGGATGGATGGATGGATGGATGGATGGACGGAGGGAGGGAGGGAGGGAGGGAGGGAGGAGTTTGTTAAATACCACGCTCTTCACTACCTGAAGGAGTTTCAGAGTGAGGGAAGTAGGCTTGAGAGAGCTCTGAAAGAACTGTGACTGGCCAAGGTCACCCAGCTGGCTGCATGATGTAGAGGAGTGAGGAATCAAGCCCAGTTCCCCAGATATAAATCCGCCACTCTTAACCTTTACACGAAGCTGGCTGGCACAAAAGCTCATGTCCTACAAGAAATTTTGTTAGTCTTTAAGATGAATCTGCATGGTTAGGTACAAATGAGAGGCTACCGACTTGATCACAATTTTCCTAGGCTGACAGAGACTAACTGAATGAGGACTGGCTTAAAACAACTTTCATATGCCAGCTACACAGCCTTGCTCTAGAACAAACTAAGGTGATGTGACCTTACAGCATACTTTCAAGGGAACATCTCCAAATTCTAAATATCATGACATTGCTAAATATGTCAAGTCAAGCCATACAGTTCTCTGGATTTTGTCCTAAGTTATCAAGCCTAAATTTAAGAACTCATCAAAAGTCGTACTGTATGGCAAAAAGCTAAAGTTTTCTAAGCTTTAGTAAAGCATGATACATTTCAATAACAGAGAGTAGAACAAAATCAACATAGCACATCTTAAAAAAATCACATTTTTAACATGTCCCCATGACTTTCTGACGGGCAGACTGGAAGACTGTGGACTGGACTATGGGACAGTTCAGTGCATAGGGAACTGGTTAGAGGACCGCACCCAAAGAGTGGTGGTCAATGGTGTTTCATCAGATTGGAGGGAGGTGTCCAGTGAGGTGCTGCAGGGCTCAGTTTTGGGCCCGGTACTTTTCAATATTTTTATCAATGATCTGGATGAAGGGATAGAAGGGCTTCTCATTAAATTTATTGATGATACCAAATTGGGAGAAGTAGCAAACACCCAATGAAGATAAGAGTTAAAATTCAACAAGACCCGACTACTCTGGAGAAGTGGACAGTTGCAAACAAGATGCAATTCAACAAAGATAAATGCACAGTATTACATCCGGGCCACAAAAATGTCAAGCACAAATACTGGATGGGGGTACGTTTCTGGGGAGTAGTGTATGCAAAAGAGATATTGGGGTAAGGGTGGACTGTAAACTAAATATGAGCGGTCAGTGTGATGTGGTGGCAAAAAAGGCTAATTCAGTCTTGGGTTGTATTAAAAGGGCCATAGCATCGAAATCTCAGGAGGTCATTGCTCCTCCATATACTGCCTTGGTCAGGCCATACCTTGAGTACTGTGTGCAGTTCTGGAGGCCTCACTTCAAAAAGGATGTGGACAAAATCGAGAGGGTGCAGAAGAGAGCGACGAAGATGATCAGGTGTCTGGAGACTGAGCCCTATGAGGAAAGGCTAAGGGCCTTGGGAATGTTTAGTCTGGAGAAGAGGAGATTTAGGAGGGACATGATTGCTTTCTTTAAATATATGAATGGATGTCATTTGGAAGAGGACAAGGAGCTGTTCCAGTTGCAGCAAAGGATAGGACCCGAAGCAATGGGTTTAAATTACATGCAAAAAGGTATTGGCTGGATGTTAGGAAAAACTTTTTCACGGTCAGAGTGGTTCAAAGATGGAATCAGCTGCCTAGGGAGGTGGTTAACTCTCCTTCACTGACAACGTTCAAGAGGCTGGATGAATATTTGTCAGAGATGCTTTAGTCTGGTCCTGCATTGGGCAGAGGGTTGGACTAGATGATCTGTATGGCCCCTTCAAGCTCTATGATTCTATGAAGATTGTCTTACAGTAAATATGAACACCCGTGTTTAACAGACCTGGTCAAGTGATGGGAGGAGGGGTGATTTGTTTCAAATACCTTGGTGGATGATATTGTTGAGGATGGCAAAATTGCCCTTCAGACCTCTCTCATCAGCAGAGCTTTGCTTACAGAAGAGAAACAAGGCAGCAATTTCATCCCCTTCTCGTTCTTCACTGCAGTCCACCAATCCGCATGATCATTATTCCATGTAAGCCTTATAACCCAGGGAATAAATGTTCCTGGGTTTACAAAGGACTGATAGGGGGAGAGGACAACAGAGATGATCTGCAGCCATGTTCTGCTGGATCCAATCCACCAATGCTGCCCATGACAAGCAGTTTGACTCTGCTTGTTTAAAACAAAGAAAGCCTCCTCTAGGACCTGTCCCTATAAAAAGATCACCAGCTTTCATCTGGTCATGTCCTATTCAATGAACAAGATTCTACTCTCAATCCAGAACCTGTGCAAAAATTAAGCAAAAATAAATTTTGCAACAGTTGGAACCAATAGTGAAATGGGATTCCTAAACCAGTATTTATAAGAAGGTCTATTATCCAGGAATTAAGATTAGAATTAGAATTATGTTATAGTTTAGCTATAGAACATATGCTTTGTCTACAAAAGGTGCCAGGTTTAATCCTTGGCATCTTTGATTTTTTCAGTCCTGGACAGCAGGGTAAAGAAACACCTCTGCTTCAGAACTGGAAGAGCTACTGCCACCTGGAGTAGACTGGCTAGATGAGCCAATATGTCTGACTCAGTAAGTGGTAGCTATACACGCCTGTATGAAAGATATGAATGGAGACCAGAAGAAATTTGTAAACTGGCTGGGCTTTTTCATTCCATTACTATGTCCTGTCACTAATCTGCCCTAGCAACTTAGCAAGGGGACAGTAAAGCTAACTGGATATAGTAGAAGGAGCAAGTCAACAGTGGTGGTCAAGAACTTCTTGTATCTTTAGCTTTTCTCCTGCCTGCGGTGACAGCTTCTGGAGGGAGTTTTTGGGGTCCTATTCAAGGGGTTCAGAGCTGATTGCCAACTAGCTTAGCTCTAACTTCCAAGTATTATGTGTGCAGCAAAGTCAGGTTGTAACCGTAAAAAAATGCTTTGCTCATCGTTTCCAGAAAAGAACCCATTAGCAGACACCAAAGGGACCCAAGACCTGGGTTTGTGAGGACCCCGCCCCTTCCTTCAGCCAAGACCCCCTTAATTAGTGAGGTCTCCCTCTTACTTTGGACTTAGTTGTTTTAACAGGCACCCCCTTTTACACCAAAGTGCCAAGGGAATCTGAAACATGGGGAATCTTTTAAAGGCACTGGAAAATCCTATGAGAGGAAGAATATGCTGGAATTGAGCAATCTTCCCCAGTTCAGGGTTCTCAATAAGACTTCTCAACAAGACTTCA
This sequence comes from Gekko gecko, assembly GCA_029375565.1. NCBI lineage: Eukaryota > Metazoa > Chordata > Lepidosauria > Squamata > Gekkonidae > Gekko > Gekko gecko. The sequence continues at coordinate 61,515,099 of JAPDNY010000001.1, read as the reverse complement.
CTTCATTCTCAATAACAACACACTCCAACATTGAAGTCTGCCCAGCCTAAGGAAGTTGCTATTTCATTAACCAATGACTCATTTCTCTTTTCCCATTTTTTACGCAATCAAGAATGGCACTCAGATCATTAATTTACACTCCATCCTGTTTCAGGAAATATCAACTCCCCAAACTTTTGTGTCAATGCAGATCTGTCTCACTTCAACCTAACTAAAGTATGTTGTAAAGTATGTGCCCATACAGATTTGACTCGCAGTGTTGGAGTGTGTGTGCACATGTGCACGGTTACTTAGGGAATAAGTCCTCAGGTGCCCAGTGTAGATTATTTACATTATTGTTTTATTGTATTTTATATACAACAAAATTATTTGTTTGTGTTTACAATCACTCTCTCACATTCCCTTTCTTCATAATTTTATTTTGGGGTACCACTTTGGTATACAAAGGCTACAAAGATCTCACGTTATTCCTTTCTGGAACCCTTTTTAAAGCTTATTTCCCCTTTTCTGGCTCCAGTTTGGGTAACAGGTCTAACGATCATAGCAGCTCTCATGATTATTAATATTTTTTTAGTCCTATTAATGCTTAACAATACTTCATTAGCACAAAATACAGCATAAGCTCTTTAGGACAGGGACCTAAAACTAGAATGGGCATTAGACAAACAAAAGGAGGACAAGAAGAGCAGAGTAGTAAGGGAAAAAGTGAGCAAATATATTTGAGTTGGGTTACTGTTTGGGAAGAACGCTCATGGACAAGTTGGGTTTTGAGGAAAAATTCAGAAGCACTCAGACAGAACCACACCCAGAAAGTTCCAAACAGAGTAGGTTTACAATAATACAAACAAATATTCAATTAAAAAAAAACCCTAACCAGTTGCTTCACAATAAAAAATAAAATTAGATAACTAGCTTCAAATAACATAAAGACACGATGAATAAAGCTTTGCTCCTTGAAATCCACACAGCTTGCTGAATTTTAGTATATCAGATCTAGTTAACTAACTCTGGATCCATGTCAAAACCTGTACAGGTACTAGAATTTTTGTTGGCACAAAAATGATTTGTCAGATGCTGTAGGATACCAGAACCAACCAGCATATGCTTTTCATCTTTTTCCAAGTTGCCTCACATATTTTCTACTATAAAAAAACTAAAGTTTCCTGAAGTCCTTGTCTTCGCCCTGGAGTGCCACCTATGGAAAAGTGACACTTCCATGAATATTTTATGCAGTGCACTACGGTGCAAATAATCAAATGTGAATTCCCTTTGAGCACTTAAAAATACATGCCAACAAGTCACACTAAATTAAAATCGCATCATCTGCTCAAGTTTGCCTTAAAACAGAACACTGACTGATTTTGGCCCAGAAGTGGCAAATTTTAATCAAGAAAGAATTAATTACAATATAATTTTGTTCAATGCCTTTCAAATTCTGACAGCCAGCTTATGCTTTACATTTATAAGATGTCAAAAACTGTAATGAAAACTCAAGTAAAGTTATATTTCATCAGTGGTTCTATAATTAAAAACTGTTTAATCCACTTTATGGGAAACATCTGCTTTCTTTCTTCTCTTTAAATAGATACTAAAGCAAGTTAGGTTAACCATATAAAAAAGAATAAATTCAAACGCTTACTGAATTGCAGCAAAACATACATAAATTCTCTTAAAACAGCACCAGTCACAAATGCATTCAAGCTGTCCCCATTTTTTAGAATATATAAATGTTAAGGATTAGAATTTATGGTGCAACTACATATTGAGATTAAAAGAATACAAAGCTGGGAGTACACAAGGTATCATGGGGGAGGGGGGGTTCCCATGCAGACATTAATATGTCCAGGGTTCTATTAGCTCTCCACCCAACTGAACAGACTGATTTTCACATCTTCCTCTTTCTCCCTTCATAAACAGTGTCAATTTTTCTGACCTGTGCAACCTGGACCATGATTTGTCCTTATACTGAGGGCGGATTCCTTTTGGGGGGGTTCTTCTGGTAAATTTAAGGCTGTCATTTTCCTGTATACTGGGGGATCCTAGAATGTTCAGAAACTCCTGCCCTGTCTGTGTCCTAGTTTGTCAAATTTTATTAATTGGGCTTGGAAATAAACTGAAAACCACTGCAACTGCTGTGAAGCAGGGAAAATATTATGCCAGCAGCAAAACTCATTTTACATTCTGGCTGCTGTATTCTGTACCAGCTGAAGTTTCTGAACCATTTTGTCTGAAGGCACCTGCTAGTTTGCAGAGTGCCCCAGGGAGCAGCGCTTTCTCCGATGTTATTTAACATCTATATGCGCCCCCTTGCCCAGATTGCCTGGAGGCATGGGCTGGGGTGTCACCAATATGTGGATGACACCCAGCTCTATCTGTTGTTGGGTGGCCAGTCTGGCCCTAACCCGGAAGATCTGGATCTGGTATTGAAAGCTGTGGCTGGTTGGCTTAGACTGAGTTGACTAAAATTGAATCTGATGAAGAGAGAGGTCCTGTGCCTGAATCGGAGTGGCCCGATAGTAGGGATTCCACTCCCTTTGATGGGGCGCCGTTGGTGCTAGCGTCAGAGGTTAGGAGTTTGGGAGTGCTCCTGGATGCCTCCTTAACAACGGAGGCCCAGGTAGCAACCACTGTGAAATCAGCATTCTACCACCTTCAGCTAATCAAGCAGTCGGTTCCCTTCCTTGAACGCAATGATCTGGCAACAGTGATCCATGCAATGGTCACCTCGAGACTGGACTACTGTAATGCTCTCTACATGGAGCTACCCTTGTCCCAAATCCAGAAGCTGCAGCTGGTGCAGAATGTGGCGGCCAGGCTGCTGTTGGGTCTCCCTATGCAGAAGCACATCCGGCCTGTGCTAAAAGCACTGCACTGACTGCCTATTGCATACCAAATTTGGTTCAAGATGCTGGTTTTTACCTTTAAAGCCCTATATGTCAAAGACCTACATACCTAAGGCACCGCCTTTCCCCACACATTCCCCAGAGAGCACTACGATCAGAGTCCCAAAACTGCTAGGCTCTACCTAAAGAATCCAGGCTGGCTGCGACAAGGGCCAGGACTTTCTCGTTGGTGGCTCTGCACTGGTGGAATGAGCTTCCAGAGGAAATCAGGGCCCTGTGGGACCTCTTATAGTTCCACAGGGCCTGCAAGATGGAGATCTTCCACCAGGCCTTTGATTAGGGAGCCACACCCAAGAAACTGTAGCCCTGGCCCAACACCAACATCATTGTCAACAGCCAGTTAACCCAGTCTATGCTATTGGCCAGCTGTTGTCTAAGGATGTTGCTAAGCCCGCCATCTGACATAAACTAGCTCTTTGTATTTTATATCTTATAATATTTATAATTGTATTGTTCTGTTTCGATCTAATTTCTATTTTAGCTATTTTATATTTTATGTGAGTCGCCCTGAGCCTGCCTTGGCAGGGAGGCCAGGATAAAATTAGATGAATAAATAAATGAATAAATTTTTGAAGGCAGTCCCATTTATTTATTATTTTATTAAACTGGATTTACTAGACCGTCCTTCCCTACAAGTAGGACTCAGGGCGGCTTACAACAGAATAACAGACAACCTCAGTATAAAGCTAGTTTAAAATAATCCAATAAATACCAATAAATAAAAACAGTATGTAAAGCACATTGCTGTAATCTCTTTTTAATGTGTAACTGCAGCCAGGACCACCATGTCTAGAAACATTCACAGCTGGTAGACCAGTCTAAACTAAGAAAAGTATCCCTAGCTACCTCCACTGCCCGTTTCTTAAATAGGCGAGGCTGGATTCAAGAGCACCTCCAAGCTGCAGACCATCTCTTTCAAATGTGAGTGCTACCCCATCCAGAACAGGCTGTGGCTTTCCTACCAGGTGGGTTTTACCTCTGATTGAAGAGCACCTCAGTCCTGCCCAGATTAAGCTTTAGTTCATTTGCCCACATCCACCTTTCGCCATCTCCAGATATTAATATTAATGATCCTATACTCTAAATATCCATGAAGATAGTTTCAGAGGGTAGCCATGATGGCCTGCAGTAGAACAGCTAGATTCAAACCCAGTAATACTTTAGAGACCAACAAGATTTTGGGGTACAAACTTGTGAGAGTCAAAAGAGATTTCTGAATCTCAAAAGATTATACTCCAAAAATCTTATTGGTCTCTAAAGGTGCTACTGGACTCAAATCTAGCTGTTCCAAATCTCCAAATGACCTTGCTCTCTGGTTTCATGTAGATTCTTCAGATCATGGTGACCAGATAATGTATCACATGAGCCAAAGGCCATATGGTGGAATATGATCCCCCAGCAAGCAGAAATGAAACTGTGGTTAAAATGGCATCTACCAATCCCATCGTAGTCAACTAGCATACCATCACCAATGGTATCAAAAGCTACTAAACAGACCAGAAGCCCTGATATGGACACCCCTCCCCTGTCAGATCTTATAAGCAACTTATAGTAACGATTTGTTTTGTTTATAGCCCATCTTTCTCAAGGCATATTACAAAATACAAAAAACCGTTCAGACAGCATAAAGTATCTAATAACCAATGCAACAATACTAGGATTACAGAGTTGAAAAACAAAATGCAAACAAAAAATTGTCTAAGGCATAACACACCACAATGCAAAAAGTAGGTTACAAAGATAATGCAGTACAAGGAAGGTGATAAGAAGAATTGGTTTTTATACCCCCCCTTCTTCTACTCTAAAAAGTCTCAAAGCACCTTACAGTCACCTTCCCTTCCTCTCCCCAGAACAATCACCTTGTGAGGTAGGTGAGGCTGAGACAGTTTGAGAGAACTGTGACTGGCCCAAGTCAGGCTTCGTGTAGAGGAGTGGGGAATCAAACCCTACTCTCCAGATTAGAGTCCATGGCTCTTAACCACTACACCATGCTGGCTTTCAATAAACCTTGCAATAGAGTACAATCCCATCACAACTCATTCCAAACAAGACCAAAGAGTGTGGCTCAAAAAAATCTATAAAATAAAGCCAGGGATAGACAGGGGAGATTTCTCTAAAAGCCTGTAGGAAATCCCAGGTGTGCAGAAAAATCTGAACTCTTAAAAAAATAAAATTAAAAAAACACCACCCCACACAGTGGGAGATTAAACTCCCCAAAATAATACTAACAACTCATAAGCTTTAGGAAAATAATGTCCACTGAGACTATGTTTTGAGATCTCAGGGCCATCTTGAGGACTGCTATACAACAATACTGCCTAGCCATGCAACCTTGGATTCTCTAAAGCAAAGCTGAGGGCAGAAGACATAGACTTCGAGGCCAAAACACATCCAGAAAAGGCTCCATCCTCCCCATCCCATTATGCCCCTCGATGGAGGAGGAGTTGCCAGAATCAGGCCTAGCTGTGACCACAATTGTTTCGTTACCCACACTGGAAGATCTCTGAGTCTTTTCCGGTCCTTTGCTTGTTCCCTTATAAACATGTCCTCCTGAGCTGTTCCATTATATCTTTTATAAACATGCTCTGCTGAACATTACTATTTTGTAGATTCTGTAAAATGACACAAGTATGTGAACCTTCCTGATCTCCTCAGGCAGACCATTCCACAAGATGGGTGCCACAGAATGTATGTGATGACGAGGAGGACAATGAGGATGAGAAGGAGGAGGAGGAGAGTTGGTTTTACACCCTTCTTTTCACTACCTGAAGGAGTCACAGAGTGGGTTACAATCTCCTTTCCTTCCACTCCCCACAACAGACACATTGTGAGGTAGGAGGGGCTCAGAGAGCTTTCTCAAGAACTGCTCTTGAGAGAACAGCTCTGAGAGAGCCATGACTGACCCAAGGTCACACCAGCAGCAACATGCGGAGGTGCAGGGAATCAAACCCAGTTCTCCCAGATTAGAGTCCAGGTTCCTAACCACTACACCAAACTGGTTCTCTAAATTACCCCAAATAATTAACAATGTTGACACCTATCTTTGTTGACTCCACAGGGTGTACCAGCTTAAGGAGAGCTCCCTGTGCAAAGTTAAATCAGTACTGGAAAACTAAAGGAAATCACAAGCAAGATATGAAGTAACACTGCTTCCATATCCATGCTTGGTACAACATTCCAAGGCTTGTCATCAGGTCTTTTTTTAAGCATACCCCCCCCATGTAAAGGTTCCACATTGGTCAGCATTTCATTTAAACCAGACTACTGAAATTTAATGTATAGTGGTAGCATATCTGCTTGGCTCATTCCCAAGCCATGAATTCACAGCAACCTGGTTTCAATGCAACTCTGATCAAGCAGACCCCCAAATGGAAAAGTTCTTTTCATACTGCTGTCATGATGTTAGAAAGACCTGAGACGGACTCTGTGGCAGGAATCCATGCACAGCACACAACCCATGCATGTGTGACTGTCCTTGAAAAGATGTCATGAGTAATAATGTAACTGGTTGAAACACTTCCTGAACACTCTATGTATGTACTTGCTTGCTTGCTGTGCATGTACTAGCTTGTTAATAAATATATAAATAACAAATCTTTTACTTGCTTGCCCTTACAACAAGTACATGGCAGATAAACATAACTTGTTTTACAGCTGAAAAACTGGAAGTGAGAGATATTGACAAGCCCAAGGCCATGCAGCACGTTAAAGACTAAGCAGCTATTTCAATCCACGCCTCATAGGCTACACATCCCACTAGTTACAAGGATATACTACAACACCACACGCATGCATTGCCTAAAGAAACATAATGGGTAGTATTAGTTAAGGTGGTCAGATAAGGTCTGAAACTGACAAATCCTTACAAATCAGCAGCAAATCACGAGGAATGAAGAGCTTTATCCAAGTAACTTAGCAGCTAGCTACTACCTGACAGGATAGAGACAGAGATGGAATTCAGGGTGGGTACAGCATGCCAAGTTTTCTTAAGTCCGTGATCTCATTTAATCTTTTACTTCTATTAGATCACCAGTATTTAACCTTTTATTTAAGTTAACAGAAAATTTATATGAGATATGCACACATATCTTACTAAGCAGACTACAGACTTATTAGCTCTGCATATATTTGTAGTACTTACACACTGTCCTAATCTAGAGTATGGCAAATTAATAGCAATAGCTTCATACCTGTGAGGGCCTACTTTCTTCTTGAGCTAGAATTCTACCTTATGGACTCTTGTTCTGGCAGATAACATTTAAAGGGGAAGAAACCCACATTGTCTGTTGGTTTTCATATAAAATCCAAACCTGAATGCTGGGAAGGATCTGTACATAAAACAAGTATTGTTTTTTTTTCTTTTTAAAGGGAGTTTACCACAATAGGAGTTTCATTAACATAATCTTTTAAAAATTTACTAAATTAGCAAAAAAGCCCACCACCTTCTCAGATGTTCTAACAAACCTGCAACATTTACTTGTATTGTCAACCCAGGTTTGAATTCAACCTATTCTTTTTCTGCTACTCTCATGATAAATCAAATATGTGTATATACTTTCTTATGACTTTCCTCAGATTCTTAAGCTTCCCATTTTACAAGCTAGGTTCCATTCTACCATTTCCTGAAATATCATACATATTAATTATATCATCAAAATAGCAAGTGGACAAGAATACGCATTAAACCTGCCAGAAGGAAGAACACTTACATTGATAACACTACAATGCTCATACATTATGAGAGATTGAATAGCTAAAAGAATACTGGATGCTCCTGGTATGCACAGCTGGAGCTTTCACACTTGTCTTTCATAGCTGCAAGTTCAAGTGAAAAGTTTTTCTAGGTTCATTACAAAAGTTTCATGAGCAGGACATTTATTGTTAGACAAAGACATTCCTGTAGGTCGGCTGAGACATCATTATTTCTTCCTCCTTGATCTTCAGCTTTTATTTTTTGGGCTTTTGGGGCAATGACAAATTTGTAACATGAAGAAGTCTACTACTGTCCCCATAACTACTGAAAACACAAATCTTTCCCTGCTTGTCCTTTTCACTCTCCTCTCCAATAGCTGCACAATTTGTTGTTGAAGGCAACAGTTTTCTGCTCACCTTAACATAGAGAGTACTCCATCTTTCTGTGTTATACCTCTGAGGATGCCAGTCACAGCTACTGGCGAAACGTCAGGTCCTACAATGCCAAGACCATGGCCACACAACCTGGAAAATCTACAGCAACTAGCTGTACAATTGCTTGCACTTTTTGAGACCACCAGATAAGCTGCTAAAGCATTTGATTATGTAACAGAAAAGTATTTCTCAGGATGTAACAGTTACATATATGCAAAACCATACATTTTTCATGGATATTACAGAACTTTTGCTAAATATTCTGAGCCAAAGTCTATTTCAGCAATACTTTGGGGTTTTACAATACTTTTGATAACATTCTAGTTTTGAAACCAGTCAGAGACAACTTGAGAAGGATTCAAAAGTCACATTGGGGACCTAAAGAGTTAACAAGAACAGAATATTGTTTTATAAAGGTTTCTGTAAAAGGGGATGACACACTTTTACAGCCAGAAACAATTAGGGAATACTTGTTTCAGCATTTCTTTTAAACTGGAACGTGACTGTATATTTAAAATAAAATTGCAATATGAACAGCCTGCTAAAAGCACTTTTTTGTTGTTTGTGCATTTTGTTTGTCACCCAATGTCATACTAACAACTCTGCATCTCATTCTAAAGCACATTATACTGTGAGATAAGATGAAAAAGCCAGTTTTTAATTTCCCCAAGGGGGAAGTACTTCTGTTAAAAGCATCTTTTTATGAGACCACTCTTTCTGAATTACCAATAATGCAAACCAAGGAATTAGATATTGTACTTTAAAATTTAGTATTTGTTCAATTTTTATTCATATCCTATAGACATCCCCATGTGTAACAGGGAAAAGTGTGTGCTAAATGCTTAGGCCTACTTAAAAATCCAAAGATAGAACATTTCAGACCTTCAATCAGCATGCTGTCAGGTCATGATCACTCATTCAACAATGGTGGTTTTTTACCTTTATTATTGTAACTAAGCTCTGATTTAACTTATCACTGCACAGGAGTAAGATACTCATCTCAGTTTTTTCAACTTTTACACCAATGCTGCACAATATACCTGACTTTTTAGAAGGTTCCTTTGTTTGCAGTATTAATGTCTTTCAAGATCAGACACACATACAACTAAGGATACACCAACAACCTTGTAAACAACTGAATTAGAAGAATTTGCATTCACTGTGGAGTTCTACATTTAAGTATATTAATCTTATGGCATAATAGAACAACAATGAAAAACTATTTTCAAAAAATCCTTTGCAAAAGGTAAGATTTCTACCCTTGCACCAACATGATACTTTTAGGAGGCTGCCTGTATTGAAATGTGGGTAAGTAACTCTTCTAGTCTTTAGATTTATTCCTGACTACAGAGCTCATGTGTTAAAATGGTTTAACATTAACCAGGGATATGACTGGGAAAACTAACCTTGAACATTTTTCTCTTTCTGGTGTTCAGCCAGCAGTGGCCAGAAATAGTGAAGTCTGACAGGGAAGCCTTCTTTTTTCATTATTTTCATCAGGTCAATTGCTAGAGCTAAAAAAACCCAGAAAAAATATAGTGTTAACAAATAGTAGTAGTAAATATGCTAAACAAACCTCAGAGGTAATTTTAAAAGTACCATCTTTCTTTAACTCCAGCGCAGTACGCAGAGCAAACTGTAGGGGTGCAGTATGAAAACTGACTGCTTCCAACTCATCGCAAAAATGTTTCAGCTTTGCTGCTGGCTGGAAGGAAATTAAGATTTAACAATTTAACACAACATATGACTAGTCAACTGAGAGTGAAAAGGCTGCTTCAGTTATTCTTAGAAGCAAACACTGGCTCTTCCTACAAATCCCCAAAAACCCCCAAGCCGATGCACAACTGTGTTAAAATGGCCAAGTTTCACTGATTACAACTGCTTGAAGAGGAGCCAGTTGGCAGACAAGGCATAATAAGAGTAACAAAGTCAACACCAGGAAGACAGACACTAATGATGCTAGACAGAAAGGATTATTTGCAACCAGGACTCCAGATGAGAATCTAGATCTAAAGAGCAGAGGTGTAGTAGACACTACAGAACTATCCACCTGGCAGTTAAAGGAGTTAAAGAAAAAAGTGTACACTCAAAATGAGCAGCAACAGGTTTTTTATGAGTGCAACAGATTTTTAAAACGAGCAAACATGTTTACCAGAAGGAACTGATGCACGTATTTTACAAGCTCTCTTTAGAAACATATATAAGGAGGGGGGAGCTTTATGACCAGCCCATGAGCTTCATGGCTGAGGGAGGATTTGGACCCAGGTCTCCCAAGTCTTACTGCACCTCACTGCTCTCCAGACCATCAGTTTCACAAATTTTGGGAGCTCACAAGTCATCATTCATTTTTAAGTCCATTATATGTCTCATAGCATTTCACATACCTTTTCCATATTTACACAATGCCATAAAAAGAAGTTGCCACAGTCTCTATCATTTCCATCCTGTGTATCTGATGACAATATAGGAAATGTCTTCAGAACTTGAAATGCTGTGTCTTCTAAGCCTTGTGTAACTAAGTTGAGAATAAGATTCATGGCATCTAAATTTTTAAGTGAAGAAAAAGAATATCACTACGAAGAGCTGTTGCGGGGGGAGAGACACTGTGGATTCATATGCAGGAATAAAGCATGTTTACTCAAAACAAGTCCCACTGCAGTCAATAGGCTTACTCATAGGAAAGTGACTGCAGCCTTAACATACTTTTAGGTGTCAATTCAGTTTGAGCATCACAGTAAATAAGGAAATAACTATAGTCCAGATCTGATGACATCATGGAAAATAGGTAAATGAAACAGATACTTATCAAATTAACATGTGTGCAAATGACTAAGTATTGTGGCTGAGTATATAACTTATTCATTTTTCATTGAATAATGCTAAAATATATCTGGTTTTTCAAGACCTTAAGTATTGCTAACATAGAAATTCGTTGTGTACATAGAATTATAAAAAAAAGTTTAACTGTTATTAAAATAGTAGGTACAGTGTATATTTATTCTCGTATGTTGCAATATCACAAACCCGTTTGTGATTGTCTAGGTTCCTACATTTTAATACCGCCAAGACTAAATAAATCATGGTCACAATCAAGCCACAAATAAAGTAAGATTACGACACAGTATATAACATTAGAAAAGTTCAATAAAAGCACTTATTCTACACTGCAACACATTTTAACATGTTAATATCACACATTAATATTACGTTCAAAATTAATTTAAAACTACTTTCAAAATTACTTTCAAATTAATATTACTTTCAAAATTAATATTACTTTGAAAAATAATTTGAAAGTGCTATTTTATGTTCTACAGTTTTTACCACTGCTTTACAAATAGGGTGTATTATTAAATAAGTAACCATAAATTTATTAAGCAGCTGTTAAAAGAATAATACACTGAGTAAATTTTCCTTTAAAAAAACCTGATAAATTCTTGTCATTTTGCTGAATTATTACCTGGAATGTATCCCCTGTTACATCGCATCTTCTCCAAAATATTTTGCACATACTGAGGATATCCAGCCTTAGCAAGAGTAAAGATGATGTCCATCAAGTCCCTGTCCAAAAGGTAATTATCGGCCTTTTCACTCTTTTCCAGGGTCTGTAACAGCAAAATACATATAATACTAAATGCCTTCAGAGACCATATTATAGATCTATAATCACCACAATGTAACATTTTGGTCTATAAGAAGGCACTTGGGACTATTTGAAGAGGATATGCCCAATGGGATGGAATCTAGACTGTTCTGGTTCACAGAACACCCTTTGATCAACTGTGCTGATATGAAGTCTTAATCATTTCCTGCAAGCATCTCTGGGACATCTTCCAAAAACTATTCACTGGAACGGCAATATAGTGGCAGAGATGCCCCTTTAAACAGCCAATTTTAGGCAGAATAATAGCTATGCAAGCCATATCTATTACCTCTTCAATTTTGTTTATGTCACCTTTCTCCGCATAGGCATTCAATAACGCGACATAAGTGTCTGAACCAGGTTCAATCCCAGCATCTTTCATCACAGAAAGGATATTTTCTGCATTATCCATATCGCTAAATGATTCAGAAGGAAAAATATATTTCAGAGATATACACGCATTTTAATAAGGCTACAAATACAACATTATGCATGGATCAAGGTTGCTTCACCTCTCACCATTTTATTTAAAATATTTTTATTTTGCTTCTCTGGTATAGTACTTGAGGTGGTTCACAATATGAGGTACACATGTGTGTGCAAAAAACCAAAATGATAAAACAATCCAAATAACAGTAACTTAAATAAAAGTATACCCACTGGTTCTTTTAAATATACCGTATTTTAAAACAGCAGCACTAAAAACAATTAATAGACTAAACAACCTGGTAGAGTCAAGACAAGAAATGGGGAGGATGGAAAGAAGGGGACAAATCTATTAAAAGTCAGTTGGAAGAAAAAAGTGTTGGCCTGGAGATGAAAGCCCCTAGTGATGGCATCATATTTTAGGGAGAGGACAGGGTTGCCAGACCCCCACCAGGGGTGGGAGAACCTCTACTTTTGAGGGGGTGCTTCCCTGCCACTGGCCAGCTGGCTGGGGAAATCCCACCCCCAGATGACCAGAAGTGACACGGGCATGCCAGGGACATCTGGGGGTGATGCTCTGGTATTTGGACAAACTATGGTAAATTCAGCTGAATTTATCATAGAGTTTGCCCAGATAGCAGAGCACTGCCCCCAGATGTCCTTACGTCACTTCTGGGTAATGCCAGCATGTCAGAACAGGCATTTCCAGGTTTTTCGGTTTCGGCGTCGCGAATGGCGGCCGCTTCTCGGGACGCTCCCGGAGGCGGTTAGCCCACGCGCAGTTGGGGGGGTCTTCGCATGTGCGAAAGACCCTAGTGAGCCTTAGGCTAAGGCTCCGAACCGGGGGCGCTTGGGGAGTAGCCTCTTTGCCGGCAGACAGCCGGGAAATTGAGGCTTTCTCCCCGCCCCAATCGGCCCCGCTGCGGCGTGCCCGTAATGGGACTTAGCGGCGCCACCAATTTCCAGGAGTGAAGACAGCGCCTTGGTTTAACATAAAAAGAAGAAGTAGCATCGAATCGTGAGTTGAAGATCTATTTTGAAGCGTAAATCGGAGCCCCCTGCATGCGTATAAGCGTTGGGAGGAGGGAGGAGTTCCCACCCCCTTTGAGAAGCAAGATCTACAAAGGGAGCGCGAAGGGGGGCAGAGAGAAAACAAAGTGTTGGTGAAAGTACCGTTGGGGTTGCATGGAAGATTGCGATCATCTTAGCTTCCTGGGGGATGCGGCACGAACTTTTTAAAAGTAAACAAAAAACCAAAATGTCGATAATGGAAAAAGTCCTGCAGACACCGGAAGAGAAGAGAGGAGGGACTTCCGGTCCAGACAGCCCCCCCAAGAGCTTGCTGTCAATCAACAGGAAAAGAAGATGCTGTGCCCCCTGCTGGAACAATTGCAGAAAATCAACAAAACTCTGTTCAAAATGGAAAGTGTTCTCATCAGTCGACAGAAACAGATATCGGAAACAACTAGAAAGATGATGGAGATCGAACAGAAATCGAATCTGATTCTAGGTTTCCAGGGCGTTAAAGAAGAAGAGAAAGAAGATCTCAGATTTACCTTGATAAATGTCTTGGCACCCCTAACTGGCAGTGAAGCAATAAAGTTAAAAGAAGAGGTGGATAAGGCTCCCAAAGCCTATTCCGCTTTTATAAAAGAAAATACTCTGCCAGTAGAAGGGGATGTCGAGCATAGCAGGCGACAAACTGGAGATCTAATTTCATCTGAAGAGTTTATGGAGCCCTGGAAGCTTGAAGGCCAGAAGTTTAAGGAAAAAGAGAAAAGAAAGAAGACGGATTTCATCTTCAAAATACGGAAACTTCTGAAGAGACACGCCAGCAGGGAGGAAGAAGCAGCATTCAAAACTGGGATAAGTGAAGAAGACAGCAGCCCAGGAGAAAGTGGTGATGGAATGGAAGACTTCAAAGTTAAAATGGACTCAATCCATAACTGGAAGAAAATTAAAAAGAAGATACTTTGAGGACTGTTCGTGTAGCATCTGGAAGGAGCTGTTTAATTACTAACCCCAATGGACTTTACTAACTGCATTAACAGAGGGACTTTGGACTTTGCAATAGTTAAAAAGAAGATCTTCTAACCATGATGGATGCCAAAATTGGTATTGGTTATTAACCTAAACTAACCCCCACTAACAGAAAAAATTTTCACTCCATCTTTCTCTTTCTCCATCTATCTACCCTTCCCTTTTCTTATAAAAAGAATAAAATTCTCTCTTTTTAAGAGAGTTTTACAAAAAAAAAAAGAACAGGCATTTCCAGTTTTACCAGAAGTGGCCTGAATCCACTTCCGATTTCCCGGAAGTGGGTCAGGAGTCCCCCACCGACCAGGTAAGTCCACCTGTCAACCCTAGGAGGGGAAAATCAATGTCCAGAGGCAGGATTGTAAGTAACCAGAATCTCAGTGTACAGTGTTCCATAGGTTTAAACCAGCACATTTAATTGGGTGCAAGAAAAACAGACAGCTAGTGAAAATCTTTCAACACTTAAGTAATATGCTGCCTAGAGTTCACACCTGAGCTATCAGTCTTGTTGCTGCATTCCAGGCCATCTTCAGGAGCAGCCCGACACAGAGAACATTACAGAAAACTCAGAACCATGATTGAAGCCAAGCATGTAAACTAAAACTCAGAATAATATTTTATCCAATATGAAATTTTGTTTCAATAAAATAACTGCAGAAAAAATAGGACATGTAACAAAGAAAAAGGATTGAAGATACTATAACTAACAACAGCTACTTACACAATCAGAATAAGCAAAGAACTAGACAAGAAGGGCTAACCCCATGCCAAAATGGTGGTGATCACAAGAGAATAAAGTGTCTGCCTCAGAAGACCTATGAGGAAACAGTACCTCCAAATGCAGACAGGTAGCAAAACTAACAAGGAACCCTATACCCTCAAGAAATTCATATGCCCAGATCTCTAGATGATGGGGCAAATATACATAATATTGTAGTGCATAATTTCCATTAATATGAAACAGAAAATCATTACCCAGATCTTGCATGGCCTGTCACAAGTGTGCTGAACACAGATTCTGTGATTGGTAGGTCTTTGCTCTTCATAAAACCAAGAATTTGGCTGTAGGATGAGAAACAAAGTAATGTATACTCTTCTTTGGAAAATAATATAAAATCAATATTGTATCTTATATTCTGAATTGAAAGGTATTTATGTATAGAGTTAATTTTGAAGATCTGCAGTACTGCAAGTTACCTAGTTTGACAAAACTCACAAATTTTAAATTTGCCTAACATCTTTAAGGAGCATTTAAGCTGTAAAACATTTTATTTATTTATTTATTTATTTGGATTTGTATCCCGCCCTCCCCGGAGGCTCAGGGCAGCTAACAGCAAGGCATTTAAACACTACCTGGCACCATCAAGATCTCCCTTACTGCAATAGGCAGCAATCAGTCGCTGATATGTGACCTGCAAAACAAAGTGAAAATTAGAAACATTATTTATTATCCAATATTAGTGAGAAATGGATGATGCATTTATGAAATACTTACTCTATTGGGCTGAATATTAGCTTCTTCCATTTTTGTTAAGAATTCAGTTGGAGAGAATGTGTGTTTGTTCTGAAGGTAGACTTTAAGCAAAGCGTTATAATGGCTTACATCATATACAACACCTAAAGAAAAGATTATAAAAATACAAGGATAATTCCAATTTAGTATGATAAAATAATCTGACACAACAAAGATGATTATGAATGCAGTGACAAATACAGAAATCAAGACACATCCCATTTCTGGAAATATATGCAACTGCATCTAGCAAGCTCCCATACAGAGAATTAATTCTTGTAACTCAAATCCTGAAACATGCATACTGAATAAACACTTTTAAAGTAATATATTTTAAACATATTGCATGATAAATTTACACTGTGGTCACCACTGATGGAAAACACTGTTAAGTGATTCCAAAGTGATATATTTCATGCCCAAAATCAAATATTTACTTCCTAAGAGAACTTTATGGACTCTTATTATTGCTAGAACTATTACTAGTAGGATTAACTGGGGGTCCCAGTTATTGCACCAAAATTCATCTAATAACTTACTGACATAAAAAACCAAACTGCATTCAGCTAAGCTTCCCCATATACATGTTAAGCAAAAAGTTAACTGTTTTGAACAACAGAAAGGCTTAGTTTTATTAAAAGCACCCCTAGATGTCAGCATAGCTCTCAAAATAAAAAAAAATGCAGATATGGAAGAGTGGAATAAAGCAGTACATCAAGGATGCCTATCAGATTTTAATACACAATAGCACTAAAATTCCATTAACTTTTACCACAGAGGAAGAATATACCAACAGCTGAAATAGCCATATATTTTCCATATATAACAGAGCAGACGTACCCAGATCTTTTAGCTTGGCCCACATGGTGTGGACAAGTTTTGTTCGATCTAGTGGACTCAGCTCAGGCAACAAGGAACCACAGCTTCTCAAAAGCAGCAGGGCCTGGTTGCTACTTGGATACCCTGAAATGGAACAATGTATTTAAAGAAGCAATATAAGCAGGTCATTGAATTAATCTACACTGATCTAAATTTTTAAAACCCGAGATCTAGCATAGCTTTTTAAACTTGAGGTCAAAATATCCACAATGACCCTTGGTAGTGGGCAATAAAAGCAGCAATTCTAGCCCAAGCTTTTTAATACAAAGGACCTACACTCTTGGATGGCCAGAA
Source organism: Gekko gecko (assembly GCA_029375565.1). Classification (NCBI taxonomy): domain Eukaryota; kingdom Metazoa; phylum Chordata; class Lepidosauria; order Squamata; family Gekkonidae; genus Gekko; species Gekko gecko. The sequence goes on along the minus strand of JAPDNY010000001.1, from coordinate 61,498,277 downwards.
ACACTTCCATGTATAGGCATTTATTACATACTTGGCAAGGCATATTTGAACAAAGCCTTCAGCTCAAGTTTTGAAGTCGTGCCATACAATGGTTTGGTACCACATGAACAACATCTTGGGCCCTTCTTCCCCATTCCTCCCATGCTGAGATTCCATTAACAACTTCCACTTTGGCACAAATCATAGTTTGCTGGTTGCAAACCAGCTGCTAACAGTAGCTTGCACTTCTGATTTGGATGGCAAGCACAAACCATAGGTTGCTGCTTGAAAAGGAAATAATTAACTGGTGCTGGGGAGGGAGAGAAGAGAAGCACACAAGTCTAAGGTTCATTCATAGAGTGCCAACCCATGGATAGTCACTACATATGAACCACCATATTATATTCTTTGTGTCACAGAACTTTTACATGGCTTGGGGGAACTAGTGGGTTTTTTCAGACTAGTGCATAGGTGAAGCAAAATATGAGAAGATTGGTTGAGGGTGGCTTAGAGAACGCCAAACAGGGCAACTACGCTGTATCAGAGATGGAAAAGCCCTGGAAAAATAGAAAAATCTAGAAAGCACCACCCCCACACCCAGGATGTTGGGAAACACTAGAAAAACTCCTGTGAAATATTTCAATTTTTTCACATTTCCTGTTTTTCTTTTTAAAGTTTAATGCTGGGATTCTGGTACCGTGGCAAACTGCATGGGGACACAGGTTACATGCACACAAGCTGAATTTGTTTTGTACTTGTATTCCACCATATGAATATTCGTGTATGTGTTCTGGCACATCAAGTTTATAGCACAAGATTGCACATATGCGGCACCAAAGGAAAACCTAGTTACTGTTGTATAATGAGGACTGATACTTCAAAAATTTAAAATGCACATCAGACTTAGGAGTAAGGGAGAAGCAGGTGACCAAACAAAACCAGGGATGTGACATGGAGGCAGGCAACAGCAAACCACCTCTGGATGTCTCCTGCCTTGAAAATCCCACAGGATTGCCATGTCAGCTGTGACTTGAGAGTACTTTCCACCACCACCAGCACTAGATAGGGCCATTTCATATTTTCTTTAGTTAACTTTAAACATTCCAATTTATTCAACAGTTCAAAGAAATTGAAACTTTCAGCAGAAAGTTATTCTACCTGTTCTGCATACATCATGGAATATTTTTAATAGAAGAGTTTTAGTGACGCGCCCAGTTCTTCTGATAGAACTATCCAGTTTGTTCAAGGCCCAGTCAAAATACTGTGCCTGCCTGATTCGAATAGATGAAGCAGGTGGTTCTTGACCATCTCCTTTTTCTTGCGTCTCTTGTGTTGCAACTGTGAAAAGCCTTGTCTGGTAGATCAGATATCTGTAGAACAAGCAAATGCTGAAAACAGTCACACTAACAAATAAAGACTATTGTACTTTTATGACCCCTTGTTAATGATACAATTTGCACTACTGCTTCTGAATTCATGGGTTACCACAGCTTAATTCTTATATCTTCATATCTAAAATGATAACGTATCAGGAAAACCCCAAACTAACAAGCCACTAGATACTTGATCAAAAGACATGAAGAACAAGTACGCTTGTTCAAATCAAAAGGTGTCTCAATGTTAACACTTAACACTGCCTTGTCCAAGGCACATTAAGCCTAAAAATAACACTTCAAGATCCACACTAAGGCTACCCAGGATGGCACCAGCCACTACTTCTTCTGATGTCTGTACAGATTTTCAGAGAGTCTGTGGGGCTATTGTAAGACAGGGCATATTATTAGCTGCTCTCATTCAAATGAAAGGTTTTCCACAGTCTACAGTATCAGCTGCAGCTAATCGAGGATCAGGACAACTGGTAAGTACCTGGGCTTTCCTCAGCCAGTGGGCAATTCTATTCCCCCTCATACCTGACCAACTGTTGCCATGAGGTTCTTTTGCAAAGCAGATGGAGGGAGTTTGCTCTGGTCTTAGAGTCCAGGAGCTGGGCTGTGGCATGAGAGGAGATTCAGCAGCAGAAGCCCATCCCTTCCTTCTCCAGCTGAAATACAGATAATACTAACAAACTAATGGCTGGACACTGAATAAGGAAGTTTCACATTTGCAGTGATTCTTCTGCAAAGCAAGGAGGGAGATACTGCATTTGGCCCTGTCTCCTGCAGCAGCCATTTTGGGTACACTCAGCATCACCCCTCGAAATTCCAAAAGTGCCCACAGACTCAGAAAGGTTACACACCCGATCTACACATATGCAGTCCACAGATGGCCAAACGTTCCCAGCTGGTGGCAAGTTAAGTGCCATAGCCATGCTGGAATTCTGAACATATGCAGTTAAAGCAAATTTGAAGAATTCCAAGTTAGCAGTAGACTGTGAGATAAATATCTGTTAAGACAAAGTAGACTAAGAAGATGGATAGGAACTAAAGAACAAATACAAAAGATAAATGAAGGTGGGAAACCCAAACACTGTGTATCATCTATTGCTACAGACCCAAATCCCAAAAGAAAAGAGTAGAAAGTGTTGACACAGGTTAATATAAACCTAGATGATAAATCATAACCAGAAAGTTGAGCACAATATGATAAAATGCCGGGGGGGGGGGGAGGTTGAAGAACAGTGAATATATTTCGCTCCAACCTCTTAAAAGACATCTTATAGTAGTCATTTTCCCCATAGTATCTGCCAGTCCTTTTAGCCTAGCCATATCATACAATTCCTTGAAAATGGTTACGTACATGGGACCTCCCTTACAAATAAAGGAAACAGCTTGTCATCATGTTTTGAAAAGAACTATGTGAACTCCTATGCCCAAAGCTCTCAGAAAAGGGTTAGCAGACTCTACCAATTGTTACACTAGCACAGCAAGAAAGAATCCTTTGAAGGGTTTCACAAAAAACATAGGAGTTGCCTTGAGCCGATGTAATATACAAGTATTCTTGTGCCTGAAATGTCTTCCAGTTCTTCTGGGAAAATGCATGCAATACAGATTTCATAAGAATGTCAAGCATACAAAAAATCTGTAGTGCTGATTCTCATATGTCGCTAAAACTGTATTCAAACTGTTATATTTACTGAAAAACTGTTTTACTGTTTGATTTACTGAAGAGAGAAGCCATCTCATAGGAAAATTCCAGCTAAACTTTAATTCCTTTGCACTCTGACTTGTTTGCAGGTGTCACCCCCCCCCCCCCCCAAATAGCTAATCTCTATTTTACTTTCTACAGCAAGAAACACAGTTGCTGCCCACTGGAAAAATCTTTTGCCACTTCACATTGATAATTAGGTTTAGTCCTATTTGGTCTTATTTTGTTTTGTCAAAGGTTACCGTTGGCACTATGCAACCATATAATAATTTTGTGGCAACCTGGCTTCCACTAATATAATTTTTGTTTGAACAGGATATCATTCCAAACAATCCAATTTACAAAGCTATGATCTTTTTCTAGTTTTTGCTTGGCTACCCATTTTCTTTTCTTTGTTAAAGGCTAATTGTTTTGATGTTTTGATTGGTTTACCTGTATTTGCAAAGACTAGTGCATCGTTTTTCTTGTATGGAATTCAATCCAATTAATTTTTTAAATGATTTTAAATGATTTACAATTTTTAAAACATTTAAAACAAAATAATTCAATTAAAACACATAAACAAATACTAGAACCAAGGAGGGGGGCCAATGACCATTATTGGGGTATGCCAAACAAAACAAAAAAACCTTCAGCCACTGACAGAAGACATCAATACAGGGAGACAGACAATAGTGGCAATGAAGTCAGGCCAGTTAAGAGATGGGGGATAATAACTTTCATTACAAGTTCTCATATGCAGGCTGAAGTCAAACAATATTTAGGCAAAAAGAGTTGGCTTCCATAAATGGAATCAGGTTTCAATTATAGAATATAATTTTTAAATTACAGCTGAAGCTGAAGCGCATTTTACACATTTCTGTCCTCATTCCATCAAATGAAAAGAAACTGCCATCACCCTGTGATAAATCACAGCCTGATACACTTGTTTGGGTACTGATAAGAGTTACGTTCCAGCATACAGACAAAATGAGGTCAGGCTAGACCTCTTTCCAGTTCAGACGCAGAAGCCAGTGGAAGACATTCAAATTATCTTCTTGCCACCCAGGGTCCCAAGAAGGAAAAAAGAGGAAAATATCATTATGAAACCAATCAAGAAGTCACGCTTAACAGGGGGTCCAACACTCAGTAAATAAGCACCACTATTATTCTCACAGATAAAATATTATAAATCACATACAGTAAATAACTCATATTTACATCCTGTAGCTCTATGGGAGATGTCCTCCATCCATCACCAGGAGTCTTCTCAGTTTTGGCCAAAAGAGCCTTCAAGGTTCTTTTGTAGCTATTAGTAGTTGCAACCAGGAGAACCACAGCATAACAAGTCCAACAAAACACACACACTGTAACAAGGTAGCTATTAGTAGCTCGAGAACCCCTAGAAGATCCAGGAAAGATCACAAAGAGATCTATCCTAGGCTATTTATAAGCTTTTGTTTCATATGGGTTTTCTCTGCACTTTTTGGTGAATAGCTTTGTTTCTGGTGCTTTTCCTAGTCCATGTTCTCTTTCTGGATTCCCAAAACATTTTCTGTGCAGCGCTGCCTTGGAAGCTTATTTGGTGCACAATGTGGCAACAACAGTCCTGTCTGGGATTAGCTGATTAGAACATGTCAGCACTGACTGATGCTCTGGTTCTGGGCCCAATTCAAAGTGCTGGTTATTACCTTTAAAACCCTTCATGGCTGGGGACACCTTCAAATAGTGTTCTCCCAATTCACTCCCATGCATGTTGTGCTCATAATGCAGTTTTTTCCTGGTGGTACTCTCACTGAGGATAGTCCATATTGCAACAGTTAAATTCATAGGCTCTTTCTATGGTGGGTCGATCCCTCTGAAAGGGCCTATCATAGCAGTATTCACTTCACATTCAGTAAGGGGTTAAGATACTTCTCTTCAAGAGGACATTTTGTGGAGGATACTAATTAATTAACTGAGTTATTAATTGTGTATGTCTTGGCTTTTAACTGTTTTTAATAGCGTATTGCAGGGGTGTCAAACATGCGGCCCGGAGGGCTTCTATCAGGCCCGCAGTGGAACTGGCTGTCTCCTGCTTCTTCTTCCAGTTCTGCTGCTGCTGCTGCATCATCGTTGCTTGCTTTGCCAGACTCTCTCAATCACTCAGGAGAGATAGATAGGCAAACTTCTATTTCCTGCACTGGCTGAGGCTCCTCCCCTCCCCCTTCCCCAGGAAGGGAGGGAACAAGCCAGAGCTTTCTTCCTGGCCAGGCTGCCTCAACCGCACCAGAGAGAAAGGCAAGCCTTTCTTCCCTTCCATTGCCTGAGGCTCCTCCCCGAAGGGAAGGAGGGAGAGCTTGCTTTGCTTGGCTGCCTCAATCGTATGGGAGAAATACAAAGCTAAGACCAACAAAGTTTTAACCAAGGTATGAGCTTTTGCGTGCCTTGCTACAGTGTGTGTGTTTTGTTGGGCTTGTTATGCTGTGGCTCTCCTGGTTGCATCTGGGTTCCCACCCCCTTTTCACTATATTCATGCCCTCATGATCCAGTCTTGCTCAGTAGGAAAGCAATGTGAATTATTTAGATGAGGAATAACAACAAGCCAGTGAGGTGGATTAGGCTGAGAGTGTGTGTCCAGTTCAAGTTCACCCAGCACATGTCCTTTGGGGATTTTGAACTTAGACTTCCCAGATAGTAGGCTGATACCGACCACAAGAGAACGGGGGGGGGGCTACACAGAGAGTAAGAGAGAAAGGAAAAGAATTAAGTAATACAAGTCATGGACCTGCTAAGATATTGATTACTGCTCTTGCTAACAGACTTCAAAAGGTTGCTACAACTTTTGTTCATGTACATCAGGCAAGATTTATACGAGGTAGGAAAGGTTCTGATAATCTTCAGCTGTCATTAGAACGTAAGAGAAGCCAATGTTGAATCAGGCCAATGGCCCATCTAGTCCAACACTCTGTCACACAGTGGCCAAAAATACCAGGTGCCATCAGGAAGTCCAGCAGTGGGGCCAGGACACTAGAAGCCCTCCCACTGTTGACTCCCCCCCCAGCACCAAGAATAGAGTGCATCACCTGCCCCAGACTGAGAGTTCCTATCTATACCTTGTGGCTAATAGCCACTGATGCACTTCTGCTCCATATGTTTATCTAATTCCCTCTTGAAACTGTCCATGCTTGTAGCTGCCACCACCTCCTGTGACAGTGAATTCCAAATGTTAATCACTCTTTGGGTGAAGAAGTACTTCCTTTTATCTGTTCTAACCCGACTGCTCAGCAATTTCATTGAGTGTCCATGAGTTCTTGTATTGTGAGAAAGGGAGAAAAGTACTTCTTTCTCAACCTGCTCTATCCCATGCATAATCTTATAAATCTCGATCATGTCACCCCTCAGCTGTCGTTTCTCCAAGCTAAAGAGCCCCAAGCGTTTTAACCTTTCTTCATAGGGAAAGTGTTCCAACCCCTTTATTATTCTAGTTGCCCTTCTCTGCTTTTTCCAATGCTACAATATCCTTTTTGAGGTGTGGCGACCAGAACTGTACACAGTACTCCAAATGAGGTTGATCTGATTGCTTTAAATTGATCTGATTGCTTTAAATAACAAGAGATCTAATCAAGCCACCAATCTCTTGATGCTAAAAAAGCTTTTGACAAAATATACTAGAAATTTATCTTTACTACACTGACTAAATCCAATTTTCCTCACAGATTTTTGAATTGGATTAGAATTCTTCATTCAGCTCCCAGACCCAGAGTACTGACTAATGGCATATTTTCCGTGTCATTCCCTCCTGAGAGGGGAACTAGGGGAGAAAGAGGGTGACCTATGTCTGGAACCTCTGGCTTGTGCCATTAAATAAAATAAGAATACACATGGCTTTTGAACTTTTTTTTGAATTTGTTAATGCAGATGATCTTTTATTATTTATTTCAGAACCATAGCCTGCATTAATGAATAGGATTAATACTTTTGGAGACTTGTCTGGATATTTGATTACTTGGACAAAATCTGAGTTGATGCTGCTGAAAGTAAATATATAATGGAGTGTATTTGCCTATGGACATTATTTGACATTATTTGACATAATGATTCCCAGAAATATTGTACATATGATTATGCTAAATTTTAGCAAGCTAATTGCTCATCTATCTTTGGATTTGGACAGATGGGCAACTTTAAACTTGTCTTTGGTTGCAGTCACACACACTAAATGATTCACTTTCAATCCACTTTCAATGCACTTCCAACTGGATTTTGCCAGTTCACAGTAAAATCCAATTGGAAAGTACAGTGGACTGAAAGTGGATTATTTAGTGTGTGTGATTGCAGCCTTTATGGGACAAAGTCAAAATGAATATTATACCTAGGACTATTTATATTTTATTTACAATTTCTTTCTATATACCTTGCAGATATATTCATTAAGTTAATACTTTGTTCCAGAAATTTATGTGGGGTTCCTTACCATCACATATTTCTAGAGGATACAACTTCCATTCAACAGAGGAGGATTTGGTTTCCCTGATCTTAGTTTATATTATCAGGCATGCTCCTTGCAGCTGGACTATCCATCTTGGGCTTTTGAAGGTTCCTTGTCCGGTGCCCCTCCCTAAGCATTAGGGTCTACTTATGCTAGAGTGGATCCTATTCCTCCTGCAATTTCTGCAGCTAGAGAACAATGGTGCATATTGCAAACTAACAATATCAATATGATCCATTTTCACACACTAAATTAACATTATAGGCCAATCCAGACCTAAACCCTGGGAAAAGATATTTTGATAGAATACAACGATGAGTTTTCATCATTTTCTCAGCTGAGGTCTAGCTATGACTTGTCAGCTTCTGCTGAATGGCAATACTTACAATTACAATATCTGTTGGTATCTGAATATGGTACTGCAGCATTAAGTGTCTCAGAGTCCCCTTTGCTCTTGAAAACTCTAACTGAATTAATTGGGTTGGGAGAGGAATAAAATGCTTTGAAAACCCTATCCAAAGATAGTTTTAAGAAACATTATAGTTCAAGTGAGTCCAAGTGAGAAAGGTGGAATATAATAATCAGGATATTTTTTGTAGAAAAAGCCCAGCAAGAATTCATTAGCATAACAAGCCACACCCATCAGCAGAAACTCATTGGCATATTAGGCCACACGTTGACAACGCAGCTCATTGGCATATTAGGCCACACGTTGACAACGCAGCTCATTAGCATATTAGGCCACACCCCCATGTTACAAGAAGTGTGGTCATCCAGCCACACCCACCTTTTGCTTCTTATTCTGTTTATCTTGTTTGTTGTCAAAACCCAGGGCTTTTTTGGTAGCAGGAACTCCTTTGCATGTTAGGCCACACAGCCCTAAAGTAGCCAATCCTAATGAGTTTCTGCTGTTTGGTGTGGTCTATTATGCTAATGAATTCCTGCTGGGCGTGGCCAACTCAAGAGCCAGCCGGAACTCCATTCCTGTGCGTTCCTGCCCCAAAATAGCCCTGATAATAATGTAAACAAACAAAAATAAGTAATCTCAAAGATATCTCATCATGGAAGGATTATAAATTTGTAATTTGCATTAGTGAACAAACTGAGATTGAACTCAGACAAGACAGAAGTGATGCTGGATAGAAAGGCAGAAATCTTGAAGGAAATTGTGCCTCTTGCTTTGATGGGGTTCAGTTAACTTTTGTTGCTTTGGTTAAAAGCCTAGGGATTATACTGGATCCAGCATTGTTGTTGAAGAAACAAGTTAATTGCAGCTGTGAAAAAACCCTACTTTCTTCCAACAACTAAGTCTAGCTTGCAAGATGGCCCCCTACCTCAACATAGCTGACCTGGCCACCTGGATCCATGCAACAGCGAGACTAGACTAATGCAGTGCACTCTGTGCAGGATTCCCCTCCAAGTCAACTCAGACTTGATGCAAAGTCAACTCAGTTGATGTAGAACAGTGCAGCTGTTATTATTAATTGTTGGGCAAAGCATATGGGCAAATAATTTATGCTTGTGCTGTTGCAATCTGTTTGTATTTTGTTATGTTCATGAATATGTTAATTGTTTATGTTTATATTTAAAAAAGCTGGGCAAAGCTTATATATTACTCACATTCTGCAGCCACTCCATTGGCTGCCCAGCAGTTATGGGGCTCAATTGACTATCACATACAAAGCCCTACATGGCCTTGGTCCCTCATATTTGCAAGACTATCAGACCACCTGTCCCCCCCATGCTCCACTACAGCATCTTCAGTCATTAGAGCAGGGCCTCCTGCTGATGCCACTCCCCAAATGGGCAAAATCAACAACTGCCCACCTTACAGAATGGCCTGCCTGGCTTTCCACAGCCATGCAAAACTAAAGTATTCAAGAAGACTTTTTTACACAAGTAATTAGGACTTACTGTAACAAAATTCTTCAAAAAGATGCTTTGATAAAAGTGTGAGGATGCTGGACTCTTCAAATGTGTATAGCACATATTGTCTATACATAGGTTCATGCTGCCTCATATAATCTTCTGCAAAGATTTAGGTGAGTGATTCCCCAGTATGGTATCTGCCATGACCTCCAAGAAGATAGACAGAGCCATTGTGAAAGTAGGACTAGTGACTGGCTCCCTTCATACAAATAACAGAGCTTTTCACCTGGATCTTTGCTACAACTCACAGAACTAAAGCAGAGTAAACAGGAACCACGGATCACTGGTGAGGCAACGGTGGAGGGACCATGAAAGCTGAAGTCTGCTGTCCAGTGGGGGGGGGGGCAGCACCAGCACCAACTCCATCAGCTTTCCACTATGGGGGAAGGGACATAGGACAGTAGCAGCAGTGCCCCAATCAGCCACCCAAGCATAGCATGAGAAAGCCAAGCGCATCTCCTCGAAAGTGAAAAAAATAAATCACTATAGTGCGTACCTTCTAAAAATGAAACCTGCATCTATCTCTGACTTGTGAATAATGCATTAGGGTTAGAATGGAGTTTTATGTCAGGGATACTGTAGGCTGATCCTGCATTGTGCAAGGGGTTGGACTAGATGGCCTGTATGCCCCCTTCTGACTCTGTGATTCCATGATTCTACGAATTCGTTATTTAAATCCAGTCTTCCTGGCTAGTGATTTGAATCACCTTGCAGTTATTGGGGGTTATTTACAAATTAATAGATTTGCAAACAATAGATGACAGATGGACGAAGCAAGGAGAGATAAGGAGGCCTTCCTGAATGAACAATGAAAAGTAATAGAGGAAAACAATAGAAGGGGAAGGACTAGAGATCTCCTCAAGAAATCAAGGGAATACGTTGTCAAAGGCTTTCACAGCCAGAGTTCATTAGCTGCTGCCTACTATTTTTCTTCTCGCCTTGACACAGAGTACTCCATCTTTCTGTGTTATACCTCTGAGGATGCCAGTCACAGCTACTGGTGAAACGTCAGATAATGACTCAGCCCTACCCCACCTTCCTGAGTAGATATAAATTACCTGCCTACCATTTTTCTTCTCACCTTGACACAGAGACTACATCTTTCTGTGTTATATCTCTGAGGATGCCAGTCACAGCTACTGGCAAAATGTCAGGTCCTACAATGCCAAGACCACGACCAGACAACCCAGAAAATCTACAGCAGCTAATCAAGGGAATGTTTTGTGTAAAGCTGGCCATGATAAAGGACAAAAACAGTAGGGACCTAACAGAAGCAGAAGAGATTAGGAGGAGGTAGAAGAACTATACAAGAAGGATCTCAATGTCCCCGACAACCACGATGGTGAGATCACTGACCTCGCGCCAGACATCCTGGAGTGTGAAGTCAAATGGGTCTTAGAAAGCATTACAAACAACAAAGCTAGCTGAGATGATGGTATCCCAGCTGAGATATTCAAAGTACTAAAAGATGATGCTGTCAAGGTACTGCACTCCATTTGCCAGCAAATTTGGAAAATGCAACAGTAGCCACAGGCTTGGAAAAGGTCAGTTTACATTCCAATCCCAAAGAAGGGCAATACCAAGGAATGTTCAAGCTATCACACAATTGCATGCATTTCACACACTAGCAAGGTCATGCGCAAGATCCTAAAAGCTAGGCTTCAGCAGTATGTGGATAGAGAACTCCCAGAAGTACAAGCTAGGTTTCAGAGAGGTAGAGGAACTAGAGATCAAATTGCCAACATTTGCTGGATTATGGAGAAAGCAAGGGAGTACCAGAAAAACATCTACTACTTCATTGACTATGCTAAAGCCTTTGATTGTGTGGATCACAACAAACTATGGCAAGTCCTTAAAGAGATGGGAGTACCAGACCACCTCACATCTCCTGAGAAACCTGTATAAGGGTCAAGAAGCGAAAGTTAGAACTGGATATGGAACAACTGATTGGTTTAGCATAGGAAAAGGAGTATGACAAGGATGTATATTGTCACCCTGCTTATTTAATTTATATACAGAATACATCATTCAAAATGCCGGCCTGGATGAATCACAAGCCAGAATTAAGATTGCTGGGAAAACATCAACAACCTCAAATATGCACACGATACCACTCTAATGGCAGAAAGTGAAGAGGACCTAAGAGTCTCTTGCTCAGCATGAAAGAGGAGAGTGCAAAAGTTGGCTTGAAACTCAACTTCAAAAAAACTAAGATCATGGCATCTGGCCCCATCATTCCTTGGCAAACAGAAAGAGAAGTCATGGAAGCAGTGACAGACTTCATGTTCCTGGGATCCAAGAGCACTGCAGACAGTGACTGCAGCCATGAAATTAAAAGATGCCTGCTCCTTGGGAGAAAAAACTATGGCAAAACTAGACAGCATAATAAAAAGTAGAGACATCACCCTGCCAACAAAAGTCCCCATAGTCAAAGCAATAGTATTCCCAGTAGTAATGTATAGCTGCGAGAGTTGGACCGTAAGGAAAGCCAAGCGCCGAAGAATAGATTATTTTGAATTATAGTGCTGGAGAAGACTCTTGAGAGTCCCTTGGACTGCAAGGAGATCAAATCAGTCAATCCTAAAGGAAATCAAACCTGACTGTTTCCTGGAAGGCCAAATACTGAAGCTGAAGCTCAAATACTTTGGCCACCAAATGATAAGGGACCACTCACTGGAGAAGACCCGGATGCTGGGGAAGATTGAAGGTCAAAGAAGAACGGGATGGCAAAGGATGAGATAGTTAGACAGTGTTATCAATGCAACAAACATGAAGTTGAGCACACTCGGGGGGATGATGGAGGACAGGAGGGCCTGGCGTGATGTGGTCCATGGGGACGTGAAGAATCGGATTTGACTGCGCAACTGAACAACAACAAAAGGACAAAAATATACATCAAGAGGCTTGGATCCACTGGAAACTTCTGCTAACAGAAAGGATTTTCATCAGCAGAAAATACCATTCTTACCTACAGGCTCTGGCTACAGCCCAATATACTTCAGACAATGCTTCTCTTGGGGGATATTATGGGGAGGAGGAATCATAGGTCTGCCATAAGAGATGGGAATCTGCAAAATCATCACCCCTTCTGTCCCCTGAAATCCGTTTCTGGATCCCGAGTTCCTGCTCCAAGTACCCAGTAATAAAAATAAAAATACATCCTATAGCTCTATGGGAGATGTCCTCCATCCATAAAAATAAATAGGGCATGGTTTCCTGTCCTGAAAAACACAAAATGCTCTACAGCTGGCAATAGCACTACAGGTAAGATAAGAGTTTCAACAGCCATTCCACACACAAAAGGACCTCCTCAAACCTCCTCAGGAAACAATCCATAGACAAAAGAATCTCCTCAGGAAAGTTCTTCCATTAGCACGTTCATAGTCTGGAGAACTACACTAGATAATTGACTCAGCCCTACCCCACCTTCCAAGGTAGAAATAAATTACTTGTCTATCAGTTTTCTGCTCACCTTGACACAGAGAGTACTCCATCTTTCTGTGTTATACCTCTGAGGATGCAAGTCACAGCTACTGGTGAAACATCAGGTCCTACAATGGCAAGACCACGGCCACACAACCTGGAAAATCTACAGCAACTAACTTTTATTTAGTTGATACAAGTAACTAATGTACAAAGATGAAGTTTTTTAAAGAGATGAGAACAACCTTTGATATCAAAAAGGAACATTAACACAGCACATTTTGAAAATGAATTTAAGGAAAGAACTATAATACTGCATTCTAATTCCAGATCTTCCTCCCAAGGGAAGTTTGCTTTGATTTTTCTCTCTATTGTCATCCCAACATCAGGTAAACAGTGCCTGTTAAAAGGGCTTTGACACCTAAATATTTTCTTTTTTTCTTATATCCTGTATTCTGATATTCTATATATCCTATATATCCTGTAATCTGTATTGCTTATTTTAGCTTATTTTAAAGCCCCAGTACTGAAACAAAAATCAAAAGATACAATATTTTAATAATACACAAATATCAAGCACCAAGACCCACAGTGCCATTCTCATCAGAATCACTCTTGTAAGCTCACTGTCTTCAACAGACTGTCAGTCTCTTAAACACCACTTCAGAAAGATATCAAAACATAAAAATGTTTGGAACACCACCATCATTATCAGAAAAACAACTTAAACCCCGTAAGAATTTTGAGTAGTCTGTGAACTTTGGATCATATGGCAGCTTCCATTTAATAGAGACATTGAAGTGAAGTCTGAAAATATTACAGCAATAGAAAATAAAGGATCAGAAATCAAGCAGTAAATGAGCAGCTGCAACATGATTTTTCTAAATATTTTTAAGCCAATTCACTAAATAGTGTGAATAAAATAGTCAGCAGACCTATGAAAGCTCACAGCACAACCAAATGGAAGGCTGTAAGGGGCTGTGGCTTTATTAGATCATCATCTCAACCTCAGCTATACAGACAAAATCCAATTTCCCAAACAGAAAACAAGAAGTAAACTAACCCCTCAAAATGGGTTACTTTAGAATATAGACATCCATTGAACTTGAGAGGAGGTCCACCATACTAACTTTTGAGGTTAACTTCCAGGCCAGATCACATAATGCAACAAGGACAGAGCTTGCTGCTGAAAGTGAGTAGGGCTACACCAGCTAGCAGAACCTCGCCATTTCAGACAAAAATTCTGTCTTAATTGTGAGACTTCAAAAGCAAAAGCCAATGAAATAATACAACAATGACAGCCTTGATTTCTTGGCTGTGAACGCCATACAATTGTACAATAGATGGGAAAGTAAATGGCTTAAGAACTTTTGTGGACAGGGTAGGGGAAAATTTTGTCTGGACTATATCAAGAAGAGGACAGTCTGGATTCACATACTGCATCCTTGTTCTTGAGCTGCCAAGATGTTTTGTATATATAATTTATTTACAATAAAATGATACATACAGCTTTACATTATCCAGAAACTTCATATTCCAATATGCAACCTACAGTACCATTTTTTTTACAAATCTATTATTTTGAACATTCTTTCTAACAAATTAGTTTTGTTAATAACACAATATTCCAGATCTAATTGCCATTCCATTACTGATGGAGAAGTTTCAGACTTCTGTTTTGCAGTGATACATATCCTTGCAGGTACTACTAACACAGGGACTAGTTCTACATTGTGTGCTTCTGCATGGTTTTTAAGATAGCCTAACAATACCACTTTCAGGTCTCTTAATATTATACAATCTGTCATTCCTCTAATCACAGCTATGACCTGTTCTCAAAAGGGAATTATTACTGGACAGTCCCAAAATACATACATTATATATGCTTTCAAAGCTTGACAATACCAGTATTTAGCTACAGATAATCCATAAAGGTGAAACACCATAGAATCATAGAGTTGTCATCTAGTCTGACCCCCTGCACAATGCAGGAAATTCACAAATACTGTATTTTTTTGCTCCATAAGACGCACATTCCCCCCCAAAAAAAGGGGGGGAGAAAGTGTGTGCGTCTTATGGAGCGAATACTACAAATGCCAGCAGCCAAAGACGCCTAGGCTTGCCAAGCCCCCGATTTTGACCCCCTTACCTGCTTTTTGAAACCTGACACCAGGGGAAAAATGGCGGCTGGAAGAGGGACGCTCTGGCATTTTAGTCCTCCAAGTCTCTATGGCAATGAAAGCCATAGAGAGGAGGGCTAGAGCGTCAGTTCCACTTCCCTCTAGTGTGCGCTGCTGAGTGATTTTCCTCCCTCCAGTCCCGCCCCTGTTGTTTGCAGCAGGAGCAGCCTGAGCAGTTCTCAGAGCCCAGAAGAGTGGAGGGTCCAGGAAAGTAAGGTTTGGGCTGGCCCAGGGCTCTGCCTCGTGGTCTTATTTGTTTTTCCTTCCGTTTTTCCTCCATTTTATAAGCGCAGGCAGTCATTTCAGAGCTCCGTCCCCGTCCCCCCGCCTAAAAATGGGAAGGAGCGAAGGGAGGCTTGCAGTGGCTGCCCGCTCTTTACAGCCGGCAGTCCAAGTCCACCTGCCAACTGCTCATTTTAAAAGCACAGGCAGTCATTTCAGAGCTCCGTTCCCCCCCCCCCAAAAAAGCAGGAAGGAGTGAAAGGGAGGCTTCTAATGGCTTCTTTCTGTCTTCCTTCCTATCATTTTTCTGCCTGCCTGTCTTTCTATCTTCCTTCTTTCCTTCCTTTCATTTTTATTTCTCTCTTCCCATCTTTTTTCTACCTCTCCCTTCCTTTCCCTTTTTCTCTCTTTCTCTCTCTGTTTTTCTGTCTTCCTCTCTTTTTCTTACTTTGCCTTTTTTCTCTCTCTCTCTTTCTGTGTTTCTGTCTTGCTTGCTCTCTCTCTCTCTCTCTCTCTCTCTCTCTCTTTCTCTCTCAGTCCATTTTTTTTTCTTTTGGTGCAAAATGCCTTCAGTTCATACACACAATGCCACTTCTGTCACCTCTTCCAGATGATTCCTTAAAGTCCATCTATTCTATGAATTGTTTGGAACTGCCCAGTTCCCATTTTCTGCTGAAATTGATCATTCCTACTGAAGACTAAACTGCCTATTTATCCTCTCTAACTTTGTCTGGTCGGTCTTTCTTTCTTAAGGGAAGAGAGATTATATTTGAATAATTTCTATAATTAATTAAAAAAAAAACAAAGTCTGTCTGCTCACAATTTTAAAGCTAGCTCCATAGCAAACACATGGTAACCCTGTAGGGTTTTCAAGGCAAGAGACATTCAAAGGTGGTTTACCATTGCCTGCCTGGGCTTCCTTTATGGTCTCCCATCCAACTACAGACCAGAGCTGACCCTGATTAGCTTCCAAAATCTGATGAGATCAGACCAACCTGAGACATCTGAGCCCATGACATGGTGTTATGTAGGCAGGGCTGCTGTGTGGGTGCCTCCCAGGCTGTCATCTCCAACCTGGAAGCAAGCCATGCCCTGGGAGGACGCCGTCGGAGCTGCAGCCGGTTCCGCCCCAGAAGGAGCTGAAGGAAGGGCGAACCCAATTGCGGGCAGTGATGCCTGAAGAGACCCAATGGGAGCATGGGAGAGGGTAAACGGGGACGGAGCAGGGAGAGGGTAAACGGGGCAGAATAGTTTTTTTCCTGTTTTCCTCCTGTAAAAACTAGGTGCGTCTTATGGTCAGGTGTGTCTTAGGGAGCGAAAAATACGGTACCTCCCACACATGCACACACACGCACAGTGACTCCTGCTCCATGTCCAGAAGATGGCAAGAAACCTCCAGGATCCCCAGCCAAACTGGCCTGGAGAAAAATTGCTTCCTGACCCCAAAGCAGCAATTAGTATTTCCCTGGCATGTAAGAAAGGCTGGGAGATGCTCTGTATTCTTGGTGCTTGGGGGGGGGGCAACTGTGGGAGGGCTTCTAGTGTCCTGGCCCCACTGCTGGACCTCCTGATGGCACCTGGTATTTTTGGCCACTGTGTGACAGAGTGTTGGACTAGGTGGGCCATTGGCTTGATCCAACATTGGCTTCTCTTATGTTCTTATGTCCTTAAAGGGATACAAGAACCAAGCACTAAGGCAACCCTTCCTGCCCTCCCTCTCATGATCTGCCTAAGTTCACAGAATCAGCATTGCTATCAGATGGCCATCTAGCCTCCGTTTGAAAACTTCCAAAAAAGGAGTGCCCACCACCTCCCAAGGAAGCCTGTTCCATTGAGGAACTGCTCGGTCAGGAAGTTCTTCCTAATGTTTAGCTGAAAACTTTTGATTTAATTTCAGCCCATTGGTTCCAGTCCAACCTTCTGGGGCAACAGAAAACAACTCCGCACTATCCTCTATATGACAGCCCTTCAAGTACTTAACAATGGTTATCATATCACCTCTCAGTAGAATAAATTTTGTAAAACCTCTCCACATACACATTAATCACATTCTTGTTACTCCTATGACAGATCCATTCCCAATCACACAGCAGGACAAGCTCTCCTATAATTTTTTTTCACCTGATTTTACAATCCCCTATACTTTGCAAATTATTTAAGAATTTATATAATTCTCCTATACATATTTCACATGTATGCCTCTCTATTAGCAATTCAAATTCCATCTCATTCCTGTACAATAAATTTCTATTTTGAATTCCTTGAGCGATGGCTTTGAATAGAAAGTACTGGAATTTTGATGAGTAGTGACCTTCCATTTTTCCTACTATCTCTTCATATGAAGGAATCTGATCCCAGCTCTTCTTGTTACTATTTCAAACTTCACTTGGTCTGTACCGTATTGCTAAATCTGCCCACTTACATGCTGAATAACAGATGTGAACTTGCAGCAAGCCTACACCACCTTTCATTTTCTGCTGATGTAGGACATATTTTGACACCAGAGGTCTTTTGTTTTCCCATACAAACGGACTTATTTGCCTCTCTGCCACCTCTTCATAATTTCAATACTGTGGCTATGACTTCCACCACTGTAGGCTAGACATATGCTCATAAATAAGTATAGTATTATACCAAAAACATATTTTGTTGCAGTGTTTTGAACTACAAGTTGCATTCAGAGAAATGGCAAAAAAGTGGTATACAAGTGGCACAAATTCTATACAAACATGACACAAAATTATTCAGGATAGTGAAAACAAAAGCAAATTGAAAAGAGCTCCAAGATGATCCCTTCAAACTGGATAAGTGAACAATAATATGGCAAGTGAAACTCAATGTAAACAAGTGAGAACTGCCAAACACCAGGTGAAAACCAATCCTAACTTTACAGAAGGCCAGAACTGGCCATGGCTGAAGAAGAAGGATTGCCCAATAAAAACATAAAAGTCTCTCCAGAAGCAGTGAAAGGGGTAAATTCCATACCAGGGACTCTTCGGAAATGAACACTTGTAATGCAGCTGCACATCAACAGCCAACATGGTACAGTGTTAGTGTTGTATGAGAACCTGGGATACTCTAGTTCAAATGCCCACTTAGCTATGAAGCTCTCTCTCTCTCTCTCTGAGTCTAGTACTGGTGCAAAGTGCCATCAAATCACAACTGTCTTATGGCAACCTGTCAGGTTTTCAAGGCAAGAGACAGTCAGAGGTGGTTTGCCACTGCCTGCCTCTGTGTCATGACCCTGGTATTCCCTGGAGGTCTCCAATCCAAATACTACCCAGGACCGACCCTGCTTAGCTTCTAAGATCTGCCGATATCGGGCTAGCCTGGGCTATATAGGTCAGAGATCTCTCTCAGCCTTAGCCTACCTTTACAGGGTTGTAGAGAAGGAAAAATGCAAGAGGGTGAACCTTGTATACAATTCTCAGCTCTTTGGAGGAAAGACAGGAAAAAGATACAGACAAACTGATTAGATTTATACGAAGTACAGTGTTTCCATGTCAAAAAGGGCATCACAGCTGGAAATTATGCAAGCATGGGAAACCAAAAATGGACAAGGGTTTGAAACTTCTTCACCGCAAATGGCTTTTTGGTTTGAAGGGGGAAAGAATACAGGTTTATAAATTATGTTTTTCTCCTTCTCCCATAATATTAGAACTTAGGATCACCCAATGAAATTAATGAGCAACAGATTTAGGATGGAAATATGTTGTGAGATGAAACATAATTCATTTTATCAATGAATATTAACCATAATTAAATGGTTGTTCAAAGATAAAGAACTTTTCACTGATCCTTAGTTCAAGCATAACTAAATTTTAAAGTCTCTGGTGATATTCAATTAGTTTTCATTTTCACATTAACTATCACTATTACCATTTCATTTTTATAAATTAAGTAACTGCATACTAACATTTTGTTTAAAGCTGTTGTGTTCATATGTGGCACCACACAGCTATTCTGGCTAGAGCTGAAGCAGAAAACAGACACTTGCCGCAACAGACGTGTAGAACCTGAAATTCTTTTGAGAATCAACATAATGGGTAAGACTACTTAGACGAAAACTAAAATTAAAAGATCATACACGTGCTCTGACGGTGTGCATTTTCTAAACTGAGCAAACTGGATTGATACGTACTGCCTTCAATGCTCAAGCACTGTTACCCAAATAAGAAATACATGTGACGGGTGTATCAGTTGTGAATAGCATATATCTATTCACTTAGTTTTCCCTTAAGGGTGTGGGGGGAACACGACTGCTTATTTAAAAGTTGGAAGGGAGCACTGTAAAGCACAAATCTGCATAGTAAGGCATTTTAGCCCAGGTACTACTCAGTATTCCAAAAGTATGCTGTAAGATTGTGCTAGTTTTCTATAAAGACAACCATTTCCCACAGTAATTCAAACTTTATTATACTGAAGTGAGATACATATAGCCTCCTGAAGGATTTAGAACACTGTTTTCTCAGTTTGTGCAAGATGCAAACAATCTGTATTCTACTATTCCACTCAACAAAGTCTGAAGTCTTCCTCCAGTCTAAGGATAATTCCCCTAATTAAAGTGGCTACAAAAGATTTCTAGATGATTCAGCTATAACCCAGATCATATGCCAATCTGTTTAGAAGCCCTATTTTTTCAACTTAACCCAAGTTATACCAGTTGCCTGATACTATTGTTCCTGGCACAATATGAGTAAATGAAGGAAACTTCAGACGAAGGTAGCTCAAATATACTGTGCAATCTAAGTAAGTTTTCTCTGAAACTTATTTGATACAAGTGTGTTTAGGACTGCAATCCTGAATTCACAAACTCAAAACTATAGCAAACTCCATCTTACAGGTCCTGAAATACCATGCTGAAGAATACATCAAGACTATTGTTTAGATTGTAAAGAGCTCTCAGCCTGGGATGGGGTATGAACATATCCTAAAAAATTGACACGATGTATACAATAAACTGTTATATACAGAGTCAGACCAACCAGTCATCTATTTTTGATGCTGTCCTCTGCCTAGTACCAACCTTCCAGGATTTCAGTAGAGAAACGTATTTCCCAGCGTCTGCTAACAAAGATCCTTTAATTGAATATACTCGAAAATGAATGTGGGACCTTCTATATGCAAGCTTTCCAGACAGTGGGTACAGATCCACAGCTGCTGCTCATCAGTAATCTTTTGGGAGCCACTGTTACCTCACAGCAACCTGAGTGTTTTGGAACCCTACTTTCTGTTCCACCTGGTGCTGTCAAGCGTCACCTGTGTGGGGGGAAGAGAAGCTGCTAACTTGTTGATTCAGAATTTTATTGTGTATATAGCCAAAGGCCATCACAATACAGAATTTAGGATAACAAAAAGGAAATAATTCTAGTCATACATAGATAAAACAGCAACTAAAAGAATTTTCACACAAGTAAATACGGACCAACTATTAATGTTATAAACAATAAAACTGTAAAATAATAAATCCGATTAGTCATAAAAAGGTTAATTTTCTGAAGCTGCAGTCTTAGCCCTGATTTTTTTGGCAGCCAAGGCAAAGAGAGACACTCTATAACTGACAAGTTGATCAGTGCCAGATAATAGAAAGACCAGCTCGTCAATATCAGAGGAAAATTTTTGTCCTACTAGCAGCTTATCAAGAAATTTAGATCTGACTGCTGAATACATAGGACAAAATAGTATATAGTGAAGAAGTCCTCTGGGACTGAGGCACCGCATATACAAGAACGTAAAGCCAGCGGTATTTGAGTACATCTCCCTGTGAGTAGAGCCATGGGCATTGTCTGAAAACATAAGGAAGTGAGTGCCTTTCTGAGATTATGAGATGTAATATTCACGAGATAAGGGGATCTGTCATGATCTGTTTTGAATAGCTTAAACCAAAGGGAGAATTTAGACCTAGAGATTTTAAAACTGTCCAATAAAGCATCACATCTATAGATCCAGTTTCGTAAGTTGGTTCCAATATTGCGAACCCCCAATAAATTGTCTGGAATAGAATAATAGGCAAGTATGTTGTTGTAACATGTAGACCAAGATGTATCTTTACATGACATTAATTGCTGACCTGACACTGCCCTTATTGTGGGCTATATTTGTGCATCTGTGCCATCTGCGACAGACAGATCTGTCAGCCTTTTTTACAAGATATTCCACTGTTCTGCCATGAAAGCAAGCATTTGATGGAACTTAAACCCATAGCATGGCTACTGGACTGCATTGGATGGGTCCCTGTCAGTGCAACCAGGCACTAACATTCATTTGTCTCCAGTGACTGTGTTTCTTCCCCATCTGCTCTTAGTGACTGCGCCTCTTCTTTATCTTCTAAGATGTGCGTTATTAACTAGGGCTTGCTTTGCAAAGTATAATCTGTTGCCTTGTAATATTTTCTGTAACCTTTTTTGGAGGAGAGTATAACTCTCTTCTAGCTGGGTTTTTAACTGTGTCTATAGCTGGGTTTCCTGCCAACTTAGCAATTCGAAACCAAGAAATTGCAAGTAGATAAATAGGTACCACTTTGGTAGGAAGGTAACAGCATTCCATGCGCCTTGGTGTTTAGTCATGCCGGCCACATGACCACGGAAACGTCTTCAGACAACGCTGGCTCTTCGGCTTTGAAATAGAGGTCAGCACTGCAACCCTAGAGTCGGATTCGACTGGCTTTTGAGTAAGGGAACCTTTACCTTTATAGCTGGGTTGCCCAAAAGCACCCACAAGGGCCAAATGATTCACTAGCTTCTCAGCCCTTTAAGTAGAACAAAATTAACTCCTATTTTGTTCCTGTCAACCTCCCTGGGCACAAAGTTTCCATGCTGAATGGCTTCTGCATTTCCAGTTATAGCTCCCCTAGAAAAGTCTCCTGCCACTGATTGCCCTGATACCAATAGGGGTTCAGACCCATTGGGTGCAATCAAGAAGAAAATCAGTTATGGTGTCATACAGACTGTAGAAATTCTGCTTTTGTGTGCTAGAATGTTGGAGTGTATTTTTGAACAGTTAAACTCAGTGTTGTTCAAACCTGTCTTGTTAATACTATTAAGGAATTGAGACCTGTTTTACAAATTTATTCTCAGGATTTGTATGATTTTTATTCCAAGAATATCAATGACTCCCAAGGGATGCCTCAGGGCCCATTTCAGGCAGTGAACTACTTGAGAGCCCTTTTGAAATTCAGTCCTTTGACTTATATACAAATCCTGTGTTCTTTCACCAAGTCACAGCTTCTTAGAGAAGTTATTGGGTTATTGTGCATTAGCCAATCAGATTTCCTGTATTACACAACACCTGCTGTAAAACCTAAAGAATGTGTGTGCAGAAAAACTCCAAAGATACAAATTCATATCAGCACCAAATGAAATGCTCTTCAGTGAATTAAAAATTAAATGGAGCAAGTACACGCAACTCAGCTAATAAAGATGAAGATTCTCATTAACAATTTAATTTTTTTGCAAATATTGTACCTGCAATCTGTCATCAGAGCATCAGTCTCAAGTGATATAAATGCATGTGTGTGAGTAAGCCCAAAAGACATTCAGTTATTACCATGGCTAAACAGAACCTCTAAGTTCAGAGGTTGTATGTCTCCAAAAATCAATTGCTGGGGAGAAACAACATGGGAAGGCTTGAACCGCAACGATCCTTTTTGCTATGACCATTCCTTCTCAGTCTTTTTGGTCTCAGCATCTATTTCTTTGGTCTATAATCAGCCCACTTGCCCTCCCATCTTAAAAAGGATCTGGTTTACTCTTATCTAAGAGCTGTTTTCCAAAAGAGTCAGCTTGGGTATATTTGAAGGCACTGTACTGCCTAGATGCTTAAAAACTATTGTGATTGCTTTCCACTGCAGAATCATACAAGGATCCACAAAATAATTCTCTGCGGCCATCTTTCTCTCTATTTTCCCAGACCTCTGGGCTACATGTGGCCCAAGTGTGTGCGTACACGTAGGAATATCTAACATATACGCAATATGGTCTTAGATTCAACTTTGTACTATAACTGTATTTTGGTATGGTATTTCATTCAATGAAACTATCTCTGACTATTCTACTATATGCCAGCCTGCATCTCATTCCAAGCTTCCTTTAGAGTTACTATTTTGTCACAGATCCTTAAATTAGATGGCAGTGGTATGACAAGCAATTGGTGCATATTTCTGCCTAGCTGGATGCTAAAATCTGAATCAGCAACTCCTGCTATGGAAACAGCAAGAAACAGCAGTAGTTTTCTCTCTGTCCTGCACTTTGCTATTTTGTGTGATTGAGTCCAACAGGAAAAGCAGGCTCATTCACGAAAGACACATATCCAACTGACACATACAGTGACATCTTGGCTGGGGCTTTTCTGAGGCACCTAGCTGACAATCATAAAAAGTATGATACTAAAGAAGGTAACACATTAATCTGATACAGCAAACCATCTCTTATACTCTAATGAGAGTGCAAGAGTTAACTGTTACTTTTTCATCCTGCTGTTCCTCCATGGCACTCAAAATGATGTTTAGACTGAGACACAACAATACACCCAAGATCTACAAATTCAGCACTGTTAAGTGCAATTTTTTTAAGCTGCAGGTGAATGGGGGAGAGGAACAAGCACATGCAAGTTTTAAGAATCCCATGTTTAAAAAGTCTTTGACATCTGAAACAAAACCTATCTTGTGAAGGAGTGCTAATGTGGTGTGCTAAAGTACTGGACTTCAGCCTAAATGTCATTAGATGACTTTGAGCTAGTCACTCACAACCCAACCCACCTTACACGACTGTTGGAAGGTTTCAAATGACAGGAGGAACTCGATATGTACCATCCTAAGTTCTCTTGAGCAAAGACAAAATAAGAATGTGACACACCACTAGAGTATTGAACACTAGCCCTTAACTTGCCAGTTTATATATGCACGGAGACTTTGATATGAAATAGTATCTAATCAAACTCACCGTCCCTTTTACAATCTGTGACCTTATCGCTAGATCCTGCCAGACATACAAATTGATCTTGAAAAAGTCTCCTCACCTACAATGAGGCTTACTCCCCCAAAAAAGAAGAGTCGGTTAGAAAGTTGCAGTCTAAATTATTTGATGGCATCAGGATAGGCAGGACGTCGCTGTGAAAAAGAAGGACGTGACCTTCGTTCTTCAGGGAACCAGCCAGGCCTCGACTGTCCTTTCACCCGCCTCTGGCGTGACTCCGACCACTAGGCCAGAGATACTCACCTGCTGCTGCTGGTGGTGGTGCTGCGGCCGCGGGAGGCTGCGGCCCGCGCGGAGTGGAGCGGGGCCGGAGAGGGCGCGATGGCGGCCATGCCGCGTCCCATCCTGAAGAGCCAAAGGCAAGAGCCATGCCGCCACACTGTCCTCAGGAGCCCAGCCATGATCCCTCATGCGCGCACCACACGCCGGTCAAGGAGGAGCACGTGACAAGGTTCAGGCCTAACCACTCTGAGCGGAAGGGGAGGTGATTTCCCAGAAGGCCAAGGCAGATGGAGTTCCGCACTCTGGGAGGAAGTCGCGCAGCGTCAGCTAGAAAGGCAAAGCGAGAGGGCTTAAAAGCGGCTCTTCCTCTTTCTCTTCATTACCTGAATCTGAAAGATTACGACAGCGTATCCCCCCCTCTTACTCCTTACAAAATGGTATGGTCGCAGAGGGGCCGGATTTGTTTCGCAGAGTTTAAGGGGGAGTAGAGACAATCTTGGGCCAGCAGAAAAATAACCCTAAGTGTTTTTGCATGGTTATTTTCATAAGTGCGGTGCCGCCGCTAAGGCGGGACGGAGAAGCTTGCTTAAGTAGAGCATTTGCCTGTAACCACTGGAAGAAGCAAATAAAGTAAGACAGCGTCCTTCAGCGCTGAAAAGCAGCATAAAAATACTTTCACTTCGGAGAAGCGATCGATCGCCCTGCCCCTTTTTTAAAAAAAAATTTATGTGTGTCGAGTGGAAGTTACGTCGCACAAGCCCGTCTCCCTCCCATATACGCATGCGCTCTTTAAGCCCTCGCATCTGCGCGACTTAACTGTGGTTTTGCGATGTTGGGCAGAGAGTCATAGTGATGGGTTTCCTGGCTGTGCAGCTTTCCATGTAGTTATTTCACCCTTTTCTTAATCTCAGAACGCACCTCACAGTGTGGGGTACGTTAGGACGAGGCACAGTAAGTATCCCGAAACCACACTTTCTCTTAATAAAAGTGCCCATTGAAATGATAGCCGCATACCGTGTTAACTTGCCTGAGTGGACAAACATACGCGTCATGCAGTGAAAACGTAGGTGATACCAACTTCGTTGTAGAACTAGAGTTAGATAATAGTAGGCTCAAAATCTACGAAAGTTGATAACCCTAAATGAAGGCATGTATTTCTTTCCCTTGGTCTGTGACACTTCGGTCTCGTCCGGGAAGGTGGAAAATCCAGAATAAAGGGTAGTTGCCAGTCTCCAAGTGGAGATCTCCCGGAATTACAACTCATCTCCAGACTACAAAGATTGCTGAAAATAGTGCTTTAGGGTAGACTCTATGGTATTATATTCAGCTGAAGTCCCTCCCCTCCCCAAACCCCACCCCCAAATCTACAGGAATTTCCCAACCTGGAATTGGCAACCATATGATAAATGAACGTTGATGTGGCTAATTCAACCTGATTTATAGTATTGATCTGGTGAACTTGATTATAGGTTGAAGCATTTTGGTGTTCACTGTGTCACTGCAGTAGAAAATATTCTAATGAAGAAAATATCAAAGATGGTGTTCCTCTCACAGAATTATAACTTATTTTACATTTTTGTGGATAGGATGCTAATTCATCTGGCAGCTCCCCTCATTCTTAATTCCTCTCCACAGTGCTGCATCACCACAGCAACCCTAGTTCACGCAGAGAAGCCAGGAACACACTGTAATACCATAAATCTTATAGTTTCCAGTAATTACAATCATTCGATGTGAAATCTCTTGATGTATTGTTTTTTTGGGGGGGTACAGAGTCATTGAAGTGATGAATACCAATGGGAAGTTCCAGAGCTGGTGCAGTAAAATTTAAGCATCTGATATGTTAAAATTGTTAATAAACTGTCAGTGAAATATCATGGGCTAGTTATTTTAATATTAAAGTCAGGAAAATGAAGATTGAAAATGAGTAAATAACTGGAAATGTGTTTAATTAGAATCACTGTCATCACTTTATTGGGAAGAAAGGCAGTCTTACAGGATACTTCTACCACTGATAACTTGACAAACCACATTGATAAAGATAACATGTTGATTATGTAAGTCACTTGGATACAATGCAGTATTACTAAGGATAATCAGAGTTTTGCCATTGATTTCAGTGAGATGTTGATCACACTCTTTGAAGTCTCTGAAGCATTTGACTGAATGCCACTTAGTTTGATTTTTAAAACTTAACATAATATATGATTAATATGGTATAAGGCCCGTTGCGGAGACAAATGCAACGAGATCTAGCTGGGCCACCGCCTGCCAGCCCCTCCCTTGGGAGAAGAAGGGGCAGCGGCAGCCTCATTACCCAAGCCCAGCAGCGGGTAGAGCACCGCCACCCTGCAGCCGCTGCTGGTGTCCTGGCTCCCGCTGCCGGGGTCAGACAGGAGGAGGCGTTTGGCACAGCGGGGGGGTCTGCATCAGGGAGGCCTCACTGTGTGTTCAGCGGTGGTGCTGGTGGTGGCGGCGGCAGAGTGCAGTGCAGAGCGGCATCAGAGCCAGTTTGAGCCGGACGACAGGGCTGTATGGCCTGGGGATTTTTCCTGTATGGCCTGGGGATGAGAGCTACAGACTAATATTGATATGTTACATCTTGATCCAATTTGCTTGCTATATCCCAATTTGTAACATTGTTTTAGATGCCTATGAAGGCCTGACCATTCAGGATCAGTGGTGAAGCACAGATTTTGCCCTCACCAGAGTGTCTCTTTGTGCAATGTTTTTGTTTCCCCACATTTTAGTAAATTGATCTTGCTTTCTGCATCTGGTCATCCTAGCCAATAAGCATCAAGCCTGCTTCTATCCACACATAGGCTACTTCTTTAGAGGTGAGGGGGAGCAGCTATCTAAGACTAGATTTCTTTGTGGGAGCATTCCATTCCTGGAAACCCCTCCCAGGTGCTGCACAGTTGACACTCGATGTTACTAGTTTCAGGCACCATTCTGTTCACCCAAATTTTTATTTTGATTACGATGTTCCCCACATGGTGTTACTGTGTCAGTTCTGACCCCGTACTGCTTTGGTGTATCCCCTGGCTTCCATGTGTCCTGTTGAGCCATTAGCTTTTCCCCTCACGTTTCACCCATTTTTTCTGGTTCTTTTGGGACCACTTTACCCTGGTCTTTTTCTAGCAGTTGAATTTTAGTTGTGTTAGTTTGTATGTGTAGTGTTTCCTATGCTTTTGTTGGCTCCTCCCACTTCCTGCCTGCTTTCCACTGACTGGATCATGATTGTGGGACAATGCCACCCTATTCTTTCTTTCTTTCTCCCACCATGGTAATAAGGAATTTTTATGCTTTGTGTCAGCACATTTTCAATTATTAATTCTAAAAAACTTGCCAGATATCAATATATTGCTATAAGGTGGCACAGAAGCGATCACTGCTCTTTCCACATGCTTGCAAAAATTGGTACCTTTTTCTTTCTCTGCCCTGAAAAACATTTTTTCCACAGTCAGTTGCTTCCTTGTACTTTCAGAAGCACAGGAATGCTCATTGCTCTCACTAGCCACTCAGCCTTCACTCTTTGCCTTTGTGCCTGTCTCTCTTGATATGCCCCATAAGAACATAAGAGAAGCCAATGTTGGATCAGGCCAGTGGTCCATCTAGTCCAACACTCTGTCACACAGTGGCCAAAAATACCAGGTGCCATCAGGAGGTTCAGCAGTGGGACCAGGACCCTAGAAGCCCTCCCACTGTTGCCCCCCCAGTCCCCCCTTCCTCCCACAGATAAAAGGATTTTTCTTTGTGTACGCAAGTCTTTGATTTTTAATTTTTTTTTACTCCCAGGTTGGGATATAACTATAAGACATGTCAGTGTGCTGACATCCCTCTCTCCCTTGCTATGTTTATTTTCTATGGAAATTTGATATTTTTGGGGTGTGTTTTTTTAAAAAAAAATTGGTGGGGACTGTCACAGAGCAGATCTGCTGGCATGCTTCATTGTTCTTGGCCTGCTAGAGATGTTTAAATGACTAAACATTAATCAGGGGTGTCAGACATATGGCCCGTGGGCTGGAACTGGCCTGTGAGCAACTGGTCATTACCTTTATTGCCAAATGACTGTGTCTGTGCATTATATCCCTCTATACTGTCCCAGTGCTAATGATTAAAGGGTGGTGGAAGTGGGAGGATGGGCATCAGGGAGCTTGTTAAGGAAATACTGTAAGAATGTCCATGTTTAAAATATGTTTGTATTTTGAGTAAAAATAATATTGTTAATTGGGTATGTCTGTGTCCTTCATAAAGTTTATAGCTCCTGTACCTGGCATTACATTTTATGGCAAACATGGCTGACCCAACAAAGTGGCATTTAGTCAGGTGCCATGATGAAATGAGTTCATCATCTCTGCACTAAGTACCAGCCATTTGAAAGCAACTGATTAGATGGGTGAGCAATTGACTTCTGTCCATTTGCCTGCCAGTTGTTCACAGGAAAACTTTTTAAAGCCTGTTTGCTGCCCAAAATGTCCAAAAATTGAGATGAACCTTAGAGTGGAGGGCATTATTCCACAGGGACAATATGGAAATTCTGACATATGCACATGCCTTTCTCCTCTTCTAGCAGTGGGTCAACATATTGATATAGCACATGTACAACAAAAAAGGGGAAAGTGTTTGGTGCTATGACACTGCCAATGACAACAGTGCCCTCGCTCAAAAATCCTGATTTCTTTTAAGTCACATCTATTAAAAATAAACTGACATAACAACTGGGAAAATGCAGAGGAAGGAAAGAGGCACGGAAGCCCCATGTTCAGTATGAATCAGATGGTAGCAGAGCACCTGCTAAGAAAAGCAGGAATAAGTTGTGCTTGCAGAAAAATCTTATATCTGTCTTTTGTTTTGCTCTCTTCTTGACTTTGATTTCTGGCTTTTAATTAGCTGTAAAATCCTGATGATGCTATCTCCTTTTTAATTTATTTCTTTTAAGGTCTTGCTGTGTTGCATTTTTAATGTATTTACTAGCAGCTGTCTCCTGTGGCTGACATGAAGGATAACAAAGACAGAAATAAAGAAATGAGCTTCTCTTTCACAGTCTCATATAAATTGGTCTGCATTTTGGTGTCAGCATGACAGGCCCTTCTTCAGGAGACAACTCATGTAGAGACAAGGTTGTGCATTCCTTGGACAGCTCCTGCACATTCCTTGGACAGCAAAGGTGACAAACAAGCAGGTATTGGAGCGCATAAAACCAGACATGCCGTTGGAAGGAAAAATCACAAAACTGCAACTGACTTATTTCAGCCATGTCATGCAGAAGAACTCACTAGAAAAAGCAATTATGCTTGGATTGGTTAGTGGCAAAAGGAAACTGGGCCACCAAAGGACACGATGGCTAGACACCATAAAAGTTGACACCAGCCTGAACATGGAACAACTCAAAGAAACAGTACAAGACTGGAAAATGTGGAAAGAGCTGGCCCATAGAATCGCCAAGAGTTGAACATGATTGAATGGCTAAAAACAACAGTACATGGCCTTCTTGCTAGCTGTCCCAAAATTCTGGAAAGCCTTCTCTCAAGCAATTTGCTTGGCTCCCTGAAGACAGGAAAAACTTCATTTATTTTAGGTGGCATTTAGAAACTGTGCTGACATATCTAACTGATTTTGTTAACTAATATCTTTGACTTCTTATTCCCCCTTTTTGATGTTTTTTCTGTTATATGGGTTTTTTAATGCTATGGATAATTAACCATTAATTAATTGAAATAATCTATGAGTTCTAGTAGAAAGTGGATATAAAGAAATAAAGAACATCATAGGGAAGGAGACTAGCAGATGGATGGATAAATAGTGTTCAGAGAATGAGAGCTTGTTTTGACATCAGCTGCCTTCACTGGATGCCTTTTGCAGTAATTCTAAATGTGTACAAAGTAATTCACATTAATTTATTTGGGTTTCCCCCCCTAGGAAGAGGGCACTTAAAACCCTTTTGAAACAAGCTCATATAAGCTCTTAAGCATTCCAAAAATATGATTTGATGAAATATAATTATATGTTCTGTGAATGGCAAGAAACACAATGAGCACAGCAGTTAACAAACCGGCTTCTGGAAGTACATGAAAGGGAAACAGCTGGCAGCACTAGCAGGATTGATAGGGAATGTTAGAGATCAATCAATTCAGCTGGGGGTATAGCTCAGTGGTAGAGCATTTGACTGCAGATCAAGAGGTCCCTGGTTCAAATCCAGGTGCCCCCTTTTTTAAAAAAAAGAAGAAGAACAGGGCAAAATGCTTTCCCTTTGTACCAAATGTTGCCCTGCAAGGCTTTTTAGCCTCTTTTTGGACTGCAATAAAATAATAAACTGTGCCAGTGCGTGTGTAAGGAACTGAACCACATGGTAACCTTCCCAGATGCCAGCAGAGACTGCACCCAGGCAAGAGACGTTTCTCCTGACCAGCCCAGCAGCTCCAGTGCCCAGCAGAGGTTACCAGCC
The DNA here is from genome assembly GCA_029375565.1 of Gekko gecko. NCBI lineage: Eukaryota > Metazoa > Chordata > Lepidosauria > Squamata > Gekkonidae > Gekko > Gekko gecko. The sequence continues at coordinate 61,467,368 of JAPDNY010000001.1, read as the reverse complement.
TGTTTCTCATGAAGGAAATATGAAATAAAACCAGTTCACACAAAAAGCACAGTAAAATACCAGAAATAGGAACTCCAAAAACGCCATTGAGAGTTCCTTCTACAGCAGGCAGCCTCTTTCCCTCCCCCCACCTTCACATGCAAGACCTCACGTAGCCCTGGCAGAATCTATTCATCGTTGCCTAGTTACTGATTGAGAGCCATCAACAGCCGGGCTAATGCCATCAACAACACAGTAGAAGTGGCTGAATGACTCATCCTAGCTATCACCTGGTGTCAGACATGAGTAAGTTTCTAGCTCTCAGTATTGACCATCCCTCAGGCACACCTCCACACACCTCCCCTACATCTTCCAACCAATAGGGTGATTCCAGGGACGGACTACCAGGAGGCGGGAATCAGGGAGGTAACCAGCCCCCACCCTCCTGCTTATAAGGGGATGCCAGACCACAGGCCTCTCTCTCTACTACGACCCCTATCGAACCTTTGACCCTCTTATGTCCAGCTTGCTATCCCCCAACCCTTACCTCCATCTTTAAACTCTGGTCTGCAGGCCGAGTTTCCACGTGACAATCTGCTGGTCAGACCACGTGGCCCCATTTTTCTTAGTTTCTTTCCCCTCCATTTTTCCTGAGGAACGCTCTACAGGACTCGACTGGTAAATATGACCCACCAACGACTTACCTGCTAATGCAAATGTGCTTACCTCTCTCTGTATTTCTTAGGACTTGAATAATTGTGTGTGAGCTTGTGTAATTGTTTGTGTGTGGCAAACCTCAGTAAAAGACTTTATTTTCAATCATAAAAGTCTCCTGGTCTGTTACCAACTCCTCCCGGCGGGGCTGACCTCTGTATACATTGGTGTTCGCTCTCGCAGCTGATTGCTTATTAATAATCAATATAATTCCCCTCGTTATTATTCATAATAATGCGCAATCAGGCTAACAAAGTGGTGGAGAATGCGGGCAACACCCTGAACGTCTGAACGCACACGAGAGTCGACACGTGTCGTTCTGACGGTCAGACGTGGAGGAAACCCCCCGCTGGAGTGTTGGAACAGGCTTATGTGCGAGGTTTCTGTCTGTGTGATTGGCTCTAGCGAGCACTCTATCTGGGAGGCTTTACCCCTTCACCTCTTTCCGTGTGAGACTCTGTGCCATAAGCACTAGAGAGTCGTGGAGATCAGCCGCACCGGACCCGACTGCTAGGACTAGCCAGTGACCGGCGGTGTTCCGAACGCAAGGGATCTCCCACACGAAGCCCCAAGGCTATCTCGAGCCATCTTACGGTCTATCTTGTGGGTGGGACCCAGAACGATAGTGTAGGGAAACAGCCGGCATCAACATCTCCCTACGCCATCCACTTTCCCGCCAAAAATAACTGCCAGAACAGCTGAGAGACGCGCTTGTTAAAGAGCCGCGACTCTGCAACCCTTCCAGCCTTGGAAGCGATTCTTTGTTTTGCTTTGCCTCACGGCTAAGAGCGTGAGTCAGTGCGAGTTCGGAGGAGATCTCGCTGAGGCATAGTGTCTCCAGAAACTCTGCTGGTTAGGGGTACACCAGTCAGGGCCAGGAAAGCCCAAAACTCCGCAGGTTTAATGGTGATCCCTGCTAGAGCGTAGGAAAGCTCAAAACCTAAACCGGTTTGGTGTGGTTCACCGGTCAGAGCCGAGAGCTCAAAACCCTCCTGAAACAGGTTCAATAGGTTACCCTGTTAGGGAACCGAGCAGCTGATCACTCTCCTTCCCAAAACCTAAATAGGCTAGGTGCCCTTTTCCAGGACTGAAAAGGTCAGTCCAGGAACGGGGAGTAAAGAAATTCCCTGTTCACGCGCAGGTCTGAGCACAGAGCCCAGGCAGGCGCACTAAGAAATAAAAAGGTTTCCCCAGAGTAAATAGGAAGCCAGGGAAGCCCAAAGCCATGTTTCGTAAGACGAGCCCTGTGCCTCGTCTGGAAAAGTGGCTCCTTAAGAGAGGTGATTCGCCGTGGGAGCCTGGATCGTTCCGAGGTCCGGATCCCCTGAAGGTTGCAAAGGATGTCTTCCAAGACTTTTGCGACCAAAAGAAACCTAACGCGTCCACGAAGGACCGCTTTGGGTGTTGGGCGCTGTACACAGCGCTCCAGGACGCGTCGGCTCTCCTGAAGCGCCAACAGGAGGCCCTCGACGCACAGGAAGCCGCTAGCAAAGAGCTAGAGGCAAAACACAGCCAGGAGCTAGAGAAGCTCAGGGCTCAACATGAGGAGGCCTTGGCCCGCAAACAGGCGGAGCATGAGGCAGAGAGTCTTACCCTTAAGGCCGAGACTCAAGAGGTCCAGAAGAGACTGGACCAGGTCACTCAAGAAATGGAGGGACAGAACGACCTCCATAAGAGTGAGCTCTGCGAGTTGCGCAGAGACTATGAGGAGGAGAGTCTCCGCTTAAGGACGGAGAGACTCAACCTCATCCTAGAAAAGCAGGGGCTTGCTGACTCCTTGCAGGAGGCAAGGAAAGAAGCCGCTTCTGCTACAGAGAGAGCAGACGAGGCTGAGCTTGGTCTTGAAAAAGCCCAAAAGGACTTAATGTCAGCCCACAGAGCCGCTAAATATTTAGCGGACCGAGCTCAGGAAAAGCGTGAGATCGCTAACCATGAGGCTTGTAGGAGGGAAATTGAATCCCTAAAAGAGCAGCTGGGTCTGCAAAAGGCGGTAATTTCTGCCATCCACCCTGGTGGTATAGTGGAATCACCTGAAAGCGAGGCAGGAGAAGTGCAAGCCAGCGCTCCACTCCAGTGCTCTGCTGATATGGCGGCTCCACTAAACCCAGTGCGGACCAAAAAGACGGTCACGAGGGCAGGGGATGAGACGACGACTCAGACTGTCACGGAGACGGCCTTGTGGAAGCCGGACGAGGTGAAGGCCATTGCTGAACAGGTTGGCCCTTTCACCAGGGACAACGCTGTTCAGTGGATGACAGACGTGGCCAATTCTTATTACAGCATCAATGGGGACGACCTTACACTGCTCGCCCGTAGATGCGCTTCGGGCTCAGATTTGGTGGCTCTTAATTCTGCCATCACAGCAGGAGGTCTGGTTGGGGTAAACAAATACCAGTGGATGAAAGAGGTCCTCGCGTACCTAAATCCCCACAGAACAGTGACCTCTTTATTCTTGCTGGAAAGACAAGGGGCAAATGAGGATCCTGAGGCATATGTAGCTAGGAAACAGCTTCTCGCCGTTCTATCTGATTCAGTGGACGTCCATGATACCATTCACCTCCCCAATTTTGAGGACAGGGAGTTCAGGGAGACGTTAGTACAAGGGTTTCAAGCCCAAACCCAGCTGGCCCTGAATCTTACTGACTCCAATGAAGGCACCTGGGAAGAATTGGAGCGCAAAATAAGGCGCGTTGCCACACTGCTCCGCAGCACTGGTATTCTGAAACCCGTTAAAGGGACCAGGAAAACCAGAGACAAAGGCGAGGACGAACCCATTCAAACCGTTACCTATGCCAATCACGGCCCCCACTCCCAGTATCCGGCCACTGGTCACTTCCGAGGCGATAACAGACGCTCAGGAGGAAAAGGACCTCGAGGAGGAGGTTATCAAAAAGGAAGGAATGGACGGGACTATCGGAATAACCCCGCTCCAGCCCAGGCGCACCTTCAGCCTTCCGCCCCTCCTGCTCCCTACAGGGACAACTATCAGCCAGGACCCTATCAGCAACAACAGCCGCCACCCCTCTATCCCCAGTTGCCGCCGTCAGCACCCCTCTACCCTCCACTGCCTCAGCCCACCCCTGCACCCCGCTACCAGGGAAATCAGCCCCGCCAAACCCCACCAGACGGCCAGGAGCCATTACGGTGGCACGCCTGGATGCGTTTAAAGGAGAGAGGTTACGAGATGGAAAGATTCCATAAACAACCGGACTCGGTCCTGTTCCAGGCCCTCGCTGAGTGCGAGCAGCAGGAGCAGTACCCCACGCATCCAGTGGTGGCTCCATTGGAGCTGGTAGAGGCAGTAGCAAAGGCTACGAAATAGGGACGCCCGGAGTCCCAGGTACTCCCCAAGGGTGTTCTGGCGCGACTTAAGCCGGATCCCTGGGGGAGACCAACCGTGAAGGCTGGGGTTGGGACTCCAGGGAACTCACAGCCTGCCACTCTCCTTGTAGATACCGGAGCAGCCCTTACGGTACTCCGTCCCCAATTAGTTTCCAGAGGGACCCAGACAGACCGCTCTATTCGACTCGCGGGCTTTGCAGGAGGTAACCATGACGCACGTGTCTGGAAAGACGTGCCCCTATCCATAGGGACCCTTTCCACTAGCGTGACTGCCTGTGATAGCCCGGGAGCCGACGGTGACGGCATCTTAGGAGTCCCCTTTTTCCGCGAGCATGGGATCACAATTGATCTGGCCAACAGTCTGCTTTGGCACATTCCAGACGGACCTGGCTTGATCAATGCGGTCCACCGCTGTGCGGCCCTAAAAGCGCCCCTCCCCGTGCTCCCCATAGCAGACGACCCATGGCTGGGCGAATTCCCAGATGTGTGGGTCAAAGACAAAGCCGAGTGTGGCACAGTGCGGAATGCGTGTGTGCTCATAGAAGGCAGAGATCCCCCACCACAGAAACAGTACAAATATCCCGCTGAGGCCGAAGCAGGCATAGCGAAGACCATTAAAGGACTTTTGGAATGGGACGTTATTATACCCATGCAGTCTATCTGCAATGCCCCCTTGTGGCCAGTCCTGAAGGCAGATGGGACCACATGGAGGATGACCGTGGACTTTCGTGCGCTAAACGCAGTGACTCCACCAGTTGCCCCTGTTGTGGCTAAATACAATGAAATACTGGCAGCCATTGCTGCGGGATCACGCTTTTATAGTGTCATTGATCTTGCGAATGCATTTCACTCCATCAAGTTACACGAGTCCTGCTGGTACAAATTTGCGTTCACCTTTAGAGGGCAGCAATTCGCCTTTAAAAGGACTCCTCAGGGTTTCCACTCCAGTCCCAGTATTTGCCACGCCCACGTGGTGCAGATGTGGGAGCACCTCCAACCATCCTCCAGAGACCACGTGCTTTCTTATGTGGATGATATTTTGGTCCACGCCCCTGACGCAGAGACAGTGATTGCAATCACCAGAGAGGTCCTGGGCCTCATTCAAAAGACCGGGTTCAAGGCTAGCAGGGAAAAAGCTCAACTAGTGCAGACCCAAGTCAAATACCTTGGACTCACACTAGGCCCCCACGGGAGAACCCCTGATACTCAGCGGATGGAGGTGATAGCCAAACTTCCAGCCCCCACCGATGTGCCTTCACTGAGAGCCCTCCTGGGAACGTTTAATTTCTCCCGGGATTTTATAGAGTCCTTCTCTGATAAGGCGCGCCCTCTATATGCTTTGCTGAAGAAGAACACTCCCTGGCAATGGGGACCAGAGCAACAGAATGCATTTGCCATCCTAAAACAGAGCCTCGCCTCTGCTCCAGCCCTAGCACATCCAGATCCGAATCAGCCATATTACATCCAACTAGCCACCTCTGAGCGTAGTATAGGAGCCACCCTCCTACAACATCAGGCAGGAGCCCAACGAGTCATTGCTTACGCCTCCCGGAACCTCTCTCCTGTAGAGATGAAATTCACCCCTTGCGAGAAAGTGTGCCTAGCCCTTGTATGGAGCCTTACCCACTGGGAATTTATAATAGGAGGAGCTAAAGTCGTAGTCCAAACGACACACACCCCTCTGAAATACATTCTTTCGGGTAAAATCCAGGATGGGCAGGTTTCCAACGCTCGAATTGCACAATGGACCTTAGCTCTAGTGAACAAGGGAGTAGAATATAAGCGGGAGCAAAATGAGCCACCAGTCCCATACGGTCTGATAGTAACTGGGGAGCAACACGAGTGCCCTTTGCCCGTAGTGGACCACACACCATGGCCCGCAACGTGGGGAGTGTCATTCGAAGAAGCCAGGCAGAACGGTTTCATCTGCTGGTTTTGCGATGGCTCATCCTTCCACGTTGACGGGACACCCCACACTGGCTTCGGAGCCATCCGAGTCCACGACGGCGCCACCCTGCAGGAAGCCGTGAGACCCCACTCCAGCCAAGCAGCTGAGGTGGAAGCTCTCCGTGCAGTTATGCAGTTTGAGCCACTCGATTGCCCCCTTGCTATCTTCACTGATTCAGATTGGACAGCTAAAGCTGCCACAATTTGGCTCCCACATTGGCAGAGACAAAACTGGAGGAATAGTGAAGGAAAGCCTATAGCACATTTAAAGGTCTGGCTAGTTATAGTGGATCTCCTCCATGAAAGAACGGCGCCCACCCAAATTTCTCATGTGAAAGGCCACCAAAAGAATTCCACAGAGGTCGCATATTGGAACGACCAAGCAGATCTGTTAGCCAAAGAAGCCGCTACCCTTGGAACTCCCCCACCCGAGCCCACAGCTCCTCTTGAGCCAGTCACCACGCGCAGAACTGCCGCTCACAACAGACCCGAGATTCCTCCCATATTTATTGACTTGGGAGAATTACAACGTAATGATGCCGATGTAGCAGACCTTTTGCAAAAGGGCAAAGATCCTTCAGGCAAATATAAAATTGAGGAGCAGGAAGGAGTAGTTTGGGCCATAGATTCCACAGGAGAAAAACACTGGGTAGTTCCAGTCGAAGTCAGGGCAGATCTGATCCAATTCATCCATGACCAGGGGCACAGAGGAAAGGATTTAACCCTGGAAAGAGTTAAGGATGTAGGATGGTGGCCAGGAATGCGTCATTCTGTAGACCAATGGGTCACCAATTGCCTCTCCTGTGCGATGGTTAATGCCGATCCTTCAGGACCTAAGGCACCCATCCAACATCAAAGAATAGAGGGACCTTGGGCACGAATACAAATCGACTTTATTGGTCCCCTACCCACCACTCCAAGAGGAAATAAATACTGCCTGACGGTTATTGACCCCTTCTCAAAATGGGTTGAAGCCTTTCCCTGTAAAGACAATTCTGCCACTACTACGGCCAAAATTTTATTTAATAATTTATATTCTCGCTGGGGAATTCCTAGGGTCGTAGATAGCGACCTCGGCGGGCATTTCGTTGGTGAGGTCACCCAAGAGCTCTGCCACGCCCTAGGGGTGCAGCAAAGGTTCCACATCGCCGGACATCCCCAGTCTTCAGGCGCCATAGAGCGGACCAACCGCACTTTGAAAGAGGCCCTCCGCAAGATGGTGAAGTCCACAGGGAGAAATTGGGACGAAAAGCTTCCCATAATTCTCATGGCCATCAGAGGGACAACCGCTACGCATGGTTATTCCCCTCATATGGTCATGACTGGGAGAAAGATGCGTCTACCAGAGGCTTTCTGGATAGACTCAGACATTCCGGCCTCCTTTGAGTCCAAGGTCGCAAATGACCTCTGGGTACAAAACCTCACTAGGGAAATCCTCACCATCCACCTACAAGTAGCGCGCATGCTCGGTCAAAGCCAACTCGCTGTGGATAAAAAGCTAGGCTGGGTCCGCAACCCACAAGTGTGGGACCCAGGACAGCAAGTCCTCTACAGAAAGTTCTCCAGAAAAGGACATGCCCTAGCTGCAAAGTGGGAAGGACCAGTGCCCATAATTGCGAGAGTCAGCCCTGCAGTTTACAAAGTTGCCATTCCTCGCAAGAAAGGAGAAACGTGGCACAAATTCTTCCACTCCTCCCAGCTCAAGCTCTGGAAGGGAGATCCGGTCCCCACTCCACCCCCTAAGCCACCAGACCCAGAGAACGGGGCTACATCCTCACTTGAGCCTCCCGTTCCCCTCAGGCAGATTTCCCTCTGCGATCCATTAAAAATGCCTGCTCTCTACACCCTCGCAGAGACGTTCATGACCCTTTAAAATGTTTCTTTCAGACTGTACGGTCTAAAGAAACAAAGGGGGGGGTGAGAGAGAGACAGAAGCAAGGGTAGAGCAGAGAAGAGAATCCTGCACCTGCACCAATCAGTTAAAACCAATTGCAGAAGGTCATAAAAGTTAGGAAGCAATTAGAACGATTTAAGGGGTTGCACAGTCATTTCGGACCATTTTTGGGCATTTTTAGAATTTTTATAAATTTTAATAAATTTTAATAAATTTTAATAAATTTGCATATTTTTATAATTTTTCAGAATTTTTGTATAATTTTTGGAATATTTTTGGCAATTTTTCCTGAATTTTTCTGATTTTTAGGCATTATTTAAGTCTCCCTATGTTACTAGGCTAATCTGCCTAGCAACAAAAAGGTTGCCGGGCTCCCTAATCTGCCCAGCAACTAGCAGAGCACAAGGCATCCTCCTTGATTGACAAGGGATGCTAAAGAGACTATGGGCACCACTAATGGCCTAAGCCATCCATGGGACCTTGCCACTCAGGAAAGGCCAAAGCCTGCCCTAAAGTTTGAGGGGCAAGGAAAGTTTTTTTTTTTTTTTCCTCTATTTTTAACCAGACATAGTGGTTCCCCCCTAGGTGGGAACCTCCAAAAATTGGAAGTTGTGAATGACCAACCGACGATGTGGTGGTGACGTGTGGTCCTCGTAGTGCCTGAGTTATGAGACAAGAGGGGAGGGGAGAGAAAACCCTAACTTATTTTTTCCCAGCCAGGTCCAAGAGGGCCTAGGCGAACGAGTAGTATAACGGTCATGGTGACCAACTCAGTCTCCTCAGCCCCCAGGAGAGACAAGCCTCCTGGAAAGTTTCCCCGTGGTCCGAAATGAAAGTTCAGCCCCGATCAAAAGTTATTAGTAATTAAAAATTGCTCCAAACAACCCATAATCCCCCGAAGGTGGCTATTTGCATATGCAAACGACCACTTAAGTCCCCTCCTACGAGCCCCGGACCATGGATAAGTCTCGAAGGAAATTAGGGGTCAAGCCAACCTTGTTTAAACTAATAACCCTCATTAGAAAAGCTGGGAAGGAGAAACGGCAACAGCCGGGATATAAGCACCAGGAGCCCTGTTCCCTGCAAGGAACTGAATAGCTCAGAAGGCTGCGCACCAGCCTACCAAGCCAAAGCTCCCCTGGTTCGAAACCCAGGAAAAGAATTTTTTTTTTGAAAGCCTAATTTTAACGCTTCCCTCTGAAGCGTCCCCGAGCTTACCGCTGGCCGCAGTAACCCTCTAGTCAAACCCCTCCTATGTGCCCAAGGCTGGAATAGACCCTCCCAACCTTTTCCCGCCTCTAGAAAGCGTCCGCTGACCGCGAGGCGCTGCCTGCGATTCTAGGAAAGGGAAGTGAAAATGAAACAAATACGCCCGGAGCAATGCAAGGAGCCAAGGCAGAGCCGTGGCGCCAAAGCTTAAGCGCTTGGCCTGGCCATCCAAAGGGTGCCGGTTCGAGACCCCAGTGGGAACCTTGCCACTAAGGGCTGGAAAAATTGCCTGCTTTAGCTAACCAGTCCCGCTACAGGAAAATAGAAGCAGTTTGAATCTCCGTTTTGCCGCTTGTGCGCTCAAGCGGGAATTTTTAAAAGGGAAAAGAGCTAAGAGGGACGCTCCAGCCCATAGCTTAAAGGGAAAGCCTGCTGTGCCGTTTTTACACGCGAGTCGACCACAGCATGCATAATTAGGAACCCCCATACATATTATCCCCCCTGATCATTTTTGCAGGAAGTCATCAGAAGAACAAATCTGCAGCTGGGAGAAGTAAGTATGATTTTTCTTTTGAGTATAGTGCCATTCCTAATAGGGCAGACTGCTGCTTCTTTACCTCCTAGCCATAATGCCACATTGCACAGGTGGAGATGTGAAGGAGCCAGTATGCCTAAGAGGTACCTGACCTGCATCCTAACAGGGCAGGAAAAATCCCACCTACTCCCTCCAAGAACCTACAGATTCAAAACACACCTGGAAATTCGTAGGTGCTCTCCCTCACTATTAATCAACTGTGCCAGTGAGACTACAGGCCAGAAGGTATTGATCTGCCCCTCTGGACAAAATACCATAGATGAGATGGTGTATATGCTGTGCAGGGTTAAATATCCAAACCTGCCACCACCTGACCTAGAGGAGGACTCCACCTGTGAAGTGGCCCAAATTTCTGCAGCAGTCTGGAACATAGGGGACCCCTTAAAGGTTGTAGTGGCCATTGGATCTCATCTCTTTCTAGATGGAGACAGAGTGCTTCCAATCACTTTAACTGATCCCTCAGGACAGAACCAGAGTTTACCAGGCATCACCTGGAATCCTCTCAGCTGGGCTATTAATGCTACTCAACTAACCCAGCAAGGTCCCCCAGACTGGGCCCTAGGCCTAACAGGATCCCCCTGCCCTAACACCTCTAAGGAATTCCACTTTAACTCCCTTGGCCTTGTAACCTTCCAGGCCACCCATCAAGAAGGGAATTATACTCTTTCCATAGGAGAAGGCAACAGTACTGTATTGACCTTTGACCCCTTAATTCAAAATGTAGATCCCCTGTTAAAATTAAACTACCCAGTGATAGGCTCCCATACCCTTAAATTTAATCAGAGGGAGACTGTCCTAATTCAACCCCAAATGTCAGTAAAGAAGATAAAGATCAGCATGGCAGACCTAGGCACCTCTTTCCATCCAGCTTGTGCTCCCTTTTTACAGCCCACTCAGCAGGGCTGGGACAAATGGCTAGTGCTATGGAAAGGGGAAGACTACCCTAAACGTTCTAAGAGAGGTCTGACCGACTGGATCGCCCCAATAGGTGCTGGGGTAGCAGTTTTAGATGCAGCCAACATTGAGGTCATAGCCAATAAAGCTTCAAGGGTTTCCTCTGACATGTCAAAAATGAGCAAGCCCATCATACAGTCCTTTGACCTTCTCTCAGAAATGCAGCATTCCACCAATCCCTTGTTAGTGGCCTGGGAGCAAATAATGGAAAAGGATTTCAGTATCCTCTTAGGAGGCATTCAGTCTCTACAGAAAAACATTTCTTTGGCCCTTGCCTGTGCCCAAGCCCAGACCCTAAATATTGTCACTGCCATGAGCATGATTAAGCAAGCCATGACTGGTCACATTCCCCTGGAAGTCAGAGGCCTACTTAAAGAAAACCTCACCAGGAATGAAGTAGATTTGGAACAATGGTGGTCTTTAGCCAATGCCTCTTATGACTCCAAGGCCCAAACCCTGAATCTAGTGGTAGTCACAGTACTGGCGAAAGAGGCTTTCTCGGCCTACCCAGTAGTTCCCTTAGGCCTGCAAGCAAGCAACAATACCATTTTATATGCCAGAGACAGTAACCGGTGGGCCAGAGCTACTCCCACAGGATGGCAAACCATTAATGTCAAGGGCTGCACCCACAAGGAACCTTTAGGCTTCATCTGTGAAGACCAGGCCTTCGAGCCACACCATCCTTGCCTGGCCCCCAGAAAAGGCATGGAGGGCCAGTGCCAATTTGATGTGGTAGAAGAAGTCTCCTCCACTGTAGTCTATGTGGGGAGAGCTTGTGTCTGTGTTAGGACAGCCTGTGATTATGTGTACATCAACACCCAACGAATACAGCCTATGACCCCAAAAATCAACAGATGCTTCTGTAACATAACCACCATTCGTGGTTGTGATTTCCAGTTCTCCACTCCCTTGTGGACCCAACAAGAGATGTTCTTGTCCCCTAAACTCTATGACTCTCTCACTCCAGTCCCACTAGGAATAGGCCTGGAAGCACTGCGTAGTTTGCTCACACACCCTGACTTGCATAAGAAACTAATGCAAATCAAGGAGGCCGGAGACCAGGCCTCACTCAAGGTGTCCCACAATGGCGCCACCATAGCAGACCTCGCTGTGGACATTAAAAACGCAGGTGGTTATAGTTGGTGGGAGGTGTTTTTGGGATGGTCCCCGTCCGCGGATAACATATTAAATATGGCGCTACACCCCATTGTAGTGCTCTTTGGGGCCCAAATTTTCATGGCCCTCTCTTTGATCTGTATAAGTATATGGGTCAGAAAACAGGTCAAGAAGATAGAAAACATGGCCAGGGTGGCCCAGTACACTGCCCACGACCACTTCAGCTCTAGCCACCCCAGACCCTAAGACCCCAAACCTAGAAAACCTCATAAATTAAACAGAAGGCCTCATTTCATTTTTTTCCTAGGCCTCTGTGTCCCTCAGCTGTTTACTTGAATTTCTTTTTTGATTCTATTTTTGGAACTGAGGAAAGGGTGGGCCTTCTCAGGCCCTAGTCAAAAATTAAGGTGGTTACTCAAAGCCCGAGCTCAATGCCTCCCAGAGGGACAGGATGGAACACGACTAGCTAGCACGACCTTACGGAAGGGCGTCTTAAATCCTCTGCAAGTACAATGCCGAGGGCTAGCCACGGTACCTATTCTCCGTCCTGGGGCCACCAATGGGTCCACAGTCAGTGTGGGGTCGAGCGAGACCAGGCTTGCAAGACTCACTAACTCCTCCTGAGGAACCCATTGGTTTGCAAAGGCGTTGAGTTTAAGGCTATGAGACAGACAGAGCGAGAGTGTAAGCCTGGCTATAAGAGCCAGAATTCCCGCCTGCTCCACCCCAAGCACGAAAGCTCGGTAGGCCATGTCCTGCCTGGAGCAACCTCGGCCTACCCAACCTCAGTTCGCCCTCTTTCAAGTCATGCTGAGTGCCCAGCCTGGCGCAAACCCTCTTCTCCGAGCAAAAGGAGGACAGGCTTTGCTTACAAGCAATCAGCAGGACCCTTTTTAAAAGTTTGTTTTATGCATTTTTCCCACTTTTTGATGAAATTTAGTTCATAACCCAGCATGCGCAGGGCGAGCGTACATTTGCATGCACGCTTCCACCTGACCTAGGGTAAGGGCACGTCCCAGCCCTTACCACAAGTACCTCGCTAGGCATTCTGCGCATGCCCTTCCCTGCTCAAGGGGGAGGGGGCTTCAGAAGGCCTTCCGCCAACCTTTTATTGTTTTATGTTTCTCCTCTTCCTTCTCCTTTTTGCTTCTGGTTTCTATCTTTATAACTGTGAAAGGTAGGGACCCCACAAAGGGGGTCCCAGGTTAAAATGGGTGCTCCTATTTAGAGTCCCCACGGAGGCGTTAAAGCCCCCTGCTAAAAAGGGAAAATTCCCCTATCTCAGACCCTTAAACTCAGCGCCTGTGCAAGCCACCAGGAAACACATCCTGTGTGGGAGGTGCTGAGCTCGGAGGGTAATCTGAGACGAGTGTCAGCAATGGATGCTGGAATCTGGCTAGCAGCAGCCATGAGCTGACCCACAACCACTTTGCCAGTCATGGTGACACCTAGAAATTAGGCGATCCATGAATGGCACCACCACTGGGAAGGGTTGCCGCCCACAAACACAATAAAATCAGTTCCAAGACTCTTGGGACCGCCCGAGGCGTGCAGAACTTCCCCATTTCATGTATTACCCATAGACCCCTGCGGCAGACAAAAGACATCCACCCCGATATGTAAATCACCTTCCTTCCCCCTAAAAAGCTGCTTGCCAACTCCCGCCCGGGAGACAAACAGAAACTCCCGGAATCTCCCGCCCGGGAGACAATCTCTGACAACGAGTTTCTTGAGCTTTCCCCACTTTTCCAAGTTCTCTACCTCACTGGGTCCTCCCCAGCATAGTAGACACTTGCAAACAGAGGTGTATCTAATTCTATTCTTTAACCAAGAAAAGGGTGGGCTAAAGAGCCCGAGGTAGACCCTTGTATTCGAACCGAGGGTCAGTACAAAATGTTTCGATGCACTTGTTGGATGGGCCTCCCCGTGCGTCTGATCATGCTCGCTGCCACTGCAACACCTTGTGATGGCGCGAGTAGGCACAGGGCTCGAAGAACAGCCCTGGGGCCACTGAGCGTGTTAGTCCTCCCTCTGCTACGAGAGCAGCGGAGAATGCTCAGGGCGCCCGGCAGACGCCCGGCGGCGTTGCTTGTCCGACAATCGCTCCAACTTCGGCATGCCTTGTTCCCCCTCCGCCCTTACGGTTGCAGGGAGAAAGGTAGCCTTCCAGCAATCGGTGCCCATGCCTTGCTTACACTACCTAGCCTCACCCTGCTCTTGTTCGCCTCTGAAAAAGTGTCTCTAAATATTTTTAATAAATTTTTCTTCTTGGAAAAGATCGGGTTACCCAGCATGCTTTTTGGGAAAGGAGTTTTGCATATGTAGGAGCCTCCGACCGTAAATGACTTGAACCCCAGGGATGAGCCATTCCATAAAAGGAGAGCCCTTGGAGCAGCCTATGTTTATGGCACAGGGGAGCCCCTGTTTTTCATGTGTATTGTGTTCTATTCTTTTACTGCAATGATCGGGGAACCCCCGTAAGGGTCCCCCTGGGTTAAAAGAGGTACGACCTGACATCGTTCCCTCCGGAGCACCATGGCTCCCGTTTAAAAAGCCAATGGCTGCAGGCTGTTCCTCGAGCCCTGAGCTTACTGGCGCCAACCTCGTACTGACGCCTGGGTTCGAGGGACAGCCCAAGCCAGCACAAGGCTTTCCTCCCCCCCGAGGGAGGGAGAATTATCAAGTCAGCCACGGGAACAGTAGAGCCCCAAATTGCAATCTCTTTCAGGTCTATGGTGATCCACTAACCAACCCTCTTCCAGGTGCCCCATGTGAGCATCGGTGACCTCCGTGCAGGCTTGCTGTGTTCTTTCAAGGCACGCATGCTTGGAGGCTCCGGTAGCCGCCGCTTCAGGTGCAAACCGCACACCCAAGGTGCTGTAGGAAGCTAGGGGGGGACTTCCCGCCTCATTATGCAGATTACCCTCCTCCCCCTCGACCAGACTGACTCGTGTCCGAGCCGAGGGAGGACGAGAGCCGCCAGAGCCGAACGGCCGAAGAAAATCGGGATCTTTCGCGGTCCCCGAAGGAAGCCCGATGGAAAATAATAGCTACAATGTATAGAGAGCCTTCCTCTCGTGTTACGAACGGGGCGCTCATGCGCATAAGAGACTTTTGCTACACTAAACAGCCTGAGAGGAAGGACGAAGATTTTGTACCTATATAAACTGTATGTGTCTGTATAAATTTATGCTTGCATTTAACGTCATGAAATCAACTCTCTTAAAGAGACAATACATGTTTTTGGCGAAACTTCAGTTCTAATGATTTTAACTTGCTTTAGATTGCACTTTAACTTTTATGCATTTAAATGTATTTCTTTAATCAATGACTAGATTTTAATGATTTATTCTAGTAGCGCCCAAAATTTTAAGACTTCTTTTTAGTTTTATTAGTTTTTAAGGATTTTTAGCATGTTTTTAAGCCTGTTTTAACTTTATATAATGAATGTATTGTTAATCCTTTAAATACATAAGCTAGCTCCCGGCTCATGCTTGTCAGCCCGGGTTGTGTGGAGTGTTCCAAAGGCAATTTGGCATTTTGATAGGGTAGTTTTTTTTAAGTCCGTCCCATTGATAGAGTAGTCAGTGGCACCCAGGTGACAGCACTCTCCAGTGGACGATGACATCGCTGCCTCCGACGACATCCGTTCCTGATTGTGTGACCCTTTCGCCTGACGTCTCCAGGGTCCCAAGGGGGGGAAATGTTGCCCTGCAAGGCTTTTTAGCCTCTTTTTGGACTGCAATAAAATAATAAACTGTGCCAGTGCGTGTGTAAGGAACTGAACCACATGGTAACCTTCCCAGATGCCAGCAGAGACTGCACCCAGGCAAGAGACGTTTCTCCTGACCAGCCCAGCAGCTCCAGTGCCCAGCAGAGGTTACCAGCCTGTTTCTCATGAAGGAAATATGAAATAAAACCAGTTCACACAAAAAGCACAGTAAAATACCAGAAATAGGAACTCCAAAAACGCCATTGAGAGTTCCTTCTACAGCAGGCAGCCTCTTTCCCTCCCCCCACCTTCACATGCAAGACCTCACGTAGCCCTGGCAGAATCTATTCATCGTTGCCTAGTTACTGATTGAGAGCCATCAACAGCCGGGCTAATGCCATCAACAACACAATAGAAGTGGCTGAATGACTCATCCTAGCTATCACCTGGTGTCAGACATGAGTAAGTTTCTAGCTCTCAGTATTGACCATCCCTCAGGCACACCTCCACACACCTCCCCTACATCTTCCAACCAATAGGGTGATTCCAGGGACGGACTACCAGGAGGCGGGAATCAGGGAGGTAACCAGCCCCCACCCTCCTGCTTATAAGGGGATGCCAGACCACAGGCCTCTCTCTCTACTACGACCCCTATCGAACCTTTGACCCTCTTATGTCCAGCTTGCTATCCCCCAACCCTTACCTCCATCTTTAAACTCTGGTCTGCAGGCCGAGTTTCCACGTGACAATCTGCTGGTCAGACCACGTGGCCCCATTTTTCTTAGTTTCTTTCCCTCCATTTTTCCTGAGGAACGCTCTACAGGACTCGACTGGTAAATATGACCCACCAACGACTTACCTGCTAATGCAAATGTGCTTACCTCTCTCTGTATTTCTTAGGACTTGAATAATTGTGTGTGAGCTTGTGTAATTGTTTGTGTGTGGCAAACCTCAGTAAAAGACTTTATTTTCAATCATAAAAGTCTCCTGGTCTGTTACCAACTCCTCCCGGCGGGGCTGACCTCTGTATACATTGGTGTTCGCTCTCGCAGCTGATTGCTTATTAATAATCAATATAATTCCCCTCGTTATTATTCATAATAACGCGCAATCAGGCTAACATTATTTCCCTCTCCCCTTTATTTTACTAGATTACAAGTGGGGTTTTAGAGTTATTACTTTGCACAGTGCCTAATCTTAGCGGTACTTGTGGCAGAAATACTATGAATAATTCATATATGCCCCTGGGCCAATACAATTCTAGTTCCATGGAAGACTGTGACATTTGGGAAATGGTAGCTGAGCTAAGAAGAGAGTGAGGACAGAGCAGTTAGCTGGATCAGATGATAGATTTTTAAATACATATTACTAGCCTGACAGGAAAAAGGTTTTAGCAGTGGAGTAAGGTGATATTGTACAGTCAGCTCTGGGCTAGCTCATGACTTCATTGCATTGTTTCTGTTCAGCAGTTGATCTGTTGGGCCTGCCTGGATTCAAACTATGTTAAAACAGATTCCTGCTTTCCATTTTCTTAGGGTTTGAATGCTTATTACATGACTTCTGTGTTTCTAAATAAATATTTTAATTTGTGACTATATTGATGAAGAAAACACACTCCAGACATGAATTAGATATTAGTTACCTATAATTTCAGCTCAGTATTCTTAGTATGAAGAGTTCAATAGAAAATAATTTGCTCATTTGGCAAGTTAGATTCTTTAAGATTTTTTTTAAAGTATCATTGACTATGGGGTCCATAATGAATAGAAACAAGCTAGTTCTGCTTAAAAACAGCACTTGATTGACATGCAAAACCAATCTGTACTTCAGAAGAACCACAGACCTGTTGAGACTGTATTTACAGACTGCAGGTGAGGAACTGCATGTTCAAATGTTCTATCTTATTTAAAACAAAAACTTGCTGCCCACAATCCTGCTCAGGTCTGTTCAGTGCATTTGCTTTGCATTTGTTTTCTAAGTGAACAGTGTTTCAGCAAAACATGGGATTGTGCTGGCCTCCACACCTTCAGTAACTACAGCTGTATGGTACCATGTGTTAAGTATGGAACTCAACAATGAAATGATTTCAGCAAGTGATTTCAGTTTATTTGTAACAGCAACTCTAACTCAGAACACCACAACAACACACCACAAAACAGTGGAGCACAGTTCCTTCTTTTAAACTCTCCCGGGCTGTCAAAGCCACTCTCAAAATAAGTTAAGGACCAATAGAAATACAGAGATAAGGTCCAATCACAATTGTTCCCACTTTGGTACATATTTACAATCTGATTGGTTCTGTACACAGGTTTCTCAGAAACCAGCCAATAGTAATGCGACAGCTGAAGAGCCACATTCAGAATCAAGCTTAACATGTGAAAGTATAGCACTGATTCACATTTCAATACAAAACAATTCTTCCCCCCTAAGATGGCGCATTACTCTGCCAAAGATAGTCATTTAGATAGGAGGGGGCACAACGATTACAGTTTGACTGGCGCAGCGGTCTCTGCTCTGTTGTCGGTGGAGCGGCACACACTTTGGGAACCTCTCTTGCAGGAGAGACTAGAGGAACAATTACAGGGGACTCAGGTCTTGGAGTTGGGGTCTGCCCAGACTCCTGTTTGTCATTGGGAGCACTCACCTCCTCTGGGAGGCCCCTCCTGCCCAATGGGAACCAGCTCAGGGTCGGGCTGAGACTCAGCTCCTGAGTCAGCCCACCGCTCCCTGAGCTGATCTATGTGGCGGCAAATTTCCCGACCATTGGGTAGCCGGACCACATACGACCTGGACCCCGCAACCTTGGTGACTACAGCCGGTAGCCACCGATGACCCTCCGCTTAGTTGCGGGCAAAAACCTTGTCCCCCACAACAAAGACTCTCCCCGGTGCTGGTTCCTCAGACTGCTGCTTCAACTGGTCCAAGTCGGGGTGCAGGCGGTTGAGAAGTGAGGCCAGCTTATGTCCCATAAGCAACTCTGCAGGGCTCCTCCCTGTCGCAGAGCAGGGCGTGATGTGTTGGTGCAGAAAAAAGAAGACGATCTTCTGGCCCCAGTCCCCGCACTTCAGGCGCCCAAGTGACTCCTTTGCCGTTCGAACCATCCGTTTGGCCTGTCCGTTGGTGGCCGGATGGAACGGCGCAGAAGTCACATGGCGGATGAGGTTGTCCTGCAAGAACCCCTCAAATTCGGCCGACACGAACTGTGGCCCATTGTCGGAGACCAAACAGTCCGGCAGCCCATGCGTTGAAAAGAGTTTGCGTAGGGCATTGATCACTGCCCCAGAACCAGTTGAACATAAATAAATTACCTCCAACCATTTGGAGTACGAGTCAACACAAATAAGGAACATTTGCCCCTGATAGGGACCAGCTAGATCGATGTGGAGGCGGGACCATGGCCTCCGTGCCTTCTCCCACAGTTGAACGGGAGCCTGAGGTGGCTCTGGGCATGACTGTTGGCACTGCATACAATTCCAAACCCATACCTGTATGTCTGCATCAAGGTTAGGCCACCACACATACCCACAGGAGAGGGCCTTCATGTGCACCATTCCTGGGTGCCCGGCATGCAAAGCCTCTAACACTCTCTCCCTTAGCCTGGAGGGAATCACAACCCGACTCCCCCAGAGCAGATATCCCTTGGTTACAGACAGTTCATTTTGGCGGGAATGGAACGGTTTAAACTCTGGTGCGAGCTTTCCCGCCGGCCCAACTGAGCACACGGGTGAGTACAGAGTCCCATGCCGTCGCAGCGACAACGTCCTTTGAGGTGACTGGTGCCTCAGGTAGCTCGTCAAGAGCCAAAATGTCCGAGTCCCCCAAAAGGTCCGAGTCCCTGAGCGGTGCAGGGCAGCGGCTGAGGGTGTCCGCGTGCCCAATGGCCTTTCCCAGCCAATGTTCAAGTTCGTAGTCATAAGCCGACAGAAACACCACCCACCGTAACATCCTGGGCGAAAGGATGTTTGGTGTTTGCCTGTCGGGGGAGAAAATGCCCAAGAGAGGTTTGTGGTCTGTGACAAGGAGGAACTGTCACCCGTAAACAAAGTCGTGAAACTTTTTGACGCCCGCGATCAGGGCAAGGCCCTCCTTGTCAATTTGGGCGTAATTTCTCTCGGCACTGGTGAGAGACCTAGAATAAAACACTATGGGTACTTCAGTGCCGTCTGGCATCAGATGGCTGAGCACCGCGCCAACCCCGTAAGGGGACGCGTCGGCAGCCAAGATTAACAGTTTGTCCTCATCGAAGTGAATTAGTATACTGTTCGATGATAAAAGGTCTTTTACCACCTCAAAAGCCCACTGCTGGCACTCCCCCCATGTCCATTTGGCATCTATGCTCCCTCTAAGCTGTGGAGTCTCGTGAGCAGAAATTCTGCTTTGTGAGCCACTGACATTAAAGTTGTGAGTGACCGGTTTGGCTACTGCATAAATTGGTTTGCTCTGGAGCCCTCCTTCCCGAGCTGAGACAAAAGTGTGTGAGCCAGAGGCTAAAAAAGTGCGAGCTAGCTCACACTAACTCAGCTTAGAGGGAACACTGTTTGGCATCCTTGTGCAGCAAGGCGTGCAATGGTTCCGCAATGGATGCCTTGTGTGGAAAAAAAGCATGATAAAAGTTCAGGATACAAAGGAATGATTGGAGGTCCTTTTTTTATGTTGGTGGGGAAGCGTCCTTTATGGCAGCGACCTTATCTGGAGTGGGGTGGACTCCCTTGGCATCAATAAGGAACCCAAGAAATTCAACTTGTGGTACACCCACAACACACTTTGATCGCTTCACGCGTAACCCAGCTTCCTTGAAGCGATTTAACACTGCCCGTAACCGAGCCATTAGTTCTGACTCATCAGTACCCGCTATAAGAACATCGTCAAAATAGGGTACAACCCCAGGCAGCCCATGCAGGAGCCCCTTCATCAAGCCCTGAAAGATACCCGGGTCAACATTCACCCCAAACTGAAGGTGTTTTACTCGAAATGCCCCCTTGTGGGTCACAATAGTCTGCGCGTCTGCAGTAGCGTCATCCACAGGTAACTGTTGGTAGGCCTGTGCCAGGTCCAATGTAGCAAAAATCTTTCCTCCCCTCAGTGAAGCCAAAATGTGGCTAATGACCAGCACCGGTTACAAATGCTGTTGCAGCGTGCGGTTCACTGTGCATTTGTAATCGGCACATATGCGTACCAATCTGTCTGCCTTGACAGGTGTCACTATTGAGGTTTCCCATTTCCCATAAGGAACAGGCTCTAAGATACTTTGCTGGACCAGCTTACCCAGCTCCGCCTCTATTTTTGCTTTCAGAGCGAGCGGTACCTTATGATACTTCAGCCGGATCGGCTGGACTGAAGGATCTAGTTCGAAGGACACTGGAGGACCAGTGTATTTACTGAGCCCTTCCCCAAACACCTCAGGAATCTCATCGTACAGTGAGTCCCTTTTATTAGAACACACATGGTTAACGCCAGTGATAGCAATGCCCAGAGCCTTGAACCAATGGAGGCCCAGCAGGCTGACTCGCTCACCCTCTGCAACTAGGAGAGACAGCTTGGCCTTCCGATCCTTGAACTCGACTTGGAAGGTCGCCTTTCCCGCCAATGGAATGCATCATCCTTGAAAGTCGGTCAGGCGAGTCGACACTGGTGACAGGCGGCGGCTGCGACTTGGGATTGTGGAGATGACGGTGACGGACAAACCGGAGTCCACCTCCATCGTGCAGGGCATGCTGTCTAGCCAAAGCGTGACGTGGATCTTATGGCTGGGCTTGTTCCCGGTAGTCAGGACCGTCGATGGGCAGCAGGTGGTGTCGGTCTGATGACAGTCGGTCGTCTTGTCGTTGCCTCGGGGCTGAACCCTGGGGTCTGGATGCTGCGAGGATGGTGTAGATTTCTTTGTTGCTCGACAAACTCGGGCCAGGTGACCTCACTTTCTGCAGGAGCGGTAGATCAGCTCCTTCGCCCAACAGAGGTCTCGTTCATGCTTACCACCGCAACCGGCACAGGAGCGCGTTGCTGTAGTCTTCAGTCTGGTCCGCTGTGGGCGTGTCTCTTGAGTCCTGCACACGCCGTCGGCGTCGCTGTCAGAGTCACTGGCGGACTGTTGGTGAACTGCAGGCTCCTTGCTGGTCTGGGTCTGCTGCTGTCGAACCTCTCGAGTCGACCTATCAGCTGCTTCCGCGGCCTCGGCATAGGCCACTGCATAGGTGAGGTCGGTGCGGGTGAAGAGACACTACTGAAGACGTTCGTCCCGAAAGCCACACACCAGGCGGTCAAGAAGGGCCTCTTTGAGGTCTGTGAACCCGCAAGGCCGGGCCGCCTTCCGCAAGGCGGTGACGAATTTGGCTATCGACTCCAGTGGCCCCTGGCACCGCTTGTAAAAAGCGTGCCTGCATGCGATCTTTGACAGCTGCAGCGAGAAATGGCCCTTGAGCTCTGCCGTAATATCAGCCCATGTAGCTGCACTGAGCTCAATGGTCGCGACCAAAGATCGAACGACGTCGAAGACGGCCTTGCTGCAGGAGCTCAGGAGCATTGCCTTCTTCCTCGCCTCGTCGGTGATCTGGTTTGCCTGGAGGTGAAACTCATTAAACAAAGGCTTTCTCCATCAGAAAAACAAAGTGCAAACTGCCAGTCTGACCTCAGCCTTTGTTTTTAAGACCAACAAAGTTTTATTCAAGGCATAAGCTTTCATGCACATGAAAGCTCATACCTTGAATACAACTTTGATGGTCTTAAAGGTACCAGTGGACTCAAACTTTGTTCAAGTGCTTCATACCAACATGGTTACCCACCTGGATCTATCCATCAGAAGTTATTCTCCATTGCAGAAAGACTTTCTCTGTTCAAGGAGACATCATGTCAAAAATGTTATTTTCTTAAGGGTGACTGGTTAGTTAAAGACAAACCACAAAATGCTGGAGTGTGACTCCTCACAACCCCAAGGTAATGTGCTATCACCAGTCCCCTTAACTAACTTGCCAGCCAGAGACCAAGGGACTGAGTCTCCAGCCCTCTGGGTCTAGATCAAGAAGCCAACCCTGCAAGGTGGGATGCTTGCAAGCTGAGTTCTAAAAACAATTACTATGGTAGTTGTAGCCAAGAGGGATAAAATACTGGATTTAGATTGAAGCCCCTAAACACAAGACTGCAAAATATAATTATTAAGGTTTATTAAAGGAATGTGCAGATATATAAGAGTAGTGTACAGCAAGGCTAAAATAATAAAAACTAAATATCTAACCTAGGGCACTTTACAAGCATTGGTTCTCTAAATTAGGGTTGACAATCTCCAGGTGGCACCTGGAGATCTCTGCTATTACATTTGATCTCCAGATGACCAAGATCCATGGAGAAAATGGCTGCTTTGGAGGGTGGTCTCTATGGCATTATACCCTGCTGAATTCCCTCCCCTCCTCAGGCTCCACCTCCAAAATCTCCAGGTATTTCCCAACCCAGAGCTGGCAACCCTATCTCTAATTCAGATGTTACTTGACTAGACTGCATCCCAACAGAGTTTCAAAGTCCAAAATCATGTGTTGTGGCCAGCAAGGCCCTCCTGGTGTAGAATCAAGAGGTTACCCAAAGGCAGATGTAATCCAGAGAAAGGGCACAAACCAGAAAGAAAGATCTTTTATGCCAAACAACCTGTGTTGGCATGATTCTCTTTGACCCATCAAATGTGCTGCTGAGTGGGCGACCAATCAAGTGTGTTGCTAACAGGGGTCCTAACCAGTCAGGTGTGTTGCCAGCATGAGACCATGTACTCTGCAGGATTAAGGGCCTAAGTAAGCAAGGCACCTTCTCCCACCCAGGAGTCCTTGCACTGAGATAAAATATACAGGCAAAACCCCTCTCTGGATTCTTGGCTTTGAAATAGGGTTGCCGGGTCCTTTTTGCTTGCTAGGGAAGTTGTGCCGGGTGGTGCCTGTTGGGGACGGCGCTGGCCAGTAGCAGGCACTGTTAAGTATGAGACTCAACAACAGGATTCAGCAAAAAGTGATTTCAGCTTTATTTTACAGCAAGATTTCAACTCAGGAACACACAACAAACAAGTGGAGCACAGCTCCCTTTTTAAACTCTCCCGGGCTGTCAAAGCCACACCCACAGTTAGCTAAAGGCCAATCACAACACAGAGATAAAGGCCAATCATAACACAGGGATAAAGGCCAATCATAACACAGGGATAAAGGCCAATCATAACACAGGGATAAAGGCCAATCAGGACTGTTCCCTCTTTGCAACATATTTACAAGATGATTGGTTCTGTACAGAGGTTTCTTAGAAACCAGCCAATAGTAATGCCACAGCTGAAGAGCCACATTTGAAATCAAGCTTAACATAGGAATGTATAGCCCAGATTCACATTCCAATACGTAACAGGCACCAAGTCAGAGGATCCCCCGATCCCACCTGGGGGCTGGCAACCCTACTTTGAAAACTCTGGGCCTAGTGATTTTACCAGAACAAAGGCTATTCAGAAGAAGACGATAGCAAACCATCTCTGCTTCTCCCTTGCCTCAAAAGCCCCTTGCCAGGGTCATCATAAGTCAGCTGCAACTTGACAGCACATAAATATATATTGGTTGCCTGACATTATCCTGTGGCCTCGTTCTGTTGCAGTATTGGTGAGATGGCAGCCAGTTCAGACAGCTTGTGATAAATGCATTTCCTCCCCTCAATTTAAAGAAAGCGAGCATATACATAATCAGTACATACCATATCCTTCTCTACATCCTGCACGTCTCTGTTCTTCCAGTTTGTTGCAAAACTGAAGTTAGTAAGCTCTCTAAAACTTCTCTAATCTTTCTTGATAATCTTCTTGACATATCTTAACTTGTGGTTTTATTTCAGTTTCATAGCCTCTGGTTTCTCTAGTGATTTTTTGTTATCCTGATGATTTCTTTTTATACATCTGCAGGATCGCCAAATATTAGGGAAGAATCTACACAGTCCCTATGACTTCTCCAGCATTTTCCAGATGTGAATAAATACAACTTATTTATTTTTGCTGTTCATCCTCACGGCTTTTCACTTTTGGATGGCATGGATGTGCACAATAAAACCATTCTTGAAACAATTCCAGGCTCTCGTTTCTGAACAGTTTACTTGGCACCGTTCCATTGCTTAAGAACTTGGGATTATTTTTGCTCTAAAGGACAGAGTAAAAGGTCAGCCATGTGTGACAAGAATGGCCCAAACACAGACACCCCCTGTCTAGTTTAATGCTCACATTTTCCCTCTTCCTCGTCTACTTCCTCCAATTAGGTTACATTACACTTGGACATGAGGATGAGGTTGGAGTCTGAGCTGGAAACTGTAGGGAACAGCCACTGGGCAGGGAAGGCAGAATCTTTATGGCATTCCTTCCAGTTAAAGTAAGCAGCAATTGACTAGACATGCTGAATATCTAGCATCAGCTGTTACATGAGGAGTGAAAGACCAAGCCCTCGGTTCTCTCTTTTCTCTCCCTCCTTCCCGTGTTCAACACTCTAGCTTTATTACATTTCCCTAACAGACTACAACCCTTGCATCAATTAGGACTGGTCCCTAAGGTTGCTGCCCAGTTTCATCCCATCTTGATCATCCCTATTTGGTTTGCTTGTTGTTGTTTGTTTATCCTATTCTTTGTCTTTGTTTCTGGCCTTACTTCAATCATTTGGAGAGGAGAAACAGAAATTAAACATTACATAGGGGTCTGTGCGGAAAAACTGCAAATATTTAATAAAGCAGCCATTTTCATGCATCGTACTTTTAAGTGTTTTTTTTTAAGTGATCCCCACTGATGGGGATTTAAAAATAGCTCTCTACTGCTTTGTCTTGTTGGAATTTTATAGAGTGATGCATACATGAGAATAACAATACAGTAAGAAGGCAATACAATAAGAAGGCAAATTAAGAAGACCACAAGTAGAATCAACATAATTTAGATGAAGTAGGAAGGAGCTGACAGGAAGTAGAGAAAGGGGGAAAAGATTGTTATATAGATAGGGGTCTGACAGTACAGTCCTATGCACAGTTAAGTTTAGAGTGGATTAATGTTGCATAAGATTGCACCACACAATTTAAGCTAACTAACATTCTAAAAGAGAAGAAAAATCAAGGAGAACAGTTACAAGGCAACTGCATTTCTACATTTTGATGCAGATTAGTGGTCGACATATTGGTTTAAGACTGGGAGACCCAGATCCAAATCAGCCATGAAGTTCTGTGGGTGACTTTGGGCAGTTCATTCTCTTTCAGCTTACCTTGTCTCACAAGGCTGTTATGAAATAAAACAATATTTCTCTGAACAGCATCATGGAGGTATCCCATAGATACCCTTTTCTGTACCACATAAATTGGATTGTCAGTTGAAGAGCTCCAAAATAAAGGGTTGGATCCAGTTGAAGACTTCCATGAATAAAATGGGGAGCAATTTTCACTGACTTGGTAACTGGTGGCTTTCGGATTTTCAACAGGCAAAATAGGCTTAGGTGTGTGGGCATCTGGCCTAAGGTCATCAACTGACCAGAAAAAGAAGTTTGAAATCCTATTTTCTTTCCCAGCGGGGACACAAAGTGGCTTATAACATGGTTGTCCCTTTTCCATTTTATTTATTTATTTATTTCCATTTTAACTTCACAACCACCACCCGATGAGGCAGATTAGGCTGAGAGAGTGACTGGCCCAAGTGAGCTTCCATTTCAGAATGGGATTTGAGAGTGGGCCTTCCAGATCCAGGTCTAAGATTCTAACCACAACACTATGCTGGCTGTCAGCCAATGAATCTTTCCGCAGCATGAAACTAAGCATGAACACTGATAAGTATTGCAGCTCCAACTGCTGTTAAAGGAATAGCTAGCGAAGACAGTTCAAAAACTGGCAATCCTTGTGCAATTGGAGGGGTTTTTTTTAACCTGATTAAACTGCAAATAGTTTCTCTGTTAATATCTTTACGTTGTAATGAACTGCAGACTTGGCTTTCTGCCAGAAGCATTTTTTCTTCCTGTTTTGTTTAACCTGGAGAAGAATTCAGTGGACCCTGAAATCTCATTCTCAGCTCTGTAAGCCGAGATATTAGTCTCAAAAAAGTATGTTTTTACTATCTGTCTTTGGATGCCTTCAAAAGTGACACATTGCAAGCTCAAAGGAATTCTTAGTGGATCTGATTGGATAATAGGAAGTCTTATGCATGCTGTGTCTGTCCAAAACATGACCATCCACACAGTGGCATAAGTACCTTGAGCAGGTTCTCTGGAGAACAAACACAGTTTCTGAATAAAAAGCCATATAAACAGAACTTAATCTAGTGTGCATAGACTAGTTTGCATGCTTGATTTCCCAGATAAAATCCAGCAATCGACCACATGATACAAATTTGTAAGCACTAGGCTTGAGCCTACATGATATTGGAAGGGGAACAAGTATTGCTTGTGGATGGAGAGGCAAAATGTGCTGTTGCCACCCAGTCTAGGGACTGACATAATCTATTCTGTTGCAAAAACATGCTGACCCAACATATGGCTGGCTACCCTGGCTGCAGATTCATCCACATCCTTTCATTTTGATCTCATAAAGTAAGATAATTATTCATTATTAAACATTATACCTCCCCCCCCCCCCAATTTCTCCTCTAAATCTGAATACCAATGTTTTTCATCCTTTGGGGCCAACCATTGCAAAGAATAAACCAGATAGCAACTGGTCCAAGCTGAAGACTACCATGATTCCTGCTGGCATGGCAAAGCTTTTTTTAATTCACAAGGGGCTTGAGAAGCACTGAAATGGCAGAGATTGTTGTGGCAGAAGCAACTGAAAAATGTCCTGAGACTGAAACAGACATATTAACATCACCCTGGTGGACGCTAATGACTTGCACTTTAAAATGCCAGCGGCTCACCCTGCCAGCTAAAACAAAGAAAAAACACATTTTCAATCTCCAAAGACCTTAGATCTTTCCAAACTCTCAGGGCAAATTTAGCCAGAATGTATTTTTGCAGTGGAACAGGGCAGCTCATGCATGCCACTGGGGGAATCATTGCCCAGAGTTGCTGTAGGCGGTGTAGTTGGTATAGCTAAATAAAACAGCAGCTGAAAACCTTGGAGAGCTAGAGCTAGCAACTGTGCATTATATAATGCAACACAATCAGATCTAAACAATGTCTGAGCAAGAGGGCATAACTTACAGATAAATACAAGAAAATCCTCTCTCCCTGTTGTTGTTTTTTTGAAAGGCTGCTAATTAAGTAAAATACTTTAACTAGTTAAACCTTTTGCTTTGATCCTGATAGGGCAATGCATATCCAGAACCTTGCTTTTGTATGTGTATCTCAGTTGCAAACTGCCTGAGAAAAAAGTAGATCCTTTTGGCCTTGGCAAGGTAACCTTGACTAGGGCATTCCAAGTAGTATGAGCCGCCCTTAACTATAACTATGGTAGGAAAAGAATAGAACTTGAGGTCTTAATTCTTCAGATCCGTGTGTGGTGGCTCTTTATGTGTTGATGGCTTTATCATGATGTGTCTTTATTTTTATATATTATACTAGGAGTAAGGCCCATTGTGGGAAGAAATACAATGAGCTCTAGAAGGAAGCTCCAAGTGAGTGTTCCAACTGTGGCTGGTGGCAGAGGGAAAGGGAAAATAGAGGGAGGCAAGCCATGTTTATTTCCTTCTGCTGTCTCAAGTCTTAAGTCATTTTGCTGCCCCAAGTGGGTAGTATGGGAGGACAGCCTCATGGTAACAGGTATGGTTCCCTCCACCCCTGACTTACATTGATTTGGGGTTATGCAGTGGCAACTAAGGCAGAAAAGCACCTCCTCCTATGCCATCTCTTCTGGGTTCCAAGGGTCTGGAAAGCGGTTCCATAGCCAGTTACAGGGTTGCCAACTCTGGGTTGGGAAATACCTGTAGATGAGGGGTAGAGCTTGGGGAGGCCAGGGTTCAGGGTGTGGAGGGACCTTAGCAGGGTATAATTCCATAGAGTCCATTGCCCCAAACAGCCATTTTCTCCAGGAGAACTGATCTTAGAGATCTCCAGGTGCTGCCTGGAGGCTGGCAATACTAAGGGGAGGGCCAGACCTATAGATTTGAGGGGTAGAGCCTGGGGAGAGCAGGGTTTGGGGTGCGGAGGGACCTCAGCAGAGTATAATGCCATAGAGTCCACCTGCTCAAAGCAGCCATTGTAATAGCTGGGAAATTTTCTGTAGGGGAAATGATGTGCTGTGGCTGGGGAACATGGTGATTTCTGGGAGATCTCCAGGCCCCACAGGGAGATTGGCAACTCCAATGACTGTTTAAGGGAAGACTGGGATATGTATTTTGGCAACTCCAGTGACTGTTTAAGAGGAAATTGGGATATGTATTTTACCACAGGACACATTCTGTTAGCTGGACTGCTTATCTACGCAGTGGCTGACTAACTTATTGAGGACTTTTTGCCAGTGTATACAGAGAAAGCAAGTTTCGTGCTAGAGAGCCCTATTTCTTCAAAAGGAAAATGCTTGACAAGGTTTCTTAATTTGAATCAAGATTCTCTTTACTAAATGTTCTTATTATTTACAGGCATACAAAAACAGGTTCACACACACATACATTCAAGTTCCTTTAGTTACAGTAGAAATGGAAAGCAATATTTGGGGTTTAAACTAAAGGTATGCTTAGGAGGGGGGAAAGCATATACTTATCTGTTCCAGTAGTCTCAACCTTCCACAGTTCAGGAACAAGGATTGTTTCTAACTAAGGATATTCTTACTTTTGCTGCACACAGTTAGAGCCAGCTAACAAATGTGAGGGCTACTTGGTCGCGACTCCAAGTAAGCACAGCAAGTTACCTTAAGTTATCTTGTTGGTAAGGGGGAGCAAGCTTGTCCTGTTCTGATCTGCTAAACAAAGGCTGCACCTCGTTTTATCAGCTAGTCTGGGGGCTGGCTTGGGTTGTTTCTGGTCCATCCCATCCCTATATCATTGGCTAAAGGATGTGGGGGTTCCCTCCTACTAAGGTGGGGCAATACTGAAAGTCTACACCATTCTACAAGGGAGGTTTTTAGTCAAAGTGTCAAGATGGGTTGGCATGGAAACCTTTAGTTATGTAGATGGATCTGGCCATTCTCAGGTGACAAACTTCACACGTGTGGATTAAACATCCTGTGGGTTACATGAGGTAGAGATTCTCCCAATGGTGGAAAGGCTGTTGTTTCTACATTCTGTTGAAGGGACTGTAATGGAGATGCTAATATAGAGGCTTCTTGTTCCCAAGGCCTCATGGGTAAGTATGTGCAAGGCAAGTCTGTGACCTCATTTGCATGGAAGTACAGGCTGTGTGGTACCTTCTCTTACACAGAGAGTCACATTAACTCAAGCACACATTCTCCCAAAGCAAAGACACTTGCTGTCACCATTCCTGGTGTGCATGCAGGTCAGAAAATAACAAATAAAAGCATTTTCAAAGTTCATCTCCTAACACATTCAATGACTACAACAGCAACAACAAACTGTTTAGAATGTTAGAGGCAAAGGCCAATCAGGCAACATATGCAAATGACCTCTGTGTTCCAACTGGCTATTTGGAGGAGAGGAATAGCAAACTGTTTAGAATACTGGAGGCGAAACTCAAGCAACGCAGCCAGTGGATAGGGACAGTTTCTGAGTGACAGATCAGGGAGCCAACAGATTTGGGAGTGTGTGGAATGTTCAGGAGAGTCCATGACCAAAACAGAATTATTATATAGAGAGATTCTATAAGGCTTTCAAGGTAGAGATGCCAGGCCACTGCCAGGCATGCTCAGGAACATTGAGGACAACTAGGCAAGGGGCAGACATGTTGGGATGTTAGCTGACACTCTGGAAATTCTGTGGCAACACTGTAGAGTTTCCAGAGCATTGGCTGATGTCACATAATGTCATTCACACACACACACACACACACACACACACACACACACACTGTTTCTCCCATCTGTCTGAAGACAAGGGCAGGAGGGTTCCTGTTCCAGTACGGCGCTGCAAGCAGGTGCTTCTAGGAATGCTCCCGAGGCGCCTGGTCCTCTTTCACCCCTTTGGGGCCCCCCAGACACATGGGTGGGCTCTGCCTGACTTCCTGGAGGGAGGTCAGGTTGCAGGGAGCTTTTTTTGGCCACTACCATACTTGGCAAATGCGGGGATGCTCCTGTTTTTGCTCTGAAGCAGGAGTGATCGATGGAAAAAAACATGGCTCCTTTGTTTTTTCTAGCTGCGACCAGCCATTTTAAAGATCCAATTACTACAACACAATGAACATAAAAGGAAAACTGAGAAGAAAGTGAGTAATCGTATTTGCAATGCTTTGTTTGATGGTTTCAAGTTGTTAAAAACCCCTTTTGAATTGCCCCAATATACTGGAGGAGTGGCTAATAAAAAGAAAAGGGATGAAGCTGTTATAATTTGAGTGTGGGGAGAAGAAAAATGGCTTCAGAAAGAAACATAGAGGACTTAGAGGAAACTGAAGAAATTTCTCACCTTACTTGTGAAAAATTTTAAAAATTGTTAGTGGAAGAGATACAACTTGCGATTAGAGCGGCCTTTAAAGGATTACTGGAAGAATCGCAGAACTCACCTATTGGAGTGGAAAAAGAGTGGGAACCTGGGCAAGCTAAACAGGGAGAGGAGGAAGAAACAGACTCTGAACTCTCTCAAGGAAATAAGCTGCACAATATTTCTACTGTTCTTATGACAGAACATGAAGGTAAAAATGAGCAAGTGACTTGTTTAAATGAAGCAACAAGGAATACTATAGACCCAGAAAGCCAAAAAGAAGTCCACCATGATAAACTTGTAACTGAACAGAGTGAGCCAGCAAAAGGAGGGAAAAAGAGGCATTCGAAGGAACGTGGGAAGTATTCCAAAAACTGGGAAGGTACTGGAAAGAGACATTTCTTACTGGTAGGGAAATCAGGAAAGAAAGATATGGAAAAGAATCCCCATACATACAAAAAAAGAAAACCATCTAGATAGAATTCTGGAAAAAAGGAAACTACAGGAATTCAAGAAAAGACTGATGAAATATGAGTTATGGGTTTTTTTAGTTAATTATCTATTGTCTATGAAGTTTAAATAGCATGGCTGATGTTTCAAATGTATATGCATAGTTCTAAAGATAGAAATATAGGATGGAGAGGACAGAAAAGAGATAATTGTTATTAATATGGGAAGTTTATTACTCATACTTGTTTCTAAAATTTACTTTAAATGTTTTTGTTTGTCAATTTTGACTGGTGTGATATATGAGTTTAAATAATGAAATTGATTAATTATTGAGCTACTAGAAAAGTATGCATGGAAAGACTGATGTAAATGGATCTAAGTTTTAGAATGTCTCTCTTATCTCTTACATAATATTGATTATGAGTAAAGGAAGAGATTGGTAGGAGAAAGTTTCTTGTAGAAATTCATAGAAAATTAAGAAAAAGAATAATAGGATAGGAATAGGGTGTTAAAGATATAAGAAAGTTGTTTGGATATGGCTCTGAGTAATTTTGTTCTGTTTATGGGATGGAGAAAATTAAAATGGAATGATTAGTATTTTAAATGGATACTCAAATATATTAAGCTAATAACTGGAAAATTTGTGGTAAGGAGGGAGAAAAGGTGAACATTATTAGCATGCGGAAAGTTCTTCCTCTTTGCTCTCCAAAATTTAGTGCAATAATTTTGTTTGTCTGAATACTCTGATTCATGTTCTATATGATGCTAAAGAATGGAAGAAATTCTTTATGGAAATATAGAAGGAAAGAATGATTTAAGATGAAATGATTTAGTAGTAGTTTGATTTGTGATTAAAAGATGTACGGTAAAATAATTATCACCATGTTGGCAAGCTAAACTAATATGGTTGCAGTAGAGATAATTATTTAAGGAACTAAGGTTAACTAGGAGATTTGGTTAAAGGAACTGAAAACAGGAATAGAAGTTATGAAGTTTTTATGAGAATGCCTAAAGGAAATAGGAAATTCTGGGTAAAATAAAGATAAAATTTATATTAGGGATTTGAATTATGTTGGTAAATTTGTTTTGTTGTTATTAAGCCAGAATATAGCAATTAGTTTAATTGTATATCTTTGTGTGTTGCAAATACAGGATGTGGTATAATAATTAGAGTAAGGAAAAATATATACAAAATTAGTTATGTTGTGTTAGGGATATTTGAGGAGGAAATGCTAAAAATGTCTTGTTTGTTTGTTTGTTTGTTTGTTTGTTTTGTATGAGTGTGTTCTTGTGTCTAAAATACCAATAAATATATATATATATTTTTAAAAAGACAAGGGCAGGAGGCAGGACCCAGCAGTAGGAGAATGCCAGCCAGAAGCATGCTTGTCCTGAGGTAAAGATGATCAGTAAATACCAATCAAAATTAGCAGCAATAACCAACATGAGCAATAAAAAGCTGATAAAATCTAAAGCAATACAGTTTTTTGCAGCAATAAAAATAGGAAGACATGCATACCGTAACATTAATGTAGCAGCACTAAATCCAAGCAGTTACATGTGGGAACTAAAACTAGTCACACCCACAGAAACCAAATTACTAAAAGCCAAGGAGAATAAAACCATTTTTATCTGGTATCCAAAGAATAACAGAGACAGCACCATGGGTAGAGTGCTAGGGACAGAGTTTTAGGGAGCAATCCTAAGCAGGTCTACTTAGACTCTTACTCAAAACTATTCCATTGAACTTACTCCTAGGAAAGTGTTCTTAGGATTACACTGCCCCTGTCCTCATCTGGTCACTTCTTTCTCTTAAACCAACCACACCAAAGGCAGACATAATTCCATCTCTTCCACCTGCTGCTGTTTTGAAACTTGGTGCTTCTGTAGTACACAATAGGTTAAGAGTTTTGCTTTAAACAAACCAAAAGACAGGAGTTGTAGCTCAATGGCAGAGCATTGTCTGCAAATAACCCCCAGTTTAGTTCTTGGATTATCTAGATAATCTAATGTGGTGTAGTGGTCACAATGTCACATTAGGATAGGAATGAGGAGATCTGAGTTCAAATCCCCATTCTGCCATGAAGCTCAGGGTGACCTTGGGTTAGTTACTCTATTTTAGCCCAACCTACCTCACAGAATTGTTGTGAGGTTAAAATGGAGGCACAGAGACCCATGAGCTCCTTGAGGGACTGGTGGGATAACTATGTATAAGTATATAATAAATATGTATTATAAATACTTGAAGGCCCACCTCCTCCTTCTATATTGTCCAGCCCACCAGTTAAGTTCTACACCACAAGCTCTGCTCTCTGTCTGTATGGCTTCAGAGGTGAGGCATGTGGGCTCCAGAGACCATGCTTTTCAGTAATGACAATATGCCTGTGGAATGCCCTTCCATGAGGTTTGCCTGGTAATGCTCCCTCTAAGCTGTGGAGTCTTGTGAGCAAAAATTCTACTCTGTGAGATACTGGCATTAAAGTTGTGAGCAAGCAATTTGGCTATTGCATAAATTAATTTGTTCTGGAGCCATCCTTCCTGAGCTAAGACAGAAATGTGTGAGCCAGAGGCTAAAAAACTGAGCTAGCTCACACTAACTCACCTTAGAGGGAACACTGCCTGGTATTCTATACTATTTTATTTTAGGCACCAGGCTGAAGTTGTTGGGTTTTTTAAGGGTGTGAAGAAATGCATTTTTTCTTTGGAAGTTTGCAAACTCTGAGTTTTAAAAGTTTCCCCCCTCTCTGGGCAGAGAACAGGCAGGAAGGGAGGAAGGCAGACAAATTGCTTTCCAGCTTACCTTCATACAAATACTAATAGATCTAGCAGGAGAGATAATGGGTGGGGTCAAGCTCTCCCCCCTTCTCCAAGCAGAGAACAGAAATTTGAAGGAACTAAATACTAGAGAGGCTTCAGGAAGGAAGAAACTGGAGATCTCCAGGAAAAGCCTCTTTGACCCGGCCTGACCAGGTCAGTGGGTGGGGGAAAGAGAGGTCATAAAACTCAGGGGATCAAGGAGGAAGGGCTCTTTCATGCTGGGTCCATCAGGACAGATAGAATTCTTAACTGAGGTCTGGACAAGGCAGCCATTTGACCATGTGCTGCCCCAGAGAGCTATAGAAAGCTTCAATGTAATGGGAGACTCTGTAGAGACCTGTAACTTCCTAAACTTTAGGACTCTGTCCTATTTTAACATCTGACAGGGCATGTATATAGAGAGGGACAGAGGATTTGCATTTTACCAATTTCTTTTGAATCCCTTGCTCACTCTGGTGTGGTGCTAAAAGTATGCTTGTCAACATTTTATTTTTAATAATACTTTATCACTTTGCATGCTGATAGTGGTTCTCTGTGCCACATAGAACTCCACCATCTTGGACACGCTATTTTAAAAGGGTGCCAGGGGGAAGGCAGGCATTTGGCTAGGAGCTATTCCTCCAAGGGCTCACGAGGCAGTAAACTCTCCCTGTGGTGACCAGGCGCTGGCAGTGGGAGACACAGAGGAAAGGCCTCAGTTCTTGAAAGGGAAGCTGGGAGTCCTGACCCAGTAGGCAATTCCTACAAATGTCAGGTGATAGAGGTGGGCTACCCAAGAGAGAAAGAGAAGCCTCTCCAGGTTATGGTCACCATCCCCAAAACAGGGGTGGAGGTTCCCTGATTTTGGGGGCCCTGATCCACCCACCAGCCAGCTGGCCGGTGGGGGAGCTCTGCCCCCAAAGAGCTCCATGATGTCCAATGCGCCCAGTGCAATTATGTCACCCAGAGGTAATGTCATTGCACGGGGCATGTCTGTCAGAGGACGCTCTAGCATTTGGTCAAAAACTCTGTGGTGAGCACAGAGTTTTGGGCTGAATGCTAGAGCATCCCCTCATGATGTGCCTAGCGTGATGGCATCACTTCCGGGTGACATCATTGCACCAGGCACATTGGGTGCCATGGAGCTCTTTGTGGCAGGGCTACTGAAGATCCTGGAAAGGAGCCAGGAGCCCCCTGCTGCCAAAAGGTATAGACCTGGCAACCCTACTCCAGGTGCTCGGAAAACTTTGGAGGGTAGTGCAGAATAGGACCTGTAGGCTAGAGCAGGCCCCTTCCACCACAAAGGGATTACTCTTTTCACCCCATTTTATGGCATGTTTTTAGTCTGAAAACTGTTACATTTATTTTAAACTGTTCAACAATCTTTGTTTTAATGCTCTGGTTGGATGTATAATGCTGGGTATTCATTAATAACTTTTAATTTTTTTAATGTTTTATTTTGTAAGCTGCCTTTGGTCAGTACCCCTGAGGACATAATGAAAATTCCCCTAAGTACATAATGAAAAGAACATAATGAAAATATTCAAAATAAATAGTTTTTGAAATGTTGTATCCTGAATTCCAGTAACCTTCAATTTTCTGCTAATGTCATTCGACATCTGAAATCAC
Source organism: Gekko gecko (assembly GCA_029375565.1). Classification (NCBI taxonomy): domain Eukaryota; kingdom Metazoa; phylum Chordata; class Lepidosauria; order Squamata; family Gekkonidae; genus Gekko; species Gekko gecko. The sequence goes on along the minus strand of JAPDNY010000001.1, from coordinate 61,431,556 downwards.
TCCACTTTCCGATAAATAGGACAGATGAATTCCCATCCTAGCTGTGTCTGAAGAAGTGAGCAGTGACTCACAAAAGCTCCTACCCTGCCACATATTTGTTAGTCTTTAAGGTGCTACTGGACTCTTGCTCTTTTCTACTGCTGGAGACAGATTAACACGTCTACCCATCGATCTTCAATCTTCTGTATTCTGGTCCAAATACAGAATACACATTGAAGGGTTTTTTAATATTTTTATCAGTGTGGAAATGGATGGATGAAACATTTCTTTTGGAGTTCAAAAACTCTAGTAGTATGAGGAAGTTCCCCCAGTTACCACATATTTTGGCCCCATGTTATTCCAGCTATACATTCAGCTACACATTGATAGTAAGTCAAATGAAGCGCTTTGGCCTTCTGTGTTTATTCAGAGTAATCTACATATAACTGATCATTGATAATTAAAAGAAATCTTGTACTCAAATTGTAACACTTCTGATATTCTGCTGTTACCAGTTATCTAAATAGGGTTGCCAGCTCTAAGTTGGGAAATACCTGGAGATTTGGGGGGTGGAGCCTGGGGAGGGTGGAGTTTGGGAAGGGGAGGGACATCCACAGGATACAATGCTATAGAGTCCACCTTTCAAAGCAGCCATCATCTCCAGGGGAACTGATCTTGGTCTGGAGATCAATTGTAATAGTGGGAGATCTCCAGAGATGGCTGTCTCACAGGTCCATGGCAGAATGCAAGTGGTTGTTAAGAGTGGAAATCTTCAGGTTTTCTCGCCAAGCAGAGTACAGTGCAATCCTAAGAAGAGATATGCCCTTCTAAATTCATTGACATCAATGGGGTTAGAGGTATACTTCCGTTTGTAATTGCATCAGTATTCTCTTATTTATACATGAACACCAGTCAAAAGTTATTTGTCCATTTTTTTCTGTTTTAAATGATGTCATTTCACAGTTCAGTCCATTTCTTCCTGTGGTTCTTTTGCTAAGTAGGACTGCAAAATAATATTGAGTTTCCAGTATGATGGCTTCCACTTTTTCTTTTCTTTTCAAGGCTCATTTGCAAGCCTAATGGCCATGCTTTCCCACTCCCCACCCTAGTGGAGACAAAACCTAGGGGGCAAATTGCAACCAAGCTTGTGAGCTTTCTGATGAGTGGCATCTTTGCCAAAGGGGCAAGCGGCTCAGCACAGCTGCAGGGAAAGAGCCAGCTTTTTATACTTGCAAATCACATGCATTTACAATTAGTGTGGAAGAGTGCTTTTTCAATATTATACTCTGTGTGAGTATGTTTCGCTTGAATAAAAGGAACAAATCACTTAGAGGCTATTCTCTTCTGGAGGATTTTAAATGACACTTTAGCTGCTAAAATGTTTATTTTCACCCAAATCAATGACTAGGAAACAGGAAAGGTTAAATCATTTGGAATCCTTTTTGGTAGTTCAAGGTTTTATTTTGTTTTTTGCTCTTTTTACAAAAAAAATTAGCTTAGTTTGTATTTCTTTCAGTCAAAAAATCATGTTTGCAACCATATATGAATAATCCAGTCCCATGCCAAAACATAATGTGGGCACATTTAATCTAAAGTATGTCTTTTCAAGAGTATTCCTGTTTCCTGCTACGGCAGGAATATGTGTCACATGTCCCTTTGGCTGGCTGAGAATGAATTAAGTTCTCTTCCATTGTGGATCTTCTAGGGAGGATGCTTAGGCATATGACCCACCAGGAATAGTGTTATTAAACAAAAGTTGTGTCTGTACAGCATAATAGAAAAAGCATTTTATAAAATTCACTTAGTGCTGAGACTGTGGCCCTACCCTATGTTCCCTGAGCACTCCTCTTCACATAATGCAGGGACATGATATTCTAATAGGGGGTACAAGCACAATCTGAATACAATCAAATGAAATATGGAAATTAACTGCATCATGATCTGGAGAAAAATACATTAGGTTTTAAAGGTGTGTACACCAAACAAACAGCAAAGCTTCCCCAAAACTATTTAAAGCCTTGTAGAAAGCATTGACAAAGAGTATTGAGTGGCTGGTGCTTGGTGCTTGGGAGGGGGCAGCAGTGGGAGGGCTTCTAGTGTCCTGGCCCCACTGGCGGACCTCCTGATGGCACCTGGTATTTTTGGCCACTGTGTGACAGAGTGTTAGACTGAATGGGCCATTGGCCTGATCCAACATTGGCTTCTCTTATGTTCTTATGGTTGGGTGACAATGAGGGAGGTAGAGGATCAGGGTATGAGAATCCCCCTCCCCTTCAAGACTGAGGGCCAGGCTAAGAGGGTTTGCACCTGAGCAGACACATCAACTAATGGCAGAAGGAGACCCAACTCTTTGTAAAGAAATTGTATAGTTTAAAGTTGTATAGTTTAAAGAATATCGGCATAGTTTAAAGTTGCATAGTTTAAAGAAGCAGCAGTTTGCTTCTAATTTTTCATAAAAGACCTCAATATGCAAAGTATGTGTCCAGAAGGTTTTGCCTTGAAATAATTTCATACTGAAGTTACTCCAGTGGTGTATGTAATGAAGAACTTTACTGCTAGGGATCAAGGTGGCTCACAATTTAAAAGGAGTTCATGTTTTAAAAAGAACAGAATAATACACAATGATAGAATTAAAAAGGCTTAGCACACATGCCAACCATCATCCATATGCCCTCCTAGTGCTTTTGCATCTTTTTCCGGAAGGTGGTCAGCTTCTTCAGGCAGGCCATTCCATGAAGCCAGAGCCACACTGAAAGAGCTTGTGGTCTGGCAACAACAAACAAGATGCTACTTCCTGTATAAGCACAGAGCTGTTAGGCATGAAATTAGGTTAGTTTTTTTCCAGCTGCAGTCAGACGACAGGCTTGGTGTGGCCTCAGTATGCCTCTAATTATGCCGTATTATGTTGTAACAGAAAGTCTTGATCAGATATCCCACCATGAGCTGGCTTCACTGCGCACTCACTCCATGGCTGATCGTTCATTTGATTGCTGTGAGTCAACTATGGAGTGTTGGGAGACATCCTTTTAAAGAAAAATCTTCTTTCCTCAGGCTGCATCCCCAAATCTCCAGGAGTTTCCCTGCCTGGAGCTGGCAACCCTATCCGCCATCTCACTTTCCTCCATGGAAACTGTGTTAGCAGAAAAAGAGTTGCTGTTTGAGACCATCACATGTTTGACAATAACTGTGTGCAGTGAAAGTAAGAATATCCTTAGTTAAGAGACAATCCTTATTCTTCACTGTGGAAGGTTGAGACTACAGAATCAGATAAGTATTATGAGCTTTTCCCCTGCCTAAATACTTCTAGTTTAAAACCCCAATATTGTATTTCCATTTCTATTGTAACTAAAGGAACTTGTGTGTATGTGTGAGTGAATCTGTTTTTGTATGCCTGTATATTAAAAAGATATTCAGTAAAGAGAATCTTGATTTAACTTAAGAAACCTTGTCAAGTGTTCTCTTTTGGGGAAACGGGTTCTTGATACGAAGTTCGCTTTCTCTGTATACACAGGCCGGCAACTCAAATAAGTTAGTCCGCCTACTGTGTAGATAAGCAGTTCGGCTAACACTGAGTCTATCGTATTTTGGTCACATTATGAGAAGACAAGAGTCAATGCAAAGATGAAGGCAGCAGGAAAAGAGGAAGATGCAGCATGAGATGGATCGACTCAAAGGAAGCCATGGGCCTCAGTTTGCAAGACCTGAGTAAGGCTGTTAGCTGACAGGACGTTTCGGAGGTCATTAATTCATACGGTTGCCATAAATCAAAGGTAACTTGGCAGGACTTAACACCTGGGCTCTTAACTGCCCATTGATCTGGCAGCTCATAAGGGTACAAGAGCAGGAGCCAGTTTAGAGGTTGGTATATCTAATGTACACCTAAAAATATAATGGATGAAGTGGTCTTCAGTTTCTCCAGGTAGTAATAGCCAAGGGAAAAATGACTTTGATATGTGGATTGCATTTTTGTACCATTAATAAAAAGCAAGCCATACTAATATTTGATGAATTATCATCTTGTTCTAATGTGCATGTTTTTTGGGAAAAAGTATAAGCGTATTGGTATTTTACTTCCAAGAGTGGAGTAATGCAAAATGTGTGTTAAGTATGGACAACTTAACAACGAAGTGATTTCAGCAAGTGATTCAGCTTTATTGGTAACAGCAACTCTTTGACAGAGTTACTAAAATGGTTGACTCTGGCAATGCCGTGGATATAGTGTATCTAGATTTCAGTAAAGCATTTGACAAAGTTTCTCATGATATCCTTGAGGATAAGCTAGTTAAGTGTGGGCTGGATGGCGCAACCATTGGGTGGATTCATGGTTGGTTGAAAAATCGTACCCAACGAGTGCTCGTAAATGGCTCTGCGTCTACGTGGAGGGAAGTCTCAAGTGGAGTACCACAGGGCTCGGTCCTAGGCCTGGTGTTATTCAATGTTTTTATAAATGACCTGGATGAAGACATAGAGGGGATGCTTATCAAATTTGCAGATGACACGAAGCTGGGTGGGATTGCTAATTCTGAAAAAGACAGAATCAGGATTCAGAAGGATCTTGATAGGCTGGAACAGTGGGCTGAGACAAATAAAATGAATTTCAATAGAGATAAGTGCAAAGTCCTACATTTAGGTACAAAAAATCAAAGGCACAGATATAGAATGGGAGGGACTTGGCTTGACAGCAGCACATGTGAAAGGGATCTAGGTGTTATGGTTGATCACAAGCTAAACATGAGCCTGCAGTGTGATGCGGCTGTGAAGAAAGCTAATGCAATCTTAGGATGCATTAGCAGAAGCATTGTGTCCAGATCACGGGAGGTGGTAGTTCCGCTGTATTCTGCTATGGCCAGGCCCCAACTGGAGTATTGTGTCCAGTTTTGGGCATCACATTTTCGGAAGGATGTTGACAAACTCGAGCGGGTCCAGAGGAGGGCGACCAGGATGGTGAGAGGGTTGGAGTCCAAGTCTTATGAGGAAAGGCTGAGAGAGTTGGGTATGTTTAGCCTGGGAAAGAGAAGGTTTAGAGGGGACATGATTGCAGTCTTCAAGTATTTGAAGGGCTGTCATATAGAAGATGGAGTGGATCTATTCTCTCTTGCTCCGGATTGCAAGACTAGATCTAATGGGTGGAAATTACAAGGAAGTCGTTACTGGCTTAATATCAGGAGAAACTTCCTGACTGTAAGAGTGGTTGAGCAGTGGAACAGACTGCCTCGGGAGGTGGTGGATGCTCCTTCGCTGGATGTTTTCAAGAGGAGACTGGACAACCATCTTTTGGGTATGTTGTAGGTATGTAGGGGTTTCGGCTGTGTTCCTGCAGAGTGCAGGGGGTTGGACTAGATGGCCTGCAAGGTCCCTTCCAACTCTAACATTCTATGATTCTATGATTCTATGAACTCCAACTCAGAACACACCAACAAACACCCACAAAACAGGGGCGCACAGCTCCTTCTTTTAAACTCTCCCGGGCTGTCAAAGCCACACCCATTGTCAGATAAGAACCAATAACAATGCAGGGATAAAGGCCAATCAGGACCGTTCCCTCTCTGTTACATCCTCACATAGTGATTGGGTATTTACAAAGGTTTCGCAGAAACCGACCAATAGCAATGTGACATCTAAAGAGCCACATTCTGAGTCAAGCTTAACATGTGAATAGATAGCAGCAATTCACATTCAGTACATAACAATTCCTCCCCCCTAAGATGGAGAATTACCCTGCCAAACATAGTCCTTCAGGTAGGGGGGGGCACAACGGCTTCTGTTAGACCAGCACAGCAGTCTCTGCTCTGTTGGAGTTGGAGCGGCACAATCTTCTGGAGTCCTGGTAACCTCTCTCACAGGAGAGACAGGGGGAACACAGGGATCACAGGCTCTGGAGTTGTGGTCTGCCCAGACTCTGATTCCCCTTTTGCAGCACTCACCTCCTCGGCGGGAGGCCCCTCCTGCTCGGGGACCAGCTCAGGTTCAGGCACCAACTCGGCGCTGGAGTCTGCCCAATGCTCCCTGAGCTGATCTATGTGGCGGCGAATCTCCCGTCCACTGGGAAGCTGGACCACATACAGCCTGGACCCTGCTACTTTGGTGACTATGGCTGGTAGCCACCGATGACCCTCCGCATAGTTGCGGGAAAAACCTTGTCCCCCACAACAAAAACTCTCCCCTGCTCTTGGGCCTCTGACCGTTGCTTTGACTGGTCCAAGTCAGGGTGCAAACGGTCGAGGAGGGTAGCCAGCTTCCAGCCCATTAGTAGTTAAGCTGGGCTCCACCCCGTTGCCGAACACAGGGTGATGTGTTGCCTCAGAAGGAAAGAGGCCAGTTTCTGGTTCCAGTCCCCGCACGTCAGGCGCCCAAGTGACTCCTTTGCCATTCTCACCATCCACTCGGCCTGGCCGTTGGAGGCCGGATGGAACGGCGCAGAAGTCACATGGCGTACGAGGTTGTCAGCCAGGAACCCCTCAAACTCTGCCGAAACGAACTGTGGCCCGTTATCGGAGACGACACAGTCCAGCAGCCCGTGTGTGGAAAACAGTTTGCGCAGCGTTAATCACAGCCCCAGAACTCGTTGACCTTTAACGAACCACCTCCAACCACTTTGAAAAGGAATCAACTAAAATCAAAAACATTTGTCCCTGGTAGGGACCAGCCAGATCGATATGGAGGCGGGACCAGGGGCTCAGACTTCTGGATGGGAGCTTGTGGTGGTTCCGGCCGTGACTGTTGGCAGGACATGCAGTTCCAAACCCAAACCTCAACGTCCGCATCGAGGTTTGGCCACCACACGTACCCTCTAGCGAGGGCCTTCATATGGACCATTCCTGGATGGCCCGCGTGTAAGGCCTCCAGGACCCTCTCCCTCAGTCCCGAGGGAACCACTATCCAGTTTCCCCAGAGTAGGCAACCCTTCGTCACTGATACCTCATTTTGGTGGGAAACAAAGGGTTTGAAATCTGCCTCCACTTTTCCCGCCGGCCACCCCCTCAGCGCCCAATTGAGAACTCGGGCAATTACAATGTCTTTAGCTGACGCAGCAGCAATGTCTTTAGATGTAACAGGGGCCTCGGGAAGCTCGTCCAAGGCCAGAACGTCCAAGTCCTCAGAACTGTCAGAGCCTGCCGACGGTGCTGGGCAGCGGCTAAGAGCGGCCACATGTCCAATGGCCTTTCCAGGCCGGTGTTCAAGTTCGAAGTCATAGGCAGACAGAAAAACTGCCCACCTCAGCATCCTCAGGGAGAGGATATTAGGAGTCTGGCAGTCTGGAGAAAATATACCCAACAACGGCTTGTGGTCAGTCACAAGGAGGAACCGTCGCCCATAAACAAATTCGTGGAATTTTTTAACTCCGGCAATTAGGGCGAGGCCCTCCCTGTCAATTTGGGCATAGTTTTTCTCCGCAGCGGTGAGAGACCACGAGTAGAAGGTGATGGGTGCCTCAGTGCCGTCTGGCATGAGATGACTCAACACCGTGCCCACCCCATAGGGGGATGCATCAGCAGCCAAAACAAGAAGTTTGTCCGGGTCAAAATGCATGAGCACTGCGTTAGATGACAGAAGGTCCTTGACCGCTGCAAAAGCTTGCTCCTGCCACTTGCCCCACTCCCACTTGGCATTTTTGTGAAGCAGCGCATGCAGGGGCTCTGCCACTAAAGCCTTGTGTGGCAGAAAGGAGTGGTAAAAGTTTAAGATGCCCAAGAAGGATTGGAGGTCCTTCTTGGACTTGGGCGCGGGTGCTCCTTTGATGGCGGCGACCTTGTCCGGTGTGGGGTAGACCCCATCTGCATCAATGAGGAACCCCAAAAACTCAACCTTGCTAACCCCAACAACACATTTGGACCTTTTAACTTTCAACCCCGCATCCTTAAAGTGGTTCAATACTGCTCATAAGAGAGCCATTAGTTCACTCTCGTCCGTGCCCGCAATTAACACGTCATCGAAATACGGCACGACACCAGGTAGCCCACGCAGGAGCCCCTCCATTAGCCCTTGGAAAATGCCTGGGGCGACGTTTACCCCAAATAGTAACTGTTTTACGCTAAAGGCGCCTTTATGGGCAAAAATGGTTTGAGCTTCAGTAGTTGCATCGTCCACTGGCAACTGCTGGTAAGCTTGAGCCAGGTCAAGCTTGGCAAAAACTTTTCCTCCTCCCAGTGATGCCAGCACGTGACTGATCACCGGTACTGGGTAGGAGTGCTGCTGCAGGGCCTTGTTAACTGTACATTTGTAGTCAGCACGCACTCGGATTGACCCATCGGCCTTGACAGGAGTTTCCCATTTCCCATAGGGTACCGGTTCTAAGATACCTTGCTGAACCAGCTTGTCCAGCTCTGCCTCTATTTTTGCTTTTAGAGCGAGCGGTACCTTACGATACTTCAGCCGGATTGGCCAGACTGAAGGGTCTAGTTCAAAAGACACTGGGGGGCCAGTGTATTTGCTGAGCCCTTCCCCAAACATCTCAGGAAACTCATGGCACAGTGAGTCCCTTTTATTAGAACACACATGGTTAATGCCAGTGATAGCAATGCCCAGAGCCTCGAACCAATCGAGGCCCAGCAGGCTGACTCGCTCACCCTCTGCAACTAGGAGAGACAGCTCGGCCTTCCAATCCTTGAACTCGACTTGGAAGGTCTCTCTCCCTACCAACGGAATACGCTGTCCCTGGAAATCGGTCAGGCGGGTCGACACTGGTGTCAGGCGGCGGTGACTCCGTCCTGGGAACAAACGCTGCCACATCTCTGTAGAGATGATGGTGACAGATGATCTGGAGTCCACCTCCATGACACAGGGAACACCATCCAGATGAATCGTCACATGGATCTTCTTGCTAGGCTTTCCTCCGGTGGCCAGGACCATTGATGGGCAGCAGCAGGAGTCGGTCTGATGACAGTCGGATGCCTTGTTGCCGTCTTGAACATGAACCCTGGGGTCTGCACGTCGCAAAGACAGTGGAGATCTTTTGGCGGCTCGACAGACCTGGGCCAGATGACCCCACTTGCCACAGGAACAGCAGATCAGCTCCTTGGCCCAACAGAGGTCTCTCTCATACTTGCCTCCACAATCGGCACAGGAACGCGTCACTGGAGCCTTTGGTCTGGTCCGCGGTGGGCGTGTCTCTCGGGTTCTGCATACGCCGTCAGCCTCGCCATCAGACTCACTAGTGGATTGCTTGTGGACTGCAGGTTCTTTACTCGCTGGCGGCTGTCGTTGGCGCACCTCTCAGGTCAATTTGTCGGTGGCCTCAGCGGCGATGGCCTCAGTGTAGGCCACAGCATATGTAAGCTCTGTGCGAGCAAACAGGTACTGCTGAATGCGGTCGTCCCGTAGGCCGCATACCAGTCGGTCGAGGAGAGCCTCCTCAAGGTCAGTGAAACCGCAGGGCCGGGCCGCCTTTCACAAGGCAGTGACGAATTCGGCTATTGATTCAGACGGACCTTGGCATTGCTTGTAAAAGGCATGCCTGCAAGCGATCTTTAACGGCTGCGGCGCGAAATGGCCCTTTAGCTTTGCCGTGATGTCAGCCCATGTAGCTGCACTAAGCTCGGTGGGCACTACTAGGGACCGGGCGATGTCGAAAACGACCTTACCGCAGGAGCTCAGGAGCGTTGCCTTCTTTCTCGCCTCGTCCGTGATCTGGTTCGCCTGGAGGTGAAACTCAAACTGAGCTAGGTAAGAGTCCCAATCCTCCGTTGCCGGGTCGAATGCTTCGAACGCCTGGTTGATGGCCATCTCGGCTGGTCGATTGTCCACAACTGCCCATGGAGCTTCAGCCGGCTCGGCCGGGTGAGTGTTCTCATCTGCCGTTACTGCGTTGGTTCAGCGGGGCTGCCTACCCGCTCTAAAATCCCATCCTTGTCGCCAGTTGTTAAGTATGGACAACTTAACAACAAAGTGATTTCAGCAAGTGATTCAGCTTTATTGGTAACAGCAACTCCAACTCAGAACACACCAACAAACACCCACAAAACAGTGGAGCACAGCTCCTTCTTTTAAACTCTCCCGCGCTGTCAAAGCCACACCCATTGTCAGAACCAATAACAATGCAGGGATAAAGGCCAATCAGGACCGTTCCCTGTCTGATACATCCTCACATAGTGATTGGGTATTTACAAAGGTTTCGCAGAAACTGACCAATAGCAATGCGACATCTGAAGAGCCACATTCTGAGTCAAGCTTAACATGTGAATAGATAGCAGCAATTCACATTCAGTACATAACAATGTGTAATGCCAATGCTTGGTGCTCTTAAGATAAACCCATTGTAGCTATCTAAATATTGTCTTCTCTGTTTCTGTTCTTAGGTTTGTACTCAAAGAACCTTCCAAAGGCTTGGAAGTGTCCTATGGAACTGTTGACCCTTTTTGAACCTTTTCTTTCCTTGCTGCCTATACAGGGCCTGTAAAACGGAGCTCTTCCACCAGGCCTTTGATTAGGGCCACCTTTTAACATTGAGGCCCTGGCCTCCCAACAGCAGCACCAACTTAATATCTAATAGCCTGGCAAGACCTCAGACTGTGGTGGTAGTCTGACCATCTAGATGCTGACAACACCGCCATCATTTATTAATACTATGTTTGCTAGCACTTATTTGCACATGTTGTGGTTTTAACTTTATTACTGTTTTAATGTATCTCGCTGTTTTAATATATTTGTATATTTTTGTAAGCTACCCTGAGCCTGCCTGCCAGGGAGGGCAGGATATAAATTTAGCAGCAGCAGCAGAAGCAGCAGCAGCAACAACAACAATAGTAATATACTTTTCCTCTTATGCCTTCCATGTTCAATAGTCTGAGTGCCAGTTGTTGGGGGCCAGGTCACAGGAGGAGATTTTGTGACTCTGCTGTGGACCTTCTGTAGCATCTGGTTGGCCATTATGGGAAACAGGATGCAGGACGGGATTATCTGTACCACTGATCTGATCCTGAGCCCTCTTGGATGTTTGGAACTAGTGATATGGCACTTCGAATCCCAGTCTTTAGTGTTTTGTTTTGCAAATATGAACATTTTGTGAGAGTATCATATTATCTGGAGGTTAATAGCTATAAATGGTTTCTTTCTGAACACTCTTTCAAGATGGAACTCAAGATTCCTTTTTACATAAATCCAAGTGCCTTTTTAGTGAAACAACTGTTGGAAGATAATAGGTAAATGAAGAATTTCTTAGGCATCTGCTTTGCATTTCTATAGCTCCCCTCATTTGAAACACCGCAGGCACTTTACAAACAATAACATGTTTAGCTTCACAAAGCTTTGGTGAAGTATGCATTTATCCATAGTTTCTGTGCAGGAAAACTAAGGTACTGAGAATAGTTTTTATATTTTTTAAAAAACCATTATTTTGATGCACTTCCATTTTCCAGTGTCCACCTTGTATATACTGTAAAACTGCCTGCTACCCCATCATCAGTCTACTTGCAGGCATATGAACCAGACTACCATTTCAGAAGGCACAAGGACTTCTACCTATGGAGAGTGGTTTTTCCCTCCTGCTTCCTCTCGCATCAGCCCAAATCCCCCTAAATCATGTTCCTGGGGAGGCAGTTTAGGCTGCTGTTGGATGGTGAGGCAGAAGAATTGCACTCAGTGAGTATTTATGCCCATAGAAACATTAGTCTTCTTGACCCAAGCCTCTGTTTCAACTGTATTATTACATTTTAAATCCATTTCATGACTTTGATGTAAGATTTGCATACATGATTTAAAGTTGCATGTATTATTTAAAGTTGTGTGCTAGGATCTATAAATCTGTATATCTTTGTGCCATCTATAAGCAGTTTTTTGAAAAAATGTATAGGTACTGGCCTGCTTGTTCCAGTACAGGCCATAACAGCTTTAACTATTGGTTGTCCACATTTGTCTTTAGCCTCCTCAGCCTTAGTGAATGTTGGATCCCAATCTTGGTATGTTAACTTCTCCTTCTTTTAGCCACCACCCCATACCTCAATCTGAATTAAAGGTCCTAGTAGCTGCTGTTTCCATTTTGAAAGCACTGGGGAGATCCAGGGCTTTGTCTGGTTTTATCCTTGCAACCCACCCAAGATGACAGGATCCTTTGCTGAAAATGGCACTGCAGCTGGGGCAAGATTTGTCCAGGGTACACAGATGTTTGGGACTTCAAACAATTGGCTTCTGAGTTTTCAGCTCTGCTCTTTGCGGTGTTGTATTTGTGTACCACTGCTGAAGTATCAGATAGAAAACTATTGAGAAGGGGAAACTACTTATGTTCTTACTTTGGAATGTGATGCTCTTCTTGTTCTACCTATAGTGGATCCATTATATTTTGACAAATAGGGTGGCTACTTGTATTTTGCATAAATGGGTCTTACTTTATTATTTTAGAAAAGTGCAAGAGTCCAGTAGCACCTTAAAGACTAACAAAATATGTGGCAGGGTATTTGTGAGTCACTACTCAGTTCTTCAGATACAGTTAGAATGGGAGTCCATCTGTCCTATTTATTGGGAAATGGAGTGATTTCAGATGCCGAATGACATTAACAGGCAAATAATAATAGCAGGTGAATGACAATAGCTGGTGTGACTGGATTTAGGTGAGATATGCAGTAGGGTAATAAGCATGGAGAAATCAGCATTTGTTATGAGACAGGAAACCTAGGCCTTAATTCATTCCAGGCGGATGCATTGTCTTGAGCTTTAGTATCAAATGGTTCCCTCCTGAAAACTCATTGGCAAATAGGTGACTTTAACTACCCACACATTGATTGGGTCAATATGCGTTCTAGTCAGGAAAAAGAGATTGAGTTTTTAGACACTCTCAATGACTGTGCTATGGAACAGATGGTCACAGATCCTACTAGAGGAGAGGCGATCCTGGATTTGGTCCTAAGTAACACCCAAGACCTGGTGAGAGATGTAAAAGTGATTGCACCACTTGGGAACAGTGACCATAATGTCATTGAGTTTAACATTTGTACAGATAGGGAGTTGCCCAAAAAGACTGACGCAACCACTTTTAACTTTAAAAGGGGTAACTTCTCTGGTATGAGGGACATGTGAGGAAGAAATTGAAAGGAAGAGTGGAGAAGGTCAAAACCATTGGGGAAGCTTGGAGACTATTTAAAAATACAGTCCTAGAAGCTCAGAAAAAATATATACCGCAGGTTAGGAAAGGTACAAATAGGTATAGAAAAAAGCCTACATGGTTAACAAATAAAGTAATAGAAGCTGTAAAAGGTAAAAAGGATTCCTTTAAGCGGTGGAAAGCTGGGGAATACAGACTATGGCAAATGAAATGCAAGTCTGTGATCAGGCAAGCAAAAAGGGAATATGAGGAGCATATCGCAAAAAACATAAAGGCCAACAATACAACTTTCTTCAAATACATTAGAAGTAGGAAGCCAGCCAGGGAGGCAGTGGGGCCCTTGGATGACCAAGGGGTAAAAGGAGTAGTGAAGGATGATAGGGAAATGACTGAGAAACTGAATGCATTTTTTGCCTCTGTCTTCACTGTGGAAGAGGAGAAGTGCTTGACCACTCCAGAAGCACCAATTTCAGGAGGGGGTTTGAAAGACCTGAATCAGATTGCGGTGACAAGAGAGGAAGTCCTCCGACTGATGGACAATTTAAAAACTAATAAATCACCATGCCTGGATGGCATTCATCCGAGAGTTCTGAAAGAGCTCAAATGTGAACTTGTGGATCTCCTGACAAAAATATGTAATCTTTCTTTAAAATCTGCCTCCATTCCTGAGGACTGGAAGGTAGCTAATGTCACTCCCATCTTTAAAAAGGGCTCCAGGGGAGATCCGGGAAATTACAGGCCAGTCAGTCTGACATCGATACCGGGTAAGTTGGTGGAAACTGTTATTAAGGAAAGAATTAGTAGGCACATTGATGAACAAAAACTATTGAGGCAGACTCAGCATGGGTTCTGTAAGGGAAGATCTTGTCTCATTAACCTGTTAGTGTTTTTTGAGGGAGTGAACAAACATGTGGACAAGGGGGACCCAATAGATATTATTTACCTTGACTTCCAGAAAGCTTTTGATACAGTTCCTCATCAAAGGCTCCTAAGTAAGCTCAATAGTCATGGGATAAAAGGACAAGTCCTCTTGTGGATCAAAAACTGGCTTATAAATAGAAAACAGAGAGTGAGTATAAATGGGAAACTTTCTCAGTGGAGGGTGGTAAGCAGTGGGGTACCACAGGGATCAGTACTCGGTCCGATGCTTTTTAACTTGTTTAGTAATGATTTGGAATTGGGAGTAAGCAGTGAAGTGGCTAAATTTGCAGATGACACGAAGTTGTTCCGGGTGGTGAAAACCAGGGAGGATTGTGAGGCACTCCAAAGGGATCTGTTGAGGATGGGTGAGTGGGCGTCAGCGTGGCAAATGGCCAAGTGCAAAGTGATGCACATTGGAGCCAAAAATCCTAAATATAAATACATGTTGATGCGGTCTGAACTGGCAGAGATGGACCAAGAGAAAGATCTTGGAGTCGTAGTGGATAACTCAATGAAAATGTCTAGACAGTGTGTAGCTGCAATAAAGAAGGCCAACGCTATGCTGGGGGTTATTAGGAAGGGAATTGAAAACAAATCAGCCAGTATCATCATGCCCCTGTATAAATCATTGGTGCAACCTCATTTGGAATACTGTGTACAGTTCTGGTCACCACATCTCAAAAAGGATATTATAGCATTGGAAAAAGTGCAGAGAAGGGCTACTAGAATGATAAAAGGGTTGGAACATCTTCCCTATGAAGAAAGGTTAAAATGCTTGGGGCTCTTTAGCTTGGAGAAACGACAGCTGAGGGGTGACATGATCGAGGTTTATAAGATTATGAATGGGATTGAGCAGGTTGAGCAAGAAGTACTTTTCTCCCTTTCTCACAATACAAGAACTCGTGGGCACTCCATGAAATTGCTGAGCAGTCGGGTTAGAACAGATAAAAGGAAATAGTTCTTCACCCAATGAGTGATTAACATATGGAATTCACTGCCACAGGAGGTGGTGGCAGCTACAAGCATGGACAGTTTCAAGAGGGAATTAGATAAACATATGGAGCAGAAGTCCATCAGTGGCTATTAGCCACAGGGTATAGATGGGAACTCTCAGTCTGGGGCAGGTGATGCACTCTATTCTTGGTGCTGGAGGGGGCAGCAGTGGGAGGGCTTCTGGTGCCCTGGCCCCACTGCTGGACCTCCTGATGGCACCTGGTATATTTTGGCCGCTGTGTGACAGAGTGTTGGACTAGATGGGCCATTGGCCTGATTCAACATTGGCTTCTCTTATGTTCTTATGTTATGTTGTTATTGCACCTGGAAATCAACTAGAAACTTATGCTTAATAGATCTATTTGAATGGGCTCCTAAAACCAAAACAGACTGTAGAGGAACTCTTGCAACAGCCTCTTCCATGGTGGCAGTATCATCAAATTAGACATCTGACACTCTCTTCTACTGTTAAAGAGTCAATCTCAAGGCTTCTCATTGACTTTGAAATCTTGCTCAGAAATATACCCAAGCATACATCTGGTCTACTTTCTAGATTATATGATATTTTGTTGCAATCAGAAAAGATGAAAGCTTACTCCTATCAACAGCTTTGGCAGATAGACTGTCAACAGCGAATCTCGGAGGAAGATTGGCCAGGTATATGGGAGGCAGTACATTTCAAATCAAATATATATTCCCTTAAATACCAATATATTAAGTTACTGACAAGATGGTATTTGCTGCCTACAAGAATGCATCACATCAATAAAAAGAATTCTCCCAGGTGTTCAAAGGGATGTGGTCATGTTGCAGATTTTCTCCACTGTTGGTGGACTTATGAACAGGTACAAGACTTCTGGAGAAGTATCCTCTTACACATCAAGAATATTACAGGGATGGATCTCCCACTACTGCCAAAGGTTTTGCTATTAGATTATTGGAAAATGCCATCTGGGAAACTGATGGCAACCAATTGACCTCAACTCTAATTTCAGCAGCTTGAACATTGCTAGCCTCAAAATGGAAAGATCAGAAAATGCTGACAATAGATCAATGGCTCCGGAAGTTGTGGGACTTTTATATTTTAGGTAAACTTATGAATAATACACAACTGAACGGATCAGATCAACAGAAACTAGCATACACTGAATTGTGGTCTCCTGTTATTCATTATTTGATGGAAAATGACATATTACCGAATGATGAGAATTATGTTGATTTGATATGAATATAAGCAGAGCTTTTTCTTTTGAAGGTCGATCAGGGTTTATTCATTTCAACCTCATGGCCTTATATGTTTTATTTATAGCTTCAATGTATTTGATGTGATCTTTTTTAAATTTTAAAAAAAGTTTAAAAAAAGAAATTACAATTCAGCAACTGATACCCATCTTTATTATTTTACTTATTTTGACTATTCATAACCAGTTTTTCCACATAAGATACATTCATTACTCATTAAAAGAATATTAAAATATAAACTCTACAGCAAAACAATTTGAAAAAAAAATCTGAAGCAATGGCAAGTAACAAAAGCAGCAATAAAACTTCTATCAGACAAAAAGATAACAGTAGAAAAAAGTTCAGACATAACTCAAAACCAAAGCTAATGAACTGCAGTTAGTTTATGAAGCCAGGTTTTAATTCATATTTCATTGTTTAATGTGTCACTGGTTGTAACTGGATGTGCATTTGAAGCCTACCAACATCATAGTCTGTTTGGCAAGGAAAGTCAGTGATATCACTGTCTTGCTATGCATTTTGAGTTTCTACACCTCTTTAACTATTCTGGAAGCTCTGAGAAAAGGTAATGGGATTTTTATATCACCTCTGCCGTTCTTCAGTAGTACAAGAGCTGTAAATCTAAATTAATGCCTTAAATGCCATGTTTACCTCTACATCTTTGCATTAGCATTGACCTTCTCATACATCAACACCCTTGAGTGCTTTACTCAAAAGCAATGAATTTCAAAAGGAACAATGAATAGGCATCTCTTTACAACTAGGTCTAACTTAGATCTATGTTTTGTGCATAAAATAGGCTTTTAAATAAAGGTCAATGTCAAAACCATTAATCCTTTTCATTTATTGGGCATTTAGGGTTCTGTGTATTTGGCTATACTCTAAAACATCAGCTCAGTGCTCTGAGATGATCAAGAAGGCAAATGGAATGACAAGGGATTAAAAAATAATGTAGAAAATAGTATCACTGCAAAAGTCCTTGATATGACCGTACCACAAATAATATGTCTATCTGTCTCAGTAATGACATCATACAGCTTGAAATGGCACACAGAAGGACAATAGAAGACTATAGTAATGAAATGGCTTCTGAATAAATGACAAGGTGTAAAAATTAGGCCTCTTCATTTAAAAAGAGAGATAAAGTCATCAATAGATATAATAGAGACCATGACCACTGTGCAGAAAGAGAATTGTTTATTTTCTCATAAAGAACAAGGAGTATTTATTAAGTGATATGTTTAAATTTTGCAAGATCAAAAATGTGAAGTTCAGTTACATTATATCCATCAGTCTGCAGGGATGTGTGGCTAGATGAGACTTTTAACACCCGTTCACAAAATAATGTTCCTAATACATTATTTCTGACATTTAGGAGTGGTCAGAATGTTAGCCAAATTGCCTTGATTTCTTAATTACAATGGGGGATTTGAGCTATTAAAAATAGGCAATTAGGGAGTGAACACCTTTATATATAGAGGTCCCACTTCTTCCAGAGGTACCAGTAACAGACACGGAGGCTGGAGTCAGTATAAAATGATGTCTTTTACTGAAGAAACTTCACAACCAAACAATACACATACACGCACACACAAGTATACAGCTTCCAGGAAAATCAGACATAGAGACGTTCGCATGAGCAGGATATCGTTGTTGGGCAATATTTACCTGTCCGTTGTAATGATGTGTTCCGCTGGAAAAATTAGGCGACACTATTAGGAAAAGGGGGATCGTGCCCTGAGCCAGCAGAAGCACATGGAAAACTCTGGCTGTAGTCCAAAAGTTCTAGAGAAAAAGTGGCAAGGGAGCTAGGAGAGATAGAGGGCGTGGAGGGGGTGTAGAGAGAGCACATTGCTGGGAACCCACTTTTATTGGGGGGCATTTGGGGGAGGGCTTGCTGGCACCTCCCTTGGGATGGCCCCTTGGTGGTCCATTGTTGGGCGAAATGCTCTCTAGGGGTGAAGCACTTCGCCACAGGTATAATTAATTTTGAGATCTTTTGGTCTATGTCTACGAGGAATGGGCTGCCGCGGGACCTTCCCAGTGAAGAGGCGAGAGACAGGACTCAGAATAATGTTTAGTTTACTTAAATAAAGCACAGTTCCAATAACAGTTACACTCAACAAATACAATTCACACACACATACATTCAAGAGCTAAGAATCAAAGATAGACAAAGCACAGTTGCATGAGCAGGTTATCGTTGGTTTGAAGAGGGCGATATTTACCTCCAAGGTGCGGCTCCTAAGCTTCCAGCGAGTGGGGTTAGGTGAGGTAGGAAGGATGGAAGAAGGGACACGTGGTCTAGACCAGCTAACTACACACGTGTATAATTCCAGCTGCAGACTGGAACGAAGCGAGGCAAGGGTTCGGGTACAGGATGGGGGCTTAAGAGGGTAAAAGCAGACAGACAGAGGTCATGGTTTCAGCAGCAGTAAGGCAAGGGACTTCTCTTCTCTCGAGCTAACCCAGAGATCGCGTTATTATAGCGTCTTGGGTGCTGGGCATGGAAGGCCAGGCGGTGTACACCTACTGACCCTCCCAGCCGGCTGTGTCAGTGTCAATTTCAAATCTTATTGGCTACCCCGTCCATTGGATACCTGGGGGCTGGGCAGAGGAAGCTGGCTGGCAGGCAGATGGTTTCTCCAGGTAGCTGATGGCTCTGGTATTGTTCATGTGTATGGCTCGGGTGGGGAAGGCAGTTAATCTCATCATGCAAACGACTTGCAGAGGAAAAGTCCTTTGTCTGCTGTATGGCCCTTAATCCGTGTATGTGACATGCGGCCGGTATGCAATGGAGTCCCTCAGAGTAAAAAGACAGCTTTTTCCCTTTCCTATGGGCTTCTCCTTTGGCATCCATTTTACAGTCTAGCAAGTACACAGGCCATGTGACAACAGCAAACAGTCCATAGCAAAGGCCCATAATGGCGTCGGGGCTAACACCATTCCAAAGGTCATGTTCGCAATGGGTAAGGGGCTTAATGTGTTGGTCAATATTGAATGCTAATTTGGCTTGTGGCAGAGACACCTTGATGGCCGTGATGACTCACCAGCTTGCACCTGTTGTTCAGGGCAGCAAAACCGGTTCCTGAAATGGCTTAGGTGGGGGAGCAGAGACAGTGTGGGGGGATTGCCAGCATGCTGAAGAACTCCTGTAATGGTGGCTGGAGTTCTTAGTTTAAACAGCAATGGCAGATGGCTGTTTGTGGTGTGCTTTATGTGTCTAGGGCTACATCTGGAACAGGGCGGCCTTGGGAACCATGAACACTTCATCTCAGGCATCTGCTGGTGCGTGCTTGGTATCACATTCTGGTCACCCTACATCAGAGCCCCTTTGCACATTGTACACATAGTTCATTCATGTTCAATAGAGAGCACAAATCTCCTTGCTGGGCAACAAGAAGGCCTCCTGATGTGCTAGTTATTCTGGTGCCTCTTTGGGTGATTCTGCATCTAGCATTTGCTCCATATTTTCTCAACTGGGAGAACAAACTGCAGCTCAAAACCACATCCAAATACCTCAGGGCAACCGTACTGAAAAGTACTGAGACTGACGCGTCAGGAGAGTGAAATCAGCTCATACTTTTGTTTCAGATCAGGAACAAGATAACTTTAGCCGACTCGCAGGCCGGCTTATATTCCGTGAAAACCCCACCCCAAAATACACCCTTACACAATCATAGGCTATTTACAGTGGCCGCAAGTTCCATAGGCTCATTGGCTGGGAACCTAGCCCTTTGATAAGTGCAGCTAGGATCCACTTAGTTCATTATTCATTGGAGCGAAGCTCCTAGGTTAGCAGGACTGCATGGAGCCCCTGGGTGCCACGTGGTCAGGGCTGAGTACATTATACGTACTGCAGAGTCACTCCTGAACAGCCATAAAATGGCCATAAATCTATGCACAAGGTACAATTACATCCAACGATCAAAGAACTTGAAAGTGGCATGGAGTGTGGACGCTACCATAAATCAAAGGGAGTGAAATCAGCATGCAATGCAGAGGGGAATTTCTTTCCAACATGGTTTTCATAAAACAACAGAGGGAAAAGTCAATGCAGAATCAGCCTTTGTCTGATTTCTGGATCCTGAGATAGTGGGGCTATAGCAGCAGGCCTGTAGCTACAGTGGGGCATTTGGGGGCCCAGCCCCTGACTTTCCACCAGGGGCCCCCAACTTACCACCCTGGCCAGGCCCCCTGACTTATTTCTTGTGCTCACCACTTCTGTCAAGGGCCACAGCAAGCTTCGCATTGCCCTTACCCCCAGGCAGCCCTCTGTATATTTATGGAGTCTTTGGAGGGCAAAGCAAGCCCTGCCTCCAGTCCCATGCTGCTCATCTTCCCTGCCTCTCCCTTGCCTCTTGCCAGCTGGCAAAGAAAGCAAGCCCTGCTTCCATTCCCAAGCCACTGCAAGCCCCAGCCATCTCCACTCCATCCCTCCAATTCCCAAGCCGGCAAGTCAAGCCCTGCACAAGTAGGCTGGAGGAGGAGGGGGGTGAGGAATGCCAGATTCCAGGTGGGACCTGGGGATCCCAAGTCTTGAATTAGAGTTTAAAAGTCCCAACAATGTTTGCCCCTCTCTCAAGAAAGTGGGCGAGGAGGGATGCATAATGGGTGCCCCACAAGAAAAAAAAATTCCACAGAAAACGAACAATCCTGGCTACGGGCCTGTGTAGCAGTAAGGGGAAAGAGTGGCTGCAATCACACACACTAAATAATACACTAAATAATACACTTTCAATCTACTTTCAATCCACTTTCCAACTGTATTTTGCCAGTTCACACAGTAAAAATTCAGTTGGAAAGTGCATTCAAAGTGGATTGAAAATGGATTATTTAGTGTGTGTGATCGCAGCCAGTGACTATGCACGTACATGGCAGAGACTTCTAGGACAGGATTATCTTGGCTGGCACTTTGTACTCAGTATTCCCAACAATCATTATACCATTTAAATGGTTTGAGGAGGGCTGCCTGATTATACATTGGCACATCATGTTTTACTGTTACAGCCCCATCACTCCTTGGCAAATAGAAGGGGAAGTCATAGAAGCAGTGACAGAATTCACATTCCTGGGATCCAAGATCACTGCAGACGGTGACTGCAGCCATGAAATTAAAAGACACCTGCTCCTTGGGTGGAAAGCTATGGCAAACCTAGATAGCATAATAAAAAGTAGAGACACTGTCATGGATTTCTTCTCTCTCACCCCAGTCCAGTGATGAGAGATACCAAATCCTTCTGACTCTTAAACAAACCCCAGGAGTATGTCTGTACACTCTAGGACTTACCAGTAGTACTGCCACCAGGACCTCTTGACAAAAGGTTCCCCACCAGTGCTCAAGAGCAGAGGTCCCAAATCCTGTCTAGTCTCTGGGAATTAACAACTTATCAGCTCTGTGCCAGAGCTGCAAACAATTAATTAACACACAGTGGGAGCCTTCTTAGGCGAACAGCTTAGGCACAAGATCCAGTCTTAGAGATCAAGTTGCAACAGAGGAAAACAAGTCCAGATAATATTGGTTATATATATACTATCTTTTTATTCAGTGCAAAAGCATGCATATAAAGTAGAAGGTGAAAAACAAAAGACATCTATAGCTTCTTTAGCTCTAACTACACATAGAGATATTCCATAGTTACCAAACTTTCAGATGTATCAGATGGTCCAATGTGTAAATAGTCCAAAAGTCTCACCAAGGAAACTTGTAAAGAAACCACATGTTGTTGTTGGCAGCTGAGACCAGCTTGGCTGCCTATTAGCCAAAGTCCATGGCAAGCAAGTAACCAGTCCCAAAAGGAACTGTTTCCAGAGAGGAACAAGAACACCAAGTCAGCACTCAAAAAGAGGTAACTTTTCCCATAGGGTTCTTACAATTAAATTCCCTCATCCGTCACTATCAGATATGGCCATTATCCAATCGTGAGGGAGTGGAGGGGCATGTCCAAATCTCCAATTACTAGCCATTGCCTACGTGCTCTGTATTATGTTAGATAATGCTTTGATGTGCTGATGTCCTGGGCCTAGCTCTTCCCATGTGTGAGAAGGTGCCTGAATGTCTCCTTGCTCTAGCAAAGGTGTCAAAGTGTCTTGCATATGGATATGAAGCTTGGCCATCTGTGCAGGCCATCTGTGCAGGTGACAAAGTCACATGGAAGTGTCAGCAGCTACGGCCATTTGGTCCTGGCAGGGATAGCTTCAGAAAAAAATAAGCTTTTTTTCTGTACAGACACCACCCTGCCAACAAGAGTCCCCATAGTCAAAGCAATGGTATTCCCAGTAGTAATGTATGGCTGCAAGAGATGGACCATAAAGAAGGCTGAGCACTGAAGAATAGATGCTTTTGAATTATGGTGCTGGAGAAGACTCTTGAGAGTCCCTTGGACTGCAAGGAGATCAAATCAGTCAATCCTAAAGGAAATCAAACCTGACTGTTCCCTGGAAGGACAGATATTGAAGCTGAAGCTCAAATACTTTGGCCACCAGATGAGAAGGGAGCACTCACTGGAGAAGACCCTGATGCTGGGGAAAACTGAAGGTAACAGAAGAAGGGTATGGCAAAGGATGAGATGGTTAGACAGTGTTATCGATGCAACAAACATGACATTGAGCAAACTCTGAAGGATGGCCAAAGACAGGAGGGCCTGGTGTGATGTGGTCCATGGGGTCGTGAAGAGTCAGACTCGACTGTGCAACTGAACAGCAACAATAACAAAAAGGGTTATGCATGCTAGGCTGGCAAGGAGAATGCTTTGCTTCTATTCACTGGAAGTAAGGAGGGTGTTGTGTATCAACCAAGACCCAACATGCGGTCAGGCTTGCACGTGGTCATGTGGACACACTGAGCTTCGACCTTTAGGAACAATAGGCCCTAGGATCCTGAAACAGACCAATAGGACTGCCCAGATCCAAGTAGAGTCCTTTGGTCCTGCTGTTTTGTCTTAGTTTCATGTTCTGAAATAAACTATGAGTTGATTCACTACAATGCATCTAAGAACCCAGTACTTTACAGTGGGGCAGGCTGAGAGAAGGAAGGGAGTTACTATCAATGCAGTCCTAAACAGAGTCACAAACCTCTGAGCCTTTTGACTTCAATGGATGTAGAAGTGTTTATTCTGCTTAGGACTACACTATATGACTCCTTTGCCTCATATTAAGTAACTAGTGCCAGTCAGCCTTCATGACCTGCAAGGACAGAGGCAAATGCTCTTTTTATAACATCTGTCAAACAGGCGATATATGGGGGGGGGGAATAGAGGCACAGAGGCTATGCCTCCCCCCATCCCTCCATAGAGGTAAGTGGTAAATACTTATCTCTCCAGCCGAATGAAGAGCAAGTGATTGGTGCTAAGTAAGCATCTTTCTATGACATTTGCTGATTCCTGATCTGAGGTCTTTCAGTGATTGCAGTTTCATATACCAAAACTAACCAATTGGCCTTTCAAGGTCTTCCTAATTCACAGTGGTTAGAGAGGAAGCATGCTTTGATCTGTTCAGAAGATAGCTAATTGTCTGGGGAATTGTCTGGGGAATTGTAATATTTAGGAGTGAAAATTCTGTTAGGCTTCTTCAAGTTATGATAATCAGGTTGTGGTCACACATGCCAGAAAAAATGGGGGGGGAAGAGGGTATTTCCTCCAGAGGGATTTGATCCACAGTTGCATGATCACACTTCCCTTTGAAGCTGCGGGCACAGTCCATCAGTGTGTGATCAGATGCAACTGCGGGTGAGTCATTTTTTGTGCTACCATTTCCCCCCGTGTGCTTGACTGAGGGATCAATGAATCGCGCCTCTGCACTGAGGGCTCCCTATGGAGTTTGCAACGATGCACATACTGCAAAGGGGGGGGACAATGGCATGGAGTTGGGATGGCCTGATCAGACCATCTCGACTCCATGAGAGCGTGCCGGAGCAATCAGACATGGGAAAGTCCGTCCGTGGCCTGTCACAACCCGTTAACTATCGGATTCCCCCAATGTCTTTTCACTCCACTTCTGTGGCGGAGCAGAACAGGTTGCTGATGGCTGTGGGGAGCTTCCCAGATGTTGTTGTCTGATTGCGCCATTTAAATCTGCCCAGCATTCACACCTATGTTGGGTCTAAATGTGCGTATGATCACAGTCTCAGTTCAGTTTACATGTGGGATACAGGCCCTCACTACCACATTAGCTTCACTGTGACACCACAGGAAAAAAAGCTACACAGTCATGGGAGGAAAAGGATAATCTCTTCATTGATATTCCATGATAATGTAGAGCATGTCCTTGGTAGAAGAATTTGAGGCCCGTTTGACACAATGACAAGGTAGTAAAACTGACCCAGCCATATCTGACTGCAAGGTGGAGCCTGTTTCTATATTTCAGACTTCAAACAGACTTAAAACTGTGCAATAGAAATCCAGCGTTCAAATGAACTTTATAATGTGCACTAGAAATCCAGATTACCAGGGATCTAGGATCCAACCCAATTTGATTTACTTACACAGAACAATGGCTACAAGCCTACAGGACTAAAGCAACCAATGCAAGATGCTTTCAATTTGTGGTTCCACTGCTTAGGACTTCTGAACAGCAATTGGAAATCTGATTGGCTGGGCTGATGTTTAAAGATATTTCTTGGGTAGCAGCTGCCACCACTGCACGAGGATCTTGTGTGACTGAGGGTAAGCTATGGCAGCCATCTGGTGACTGGGCCCACCATATTGTGTCAGGATTTAAAAGCTGCCCACTGGTTCAAATAGTCTGGAAATCCCTGGCTTAGACACTAGGGTTGCCAACTCCAGCTTGGCATCTCCCACAAATCTCCAGGAGCTTCTGTAGAGAGGATGGAGTCTGGAGAGGGAACTCCAGAGGGATGTGATGTCATACAGTTCACCTTTTGAGGCTGTCTTTGCTCTATGAGAGTTTGTAGTCTGGAGATCAGTTGAGGTACTTTGTCAGGTGAAATACTTTGTCAAGAGACTTTTGGAAATCAAGTATATGATGTCTACCCGATTGCCTTTATGCACATTGTTAACCTGCTCAAAGAACTCCAAGAGGTTGATGAGATGGGACTTCTCTTTTCAGAAGCCATGTTAATTTCCCCTTAGCAGCCTTTGTTCCTTAATGTGGTTAATCATACTCTTTAACAATTTCTTCTCATTCACCTGGGGCAGATGTTAGGCCTATAATTTCCTGGATCCCCTCTGGACCCCTTCTTAAAAATTGGTGTGACATTTGCTATTGTCCAGTCATCTAGTACAGAGGCTGATTTTAGCAACAAGGTATACATGCTTTTTAGTAGATCAACAATTTCATATTTGAGTTCTTTAAGAACCCATGGGTTATATGCCATGGTTTTCACTTTCCCTAGTAATTCTGGAACTTCATGTCTTGCCACCTCAATTTGGCCAAGTTTTTTGGACATCCTTCCCCATAACAGTGGCAATGGGGTTTCATCCAGACTCAGACATTTCAAATACCTGAAGGGCTGTTACACAGAAGAGGACAAGGCCTTGTGCTGTTCCAAATGGCAACATCAGATTGTAGGCCTGAAGGGTAGCTTTTAGTTGAACATTAAGAGAAACTTCCTAAAAGTATTTCAACAGAAGAACCAATTACTAGAGGGGGGACTATGAAAAATAATTGCTATTAGGAAAATAGGACAAACAGACTTTCTTCCCAATAACAAAGCCTCCTCTATTACTTTTGCGCACATATCAAGCTACTGGTGCTGATGAGGTCTAGTGCTATTATATCAGAAATGGAAAAGACTGAAGAAGTAATAGTTTCAATCACTCCATAACAAGAACACATGGAAGTTATGTTTGTTTTTCCTCCTCTTTCTCCTGGTTTGTTCAATAGTTTCTGGGAACAGCAGTTAAAAGAACACTCATTAAGAAATGAGCCTTGGTCCCCGCAGGGAGATTTTTGAAGATGTGATAGAACTTTTTTGAACCAACTTGAAACTAAATGATTTTCCTACCTCAGTGCACTCCAGTAACCTTGTTTTTCATGTAACATATATCCCAACCCAACTGGAAAGCAGACTCAAGTGTTTACTCTAAAAGTCATAGTGTTTTAACTTAATCCATAGTAGCTAAATCAGCCTAACTTAATCATTGGATCTCATGATCTTTCTCTGCTTCATCAACATTCTTTAGTTAACAGTGATTCATATGTTTTTCACTGCAGTATTATAAAAAACAAAACCCCAGCTCTCTGATATGTAACGTATTTGTTCCAAGCCTCAGAAGTCCTTTGACAGCTGAATTTTTCTTATTATACAGAAATAAAGGCATTTCTAAATCTAAAACTGTTTTGTATTATATTGATTCTCATCAGATCTCTGGCACTAAGTTCATTAAAACATTCTCCTGGAGAATCAGTCTGCAGTGTAATATATCCTTAAATTTAAATAAAGAAAACTTTATAAACAGAGGTAGAATGTCACATTAAAAACATAAGAAGAGCTCTGCTGGATCAGACCAGGGAAATCTAGGGAAATTGATCAGTTCCCCACATGTTGGTCCGGATCGACAATTGACCCGAATCTAATGGTGTTTCTCCCTGGATTTTCTGTCTCCACTATTTTCAGGATCTTTTTTTTACTGCAGGGGCGAAGTCGGGGCATTGTAGTGGGGAACTCGCGAATCGCAGCTGTCCTCTCTCCACCCCTTTAAAGCCCCTCTGCTTCTTTCCCTCCCCTCCCCTTCCCTTCCTGCCTCTCTCCACCCCTTCGCCCCTCTACTTATCTCCCTTCCTGCCCCCCTCCCTTTCCCACCCTGGGACGAGGGGTTTTTTTTGCCCCACCCTGTGTTGCATTGCAACACAATATTGATCCATCATTGACTGGCATTGAAATGTCCTTTTAAATGTACCTCTAATGTTTCCCCATTTCTGTGTTGCAATTCACTATTTGTACAAAAGTAGTGCCATTGTTAAAAAGATGCATTGGAGGCGTGGATAAAAATTTTTGTGGGGCTAACCTATGGGCTGTAATGCAACTGTTAAAAAGATGCATTGAGGGTGGCATGGTGGTGTGGACACAATTTTCGCGGGGGTTACATGTGTTGCCTTGCATGCCTGCTTCTCTCCCTCCCCCTCCCCCTTCCCTCCTGCCTCCCATCTCCCTTTCCTCTCCCTTTTTCAACCTGGCACAACGCAACTACACATGCGTTGTGCATGCCTGTTTTCCAGTGGGTGGGTGCGTTACAACACAACCACACCCCTAATCAAAAAAAAGAGGGGGAAGAGAGGGGAGGGGGCTCTAGATTCAGGGCAAGGCGACAAACCCAGGTCAGAGTTCCTTAATGCGGAACTCCCCTGACAGAATCGGGCCAATTAGACTGGAGGAGAACAAAGAGCAAAGCATTAGTGCAGAATCGGCCTAGGTGGAGGTTTCCTTCACTCACCATGGCTAGTAGCCACTGATAGATGTTCCCTCTATAAATTTGTCTATGCCCCTTTTAAAGTTCTTTATAGATGTGACCTCCCCTGTCATTACCCTCACTGAGTAAAGAAGTATTTCCTTTTGTCTGTCCTGAACCTATTTCCCAATGATTTAACTGGGTGCCCTCAATCTCTAGTGTTATGGGAGAGAGACAAAAAGCTCCTCCCCATACATAGTTTTATAAACCTTTGTCAGGTCTCCCATTAGCCCTCTTTTTTCTAAACTGAAAAATCCCAGATTCTCCAGCATTTCCTCCTAGGAAAGGTGCTGCAGCCCTCTGGTCACCTTGATTTGCCCTCCTTTGTACCTTTGCCACAATATCCTGTTTGAAATATGATGGACAGAACTGCACACAGTATTCCACATGAGGCCACATAAAGCCATTACAATATTGGACATTTTATTTTCAATGCTTTCCTATTAATTCCTAGCATGGAGTATCAATAGATTTAAAATTAGGATTTTTTTGTTGTTGTTCCAGGACACATCACCTTACACTTGCACCAAACTTCATTTGCCACATTGTTGCCCACTGACCCAGTTTAGAGAGATCCTTCTGGAGCTCTTCAGAATCCTCCCTGGTAATTTGAAAACTTGACTACTACACCGCTAAGCCCCAATTCCAGTTCATTTAAGAACAAATTAAATAGCAACAGTCCCAATCATGATCCTTGTACAACCCTACTGCTCACTTCCCTCCATTGCAAGAACTGTCCATTCATTCCTACTCTCAACTTCCTGCCATTTAACCAGCTTTTAACCAATGAAAGCACCATTCTTCTTATCCCATGAGTACTAAGCTTACTCAGGAGTCTCTGGTGAGGTACCTTGTCAAAAGCTTTATGGAACTCCAAGTATATAATGTCTACTAAATCACTCCTATCCACATACCTGTTAACCAGCTTTAAAAGGCTGGTGAGGTTGGACTTTACTTTGCAGAAGACATGCTGGTTTTACACACTAAAATTCACCGTACTGTAATTGTGCTTTGTGCAGTGTGTGTTATGGTATAGTAACTGCAAATTCAATGTATCACTTTTTATGTTCACTGACTTTTACTCCTTAAGTCAAATGCATGCCATATTCAGTTCTGTTCAACATACATTTTAATAAAATGCGTACAAAGTTCTTGTCCCCCTCACCAGTCTGGAGGCAAGTTCCAGGCCACAACAGGTCTCTCAGCAAGGGTTCTAGGGTTTTAGTCCAAAGCCAAAGTCCAGGGCTTAGTAGCACAGTCCAGCATTATAGTCCAAAAGCAGTCCAAGGTCAAAGAGCAAGGTTTCAAGAACTTAAACAAGGCAGGTAAGTGGTAAGCTCACCAGCAGAGTTGCAGAAAAATTGATCCCACACTGGCTGCGACCTTATATATGGAATTTCCCTACAGGTACTGGGTTCCATGACAGGCTTTTCCTCACAAGCCAAGTCAACTAACCAGGGTGGTCCATGCTAGTTCTCTGGAAAGCTAATATCATGTAATCAGTGATTATTTTCTCTTTTAAGTTTCCCAGCCACTACTTTTTTTCAAAAGTAAATCTAGTCAGCTGTATTGCTCAGAATCAAACCTTAATGTCCTAGAAACTCTCACAGGCCACAAATAATCCATTTTGATCCAACTGATCAACATTTCTTTTATTGGTGCACCAGATGAACCAGATGAACAGAATTTGCTAGTAAGTGCAACTGATAACATTTGATTTGCAAGTATTCACAGTTATTGCTAGAAGTATGGGAAGCACTTTTCCATGGTGAGATTTCACACCATTATAGTATCAATACTTGAGCCATGTGGGCAGGTAATATCACATGGATCTTTTCAAATTGCAAGAAAAGTGAGTGATAATAAGGTAATAAAAAGGTATTTGCCTTGCTTGCATTATCCCAATATGTAGTGGCTTGTGATGCTGCTATGGTAAAGCAGCTCCATGCAGCCCTGTACACAGAAAAAATTTGTAGGGGGAACACCAAGGTGCCCCTGGGGAGTGGGGTTTGGGGAGGGGAGGAACTTCAGCCAGGTGTAATGCTTCAGGCAGTGCTGCTCGAGCCACACGGGCAGGCAGACACACGTTCACATGCCTATGCCAATGGACCCTGGGAGCACCAGCTGCAGCCTGTACTTACCAATCCTGGTGTGAGAGAAGGCAGGAGAGGAATGAGCAGGGCTATTTTTGGGCAGGAATGCACAGCAATGGAATTCCGGCTGGCTCCCAAGTTGGCCACGCCTAGCAGGAACTCATTAGTATAATAGGCTACACCCAACAGCAGAAACTCATTAGGACTGGCTATATTAGGGCTGTGTGGCCTAACATGCAAAGGAGTAACTGCTACCAAAAAAAGCCCTGGGTTTTGACAATGAACAAGATAAACAGAATAAGAAGCAAAAGGTGACTGTGGCTGGATGACCACACTTCTGGTAACTTGGGGTGTGACCTAATATGCAAATTAGCTGTGCTGTCATGGGTGTGGCCTAATAGGCAAATGAGCCATGCTGTCATGTGTGTGGCCTAATATGCAAATGAGTTTCTGCTGATGGGTGTGGCCTATTATGCTAATGAGTTCCTGTTGGGCTTTGTCTACCAAAAAAGCCCTGGGAATGAACAAGCAAGCAGCCAGCTGCAGGAGCTTCTGACTACTTGGCTGGGAGGGAAGGAGAGATATAAGGAAGGAGGCTCTTGCTTGCTTTCTTGCTTGCTTGCTCGCTCACCCTCACTCTCTCTTGCGTGCACAGGCCCTGCTCACCACTGCTGCCACTGGGGCTAGGGGGAGGCACAGCTGTTTGGGGAGGTGCTGATTTCTTTGGAGAGTGCCTGGTTGTTTGGGGAGGGTGCCAGGCACCTGTGGGCACCTCCGTGTGTATGGGCCCAGCTCCATACTACTAATGATATATGAATATGGCCTTTTATCTTAAGAAAAATAGGACTTGCATAATATTGTCCTTTTATCTGAGCTACAATTGGGTAACATGATTAGACGTGATATTTCCAAATGCCCCTTATTTTCATATCCACAGACCCACTAAAATATATCTGAGGACTGTCATGGGCAGGGCTATTTTTGGGCAGGAATGCACAGGAATGGAGTTCCGGCTGGCTCCTGAGTTGGCCATGCCCAGCAGGAACTCATTAGCATAATAGGCCACACCCAACAGCAGAAACTCACTAGGATTGGCTACATTAGAGGTGTTTGGCCTAACATGCAAAGGAGTTCCTGCTACAAATAAAGCCCTGGGTTCTGACAACAAACTAGGTAAACAGAATAAGAAGCAAAAGTTGGGTGTGGCTGGATGACCACACTTCTGGTAACATGGTGGTGTGGCCTAATATGCTAATGAGCTGTGCTGTCAGGGGTGTGGCCTATTATGCTAATGATTTCCTGCTGGGCTTTTTCTACAAAAAAAGCCCTGGTCATGGGGAAAGCCATTGCTCAGCCTCACAATTAGAGGAGCATTTATACATTTATACTTTGCAAGCAGAAGATCCTAGGTTCAATTCAGTGAAAGGGCTCAGCTCAGAAAGGATGGGAAAGACAGCACTGGCTGGAAAGACCAGTGGTCTGAATTTGTATAAGACAATGTTATAAATGGTCATATTGGTCCACACAAAATCTAACAAAACAAAGATATGGGTAATACCTTTGATGAGGACCAATCACATTGACACAAAACATTCTATAAAACAGCTTTGTATGTCCCCTAATGATCTTTATAGGCTCACCACCATTAGGCTGTGATAGAAGGGGAGGGACAACTTGCTGCTCAAAGAATTCTCTTAGAGATTCTAGTAAAGTGTTAGTGTCATCTGATGTTTAAGATTTCACTCAGATAACACATAAAACTGAGACTAAACAAAGGTTTGTCAGCATTGCGCATGAACGCAGCCTCTTTGCCGTGTTCACATGCTTCCCTTGCTTCTCCTGCTTCCCTACTTGAAAACTTACCAAACTCCAATTTGGTGTGACACCCAAATACTGAGGCTTAGGAGGCCTGGACTGTGTTTATTCCCTACCTCACTTAAATCCCGGTTTGCAGTCCCAGTCTGTGTATTATGGATGCTCCTGAGAAGGAAGAAACTGTTATAGGTGTTGTTATACATGATCAGTCATTTAAAGTGGTTCTTACAAAACAATTTTGGCCCCACTGAAAGTATTTCTCAAAATAGTTTGTCCGTTTTTTACTGGGTTTGGCAATTACTGAAACAACAGAATAATTAAAATGGTGTTATGCTCTTCACCACTGCCCATTCTTCCACTCTTTTCCCTGAAAGTCCAAATCTGGAATATATGGGCTGGGCTATATGATCCTCCAGTAAAAGGCATCATGGGATTAATGACTGCCAGGACATTTTGCCCCTTGAGGCTAAATGAAGCCAAATTCCACCACCCCCATCCCATCCCTCTGACAACAGAAAATAAAATATTAAACAATGGAAAAGGCACCCCATATCTGCTAATGGAGGTCTTCCAGTAGGGTAAACTGTAGTTGGGATTGAACTCCTTGATGTGAAATGATGTTAATTTAAACTAAGAATGTGTATTTCTTGCCTAAGTCATGTATCTGGATGTCCTTTTGATAACACTCTTCCAAGGGTTTCACAAGGGTACACAAATGGCAGTCACATCCCTATAGGTTTTACCACATATCCCAGCAGAGTGACATTTTTAGCATGCTTTTCCAAGTTGTTACATTAACAAATTTGCACTGATTTCGTTCTCCTGTCATCTAAAGACCACCTTGTAGTAAGACAGTGAACTTTTACAGCATTCCGGAGCTGATGTACTGTCTAATGTCACAAGTGTCTGCTCACATTACTTCATGAAGGCTTGAGAAGATTCTACATTGTGCTTTCCATTTGAGTTTGATTTGACAGAATCAGTCCCCACGCTAGCTCATGGCACTTATCAGTTAGTCAGCCGTCCTAGGGGAAGAGAATTTAGAGTGCACCATATTCTGTTTTCAAATCAAGCCTTGTCCCCTTAGGAATCTGACTGCTGCATTATTAAACAGGGTGCCATCAGCCATACCACCATGCATAAACATTCAGTCAGATAAAAGACTACATCATTATGTTAACTCTTTTTTTTATCAAGTTCATTCATCTTTTAGTGATCTGAAATGGAACTGTTGGGGACAATGGGGAACTTGCCCCTTCCAGATCTGTATACCTGAGCAGTTACTACCAGACCAGAAGCCATAAGAATGATTAAGAAACATCTATTTAAGTACGATTATAACAGTACAATCTGTAGAGCACGATGTATTTGTTCTACTCCATTTGTTGGTATTCTTCCACTTGGAGAGCTTCCTGATTACTGGTCATATTCGACTATTCCTCGCTATAGATGTGCCTTTATGTTGGCAAACCTTCATGCCCTACCATAGAGTTTTGCAAGGGAGGTATCTTAAGATACTACACTCTGATAGAGTATAGAATTGTGGTGCAAGTAGTGGACACCCTGTATCACATGACCTTTGAATGTGATTACCTGAGCCTAGAAATATTTTAATTCTACCTTTGTTCCAAATATAGATCATATGGAGACATTACCTCTTTTATGAGAAGATAATAGCAGACCTATCACTCTTTTAGCTGCAAAATTTTATACATCTGTGATAGATTTTCACAGTCATTCAAATGAGATCTAGCTTTTCCTATATTGTAGTAATCTGCTTAAAACTAATAAGTTAAGAAGCAGTATGAGGTAGAAAGCAAAGTATGCTTGAGCTCCTTGGAGGAAGGATAGGGTAGAAATGAGGTTTAAAAAATGATCAACAAAATAAATGGATGTCTAAATAACAGGAGGAAGTGTGTGTCAAATGAGGGGGGATACTTGTCTTTATAGTACAAACAGGTAAGTGAAATTATGTTACATTAGAAAAGCTGAGAGTAGACATTATACTTTGTACAGATCCCAATTAAATACAAAACAAAGAGTCAACCACTTATTTGCATACTCAAAATGATGGTAAAAATTCAGATTAACCAGTGATACATACCGTGTTAATTTTAAAGAAACACCTATTAGCAATGTGATCCTGAAGACATTATAAGACAGTTTTGATGTTACAGCTAGCAATGAGTAAGTGTTCCTCTTTTGTTTCTTTTTATATTTTTAATATTTATTAGTTCCAGTTCTCAGCTCTTTAATATTGATTTAGTAGGTTTGTTTGCATTGAATACATATTTTATAATCAATTTCTCAATGTATACCACTGATTTATTTATTTATTTGATTCTACCCCACCCTCCCTGCTGAGGCAGGCTCAGGGTGGCTTAGATAAGAAAGCAATAGATAAAACAACAGTATAAATATCAATATAAAAAACACAACATAGCTATTAAAACCATTAACATAGCAATGTTAGTACAGCTATGATAAAGTACAAATGAAAACATACATTCAGCAGTGGGATCCACTATCGGTGGGCCCAGGCTAGAAATGGTATTGGCATAGGGCATAGATGATGAAACGCAGCTCCTTACCTAAATGCCTGGCAGAAGAGCTCCATTTTCGCGGACTATTGAAGCACGAATAATGTTGAAAATGTGTACATTTTCCAGTAAAAATGCAGTGTGAGGAACAGAAAGTAGAAGGAAAATATGAATTATGGATCAGTTCCCACAAGGGAGAAGAGAAGCTGAAAATTAGAATGGTTTAGGTCAAAGCAACATAGATGAGAAATTGAAAATCATACATAGCTACAAAAATGCAAGCTAAATCTGGGAGTGCCTTGGCCTCACAATGCTTGCAGGTTCTTAAGTGGGTTTGGTATGGAATGCAATGGGATTCCTAGAGTTGCCAACTTCCAGGTGGTGGCTGGAGATCTCTTGGGATTACAATTGATCCTCCAGGGAACAGAGCACTTCACCTGGAGAACATGGCCATAGGTGGACTCTATGGCATTATACCCTATTGAAGTCCCTCCCCTCCCCAAACCCCGTCCTCCTCAAAATCTCCAGGTATTTTTCCAACCCAGACCTGGCAACCCTATGGATTCTACTGCTCTGAAAGCACACTGAGATCCACCAGTCTGGATGTACCAGGAAGTGAGAGGAACAGAGAAGGAAGTACACTAGCCTGAGTACCAATCCTAATTTTACTGCACATGATAGCATTGAGTATAACATTTGAACAGGCTCTCCATGGGTTTATGACTGAGGTAAAACTCAGTTAAGTCACCAGTCACCATCCATCACTTCAGCTGTGAGAGCATAGTTTTATCCAGTGCTTGACAAAAAAGGGGAAAAAACACCCTTAATTAGGACTGACATGTCACAGTTGATTATGTTTGAAGAAAATTCTAACATTGGCATTTGCCT
Organism: Gekko gecko; assembly: GCA_029375565.1. NCBI lineage: Eukaryota > Metazoa > Chordata > Lepidosauria > Squamata > Gekkonidae > Gekko > Gekko gecko. The sequence goes on along the minus strand of JAPDNY010000001.1, from coordinate 61,396,644 downwards.
CTGTGATTATGTATTGATTTGATTGATTTAAAATATCTATGTTTTGCTTTTTCACAAAGCTGAAAGTGGTTTGCAAACAACCTTAATAGTTTTCATCGCAAGCAAAAATAAAAGGCAAAATACTGTATCAACAGTGTTGAGTTGTTTTGGATTGTATCAACAGTCCAGTCCAGATCATGTGAAGTGGTGGTACCACTTTGCTCTGCTCTGGCTAGACCTTACCTAGAGTTCAGTTTTCGTGTTCAGTTTTGTACACCACAATTTAAGAAAGATATAGACAAGCTGTAATGTGTTCAGTGGACAGCAATGAAGATGGTGAGGGCCCGGAGACCAAGGTTGAAGGAGCTGGGTACGTTTAGCCTGGAGAGGAGACAACTGAGAGGTGATATGATGACCATCTTCAAGTACTTGAAGGGCTGTCATATAGAGGACGGTACAGAGTTGTTTTATGTTGCCCCAGAAGGTTGGATCAGAACCAGTGGGTTGAAATTAAATCAGAAGAGTTTTCGGCTAAACATTAGGAAGAACTTCCTAACAGAGTGGTTCCTCAGTGGAACAGACTTCCTCAGGAGGTGGTGGGCTCTCCTTCTTTGGAGGTTTTCAAACAGAGGCTAGATGGCCATCTGACAGCAATGCTGATTCTGTGAACTTAGGCAGATCATGAGAGGTAGGGCAGGAAGGGTTGTCTCAGTGCTTAGTTCTTGTGACCCTTTCTTACATGCCCAGGGAAATGCTGATTGCCACTTTGGGTCAGGAAACAATTTTTCTCCAGACCATTTTGGCCTGGGATCCTGGATGTTTTTTGTCATCTTCTGGGCATGGAACAGTGGTCACTGTAGGTGTGGAGGGGGAAGTATTTGTGAATTTCCTGCACTGGGCAGCAGGTTGAACTAGATGACCCTGGAGGTCCCTTCCAACTCTATGATTCTAAAATATGAACACACACAATATGCTGTCATTTAAAAAAAGTCACTAGCAAATGTCATCACCACAACAAAAGCATTTCAAACACCATAAAAATCAGACGCAGGGTTATGAAACAGCAACAAAGTTCCAAGAAACTAGTGCACAAGATGGATAACAGCTGGACCCAACAATTGAGTCAGCAAAAAGCCCTGAGGAAAAGGACTGTCTGCCTAAACAAAAGCAGGGAAGGTACTGTACGCCCATCTTTAGGCAAACTATTCACCAGGGTTGGGTGGCTATGGAGACAGTTCCAGAAAAAAAGGAAGATGTGCATGTTACTTAGTGGGAAGGGACAAGGAGCAGAGGCTGCTGTAAGAAAGACAAGAGGCTCATAAGGATCACTACTGTGCAAACCGTAATGGAAGAATGTAGAGCTCACTCTTGACCCTAAGGCTACAATAAATCTGGTGTTTTTCTTCCTTCCCATAATGGAAAGTGAGATGGATAGATGTATAATCAAGCTCAGCATGTGGGGCAATGGTCATAAGGGTACATCTGAGCAATATCTTTGCAAGGGAACAGATGTGAGCATCATGCACAGTCATCCTTGCAGATCACATATGCCTGCAACAGCATCCCATATTGTTCCCTGCCTGTATACAGTTCATTCTGCAGGCACTAGGAACTGTGGGCAGCGTACTGTAGTGTGCCTGGTAAGATTAATGCCCTAAGCCTTCAGTGGTGGCTGGGAGGGGGCTTCCTGTTTTCTCAGAGTTCTTTCTTCTTTACCTCCTGATTTAGTCACTCTCAGATGGAGACTTTGGGAAATAAACAGTCCCGGTATATGCACCCTTTAATCTGCTGTTCCAAATGTCAGGAAAGCGTAAGCAAAACCAAAATGGGAGGGGAGAAACCCAAAACAAAACAGTAAATTTACTATCACATTATTTCAAATCTCCCCTGGTAATTTTCACCCTCATACCAAGATGTGGCTTCTGTTTAAATCATATGGACTAGCACTTGGAAGTATGTTTTGAGAAGAGGAAAGAAAGCCCATCTGAAACTCCGTGTTAGTATACGTACAAAAATGAATTAAAGTCTGCTTCTAATTTCCAAACATATGTACTTCAATGAATATTAAATGTTAGACCTATATCACCATCATGACTTATTTACTTGGTAGGGAGCTTTAAAAAAAATAATAAAAGGACCAGAGTTTGCTTTGGAGCGTGAAACTCCAATGTAATTGAGTTTAGAGTGGTAAAACCACTAAAGAGGCCATGGCCCCAGAGAGTTCTCTGAAACCCACCTGTCAAGTAATGTTACATCACAGCTCAAACAAGCCATGCCTTCTTGTTCCTGCGAAAGCCTTTTGTGGCCGGGGGTGGGGGTCAGAAAAAAATTGAAGTTGCTCCCAGGAAAGGGGGGGAAAGAATTTGACAACAGCTGCACAGTGTCAGCAGAAATAATGATCTGAAATTCAGCCTCTAAGGGATGCCAGGCTGGGCCCTACTTCTGTAAGGTGTAATTTTTAGCATTGTGGCAGGAAAATAATAGTGGATATTAAGCACTTTTTGGCAAATCAGATGAACAAATGAATGAATGGACCAGACCAGAAACTTTGCATGAGGTGGGTGTTGATAGAATAAGGGTGAACTGATTCTAAAGAGTACCATACACTAATGTGCATTTCAGCTGTTTAGAAAAAGGTGCATTTTGTAGTGAAGAAAAGGGAAGTTCTTACTGCTTGAGCAGGTGTATTAAGAGTAAATGGGAAAATGTGGACTCAAATGCTTCACTCCTTGAGTTAAACGATTGTTGTAGAAAGGCTTGAAATGGCTCAGGGAATTGGTAGTAATAACATACACAGCATCTTCCATTTAGATGGTTGACATGATCCAGACTCTGTGCTATCTAAAGCCCCATTAAGTCCCATCCACTGAAGTTATAATGTCTGTGGAGAATTTAGTTTTCCAGTGGCAACAACAAGAAGTCAACACAACTATTTGACAATGGCTTAGTGATGAGAAACAAGGCAAGGGTCAGGCTGATTCAGATGATGAAGTCTTCCTAGCTGCTACAAATGTTTTGGATCACTTGTGTCCTGGGCCAGTCTCATCATGCCCCTGTATAAATCTGTGGTGTGACCTCATTTGGAATACTGTGTACAGTTCTGGTCACCACACCTCAAAAAGGATATTATAGTAGTGGAAAAGGTGCAGAAAAAAGCAACTAAAATGATTAAAGGGATGGAACACCTTCCCTATGAAGAAAGGTTAGAGAGGTTAGGGCTCTTTAGCTTGGAGAAATGATGATTGAGGGGTGACATGATAGAGATTTACAAAATTATGCATGGGATAGATATAGTAGAAAAAGAAGTACTTTTATCCCTTTCTCACAGTACAAGTACTTGTGGGCACTCAATGAAATTAATGAGCAGTAGGCTTGGAACAGATAAAAGGAAGTACTTCTTCACCCAAAGAGTAAGGTTGTGGTCACATGTGCTAGAAAAAATGGGGGGGGGAAGCAAGGCTATTTCTTCTGGAGGAATTTGGCCCACAGTTGCGCGATCACACCTCCCATTGAAGCTGCAGTCGCAGTCTGTCATTGTGTGATCAGATGCAACTGTGGGTGAGTCGGGGGTTTTTTGGTGCTGTTTTCCCCCATGCACTTAAACCAGGGATCAATTAATTGCACCTCGGCACCAAGGGCTCCCTATGGGGTTTGCGATGATGCACATACTGCAAAGGGGGGGGGGGACAATGGCACGGAGTTGGGATGGCTTGTTCAGACCATCCTGATGCCATGAGAGTGCGCTGGAGTGATCAGACATGGGAAAGTCTGTCTGTGGCCCATTGCAACCCATTTACTACTGGGTTTCCCCCAGCATCTTATAACTCCGCTTCTGCGGTGGAGCTGAATGGGTTGCTGATGGCTGGGGGGACCTTCCCAAATGTTGTTGTCTGATCGCGCCCTTTAAATCCGGTCGGTATTCACACCTATGTTGTGTCTAATTATGGATATGATCACAGCCTAATTAAAATGTGGAATTCACTGCTGCAGGAAGTGGTGGATGCTGCAAGCATAGATAGCTTCAAGAGGGGACTGGATAAACATATGGCCCAGAAGTCCATCAGTGGCTATTAGCTATGAGGTATAGATGGAACACTCTGTCTGGGGCAGCTCTGTATCCTTGGTACTTGGGCAGCCACAATGGAAGGGCTTTTGGAGTTCTGGCCCCACTGGTGGACCTCCTGATGGCCCTTTGTTTTGGCCACTGTGTGACATAGAGTGTTGGACTGGATGGTCTATTGGCCTGATCCAACATGACTTCTGTTATGTTCTTATGACTTCTATACTTCCCAGGGGCAGAAGGGAGGACTGATTCTGATGGGGATTGTGGCTCATATGGAGAAGGGGCTTCAGTCTTCCTCCTCACACCATTTTCTTGGAACTCCCAGAGAATGTGCAGGATGTACAATTTTCAGAAGTTTTGAAGCCAGTTTTTCCAGTTCTAAGGGATGAAAAAACAAATTTTAGGGGGAAATGAAATATATTTTCCTACAGCTTTGACAACATAAAATGCATCATTTATAACCCACTAAGCATATAAAATTGTATGATTTGGCATATTTATGGAATTTACAACTACAAACTCCCTAGTTTTATAAACATAAAACTATAAATACATCCACTACTGGAGACAGAGCTGCAAATTGCTGCACAGTATATTACTTTCACACACAACTCTTAATTTTTGCCAATTGAGAGGTAGGGAACAAAAAGTTGATACTGGAAAATAAATTCTGTAGTAAACAAAAGGAACTTATTTGAAAGTGTATGATTTGGAACAAAGCAGTCCCATAGTCATCATATGTACAAATGGGAACCTGCAAGGACTTGGGAGGGGGATCTCATTTCCCCCTCCTCCACTATTTCCTCTTTCCCTTTCCTGAAAGCCCCCATAGCCTCTCTCCCTGTAAAGTACTGGGTTCCATGCCTCATGACTCGGACGACGACATAAGAGAAGATGCGTTTATTCGTACTTCACATAACAAAGACAAACAGCAACGGCCAGTGGCCAACTATATACAGTAAGGGGGAGGACGCCCCATGTTCTTATTGGTGGGTTTGAATCTCCCACCAATGTTCCCATTGGCTCCCGTTTGGCGAGCTCAGGAGCCTAGTCCCTATTGTTCTCAGGAACGGAGCTTGGCTGCTTTTCTGCCTGCCCCGGTTCTTGGTCTCAGGACATAACACCCCTCCCCCCATAATTCGACCCCTGTCGGGTGACATAATCTTTTAAGTAGGCTGGTGCTCTTTGCTCCCTGAGTGACCTTTGAGGGGCTGGTGTCAGGCTTGTGGAGGGCCCTCCGGTTGCTCCACCGCCCTTGGGTCCTGGGCCACTGCCGGCAGTGATGGCGGTTGGAGCTCCTCCTCTTGCTCGGTCTCTGGGCTGGTGGCCTCTGCTGGGTTCAGCTCCCATTCAGCTGTCGGCGGTGGTGGCCTTTTGGGCACTGGTGTGGTGGCCTCAGGGTCCACCAGTTGCAGGGCCATGATCCTTGTGTCGGGGTCTTGCCTCCTCCGCAATTGGTCTATGTATTTATGGAGGAGCCTGTCCCCGTCTGCTAGGACCTCGTAGGAAACTGGTCCTGTTGGCCTCAGGATGTGACCAGCCAGCCATTGGGGCCCTGCCCCGAAGTTCCTGAAATAGACAGGTTCCCCCAGCCGGAACCCTCTTGGGGCCTCCCTGGATTTGCGCAGTGTCCACGACTCTGGGGCCCAGTTGGGGTGGAGACGGTCTAGTAGGATTGTGGGGCAACAGCCCATCAGTAGTTCCGTGGGGCACCGCCCAGAGACTGGGTTTGGGGTAGTGCGCTGCGTGAGGAGGAACCTGGCCAGTTGGAACTCCCAGTCCCCCTCGGTTATTCGGCTTAGGGCTTCCTTGGCCGTATGGACCACTCTTTCCGCCATGCCATTGGTTGCGGGGTGAAAGGGCACCGAGCAAATGTGCTGGATCAGGTTCCTCTTGAGAAATGATTGGAACTCGGCAGAGGTAAAAGTGGCCCCGTTGTCTGATACTATTGTGTCCGGCAGGCCATGAGTCGCAAATATTTTCTGAAGGGCCCTGATCACCGCTTTGGTTGAGGTAGTGGACACTGGGCTGATCTCAATCCATTTTGAATATGAGTCCACTGTCACAAGGAACAGGAGGCCCTGGAACGGCCTGGCGAAATCTATATGTAGCCGGGACCAGGATTTGTGCGTGGACTCCCAGCTCTGCGTAGGTGCACTTGGGGGATTGGGGCGGACCTCCTGGCACTGTTGGCATCCCCGGACCCAGGTTTCGATTTCCGCATCTATCCCTGGCCACCACATGTAGCTCCTTGCCAGAGCTTTCATTCGTACTATGCCTGGGTGTACCTCGTGTAGTGAGTGAAGGACCCCTTGTCTCATTGGCCCTGGGATTACCACCCTGTCCTCCCATAATAAACATCCCTTCAGGGCAGAGAGCTCGTCCTTGCAGGCTTTATACGCCGTGAACTCCGGCCCCGCCAGTTCCGCTGGCCAACCCCTCACCACCCAGTTTAGGACCCGGGAGAGGACCGGATCCCAAGACAAGCGGGTGGGCACATCTGCAGCCTGAAGGGGAGGGTTAGAAAGCCCTTCCAGCATAAGGACTGCAGGGGCGGGGGCTGGGTCCTCCCCTGTCTGCGGCAGTGGCAGGTGGCTCAGGGCGTCGGCATGCCCCAACGCCTTGCCCAGCTGATGCTCCAGCCGGTACTGATATCCCACTAAAAACAGGGACCAACGTAGAACCCGGGGGGACAGTACCTGCAGCGTTTGCTTGTCTGCTGCAAACAACCCCAGGAGCGGCTTATGATCAGTAACAAGCATGAAGGGCCAACCATACATGAAGTTATGAAACTTCTTAACACCCGCCACCAGCGACAACCCCTCCCGATCTATTTGCGCATAATTGCACTCCGCAGGAGACAGTGTGCGGGAGTAATAGGCCACCGGAACCTCCCACCTGTCCGGCAGTTGGTGCCCCAAGACCGCCCCGACCCCATACAGCGATGCGTCACATGCAAGAATCACGGGGAGTTTTTCATCGAAATGGCGAGCACCACATTTGAAATTAACAAAGTCTTAACCCCCCGGAACGCCGCCTCCTCCCTCGGCCCCCACGCCCAAGCGGCTGATTTGTCCAGCAGTCTGTGGAGGGATTCTGCCACGGCAGCCTTGTGTGGGAGAAAGGTGTGGTAAAAGTTGATGAGGCCCAAGAACGCCTGGAGTTCCGTCTTGGACTTCGGGGCGGGTGCCTCCACTATGGCCTTCACCTTGTCTCGTGCCGTATGGAGGCCCATTGCGTTGACCCGGTACCCCAAGAAGTCCACCTCTGGAACCCCAAGAACACACTTTTCCCGCTTCACCTTCAGTCCTGCAGTGTGGAAGCGACCCAAAACTGTGCGGAGGCAGGCGGCGAAGCTCTCCGGGGTGGCTGCGGTGATGAGGACGTCATTGAAGAATGGCATCACACCAGGGATCCCTTTTAACAAATCGTCCATTAGGTTTTGGAAGATCCATGGTGCCACACTGACCCCGAACTGTAGCCACTTAAACTTGAAGGCCCCCCAGTGCATTATTATTATTTGTGCCTCGGCAGTGGCCTCATCCACAGGCAGTTGCTGGTACGCCTCTGCGAGATCCAGCTTCCCAAAAATGCGCACCCCCGCCAGTGTGGCTAAGATGTGACTCACCACGGTCACGGGGTACGAGTGTGCCTGTAGTGCCTGGTTAATTGTGCACTTATAATCCACACAGATGCGGATGTCCCCGTTTGGTTTAACCGGGGTCACAATCGGGGCTTCCCATCATGTGTTGGGGACGGGCTCGAGGACCCCCTGGGCCACCAGCCGGTCTAGTTCTGCTTCGATTTTCGGGTGGAGGGCCAGGGGCACTGTGTGGAAGCGCCGCCAAATAGGCGTCATGGTAGGGTCTAAGGGTGGGGACAACGGGGGGCCCTTGTAGCACCTCAGCTCCCCGTCAAAGACCTCGGGGAACTCCTGGCAGATCTCACCCCAGTCCTGCGGCCCACATTTATTCACTCCCCCAATCGTAATGCCCAGGGCCTCGAATCACGCCCACCCCAGGAGGCTCACCAGGTTCCCCTCCACCACCACCAAGTCCAGGTTCCTCTCAACGTTTCTGTATTGCATCCGGAAGGTGCCAACTCCCCATATTGGGACAGGGTTTTTCTGGAAGTCCACTAAGCTCAGTGGTGATGGGCGTAGAGGGGGTCCCCCCGATGGGCAAAGCTGCCTAAGGGTGTCCATCGAAATAATGGATGCCGCCGACCCCGAGTCCACTTCCATGCAGCAGGGGGACCCCTCGATCTGCATGGGCACTTGGATCTTCGGGGTGGAGGAGAGGTTGGGGTTGGGAAGGCGTAGTACCTGCAGTGGCTGGTCCATGAGGTGATAGAGATTGGTGACCTCCTCAGTCATCTTGTGTGCGGCGTTTGCTGTGCGGTGCCCCGGGGCGGGCGATCTTGCACTCCGGGGGCCCTTCGACCTGCAGACCTTGGCAAGATGCCCCTGTTTTCCGCAGGCATGGGAGGTCGCATCTTGGAACCGACATGTTTTCCTCCCATGGGTGTCTCCGCAGCTGGCGCAGGGGGCCTGGTTGCTGAGGGACTTTGCCACGTTGTGCCCGGGCTGATGCCCTGGTGCCTGCCGGCGGTGTTGCGGCCAGAGGGAACAGATGTACTCTGTATCAGAGTTCACTGGGCTATAACCTGCGCCAACCACATGGGCTGTTGAGGCCGGGCGCTCCCTCATTAAGCCTCATGCGCGGTCACGATTTGCATGGCCTCGTCCAGGCTTATCTGCCTATTGCCAGTCAGCTTGTGCCACAGCTTGGTGTCTGCTAGCCCCCACACAAACTGTGTTAGCAAGTTGTCCGTCACCTTTGGGAACAAGCAGTCCACTGCGAGTGCCCTCAGTGTGGCCATGAAGGCGGTGGCGGATTCTCCTTGGGAAATATCCCAGAATCACAACTAAATTCCAGACAACAGAGATCGATCCCCCTGAAGAAAATGACTGCTTTGGAGGATGGACTCTATGGTATTATATTTGGCTGAATCCTCTTCCCTCCCCTAAACCATGCCCTTCTAAGACTCTACCCCAAAATCACCAAGAATTTTCCAAACTGGAGCTGGCCACCCTAGCCAGGCCTGGCTGTAATGAGTTCTCCCTCAAAGGCCAAAATAGAGCTGGAAAGGGCCCTGCCCCCTCCCCCTGCCTTTTTATTGACAGAAACTGAAGGCTGGAATACTCTGGCTGCCTAGCAAAAGCCCTGTAGGAATCTATTGCTTAAAACTACGGGCACTCCATTTTATAATTTTCAGATTTTTTAAAGCTGTCCAGGCTAATTTTTTATTTTTTTTTAGATTTCACTTTTTCCTGCAAATCTAGGGCCTGTTTCAGGTTTATAGAAATACATGTCTTGCCAGTTCAGAGCTCCAGTCACTGGATTTAAGTATCTAAAGATATCCTGACTTTGCTATTAGAATATAAGATGATATGTCTACAGCAGGGATTCCCAATGTCATGGTACCCCTGCTGACACCTTTCCTGGTGCCTGCCAACTGTGGGAGGGACCACATGAGGCTTCTGCCCAGCAGGGTATCTGATTAGCTGTGCATACTTTAAAAAATGTTTTAGTGGAAGCTGCCAGCACAATGTTGGTTGTATTCCTTCTTTCACTCCTCTTTCCCAGTGTATTTTTATATTACCCTTCTTCTCCCTGCTCTTGGGCTTCATCTCTGTGTGTGGCTCTGCCTCCTATGGCAGCCATTTTGTGCCACTTGCCACTCACTATCCTGTGTCAGAATTCCAAATGTGCCCATGGGCTCAAAAAGTTTAGGAATCCCTTGTCAGGTGCCCCCTTGGTCCTGTGGCCCTTCCCTCCGGTAGCTGTGGCGTCGGGGTCCAGGGGAGTTCGCGGTACTGGGAGGCAGGCGGAGTCCCTGGGATAAGGAAGCAGAGAGGCCTCAGAATGGCAGGGGGCGGGGTTGGCTTCACCCCTGTTGCCCCTCTGCCCCGTGCCTGGGAAGCTGCCAGCTCACTGGGTTCTCTCCCTCTCTCTCGCACATCCTCTCTTCTCCTCAGCACGCATCTCCTCCCCGGCCTCTCCATCCTTGCTCCATCCTTACAGGAATAGAATGAATTTAACCTGTGTCCTCATTTAGAGCCTAACTGAGGGAACTGAGATAATTTATTTTGGGGCTGTAATGTATTGGGACTGTCTGGATTCAAACTATGGCAATGTTGTTAAAAACCAATTTTCCTCAGGATCTGAATGTTTATCATACATCTAGTATGGTTTTAAATAAATACTTTGTTTTGGCTAAACTCGCTGCATGTAGAGGCCTCAGACTTCTGGGCATGCTACCATTTAGTCTGCAAGATCCATGCCAGGGATAGGGAGAGAGTCCTAAATGGGTAGGTGACCCTGCAGTGGTCCCCAAATGGGGTAAAATTATATCACACAACCCAGCTAGCAAAATTGGCAGCTACTAAGTCAGCAGTAGCTAAAAACAATCTATATAATCGTATGAACAATAGCAGAAAAATGGGAGAACACCACTCAATTAAAAGACAGCTGAAATTTTAAAAAAGGCCTTGTGCTAACAATAGTGGTGAGGTGAAAACTTATTGGTAAATTTATTGAGAGGACCAACCAGTTACTAAAAAGCACCAGCAACTGAATCCTTCTTGTTTTGAGTCTGGGGGACTAAACTGGGAGGTCTTTAGAACCTGGGAGAGGGCTTAACCTGGGCCTGTGTATATTCAGATTCTGGAGATATCTTTGGGTGCAGAAAGAAATAAGGGACGCAACAACTGTCTCTGCAGTTGGTTGGCAGTATGAAACCTTTGGACTGGCCAAACCTGGTATAACTATCAGGAGCCTGGTCTATTGCCCAGTCTACAAACCTGTAGCTACTGCATTTCTGGCTTCAGGTGTCTCTCCAAGCCACCCAGACCAAGGTCCTGTGGTTGGCTGAAGAGGAAGATTTGGTTCTCACTTGATTATTGCTAGACTTATTGGAGATGGAGAGAAAGTGGCCTTGAACTCCAAAGCTGTTCATCTGGGAAACTTTGCAAACTGTGAAATTGTGTTAGGAACTGGAGGAGGGGGGACACCAAATGAGATTGTTTTCTCAAGCTGGAGTCACCTGCTTAGCAGAATGAATAAAGCATCTCAAATTTGGCTTATTTCAAAGATGCTTCCTCAGGGCCAGATTGTTTAGAAAATTGTTCTTGCTGGTACATATCCATCACATCCCTATTATTATCCCATGCAAATGAATCTTCTTTTCTAATGTACTTGGATTTACTGTGGTAATTAGTGGTAGCAAGATGACAGGAAGAGAATATAGCACTTGACAGGATTTCATCAGTCCTGTATATTGAAGACTGCCAACCTGCTTACCTACAGGAGCTCTCTTGCAGGAGGAGCTGTCCTGCTGTAACTCACTTTGGATGATGATTGCTATGAGTCGATTGTCAATTGCTCTGAAACTCTGGTGTGACCCTGGAATTCAGGCTTACTGAAAGAATTGAACTCAGAACAAGACAACTGCTGAGAGATGCATACACAAAAACTTCAATTTGCTTGGGAACTCATTTGAGGTCCCTGCCTCCTCCAACAGGGAAATGGTGGTTAGGATTTCAATTAGCTTTGTTGCTTTCCCAGTATATTTTGGGAGAGTCAAGACAAGAGATTCTCATTGCAAACAACCCGCAGCCTCCAATTATGTTCAGCTCCAGATGCAGTCCCAGGAGTAGTTTTTCAACAATCATATATAGAAAGTTGAGGGTGGGATGTGCTACTGCTTCCTGGAGATAACCTTTTCACAAAAAATCAAGCCAACATGGCACTATTATCATAGAGATGCTAAAAATATCTGTATATACATTTTACAGGTGATGAATGACATATTACTCATGCATCAAAATGATCCACTGAATTATACCTTGAGCACAGAAAAACTAAACAACTTTGCATTGAATTTAATGAAAGGTAATAGGAGTGTTGTTTTTGCTGTGAAAACCATGTATCTGTTTATTCTGTTTTTTAAAAATCTCCTATTCACCCTCACCCAGTGTTCCCTCTAAATTGTGTGCATGAGCAGCCACTCATTAACACAGGAAGCTCCGCTCAGCAGCAGTCTGGAGCCAAGCAGGGTTTTGCAATGCCCATTGCCCATTTTAAGAATATGGTAGTTATGTTCTGCTCAGGATGTGAACTGCTCCACTCAGGCAGGCGACCATCCCCATTTTAAGGGTGGTCACAACTTTAGGGGTAGTGGTTGGGTGAGCAAGTAGAGAGTCTTGTATTGGCCAAAATGCCCAGCTGGTGTGACATCATGGGTGAGTTGCAGGATTTCAGTTCTTAGGGTCCAGGTCATACATCAAGTCAACCTTGATGGCTGAGCATCCCCCATTGCTCTGCATAACCTGCTGGTGATTCTGGCTTATCATTCCAAACACTCTGATGCCTTTTCTGTGTCTAAGGGTAATTCTGCTGCTGTTCTTTCATCTGCTCCTTAAGCAGAGACGTCGAAGATGAGGTGGCAAGGACCTCAGGTGGCAGGACTGTGGCCAAAGGTATTCTGGTTTCCTAGATAGAGCATCTGCCTGCTTTTTCTGGGTACTGGGAATGTAGGTCACTGTAAAATAAAATCTAGAAAAGAAAAAGCAACCACCGGATCCATCTTTGATTCAGCCAACAGGTGTTCAAGGTTGCAATAGTCCATCCACACCTGTACTGAGTGTTGAGCCCCCTCCAGGTGATGGTGCCAGATGTCGAAGGCTGCTTTAATTACTAGGAGTTCCTGTTCCCAGATTGTATAATTCTGCTCAGCAGGAGTGAGCTGTCATGAATAGTAGGCACAGGATCATAATGGCTTGGTGGCTGTTTCCTGCTGTGACAAAATAGCTCCAATTACAGTACTGGAGGCATCTGTTTCTACCACAAACAGCAAGTGGAGGTCCAAGTAGTGCAGCAGTGGTTCAGTGGCCAAACTTTTCTTTAATTCCTGGAAGACCTGCTGGGCTGTTGGGGTTCACTGGAAAGACTCTTGAGGCTGGAGCAATCTGGTCAAGGGTATGTCCAAGGAGGCAAAGTCTGAAATGAATTGTTTGTAATAACTGGCAAAGCACAAGAACCATTGAATGCCCTTCTGATAATTAGGGGTCCTCCAGGATAGTACTGCCTGTACTTTGGAGGGGTCTATCCTAATCCCTTGTGGTGACATCTGATATCCCAGGAACCCTACTGAGAAGAGGTCAAAGGCATACTTCTCCAGTTTTGCATAAAGGCCATGTTGTCAGAGGCATTGTAATACCATCTGGACATGTTTGGGGTGTTTTGTGGGGTCCTGGGAATAGATTATGATATCATTGAAGTATATAATGATGAACCAATCCAGCAGGACTTGGAAAGTGTCATTCATAAAACTCTGGAAGAGTGTGGGGTGTTACACAAATTGAGAAATTGATCTAATTCTCTGGATTGTCCAATTTAGGTTGTACTGAAATGTTACTCCTAGGTATTTGAAAGTTTTGACCTGTTCAACTTCTGTATGGCTGATTCTCCATTTACTTGGACACCAGCATTTTGAAAATACTAATACTTTAGATTTAGTATAATTTATGGTTAATGCATTATCTTGACAGTATTTATACCTGGTAGGGGAGACACCTTGGTCATGAAGGAGGTTTTCCCAGTGTGAGGCTCATCCATTGCACTGCGGGTGTGCTGACTCCTGCGATTTCCCCAAATGCGGGAAACTCAACTGCACTTATTATATTCCCATAACAATTTTATGTTTTCCTTTGCTGAAACTACAGATCTCCATTTTGTTCTGATCTCAATGTCTTGAAATGTAAATAATAGATAACATTCCCGATTTATGTTATGACTATAACAATTGTTGATATATGCTTATTATTGTTGATTGTATGCTTAGTAGATGTAGTGCTACTGTAAAACTTTGTTGGAAAATATTTCTAGAGATTCTTTGGTTTTAACATGTTGCCACAGATAGACTTCAAACGGTGCCAGAAGTTTTATTTTCAGATACAATGGAACTTATAAACACTGAATTGTTACAGGTCTCCTAAAAGGATTTGCATAGTTTAATTCAAAATATAGCTATGGTAGTTGTAAAGAGGGCAGTCAAAGAAATTTTTTACCTTGCACAAGAGAAACCAGAAATGCTGATGCAATAAACTAAGAAGGAAACAGTTCAGATAGCCTGGGAAGAGGAGGAAAAAAGGCATGACTGTGTAGAGGATATTGAGGAAACCTACAATCAAGATGACATGATCCACAGAATGGAGTTTGTGCCTATAAAGAGAAACAAAACTTCCACAGATTTGTACCATCAGTGATGAAATTGCCAAAATAAGGAGTCACATGTCACCTCAGACAGAAAAAAGAAACCAACACTTGGCTCCACAAACTACTCTAAAGATTGAGCACAGATGTTTATACTCAGAAGATTTCTACACTTATAAGGGGAAAAGACACAAAATTAAGACTTTAAAACTTAAGAGGAGAACTCATAAAATCAAGAAGAAGAGGAAAGCTACAAAAGGGATGGGAAATTTCTAAGATTGCTAATGGTGTAAGACCATTACCTTAATATCCAGAAGAAAATAAAGAATTATGCCTTTTTATATATCCAAAGAAAGAATTTAACAATATGTTTAGACAAAACCTACAAGAAGCTGTACACTTATATATTTGCAAACATTATGAGAACAGTAGGTGGAAAAATGATATAGAATTAGTTAATGTATGAAGTAATTTAATAGAGGAAAAGAAAGATTGAAATGTTGTACCCCAATTTTATGTTTGCTATGAAAATAAAAAAATTGTTTTATGTATATATATATGCATGAAAATCCTACAGTGCCTCTTGTTCTGGCTCTGATAGAGAATACAGACGTCCAGCAGGCAAGAGTGCTCCAGGCACTAAGTTGATGGCACAGTCATACGGCTGGTGTGGGAGCAGCCAATCTTCTCCTTTCTCCTCAAAGACATCCCAGAACTAAGCATAGGCTGCTGGTAAAGTTGAGGGAGTCAGGTGAGTTGTGGCTACCATCAGGTTTGGGAATTTTTCATGATTACATGAGTCCTTGAAATGTATCTCTTGCCAAGCCCATTTGATTACTGGGTTATGTGTCTCCAACCATGACATCCCTAAGACTAAGGGGAACCAAGGCATACAGGCAATGTCAAAGCAAAGTTGTTCCTGGTGGCACTGTACAAACATGACCAAGGGTAGGGTTTCCCACATGGCAGGACCTGATTGCAGAGGCTGGCCATCAATTGTTTCTACTTGCATAGCGGTTCCTTTGCAGTGTAGTGGGATCTGGTGCTGTGAATGAGATGGGGAAATAGATTTTGTGGAAGAAGTTATATCTACCAGTCTTGAAGAGGTTCAGGTCTATCCAGAAGGTTAGAGGTCTGTTGAAGAGCAAGGTGACTAGCATCTTGGGTATAGAGTTGCACACACACACACACACACACAATATGGGTAGCTTGGGTATATTTGTATCCAAAAATGAGGGACAGGGTAAAAGCCGGAACGGCCCAGAACGGGCACTAAACAAACAATAGTGCCGCAAAAAACAGTGGCATGCGTTACAGCCACTCCAGAACAATATTCCAGAAGTGAAAACACAGAACTCCCACCCTTTTATTAACCCTTTCCAGGCCAAAAAGCCTCCGGAACACCCCGGAACGGCCCGGAACGGGCACTAAACAAACAATAGTGCCACAAAAAACAGTGGCATGCATTACAGCCACTCCAGAACAATACTCCAGAAGTGAAAACACGGAACTCCCACCCTTTTATTAACCCTTTCCAGGCCAAAAAGCCTCCGGAACACCCGGAACGGCCCGGAACGGGCACTAAACAAACAATAGTGCCACAAAAAACAGTGGCATGCAGTACAGCCACTCCAGAACAATACTTCAGAAGTGAAAACACGGCAGTCCCACCCTTTCATTAACCAGTTCCAGGCCAAAAAGCCTCCGGAACACCCTGGAACGGCCCGGAACGGGCACTAAACAAACAATAGTGCCACAAAAAACAGTGACATGCATTACAGCCACTCCAGAACAATACTTCAGAAGTGAAAACACGGAACTCCCACCCTTTTATTAACCCTTTCCAGGCCAAAAAGCCCCCGGAATACCGCGGAACAGCCCGGAACGGCCCGGAACGGGCACTAAACCAACAATAGTGCCACAAAAAACAGTGGCATACATTACAGCCACTCCAGAACAATACTCCAGAAGTGATAACACGGCACTCCCACCCTTTTATTAACCCGTTCCAGGCCAAAAAGCCTCTGGAACACCACGGAACGGCCCGGAACGGGCACTAAACCAACAATAGTGCCACAAAAAACAGTGGCATGCATTACAGCCACTCCAGAACAATACTTCAGAAGTGAAAACACGGAACTCCCACCCTTTCATTAACCCGTTCCAGGCCAAAAAGCCTCCGAAACACCCTGGAGTGGCCTGGAACGAGCACTAAACAAACAATAGTGGCGCAAAAAAACTGGCATGCATTACAGCCACTCCAGAACAATATTCCAGAAGTGAAAACACGGAACCCACACCCTTTTATTAACCCTTTCCAGGCCAAAAAGCCTCCGGAACAGCCCGGAACGGCCCGGAACGGGCACTAAACAAACAATAGTGCTGCAAAAAACAGTGGCATGCATTACAGACACTCCAGAACAATACTTCAGAAGTGAAAACACGGAACTCCCACCCTTTTATTAACCCTTTCCAGGCCAAAAAGCCTCCGGAATGGCCCGGAACGGGCACTAAACAAACAATAGTGCCACAAAAAACAGTGACATGCATTACAGCCACTCCAGAACAATACTCCAGAAGTGAAAACACGGAGCTCCCACCCTTTTATTAACCCTTTCCAGGCCAAAAAGCCCCCGGAACACCGCGGAACAGCCCGGAACGGCCCGGAACGGGCACTAAACCAACAATAGTGCCACAAAAAACAGTGGCATGCATTACAGCCACTCCAGAACAATACTCCAGAAGTGAGAACACGGCACTCCCACCCTTTTATTAACCCGTTCCAGGCCAAAAAGCCTCCAGAACACCCCGGAACGGCCCAGAACGGGCACTAAACAAACAATAGTGCCGCAAGAAACACTGGCATGCATTACAGCCACTCCAGAACAATACTCCAGAAGTGAAAACACGGAACTCCCACCCTTTTATTAACCCTTTCCAGGCCAAAAAGCCTCTGGAACACCACGGAACGGCCCGGAACGGGCACTAAACCAACAATAGTGCCACAAAAAACAGTGGCATGCATTACAGCCACTCCAGAACAATACTTCAGAAGTGAAAACACGGAACTCCCACCCTTTCATTAACCCGTTCCAGGCCAAAAAGCCTCCGAAACACCCTGGAGTGGCCCGGAACGAGCACTAAACAAACAATAGTGCCGCAAAAAAACTGGCATGCATTACAGCCACTCCAGAACAATATTCCAGAAGTGAAAACACGGAACCCACACTCTTTTATTAACCCTTTCCAGACCGGTCGGAGTAAAATGGCGAATTGACACACTTCGCGAGTTGTGCAGAGTGTACTGCGGTATCTGACGACAGTCTGGGCTTTATCTGGCCCAGCGCAGCACTCCCCAGGCGGGGGGGTGGCAAGCAAGCAGCCAAGCCTGAGGGGGAGTTGAGATCGGTGTGGATAAGCTTCGGAGGAAGCTTGTTTACACTTTGATCTCCTTCCGTGAAGAGGGCAGTTGCAAATCAGCACTACAGATACCAGCTGGGCTGAGAATTCAGCATAAATTCGTCATCTACCGACCTCTTTAACATCAAGTTTAACATCGATTACAGAAGAAGCACCGCAAAACCCCGAGATCACAAGCAAGGTAACAAATGAATAAGCGCTTACCGGTTTAAAGAAGAACACGAAATTGAAACGTGCGGATAAGCGTAGAAGCCTTTAATGAACTATTCCGCTTGATTTAAAAGTAAAATGAAAGCTTTCCTTTAGAGAAAACGGCTGAAAAGTGACTTTGTTTTGCATTCCTGTGGTCAATCAAGTCTAAACTTTACGTAGCAGAAACGAAACTAACTGTGACTCTATGATACAGGAAGTAGGCTAGAGTGGACGTTTTAGAGGTTGCTGTGCCGGAAACAGACGGACGTTTGATTGTGTAACACCACTTTTACCGGAAGTTGGATTACAGAGACAGACAGATAAACAGGAAGTTTGGAAGGAGCCTACTCTAGCCGGAAAACCATAGAGAAATTGCGCCCGACATTTTGAGGAGGACTAAATTTTAAAAAGTTATTTTTAAGCAGAAAAAGCGCTGATACAAGTTATACAGGTGGCGATTTGGCTTGAAGATTGCTAATATAAAGATTGATTAGTACTGAAGTCGCTTCCAAAACGGATTTGAGGTCAAGACCTAGAGCTGCGTCATCACCTAGTCCAAGAATTACTGCAAAGGAAAAAAAAGAGTGGCAAGCGGCTATGGAAGTGATGGAAAAACGGATGACCGAAGTGGTGCAGAATCTTGGAAAACAAATAGAATCACAGCTGCAACAACAATTGCAACAACAGCTGCAAATACAACTGGAGCAAATAGAACAAGTGCAAGTCCAAGTACAGAAAAAAAATATGGAAGAACTGAAAGAACTGGTACTAACAGAAGTGTCAGGGATTAAAAAAGATACAGAAGAAGTCAAGAAAGAGGTCAAAAGTCTGGTGACAAAATCTGAAGAAATGGAACAGAAAGTTAAAAAATCCCTGTTAGAAAATACAAGGCTGGAGTCTATGATGGAATATAGAGCTACTCAGAATCATCTGAGATTGAGAGGGATAGAAGAGGAGGAAGATCAGGACTTACGAGCTCTAGTAATCAATACATTGACAACTTATATAGGGGAAGATGTTGGAGATTTGGATCCAGACTTTGACTTGATTTATAGAGTAAACTCAGCTTATGCCAAGAGAAAGCAATTACCCAGAGATGTGATTGTTCAGTTCGTGACAACAAAAATGAAGGAAGATGTTTTCAAGAAACAATTCACACAACCGTTGGAAATTAATGGAAAAAAAAATAATAATAATTCTGAGAGAAATTCCGAGATCGATCTTACAAGACAGAAAGAAATTCAAGAAGTTGACAGACAGACTAAAAGAAATGAATATTAGGTTCAGATGGGAGATTCCATATGGACTTTCATTCGTGTACAATTCGGTGAGATCTACTCTTAAATCTGAAGGAGACTTATACAGATTCAAAGAGAACAATTTTGATGATTTTAAAGATATTTAATTCAACACAATTATGGATTACAAATTTTTATCTTGGAACGTAAACGGACTAAATTCACCAAGTAAAAGAAGATTAGTGAATCATTGGCTGGAGAAACAAAAATGTAACATAATTTGTTTACAAGAAACACATATAAGAAAACAAGATAATAAATACCTGATTAATAAAAAATTGGGAGAAGAATTTCATTCCTCAGCAACTAATAAGAAAAAAGGAACAGTGATTTATGTTTCAAAAGAATTGGACCCTAAAAAAATCTTCTCAGATAAAGAAGGAAGATATGTTGGCGTGGAAATATTGATGAACAGAAAAAAGACATTGCTTGTAAATATATATGCGCCCAATGGTGCAAAAGAGACTTTCTTCAATGATTTGACTAAAGAGTTGGACTGTTTAAATTATGATCAAATAGTCCTAGCTGGAGACTTTAATGGTACAGTGAATAACATATTGGACAGAAAATCCAAAGCAAGTGGAGAGACAATTGGAAAGTTACCAAAAATTTTTTTTCAATTGATGAAGCAAGAGAAACTGGAAGATGTTTGGAGGAAGTGGAATCCCAAGACTTAGGACTACACTTTTTACTCTAATAGACATAATTCCTTCTCCCGAATTGACATGATTTGGATGTCAGAGGAGATGGCGCAAAAAACTTATAAAATACAAATTTTACCGAAAATCAATTCTGATCATAATCCCTTACTCTGGATATCTAAAGAAAAAACTAAACAACTATATTGGAGAATTAATGAGGACTTATTAGATCAAAAATTAATTAATGAAACCTTAAAAAAAGAAACGAAAAATTTTTTTGAATTGAATTTAAATAAAGGTACGGACATACAAGTTGTATGGGATGCGTACAAAGCAGTAATGAGAGGTATGCTTATCTCTCTGAACTCCAAGGACAAAAAGCAAAAGATCCAACAACAGAAAGATCTTCATGAAAAAATTCGACAAAAAGAAAAGGAATTAAAGAAAAGACCAGGGAAGAAAAAGATTATTAAAGAGATCCACTTTCTGCAAGATCAACTGAATGTTTTATTGAACAGAGAATTATATTGGAATTTGAAGAAATTACAGCAAAAAGCATTTGAGGGTGCAAACAAACCAGGAAAGTTTTTAGTGTGGCAATTGAAAAATAGAAAAGAAAGGAACTTTATATCCAAGATTATTGAAGATGGAAAGGATGTTATGAATTTGAATGGTATAAAAAGAGCTTTCTTCAAATATTACGCCAAATTATTCAAAAAGAAAGGAATTGATCAACAGAGAATTAAGAAATATTTGGAGACTATTGAAGTTCCAGAGCTGGGAAAACAAATTAAGGAATCATTAAATGGTTTAGTAACGAAAGAAGAAGTGACAATGGCGATAGAAGATGCAAAGTTGGGCAAAGCTCCAGGACCAGATGGCTTCACAGCAAAGTTTTACAAGAAATTTAAAGAGGAGCTAACCCCCATTTTAGTACTTCTGTCAAATGAGATAAGAAAGACCAAACGGATCCCAGATTCATGGAAAGAAGCAAATATTTCATTGATACCTAAAGAAGGTTTGGATTTGACTCAAGTAAAGAATTATAGACCAATATCGCTATTAAATAATGATTACAAATTATTTGCAAAAATAATTTCGGAGAGATTGAAAAAATATCTGAAAGATACTATAGCGGAAGAACAAGCTGGATTTTTACCAAACAGACAAATCAGAGACAATTTAAGAGTGGTGATAGACGCAATTGAATACTATGACAAGCATCCTGAAAAAGAAGTTGGATTCCTCTTCCTAGATGCGGAAAAAGCTTTTGACAACTTAAATTGGGAGTTTATGCTGCAAGTTATTGAAAAATTGGACATTGGACAGTTCTTTTTAAACATGATTGTGGCAATATACTCAGAACAAAAAGCGGCTTTGAATATAAACAAAGAAAGGACGGATTTTTTCCAAGTTCAAAAGGGAACACGTCAAGGCTGCCCGTTGTCCCCGTTGCTGTTTATTTGGATGTTGGAATTATTATTGACAGCAATAAGAAAAGATAATAGTATTGAAGGACTTTCAGTGAAAGGATTCGTATACAAATATAGGGCATTTGCAGATGATGTGATGTTTATGATTCAAGATCCTATTGAGAAAATACCACATCTGATGGAGAAAATTGAAGAATTTGGCTCAGTTGCGGGTTTTTACGTTAATAAAAACAAAATTAAGGTGATGTGTAAAAATATGACGAAGCAAAGACAAATAGAACTTCAAGAGAAAATTCAATGTGATGTAGTTACAAAGACTAAATATCTTGGAATTGAATTAACCATGAAAAATATTGACCTGTTTAAAAACAATTATGAAAAGGTGTGGCACAGAATTCAGCAAGATATGAAGAAATGGGACACTTTGAATTTATCATTGATGGGAAGAATCGCAACTGTAAAAATGAATATTTTACCGCGTTTGATGTTTTTATTTCAGACCATTCCAATACTAAAACAAAGGAAAGTATTGGATTCGTGGCAGAAAGAATTATCCAAATTCGTATGGGCAGGAAGAAAGCCAAGGATTAAAATGAAAATTTTATGCGACGCAAGAGAGAGAGGAGGCCTACAATTACCAAATTTAAGACTGTATTATGATGCCGTCTGTCTAACATGGTTGGAACAGTGGATTAATCTTGAGAATAAGAAGTTATTAGCTTTAGAAGGGCATGATAACAAATTTGGATGGCATGCATATTTATGGTATGGAAAAGTAAAAATGGACAAATTTTTTAAACACCACTTTGTAAGGCAATCACTGTTCGAGACATGGATGAGATATAGAAAATTCTTCTCAGAAGAAAGACCACTTTGGATAGTACCAGCTGAAGTGATTAACCCACATTCAAGAAATCAAGGGTTAGATTGGCTACCTTATAAAAATCTTTTAAAATTAGAAGGGAAAAATTTTGTGTTACAAGATAGATTTGATCTTGAATTTGAATATGATTGGTTGAAATACAGACAGATTTATGATTTATTTAAGACCGATAATAGAGAACATGGTTTCAGAGAAAAGAACATTGAAATTGAAACTGTATGGCTTGAGAAAGGTAAAAAAATGATTTCTAAACTGTACAAGGTTTTATTGAAATGGTACACTGAGGATGAAACTGTAAAAGAGCAAATGATAAAATGGGCTGTAAATGTTAATAATGAGATATTAATGACATCTTGGGAACATTTGTGGAAAAAGTCAATGAAAATTTCAACTTGTGTAAATGTTAAAGAGAATTGTTATAAAATGATGTACAGATGGTATATGACGCCTAAAAAAATTGCTATTATAAATGAAAGTATGTCCAACAAATGTTGGAAATGTAAAAAACATGAAGGGTCTTTTTACCATATGTGGTGGACATGTGATAAAGCAGTAAAGTATTGGACTGAGATCCACAATGAGATACAAAAAATTTTGAAATGTACTTTTAAGAAAGACCCACAGATGTTATTGTTAGGTCTTAAAATGGAAGAAATAAATGTAGCCAAGAGAACACTACTATGGTACTTGATTACAGCAGCCAGACTGACTTTTGCTCAATGTTGGAAACAAGATAAAGTACCTGAAACATGGGAATGGATTAAAAAGACGTTGTTTTTGGCAGAAATGGACAAACTAACAAGAAAGTTAAACAACGAAGAAGATGGAACTTTCTTTGAAGACTGGAAAGACTTTCAAAAATACTTGTTGAAAAATTGGGACATTAAACGTGGTTTGATTTGCTTTGATAGTTATTAAGAAGAAAATGAAATAGAATTAGATTTTTGAATTGTTACCGTTTGTAAGAGAAAACAAGATTAGAAGTAATTGTAACAGAATAAGAGAGACATTAATGGGGTTGGAGCAGTGCGGGAAGCCTTGTTTGGGGGGGAGAAGGGAAATTAGAAAAATGGATATGTAGGTAGGTTTAAACTGTATGAACATGTGAAATATCCAATAATAAACTGTATTTACTAAAAAAAAAGAAGTGAAAACATGGAACTCCCACCCTTTCATTAACCAGTTCCAGGCCAAAAAGCCTCCGGAACACCCAGGAACAGCCCGGAACGGCCCGGAACGGGCACTAAACAAACAATAGTGCCGCAAAAAACACTGGCATGCATTACAGCAACTCCAGAACAATACTTCAGAAGTGAAAACATGGAACTCCCACCCTTTCATTAACCCGTTCCAGGCCAAAAAGCCTCCAGAACACCCCGTAATGGCCCGGAACGGGCACTAAACAAACAATACTGCCACAAAAAACAGTGGCATGCATTACAGCCACTCCAGAACAATACTCCAGAGGTGAGAACACGGAACTCTCGCCCTTTTATTAATCCTTTCCAGGCCAAAAAGCCTCCGGAACACCCCGGAACAGCCCGGAACAACTCGGAATGGGCACTAAACAAACAATAGTGCCGCAAAAAACACTGGCATGCATTACAGCCACTCCAGAACAATATTCCAGAAGTGAAAACACGGAACTCCAACCCTTTCATTAACCAGTTCCAGGCCAAAAAGCCTCCGGAACACCCCGGAACGTCCCGGAACGGGCACTAAACCAACAATAGTGCCGCAGAAAACAGTGGCATGCATTACAGCCACTCCAGAACAATATTCCAGAAGTGAGAACACGGAACGCCCACCCTTTCATTAACCCGTTCTAGGCCAAAAAGCCTCTGGAACACCCCGGAACGGGCACTAAACAAACAATAGTGCCGCAAGAAACACTGGCATGCATTACAGCCACTCCAGAACAATATTCCAGAAGTGAAAACACGGCACTCCCACCCTTTTATTAACCCTTTCCAGGCCAAAAAGCCTCCGGAACACCCGGAACGGCCCGGAACGTTACATTACGTTACGTTACGTTACATTACGTTACGTTACGTTACATTACGTTACGTTACATTACGTTACGTTGCATTACAGCCACTCCAGAACAATATTCCAGAAGTGAAAACACGGCAAAAAAAAGTTATTTTTTTCCCACCATAGAGAACAATGGAGGGAATAGGGGCAACCTGTTTAGCGGCCCATAGAATTGGACCCCCTGGTCCAATGATCTTGAAACTTGGTGGGTATCTTGGGGAGAGGCTCCATCAGCTATCCTGTGAGTTTCGAGCCTCTCCATCAAACCCCCTCCCCTCCAGCCCCTAGAATATACCCTATGTTTTCACCATTGACTTCAATGGCCCATAGGGTATAATGGAGCTGAAATTGACATTCGGCTGCCTGAAAGACTCTCCGGGACGCCGGCTGGGGGCGGGGCTTGGCTCCTGAGCTCCCGGAGCTGTGCTCCGGTGGGCTCCCCCCCGAAAAGACCCCTGGATTTATATTCCCTAAGGAAACCACACCCCACACACCCCAAACGGCCGTGAGTGGTCTATTTACAGTAATTGCATTAACCTCTTGGATCCTAGTTCCCTGATTGGAGGGGACTCAGGAGCCGAGGGTCTTTTGTCCTCAAGGTCCAAGCTCAGACACTTCACTTGGCTGCATGGTGGACCAGTTAGAACCAGTTGGAGCACATGGTCGGCTAGGGTATATTACACCCCTCCCCCCTTGGTCTGAAACTAGATACCCGCAAATAAAGTCCTTCAGGTATGGGTGCGGTTTGCGCTCTCGGATTGAGCAGTGGGGTTCCAATGTCGCTGAAGCTGGAGCCATCACTGCCGTTCTCAGCAGAGTGCTGTCCACAGGCTATGTACTGGCGGGCCCCTGGGTTGGCCCTGCAGGGTCTGGAGGCTGACTAGCGATGGCTGGGCTGCACGGTTCCTCCAATGGGCCTGGTGTGGTTACCAGATCGGTGATCTCAAGCATGTCTGGTTCCCCGAAGTTTTCCGGCTCCACCAGCAGGGTTTGTCTGTGAAGTTGGTCACTGTGGCGGTGTAGTATTTGTCCATCCTCATTGGAGACCTCGTAGGAGCGGGGCCCTCAAACTCTCACTACTCTTGCTGGAATCCAAGGGGGCCCTCTGGTGAAGTTCCATGCATAAACGGGATCTTCAGGGAAAAACCCTTGGGTAGCTTCTGGAGTTTCGATGGCCGGCTCTTGCTCAGGTGCTCGGTCTGGATGGAGCCGGTCCAGCCTTGATGTGAGGCATCTGCCCATCAGCACCTTGGCCAGGCTCCAGCCCATTGTGGAGTGTGGCATTGTTCTTTAGCCGAAAAGGAAAGAGGCCAACTTGTAGTCCTAATCGATGGAGTCCAACCCGTTGGTGGCGGGGAGGAATAGGGCTGAGTGGACATAAGAACATAAGAACATAAGAGAAGCCAATGTTGAATCAGTCCAATGGCCCATCTAGTCCAACATTCTGTCCCACAGTGGCCAAAAATACCAGGTGCCATCAGGAGATCCAGCAGTGGGGCCAGGACACTAGAAGCCCTCCCACTGCTGCCCTCCACAGCACCAAGAATAGAATGCATCACCTACCCCAGACTGAGAGTTCCTATCTATACCCTGTGGCTAATAGCCAGTGATGGACTTCTGCTCCATATGTTTATCTAATTCCCTCTTGAAACTGTCCATGTGTGTAGCTGCCACCACTTCCTGTGGCAGTGAATTCCATATGTTAATCACTCTTTGGGTGAAGAAGTATTTCCTTTTATCTGTTCTAACCCGACTGCTCAGCAATTTCATTGAGTGCCCACGAGTTCTTGTATTGTGAGAAAGGGAGAAAAGTACTTCTTGCTCAACCTGCTCTATCCCATGCATAATCTTATAAACCTCAATCGTGTCACCCCTCAGCCGTCGTTTCTCCAAGTGACGGATCCTGTAATGGTGAATTCTTGGAACTCTCCAGACATGAAGGCTGTCCCATTGTCCATCACTAGGGTGTCTGGGAGGCCCTGGGCACTGAAGATCTGCCACATCGCTTTGATAGCCGCCCTTGATGATGTTACGGAGACAGGGAAGACCTGCAGTCACTTATTGTAAGAGTCCACAAGAATGAAAAACAGTTGCCCCTGGAATGGCCACACGAAATCCAGGTGGAGTCGCAACCAGGGGCAGTAGGAGAACTCCCAAGCTCTCTCTGGTGCTCTGGGCGGGTCGGGGCGAGAGGCTTGGCAGGGCTGGCATTGCTTTACCTTCTCTTCGATGTCCCGATCAAGGCCCGGCCACCAGACATAGCTCCTCACCAATGCCTTCATTCTTAAGACCCCTGGATGGTGCTTGTGCAGAGCCTCTAAGATGCGCTGCTGGAGCAGGCCCAGTATCACCACCCAGCCTCCCCACATCAAGCACCCTTTATATGCCGACAGTTCGTCCTTTCTTGTGAGGAATGGTGTAAACTCTGAGCTCTCTTTGGCCAAATGCCACCCCCTCCCCACCCAGTCCAGGACCCAACAGAGGACCTTGTCCTGGGCTGTGAGGTGGGCCACCTCCCTCATGTGGACCGGGCAGTTGGGAAGCGACTCCAACAGGGCAACTGTGTGGGCAGGAGCAGGGTTGGGATCCATCACTGGCAGTGAAAGGTGGCTGAGGGCATCTGCGTGGCCCATGGCTTTCCCGGGGTGATGTAGGAGGGTGTAGGTGTACCCTGCCAGGAAGATGGACCACCTGAGGACCTGGGGGTAGACCATTTGGGGCGTCTGGTGGTCCAGAGCCAGGAGAGGTTTATGATCCATCAATACTGTGAAGGGCCAGCCGTAGAGGTAGTGGTGGAATTTTTTGACCCCAGCCACTATCACCAATGCCTCTTTGTCTATCTGCATTTAGTTGCACTCTGCAGAAGTCAAAGTCTGTGAATAATAAGCAACCAGGACCTCCCAGCCATCCCACAGCTGGTGGCCCAGGACCACCCCAACCCCGTAGGGGGAGGCGTCACAAGCGAGGACCACCAGGAGCACCTCATTGAAATGGTGCAGGACAGAGTTTGAGGTGAGCAAGTCCTTGACCCCTTGAAAGGCCGCCACGTGCTCGGGTCCCCAGGCCCAGGTTGCCTCTTTATCCAGTAGGTGGTGAAGTGGTTCCGCTACTGCAGCTTTCAAGGGCAGGAACACATGGTAGAAGTTGAGCAGGCCCAAGAAAGCCTGCAGTTCCACCTTGGAAGGGGGGGAGCACATGTGATCGCCCTCACTTTATCGTCTGTGGGGTGGATTCCCTGAGCATCCACCACAAACCCCAGAAATTCAATGCAGGGCACCTCTAGAAGGCATTTTTCTTTCACCTTGAGACCGGCGGAGTCAAACCTCTGGAGCATTTGTCGGAGCCGGTCCGCAAAAATTGTGGAGTCCACTGCCGTGACGATCATATCATCTAAAAAGGGTTGTACTCCTGGAATGCCTTTAAGAAGGGAATCCATAAATGATTGGAAAATCCCTGGTGCCACACAGACCCCAAACTGCAATCTCGTTACTTGGAACGCCTTTTTGTGCATGGTGATTGTCTGCGCCTTGGCGGCGGCCGCATCCACCGGCAGTTGCTGGTAAGCCTGTGCCAGATCCAGCTTACCAAAGACCTTGGCTCCCACTAGGGAGGCCAATACGTGGCTTACCACCAGGACCAGGTAAGCATGGTCTTGCAGGGCTTTGTTGATAGTTCACTTGTAATTGGCAGATATCCTCATGTCACTGTTCGGTTTAACCAGTGTGACAATGGGGATCTCTCAGTGCACAGACATTACTGGTTCCAGCACCCCTTGCTCGACAAGGTGGTCAAGCTCGGCCTCTATTTTTGCTCTCATCTCTAAGGGGGGGAGCCGTGCCTTAATGCGGATGGGCCGTATTGCTGGGTCAAGGTCCAGAGAGATGGGGTCCCCAGTGTACCTCCCCAGAGTCCTGTCAAACACCTTTGGAAACTCTCTGCAGACCGCTTCCAAATCCGTCATCCAGATCTGGTTGATCCCTGATATTTTGAGGCTCAGGGGCGTGAACCAGGAGAGGCCCAACAAACTAGTGAGGTGCCCTTCTACCACCAACAGGTCGAGGAATCCCGAGAAACCCTTAAACTGGACCCAGAACTTGCCCCAGTCATGGACCACCACAGGGTTCTTATTGAAGTCCTGCAATGTAAGACCCTGTGGTTTGTGCAGATGGGGTCCCCGTTGGGGCACAAGGAATGGAGGGTTTCAGCCAAGGTTATGGAAAATGATGAGCCGGAGTCAATTTCCATGGGACAGGGGGACCCCTCAATAAGGACCATCACATGCACCTTGTCTAAGCCGTCTGGGGGCAAGTTACATACCTTTTGTTGGTGGTGGACCAAAACGGTGTGGAGATCCAACGAGTCAAGCTGTGCCGTTGTTTGCTGGCATTGTCCCTTTGAGCAGCAAACCTTGGTGATGTGGCCTGTCTTTTGGCAGGTACGGCAGACGGCGTCCCGGAATCTACAAGACCAGCGCTCATGGGGTTCACTGCAGCTGGCACAGGGTGCAGAGGTGGGGCATTGGGAGTGCTGGGCTGGGTGGCGTCAGAACTGTAGGACCTCCTTGTTGTTGGAGATGTCAGACCCAACCATTGCTTGTGTGTGGTGGACCGCCTTGGTGTGGCAGTCTCGGTGGGCCTTCTCGTATGCCATTGCCTCCCAGATCGCCTTGTTGAGATCCAGGTCATTTTGGCTAACCAGCTTCCTCCACAACTTGGGGTCCTGTAATCCCACGAGGAACTGGTTTAGCAGTGCATCTGCCAAATCGGGGAACAAACACCTCGTGGCAGCCCAGCACAGAGCTGCAAAGAAATCAGAGGCGGTTTCGTCCAGACCCTGGACCTTCGCAAAAAAATCCATCCTTTCCACAAATTTTGTGGGCTTAGGGGCCAGGTGGTCGGTCAGTGCTTTGACCAGCGTGGCATAGGACTCGTCTTTGGGCAGCCGAGGATGTATTAAGTCCTTCAACAGGAGGTGTGCTGCCATTCCGCAGTACACCTTTTTCTTACCCGGCTCTGTGACATTGTGTATGGTGAAGTGGCACTCCAGGGTCTCCAGCCAAGTCTCCCATTGGGTAGGTTGGGAGATGTCGAAGGCAGGGAGGCTCTCGGAGGCAGCAGCCATCTTATGGGTTCCACATGGAGCCTCAGAAGCAGTGGCGGTGGACTAGGAGCGGTGCCGTGCTGCTCTCAGGGTTAGCGATGCGATGTTCGGGTCTAGGAGCAGTGCTGGAAACGGCAACTGGAAAGGCGGCGTGAAGGGTTCTCCTCATTGGCCTCGATGCAATGCTTGATGCGGGGTCTCTGTTCATGGGAGGTAGCATCCCAACTTCATCACCAGTGAAAAGTACTGGAACTGACGAGTGATTTCAGCTCTCACATACGTTATTAGATCAAGAACAAGAAAAGTAGTCGGCTAGCAGACCGGCTTATATTCCCTAAGGAAACCACACCCCACACACCCCAAACACCCATGAGTGGTCTATTTACAGTAATTGCATTAACCTCTCGGATCCTAGTTCCCTGATTGGAGACCCTCAGTCTTTTGTCCTCAAGGTCCAAGCTCAGCACTTCGCTTGGCTGCATGGTGGACCGGTTAGAACCGGTCAGAGCACATGGTCGGCTTGGGTACATTACAAGTACAAAGTAACTGTCACTGAAAAATCAGCTGAAGTTATAGCAAAGTGATCTAATAATTTAACCAACTGGTGGAGGTAGCCCTAAATATTTGTTTGAATGTGGTACTAATGCAAGCAGGTACAATCATCTGTGGAACCCCATAGCAGAAAGACAAAAAGAGTGAGCAACAGCTACCCAGCATGACTCCTGAAAATTACACTCAGGTAGAAATGTATCCACTCAACTATGAAACACGCCCCCCCACGTTCCAGGGGCATTTCAACCTCGAAAGGGTTAATGAGTGCACAACATTTCCATGTACTGATTTCCAAAATATTGTTGTGGAGTGTCTGTAACAAATCCCACCATGTTTAGTGATGCTGTTACTTGCTGAATGCCCATTTGGCCTGGAAACAGTTAATAAAAGCATGAGAGTCTCATATTTTCACTTCTAGAATACTGTTCTGGAGTGCCTGTAATGGATGCCACTGTTTTTTGTGGCACTATTATATGTTTAGTGCCCGTTCCGGGCCATTCCGGGATGTTCCGGAGGCCGTTCGGCCTTGAAAAGGTTAATAAAACAGTGGGAGTTCCGTGTTTTCACTTCTGGAATATTGTTCTGGAGTGGCTGTAATGCATGCCACTGTTTTTTGTGGCACTATTGTTTTTCTAGTGCCCGTTCTGGACCGTTCCAGGGAGTTCTGGAGGCTTTTTGACCTGGAACAGGTTAATAAAAGGGTGGGAGTTCCATGTTTTCACTTCTGGAGTATTGTTCTGGAGTGGCTGTAATGCATGCCACTGTTTTTTGTGGCACTATTGTTTGTCTAGTGCCCGTTCCGGGCCGTTCCGGGGTGTTCTGGAGGCTTTTTGGCCTGGAACGGGTTAATAAAAGGGTGGGAGTGCCGTGTTCTCACTTCTGGAGTATTGTTCTGGAGTGGCTGTAATGCATGCCACTGTTTTTTGTGGCACTATTGTTTGTTTAGTGCCCATTCCGGGCCGTTCCTGGGGTGTTCCGGAGGCTTTTTGGCCTGGAACTGGTTAATGAAAGGGTGGGAGTGCCGTGTTCTCACTTCTGGAGTATTGTTCTGGAGTGGCTGTAATGCATGCCACTGTTTTTGTGGCACTATTGTTTGTCTAGTGCCCGTTCCAGGCCGTTCCGGGGTGTTCTGGAGGCTTTTTGGCCTGGAACGGGTTAATAAAAGGGTGGGAGTGCCGTGTTCTCACTTCTGGAGTATTGTTCTGGAGTGGCTGTAATGCATGCCACTGTTTTTTGTGGCACTATTGTTTGTTTAGTGCCCGTTTCGGACCGTTCCGGGGTGTTCCGGAGGCTTTTTGGCCTGGAAAGGGTTAATAAAAGGGTGGGAGTTCCGTGTTTTCACTTCTGGAGTATTGTTCTGGAGTGGCTGTAATGCATGCCACTGTTTTTTGTGGCACTATTGTTTGTTTAGTGCCCATTCCGGGCCGTTCCGGGGTGTTCCGGAGGCTTTTTGGCCTGGAACTGGTTAATGAAAGGGTGGGAGTGCCGTGTTTTCACTTCTGAAGTATTGTTCTGGAGTGGCTGTAATGCATGCCACTGTTTTTTGCGGCACTATTGTTTGTTTAGTGCCCATTCCGGGCCGTTCCGGGGTGTTCCGGAGGCTTTTTGGCTTGGAACTGGTTAATGAAAGGGTGGGAGTGCCGTGTTTTCACTTCTGAAGTATTGTTCTGGAGTGGCTGTAATGCATGCCACTGTTTTTTGTGGCACTATTGTTTGTTTAGTGCCCATTCCGGGCCGTTCCGGGGTGTTCCGGAGGCTTTTTGGCCTGGAAAGGGTTAATAAAAGGGTGGGAGTTCCGTGTTTTCACTTCTGGAGTATTGTTCTGGAGTGGCTGTAATGCATGCCACTGTTTTTTGTGGCACTATTGTTTGTTTAGTGCCCATTCCGGGCCGTTCCGGGGTGTTCCGGAGGCTTTTTGGCCTGGAACTGGTTAATGAAAGGGTGGGAGTGCCGTGTTTTCACTTCTGAAGTATTGTTCTGGAGTGGCTGTACTGCATGCCACTGTTTTTTGTGGCACTATTGTTTGTTTAGTGCCCATTCCGGGCCGTTCCGGGGTGTTCCGGAGGCTTTTTGGCCTGGAACTGGTTAATGAAAGGGTGGGAGTTCCGTGTTTTCACTTCTGAAGTATTGTTCTGGAGTGGCTGTAATGCATGCCACTGTTTTTTGCGGCACTATTGTTTGTTTAGTGCCCGTTCCGGGCCGTTCCGGGGTGTTCCGGAGGCTTTTTGGCCTGGAACTGGTTAATGAAAGGGTGGGAGTGCCGTGTTTTCACTTCTGAAGTATTGTTCTGGAGTGGCTGTAATGCATGCCACTGTTTTTTGTGGCACTATTGTTTGTTTAGTGCCCGTTCCGGGCCGTTCCGGGGTGTTCTGGAGGCTTTTTGGCCTGGAAAGGGTTAATAAAAGGGTGGGAGTTCCGTGTTTTCACTTCTGGAGTATTGTTCTGGAGTGGCTGTAATGCATGCCACTGTTTTTTGTGGCACTATTGTTTGTTTAGTGCCCATTCCGGGCCGTTCCGGGGTGTTCCGGAGGCTTTTTGGCCTGGAACTGGTTAATGAAAGGGTGGGAGTGCCGTGTTTTCACTTCTGAAGTATTGTTCTGGAGTGGCTGTACTGCATGCCACTGTTTTTTGTGGCACTATTGTTTGTTTAGTGCCCATTCCGGGCCGTTCCGGGGTGTTCCGGAGGCTTTTTGGCCTGGAACTGGTTAATGAAAGGGTGGGAGTTCCGTGTTTTCACTTCTGAAGTATTGTTCTGGAGTGGCTGTAATGCATGCCACTGTTTTTTGCGGCACTATTGTTTGTTTAGTGCCCGTTCCGGGCCGTTCCGGGGTGTTCCGGAGGCTTTTTGGCCTGGAACTGGTTAATGAAAGGGTGGGAGTGCCGTGTTTTCACTTCTGAAGTATTGTTCTGGAGTGGCTGTAATGCATGCCACTGTTTTTTGTGGCACTATTGTTTGTAACGGCCCGTTCCGGGCCGTTCCGGGGTGTTCCGGAGGCTTTTTGGCCTGGAAAGGGTTAATAAAAGGGTGGGAGTTCCGTGTTTTCACTTCTGGAGTATTGTTCTGGAGTGGCTGTAATGCATGCCACTGTTTTTTGTGGCACTATTGTTTGTTTAGTGCCCATTCTGGGCCGTTCTGGGGTGTTCCGGAGGCTTTTTGGCCTGGAACTGGTTAATGAAAGGGTGGGGGTGCCGTGTTTTCACTTCTGAAGTATTGTTCTGGAGTGGCTGTACTGCATGCCACTGTTTTTTGTGGCACTATTGTTTGTTTAGTGCCCGTTCCGGGCCGTTCCGGGGTGTTCCGGAGGCTTTTTGGCCTGGAAAGGGTTAATTAAAAGGGTGGGAGTTCTGTGTTTTCACTTCTGGAGTATTGTTCTGGAGTGGCTGTAATGCATGCCACTGTTTTTTGTGGCACTATTGTTGGTTTAGTGCCCGTTCCAGGCCGTTCCGGGCTGTTCCGGAGGCTTTTTGGCCTGGAAATGGTTAATAAAAGGGTGGGAGTTCCGTGTTTTCACTTCTGGAATATTGTTCTGGAGTGGCTGTAATGCATGCCACTGATTTTTGCGGCACTATTGTTTGTTTAGTGCCCGTTCCGGGCCATTCCGGGGCGTTCCGGCTTTTACCCTGTCCCCAAAAATGATACCTGAGGGTATGCTGATGTGGTTGCATCAAAGGAATAATAGTGTTGATATGTTTACAGGAAGGGTCCCAGAGACCTGGGCAAATGGTTAATAGCTCTCCCAAGGGAGATCAAGGAATTTGGCTCAGCTTGATTGCTTTCCCAGAGCTGATAATATCTGTGGATGCCCCTTGATGTGCAGGATGAAGAGGAACTTAAATACGCTAAGTGGGAGAATAGAGGAAGCAAGATGGGTATAAAAGAAGGTGTGATGCTGTTTTCTTGAGATACCTCAGTGTAGTACAATGAATGGGAACTATTATCAAGTCAGCCTCCTTTGATGAACTTCCAGATACTTTCCCCCAGGCTGTGCCTGCCATTCATTGTCCTCGACCAGGCTTATGAGACAGATTTAATTTCTATCTGGAGTGATTTTTATATGAAGGGTGAATGGCATTATTATCCATTGAAAAACCAACTGCCCCTCTGTGAGATGGCACTGACTGGTAACAATTCATGTTGGACTTGAGGACAAATGCATGCTGGACACGGAGGCATGAAAGGAAGAACAGCAAAGTGGACTCATTGCTGCTCCTGTGATGTTAACAGAAAATTGGGAAAGGAAACCTCTGCCATGTATAGTAATACTGAAAATAAAGATGCACAGCTGACCCAAGACCAAGAGATAGCTTGGGTTTTGTGAACTTGTTTGGTTTTTTAAGTGAAAGGAGCCAATGAGAATGAGATACTGATCTGCATTGTGACTAAATCCTAGTTAAAGGCTGGCTGCTGATATTCTGAGCCAATGACGAAAGTAGATGTTGAGACACTTTGCGTTGCACTTAACTGTGAATTGCTTGCAAACAAAGGGATTTTCATTATTTTCAAGAATTTACAGAGATGATAAAAATGCTGGCAATAAGATTTTGGAAAAGTTCTTGCTCTACTAGTGAATTCACTGAAATTAAATTTATGCCAGTTGGACTGAATTATCTAATGAACAAGAGGTTGGCTGTGCAGATAACAGAAGCAGATTTCTCAAGTAATCATGACTTCAGAATTGCCTACCATCTGAACTTTCCTTTTGTTGGCCCACAACTCAATTTCCCAGGACTTTCCTCCCCCAAGTTAACATCCCTTTTCAAATACAATTTTAATAACGGAAGGAACTCGAAATTCTCTGCACACAGTCTATAACTGACCAAATTGTATTACTGTGTATTGGTGGATATGTTATTTGTTCTTTTTCTTTGTTAACGAATAAACTGTTACATTACTATTTTTTTTCAAAAGCCACAGTACACAGACGTGTCATTAATTTTATGGGACCACAGTCCAACAAAACTGGTATAGATGTGCAATAAGATTCTTCTGTTTGCTAGGTGGGAAGGTTGAAAGGAAGAGAGCTCTGGATGGTTCTATGTCTTTGTGTCCCATACCAAGGAACAAGATCCCAGTCTGTATATTCAAGGTTTTTGATCTGGGGGTAGGAATGCCAGGCTCCAGGTGGGACCTGGGGATCTCCCAGAATTACAGCTCATCTCCAGACTACAGAGATCACTTCCCCTGGAAAATGGCTGCTTTGGAGGGTGGTGGATTCTGTGGCACTGTACCCTACTGAGGTCCCTGTCCTCCCCAAATCTCAAGAACCTTCCCAACCTAGTTCTGGGGGCTACAGTCCTGCGTGCCCCCACTCTGCCCACTTTTTGCCCTTGCACTGGTGATGCAGAAGAAAAAGATCACCAGAGACACCAAGTTGCAATGCAGCTCTCTGCAATGACCACAGGAGCCTCCTCTACAGAAGGTCTGCTGCTAAGAAAGTGGGGGACTGGGCTGGGGCATGAAGAATGGAAGAGCATTTCAGTGGTAGCACCTTGTGTAATTACTAAGTCAACAATCATCCTGTCATAGGAACTTCCTGCTCCGGCTGCTCATCATCGCACCCTCAGTGCCTTTTCTGGTTTCTCTAAAGACTGCTGGGTAACCTTCCAACACCCACATGGACAGCAGTGTTTCCCAGCCTGTAGCATACAAGCCCCCAGTGAGGCCTACAGCAGCTGCTGCCAGTGGGAAGCCAGTTGTCCATTTGTGGGGTTGCCACCTTTGGTCTTCAGGGCTCTTGGCTTTTAGAGAAGAGCAGCTGACAGATAGCAATGCAACAAGTAAAGCGGTATCCACCTTGAGAATACAGCAAGAGACAAAGCTGCACCTTTAACCTAATATCTGCCATATAGTGCAGGGACCCTGAAAGAACAGAAAGAAAGGTTAGCAAGGCCATTTATAGGTGCAGCTTGAAGAATTCATTCCGTGGCAGTAATAATGATGAGTAATTGCTGGGCCCATTGAGCTGTGGTTTCATCTTTTTAATAAGTAGCAATTAGGAACCCTTCCCCTTCCTTGCTACTCCCCTCAGCTGTCTTCAGAGTGAGGCACAGATGGGGGAGACTTGAGTGGGATCCTGGGGCTGGAAGCTTGTATCTGGCTCATGACCTTAATGCAGCACAAGAAAGGGTGATGAGAGGTCCAAAAAATCCAGTATCCTGCCTCCCTCATCCCCCCCTATTTACTGCTGTTTTGACAATCTCCAATACTGTTGTTGCAGTGATGCGGACTGGAAGGCTGTGTGTGTTGACCCCTTACACTCCTAATGGTTTGATTTTAATCCGTAAAAGGGCCTAGATTGCTTCCTAGCCAAACCTCTGGAAACTAAAGTCTAATTACATACAATAAATGATATTCAATTGCATACAGTAAATGGTAACCATGTAGGCAAATACTTAAAGTACATAATCTAGTAATGAGGAAAAAATTCAGCCGAGCACAAATATAAAGTTGCAGTCAGACACTAAAAAATGAACAGATGGTTTTTTTAAAAAAATCCTTTCTCCAGGAACCTTTCTTTATAATTTTTACCACTAGATGGCACACGTACTCTCAGAATTACAGCTTCTTGGTTTACTGAAGGCTTTGAAAAGTAGCTCTTCTGTCCTTTTTGGTACACTTCGGGGAGGTGGTGATAAATGTGGTGTTTCATTTCACATTTTGGGAAGTGACAGTTGTGCATGTTCAGAATTAGGTAAAGGTAAAGGTTTCCCTTGCTCAAAAACCAGTCGAATTTGACTCTAGGGATGCGGTGCTCATCTCCGTTTGCAAGCCAAAGAGCCAGCGCTGTCCAGAGATGTTTCCGTGGTCATGTGGCCAGCATGACTAGATGCCAAGGTGCACGGAACACTGTCACCTTCCCACTGAAGCGGTACCTATTTATCTACTTGCACTTTCTTGCTTTCGAACTGCTAGGTTGGCAGGAAGTGGGACCAGAGACGGGAGCTCACTCTGCCATGTGGCACTTGGGTCTTGAACTGCTAAACTACCAACCTTCTGGTCTGCAGATCAGTGTCTTAACCATTTGAGCCACCACAGCCCTTGTTCAGGATTACAGGGGCTCAAAAAGAAATCTGAACTGAGAAAGAGGGGCTGTTACATGTAAGGTCCAAGCCAGACATTACACATGCTACTAAGGGCTTAACTAGGTAAAACTCTGTTACAGGGGCCTGTCAAGGTGGATTGTGGGGTGAGTAGTCCTTCCCCCACCTTGTGTTCTTTTCCTGTTAGATATTTTCCTCCCTCCTCAGCTGTTATTAGGCCCAGCAGGAGCAGGACCATGGTGGCGGGGGGGACGGGACACAGGGGTACAAAGTTCCCATGGACCAAGTCAGCTTGAGGGTCCAGTGAAGCTAGAATTATCCTGCATCCAAGGAATGCATTTCAGTTCTTTTTCTTTTAGTGCAGTTCTGCACTGAAGCCACAAGTGATGCATGCTAGGCAGAGCAAACAGAAGAAAGCTCTGACTTCCTGACGCTGTTCGCCACTAAGTTTAGCAGTGATTTTCATTTTATTTTATTTGCAGCTCTCTGTGGCTGCAAACTTTTTAAACTATGAGGCTGAGGAAACCATTTTCCTATCATGAGTTGTTCCTAAACTCATCAGCCAACCTGATAGATTAAGATGGGTAGCCATGTTAGTCTGTCTCTGGCAGTAGAAAAGAGCAAGAATTCAGTAGCACCTTAAAGATTAGCAGAATATGTGGCAGGGTATGTGGCAGCTTACGTGAGTCACTGCTCACTTCTTCAGATACCAACCAATCTGGTATGGCTTCATTTCTCTACCCCATCTAATTCTTCTCTGTTTGCCACCTTTTCCATCCTCATTCCTTCTTATTTGTACCCTGGCTTGGGAGTTATACTTCATAGTAGAACAGAAAGCCCAGCTCCTTAGCTAGGGATTTTTTGTGTGAGGGGGCCTTGGGGGAGCCCACCAGCTAATTAAATCAGGGGGGCAGCATCCCTCCCTCCCAGCAAGGGCAGCCCTTCCCTGTGCAGTGTCTGGCTCCCTCCCTCCCCAAGGAGCCCCAGTGCCCCCTCCTGTATCCCTGCACCAGAGGCAGCCTGACCTCCACCCTCAGTTCCCTCCCATTGCCAGGAGAGGTGAGGCGTGCAGTGGCTGGGCTGGCCACGAAGGTGCGGTGTGCAGGTGTATTGGTGCACAGAAGCACAACTGGGCGTGCCTGGCCAGGGCCAGATGAGGTGCCCGCTTGCCTCCTTGCCTTGCTTGGCTAGTCTTACCTGCTGCTGGCTGGCGGGGCAGCAAGCATCTCTCAGCCCAGCCTCACTGTCTCTGCTTCTGCTTGTGCTGCCCTCGTCCTCCCTGATGACAAGCAATTGAGGGGAGGGGAAGCCAAAGCTCAGGGAGGGAGTCCCATAAAAACCACTAGAGGGCTGGGCCCCATGGACCCCATGGTAGCTATGAGCCTGAGAAATCCTCTGTGTCAATATATCCCAAGAATCTATCAAAGTAGAGAAATTGTGATTCCCCCATTTTACATGCATTGTGATCTGTATTAATCTCAATTAGAGGTTATAATATTGCGGTCAGATGTGCATTTAGATCCAATAGAGCTGCTGATGCTTGATGGATCTAAAGTGCACATTCAGACAGCAACATCTGTGAAAGGTTGTGGAATTGTTGCCACCCCATTCTGCCCTGCTCCTGAAACAGAGTTAAAAGACACTGGGGAAAGTCCAGTCCTAACACTTGCTGATGGGCCGTGGACAGATTTTTCACTGTCTGATCACTCAAGCACACTCTCAAGCCATCAGGATGGTCTGCTTATTCCATCTCGACTCAGTGCCGTTTTTTAATTCGCTTGGCGATACACACATACCAGTATAATCGTTGCCATCTCTAGACTAGATTAGAAAATGATTGGGAAAGGGAGTGATCTCTGTCAGGGGACCATGGCTAATAAAGTGAACCAAAGAGATCAAAGTGCTCTATGGAAGGATCAGCGAGCTACGAAGCAGGAAATCTCATGTGCAAAAAACCTGCATGGAGACATCTCTGTGCGGGGGTTTGATTCCTTGGTAATGCATATGTGCAGAAGACAGCAAAAAAACCAACAACCCTCACCTGACCACGCCGACTGATCATTCAGTGATGGTCTGAGCCCACAGTGAAATGGATTATGCTGGGATATCTGATCAAACATCTCTGTGTCAATTAGGAGTACTTCCCGACTGCACTAAGTAGCATGTCTGACCGCAGCCTAAGTGTGGAATAGTAGATGTGTTAGTTGAATGCCTTAGTTTCAGTTTTTATCACATATTACATAATTAATTAATTGAATTACTCCTGTGAGGTGACGTTTGCTGGTTTTCAAGACTTTAAAAGGGGATTAGACAGGTTCATGGAGGTGAAAGTTCCATGAGTGCCTGTTAGCTATGATGACCAAATAGAACCTCCATGTTCAGGTGAAATATACCCTTGAATGCCAGTTTTGGGGGCAACTTTTTGGGGTGGCTGTTGCCTTTATCACCTGTTGATGGGGTTCCCAGAAGCATCTGATTGGCCAGCTATCATGGGAGATAGGACATCAGACTAGAGAAACCTCTGGTATGATCCAGCACTCTCATTTTATTCTTTTGAAAGGTACAGGGCATAAAGTTATCCTGTTCTTATTTTTACAGAGGTGTTAAAAGTATTATTCAGTGATCCGACTGCTTTCTCTGCATCTTTAAGTATGCTACAGAGTTATTAAAATATGTGGGAAGAAAGGTGATTGTGGTTTTTTAATGTCAAAGGAACGCCTGTACATGCCTAGAAATATTTTTCTTTGAGAACTCAGCCTCTGCTGAAAATTAACTCTTAGGCTAAGGCCTATTGAGTTCTTTGTACAAAACTGAGTAACTAGAAAAGACAAATTCTAGAGTGGTAGCCATGTTAGTCTGTAGTGGCAAAATCAAAAAGGAATCTTGTGCCGCCATAAAAACAATAACATGTATTATAGTTTCAGGTCTCATGGTTAGAATCTGTTTCATCAGATGCATGAAGTGTATTCTCAGTCTGCAGATATTGCTACACACATGGAAAAATGTTTGCTAGTAAGGAAGAAAAACAGTTGTAATTCCCATTAGAATGCATGCTTTGGAGCTGTGATACCTTGTCATTAATATCATATTTAAAATTTTTAAAGCTCACATGCAAGGAAAACAGAGAACTGGGGATAATCTCCATTGAATAAAATAGGACTTACTTCTAAGAATACCTGCTTAGGAGTACTCCCAAAAGGTCTAGTCAGTACTGTACCCTTTGACCTACTAAGGGTCCGTACCTTCAACCTGATCAGGAGCATGGACTGAGCCACTCTGGAAATTATTTCCAGGACAGTTTCAGTTGTTCAATCTGTCCCTGCTCTCCTGCTTTCTTTTCCCCTCATTAAGGAGGCAGCAGCAGGAGAGCAGGGGATGGAATAGATGTCAGCTCACTTGCCATGAATTCTGGTGTGGAGGGGGAAGGGATTACTTGGAATGTTACTTTCGCTTTCCTGCTGCCTGGTTGCTTCCTTATCTGTATGGTTTATGTGTATGACCTTGGTGTCTAGCTGTAACTTCATCCTCTGGGAACGAGGGGCTGTTATATTCTGGCGGACCCCACTTGTTACCTTGAATGGCTAGCTGCTGCTCAGTGACCCTCTTTGAACTCTGTATATCTGCCTACCCCATACTTTTTGCTTTAGTCTTAACACAGATCCTGAAGTAGAGATGCTCTGCCAATACTGATCAAAAAACTTTCCTTCTAAAGAAGCAAGTCATTGATTCTGATTGTTGCAGGAGTCTGACAATGGAATGGAATGGAATGAGAAACAACAGCTGGAACTAGTTGGATTTTAGCAATGGGGAACTAGAATTGCTTTCTAAAGTTAGTGTAGGGGCAGGAAGATAACACCATCTGTAGACTTGGTTCACCTGCCTTCTATCCCAGGGTAAAGAAACCAGCTTCTCAAATCTCCCCTATTTTCCTTCCCCTATTAAGCATCCTGTGAATCTGCTTTTTCAGGTTAGTCAAAATATTTTTAAAGTCTTTTTGCAATTTAGTACTGTTGTGGAAAGAGAAGGATGTTTCAGTTCTATGGGGCTTATTCCCAGGTAACAATTATTGTTCTGTTCAGTAACAAAAAGCCAAGTGATTTGTTTTGTTATGACACTTGCTTTAGATCAGGATCATAGATAGGGTTGCCAACTCTGAGTTGGGAAATTCCTGGAGATTTGGGGGGAAGGGGCTGAAGAGGATGGGGACTTTTCCCTATTCTCATTTTGCTTGCTGTTAAGTTCCTGTTTCTTCAAGCCACCCCCCCAGTTCCATATGTGTTTTGCTCCCTCTAGTGGTGGATTCAATATCACACAACTTTATTTGCAGTGTATCTCCCTGTAGTTTGGCAGTTCAAGACCCTGGTGCCGTGGGATGGAGTGAGCTCCTGTCTCTGGCCTCACCTCCTGCCAACCTAGCAGTTTGAAAGCAACAAATTGCAAGTCAATAAATAAGTACCACTTCAGTAAGAACACTCCGTGCACCTCGGCATTTAGTCATGCTGGCCACATAACCACAGAAACGTCTTTGGACAGTGCTGGCTCTTTGGCTTGGAAACAAAGATGAGCACTGCCCCCTAGAGTTGGATACAACTAGCTTTAAAGCAAGGGAAACCTTTACCTTTATGCTGGAAATACCTGATCTGGATAGCCCAGGCTAGCCCTATCTCATTAGATCTCAGAAGCTAAGCAGGGTCAGCCCTGGCTAGTATTTGGATGGGAGAGCAACAAAGAATACCAGGGTCACGATGTGGAGGCAGGTAATGGCAAATCATCTCTGAGGTCTTTTGCCTTGAAAACTTTATGGGGTCACCATAAGTCAGCTGTGTCTTAAGGGCAACAACAACAACAATGCTGGAAATAAAGCTGTATGATTTTGAATCCACCACTAGAGGGAGCAAAACAAGTGCAGAACAGAAAAAAGACCCCAAAGAAACAGGAACTTAACAGTGAGTAAAATGAGAATGCGGAAAAGCCCAGAGTTTGGGGAGGGGAGAGACCTTAATGGGCTATAATGTCATAGAGTCCACCCTCCAAAACAGTTTTTCTAATTTATTTATTTACTTACTTCATTTATACCTTACCTTTCTCCTCAGTGGGCAGCAAAATGGCTTTACATCATTTTCCTCTCCTCCAGGCCCATAGCCAGGATTTCTTTATTCAGGGGCATTTACATTTTCCAGGGGGTAGTTAAAGTTAATTAAATTACCTGGGTATTTTAAAGGGGGGAGGCCAGACATGGTTGAAGAAATGCAACAACCAGGGGGAGACACTTCTGGTGTGCTTGTTTGTTTGCCCTGCCGCTTGTTCTCCACCTGCTGCTTAACTTATCCCTAAACTCAGCCTCAGCTCCATTCTGAGCCTGTTTCTAGCCCTTCCTTTCATTTCCCCCCAGCCTTGCGCAACCCCAGGGTCCAAAAACACGGGAGGAAAGGGAGGGAGGCTGAAAGCAGACCAGTTTTGAAGGAGAAGGGAGGGGAGACTGGGCGTTCCAGGGCAGGTGCAGGAATGGGGGGGGAAGAGTGGCTGAGCTGGGATGAGAGCTGTATGCCTGAAGTCCACAACTAACAAAAGCAACTGATTGGACAATGAAGACAATAAAAGGAGGAGGAAGGGCTTTTCTTTTTTTCTTTTTTGGCGGAGGAGTTGCTTCTGGTTTCCTTCTGGGCTGAAGAGAAGGGTAGCGGGTGAGGGAAAGAGTTTCCTCCTGTCCCAGGCGAATGGCTGGTTCCTGCTGTGGGCTTCCTGAGAAGGAAGA
This sequence comes from Gekko gecko, assembly GCA_029375565.1. Lineage (NCBI taxonomy): Eukaryota > Metazoa > Chordata > Lepidosauria > Squamata > Gekkonidae > Gekko > Gekko gecko. Next base: position 61,353,976 of record JAPDNY010000001.1, on the reverse strand, counting down.
GGAGGCGAGGGCTCTATGGAAGCCGGTGACTGGCAAGACAGGCAGCCATGGTGATGTGCTTTGGGAACCCTGCTTTGGCAGGGGTTGCTAGGCAGGAGTTGAAGAGAAAGTCCACACGAGGGGGGTGGGGGAAAGGTCGGGTGGGAACACGCATGTTGGAAAGGCTGCAACTCCATGTGCCACTCCTGCCCTGTGTGGCTGCCAGAGCCCCGTGCGGCTTCGGCAAGTGGGCGGGTGAGCAGCTGTTGTTTTCGCTGCCCCTGCCGCTGCCTGCACTGCTAAGTTCCATTAGCACTGGGACGGTATACAGGGACATAATGCACTGCCTCAGTCATCTGGCAATGACCAGTTGCTCACGGGCTGGATAAGAGCCCTAGTGAAAAGTACTGAGGCTGGAGGCTCAGCATGGTGAAATCAGCAAGACGTTTATTGATTACATAGCAGAACGAAGCATGCTTTCTGCCTGTCCGTGCCCAGTTTATATGCATACACCAGTACCATAACCCCACACACCCATCACCTGTAATTGGCTCTATTTACAAGTCTTTGTTTCAATAGGTTCCCTTTTGGATCTGGATGAGCCCATTGGCGTGCCCTAGGATCCGAGGTGGCTATTGTCCTTAGGACTGAAGGTCCAAGGGCCTGTCCGACTGCATGGCCCAGCTCACAGGCCGCGGCCATCTTTTACATCTTAATACACAACACCTGGATGGGCCAATTCTGGCCTGCAGGCCATGTTTGACACTCCTGCTCTAGACCTTCTGCATGTAGTCCGAGACACTTGTCAATGGACCTGACATCCCTAACTGTAGGGTTTCTAGCCTAAATCCATGGCATCCTGCTCTAAAGGGAGGATGCCCATTCAACTTTTGCATTTTGCAAGGTAGAAGTACAAGGTCAGCCAGCTCCTCACTTGGACCTCGGATCTTTCAGCTTCTGGTTCCAGAGTTACCTGCAAGGGTAAAAAGTCATGAAGAATGGAAGTGAGAAGGTCAAACATCTGTGCAGACATCTGAGAGCACCTTGTGGCATATGACTACAGTTGCCACTGGGCTGGTTTTGCACAGGCCCAAGGGAGCATTTTGGTTCAAGCATTTCTTAAAAGCTGATAATGCATTTGTAACACTTATTTTAATAGGTTAACACAGACGTGTCAAACTCATTTGTTACAAGGGCTGGATCTGACATAAATGTCACTTTGTCAGGCCGGGCCATGTGTGCATTAAAGTGTAATGCCAGGTACTGGAAGTATTTTACCACTGACCATGACTCATACCCCTCCTCAGCAGAACTCAGGGCCAAACCAGCCCTCCTCGCCTCTCGTGGTTGCCAGCTTTGGGTTGGGCAATCCCTGGAGATTTGGGGGAAGACCCTGGGGAGGGCCTGCATTTGGGAGAGAAAGGAACCTCAGCAAGGGGTATAATACCCTAATATAAGCCCTTCCAGTCCACGTTTGGACTGGTTTTTGCCTAGTTGCTCACGGGCCAGATAAGAGCCCTAGACAGGCCAGGTCTGGGTCCCAGGCCGTATCTTTGACATTTCTGCTCTAACCACTATGCCACATTGGCTCTCACTGAGTAACTGTCTTTTTCCTTACTGAAGTTCATAAGCATCTGTGTCTATGTATAATTTCTACTGAGAAAATTGTGTAGGGCAAAGAGCTTAACCCAATAGCCCCTACTATAACTCTGATCCAAATAGGTGTGAGAAGCTGCTTTTTAACCTTAAAAAGAAAACTAGGTGAGCCAATCACAGATCTTTCAGGTCTCACCTAGGTGAATCCTTAGAGTACTTGTAAGGCTTTTCCTCTCTGTTGGAGTACATACGTGGAACACAGAAATGATGCCTTAAATGGGCTTATGTCAAATTTTCTAAACTGATGAATAGTCATGCAGGGAAGTGCACTCAGGAAAATACATGCATGCTAGATACACGCCTGTGCAATAAGGTTCACTTGCTACTTAATAATCATCATCAATGCTAATTCCCTAGATAGGCAAAAAAGCTTTCGACTTGACTTTGTAAGCCTCTGCTTTGTCTACTAACTTTCAGTAATATGAACTATTCTATTAACTTTAAGTGGAGTAGCACTTGGGGACGGCAACTTTTAGAGCACTCTTCTCCCACACTAGCCTGCTGTTCAGTGGTAACAATATTATGGGCAAAGTGGAGGTCTGTAGAGGTGAAACTCAACACACACACAAACAGCCCCTCCTTTATGGCTGATGGAAATGCCTTTATCTTTTTTTAAGTAAACATGCAGTAAATTAAATTAAAAGATTCATTGCAACTTCAGAGTCAGAATCTCCTTTGTTTACAGTGAGCTTTCTTGTTTCCCTTCAGTATCTATTAATCTGCCTTGACTTGGATGGCCCAGGTTAGCCTCATTTTGGGTGTGATCACTCACACAATTAGCTGCACCATAGGCGTGAATGCCAGGCAGATTTAAAGGGTGCAATTAGACACGAACATCTGGGAGCAGATTAAAAAGACACTGGGGAAAATCCAGTAGTAAATGGGTTGTGACGGGCCACAGATGGAGTTTCCAGTGTCTGATTGCTCCAGCACGCTCTCATGGCATCGAGATGGTCTGATCAGGCCATCCTGATTCCGTGCCGTTGGTTCCCCCCCTTCTCAGTATGTGCATCATCGCAAACTCTATAGGGAGCCCTCGGTGTGGAGATGCGATTCATCGATTCCTCGTGTGAGTGCATCGGACCAGTCTTTTTTTAAGGTTATTTTTGAGAATACAATTGGATAATCCCATATATGTGGCTCTGAGCTCACTTAATGGAAGAAAAGATACATCAGTTTTGCTCAGTTGTGGCTGAAGCATCCATGGCTCATGCACTGGTGGTGAATCATTCCCAGGTCTTTCTATCCCATTTCCAACATCTTAGCTGGGATCCAACAGAGCATTTCCAAGGATGAAACAATTTCCACCTATGAAGTGTGACTTTCTTGCCTCACTACTCCTGTGGTAGCCCAACATGCCCCTTCAAAATGTTGGTGCTGGGAGTCCCACATCCCCCACGAACAGCAGCATAAGGGGCATTTTGATTTACGGCATTATAGGGGAGGCTAGAAAGTTGACCTCTGTGAGTGGAAATTGTTCTGTCAATGGAAATACTCTATTGGGTCCAAGCCCTGGATTTCATATGTGGCTGATAGTTATTGATAAGTACGAGACAACACACCGGAGGTAAGTTCAAAGTGATTTCAGCTTTATTCAGCTCCAAGTTAGACCAGCTAAGGACTAGACCAGCTAGACAAAATACAGTCCCAAAAACAGCAGTTTATATACAATCCTGGCTGAGGTAGCCACGCCCCCAGAAGCAAAACGCGCCAATAACATAACCAATCACAGTTCAGGTATAAGGACCAATCATCTTTGTACCTTATGACCAATCACAGTTGTTCCCACCATAAGCCCTCTGATTGGGCAATACTTGTGCAGCTTTACAATCTGCATAATGAGCACCTGCTCACTATGCTTACCATTATGTCTCTGAGGACATAACAACTCCTCCCCCCTTAGATGGAACACACTCATAGTCTGCTAAATGGGAAGGGGCCCTTCTACTTCGCCCGGATCGCCTTAACTCAGGGGCTTCTGTTGCCGTGGGGTCAGTGTCGGACTCAGCGCCAGGCATTGCTGGGCTGTCAGGGTCCACAGGGTCCGAGAGTGCAGGGGTCTGCCCTGCCTCAGGTTCTGGATGAGAACCAGCAGCACTCACCTCGTCCGGAGGCAAGTGGGACTGCTCCCTGGGCCTGTAGCAATCTCCGGCCTCAATCTCCTGGTCCGCAGGAGACCATCGCTGCCGGAGTTGGTCGATGTGGCGGCGTATCTTTCGGCCGTCAGATAGCCTCACCACATACATTCGAGACCCCAATTTGTTGGTGACTTCGGCATTAAGCCACCGATGCCCCTAAGCGTAGTTCCGGGCGAATACCCAGTCTCCGGGCTGGAACTCCCTGGATGGAGCGACTGGTTCTGGTCGAACGGTTCTGCTGCCATCCAGGTCTGGGTGCAGGCGGTCGAGGAGGGTTGTCAGCCTCCTCCCCATCAGAAGCTCGGCCGGGCTTTTCCCTGTAGCACAGCTTGGAGTGACATGCTGCCACAGGAGAAAATCGGCCACTCGATGGTCCCAGTTCTCGCCTTGCAGCCGGGCGAGGGTCTCCTTCGCTGTTCGCACCATTCTTTCTGCCTGGCCGTTGGAGGCGGGGTGGAATGGTGCTGTGGTGATATGCCGAATGCCGTATCCCTCTAGGAAGCCGGCGAACTCCCTAGAGGTAAGCTGAGGGCCGTTGTCGCTGACGACCACTTCAGGCAGCCCATGGGTGGCGAAAAGTTGGCGCGAAGCCTTTATTAAATTCGCTGCCGTTGTTGACCGCATGGGGACTACCTCCAGCCACTTTGAATAGGCATCAACTACCACCAACAGCATCTGGCCGTTGATGGGGCCAGTGAAATCAAAATGTAGCCTTGACCAAGGCTTTTCAGCTCTATACATCTCACTCGGAGGTGAGCGTGGTGGATCAGGTCGGGACTGCTGGCAGCTCATGCAGCCCCGAACTCGCTCCTCGATGTCAGCATCGAGCCCAGGCCACCATACGTATCCCCGAGCCAGGGCCTTCATTCGAACAATCCCTGGGTGCCCGGCATGCAGGGACTCAAGTACCCTTTTTCTGAGTTTGGGGGGAATCACGACCCTATTCCCCCACAATATACAACCTTTGGTCATGGACAGTTCAGACCTTCGGCCCCAGTACGCCTTAAACTCAGGCTCCGAACAAACACTTGGCCACCCCCTCCACACCCAGTTTAAAATACGGGACAGTATCAAGTCCTTCTGGGTGGACACAGCAACATCTTCGGACCGAAGTGGCGACTGTGGCAGTTCATCCAAAACGCAAATGTCCGCTGTTGGAACCGGATGGAAACCAGTCTCAGGCAGAGGGCAGCGGCTCAGAGCGTCAGCGTGGGCGATGCATTTCCCTGGCCTGTGCTCTAGATCGTATTCGTAATCAGCCAGGAACAGAGCCCACCTCAGCATTCTGGGCGACAGTATGTTAGGCGTGGGGCGGTCAGGGGCGAAGATCCCCAATAAAGGCTTGTGGTCCGTAACTAACAGAAAACGGCGGCCATACAAAAGGTCATGGAACTTTTTTACTGCACTTACAAGTGCCAGACCCTCTTTATCAATTTGGGCATAATTTTTTTCAGCCCCACTCAGCGACCTAGAATAATAAGCAATTGGTGCCTCAGACCCGTTAGGCATGACATGACTCAGGACTGCCCCAATACCAAACGGCGACACGCCAGCCGCCAGAACCAACATTTTTGTTTCGTCAAAGTGCGTCAGGACACTGTTTGAGGTTAACAATTTTTTCACATTTTGAAAAGCTTCCTCCTGACGTTGCCGCCAAACCCATTTCGCACCTTTATTTAATAAGCGGTGTAACGGCTCGGCTACCGAAGCTTTGTGAGGCAAGAACGCATGGTAAAAGTTAACGAGCCCTAAATAGGCTTGTAGCTCCGTTTTGTTTTGTGGCCTGGGCGCGTTATGAATGGCCGATACCTTCCCTGGGGTTGGGTGAACTCCCTGTTCGTCAGTCTTAAATCCCAGGAATTCTACGCTTGGAACCCCAATGGTACACTTTTCTTTCTTTACACGCAACCCAGCTTTGTGAAACCGCTGTAACACCTGCTTGACTCTTTCAAGCAATTCCTCCTCAGTTTTCCCTGCAATAAGCACATCGTCAAAATAAGGAATTACTCCCGTGAGGCCTCTGAGCAACCCTTCCATTAATCCCTGGAAGATGCCCGGTGCTACATTTACCCCGAATTGGAGGCGCTTGACTCGAAACGAACCTCTATGAGTCACGATGGTTTGTGCTTCTGCAGCATTGCTATCCACAGGCAGTTGTTGATAAGCCTGGGCAAGGTCCAACTTCGCAAAAACCTTGCCCCCCCCTAGAGACGCAAGTACATGACTTATCACAGGTACAGGATATGAGTGCTGTTGCAAAGCCTTATTGATTGTACATTTATAATCTGCACAAATTCTTATAGAACCATCGGGTTTGACAGGAGTAACGATGGGTGTTTCCCATTTGCTGTATGGCACCGGCTCTAAGACCCCTTGCTCAATGAGCTTGTCGAGCTCCATTTCTATTTTTCGTCTCAATGCTAACGGTACCTTCCTATATTTCAGCCTAATAGGCCTTACATTTGGATCCAGCTCAAATGAAACCGGGGGACCTGTATAGGTTCCCAATCCCTTTCCAAAAACCTGAGGAAACTCGTCATACAAACAATCCCATTTATCACAACACACTGCATTAATACCAGAAATAGCAATGCCCAACAGTTCAAACCAATCAAGCCCTAAGAGGCTTACCCTGTCCCCTTCAGCAACAATTAGGGACAGAGCCGCCCTTCGCTCTTTGAATTTGACTTCAAATTCAGCCTCACCGGCCAACGGAATTCTGTGCCCTTGGAAATCAGCAAGACAGGCGTCAGTTGGTAGGAGGCGGCGGCGGCTTCGGCGAGGGAAAAGACGATCTAGCGTATGTGTCGAAATGATGGTTCTAGCCGACCCCGAATCGACTTCAAAAGGGCAGGCAACACCGTCAAGATACACGGTGATGAAAATCTTCTTCCTCCGGGGCACTCCTGTGGTGAGGACAGTCAACGAGCAGGGGTTGGACGACAGGGCTGGGTATCGGGACGACAGGAACGAAGAGCAGGTAGTGTTGACCTTGCTTCAGAATTGAGAGCGCTGTGGAGGTGACGTAGGCGGCGACCTCCTTGATTTGCAGACCCTGGCGATGTGCCCGCGTTTTCCGCAAGCTCGACATACCAGCTCTCTGGCCCAACAGGTGTCGCGCTCGTGCTTCCCGCCACAACCCAGGCACTGACGCGTAGGCGTGGTCTTCACTCTGGTCTGCAGTTGGCTGCTGTAACTCGGTTCTCGTATGTCATCAACGGCAGGCGCTGGTTCCCGGTCCTCGACCTGGAGGTGGATGCTGGAATCAGCTGCCACAGGCTGCTGCCGTACCTCTCTCATTGCCCTTTCAGCAGCTTCAGCGGCGATGGCTTCCTCGAACGCGACCTTGAATGTCAGCGTCTTTAAAGCGAACAGACGTTGCTGCAACTTGGCATCGCGGTGACCGCAAACCAATCGGTCTCTCAACGCCGTCTCAAGTCCAAACTGCTAGAAACTACCTACTGACATGGCAAGGTTCCACTAGTCAGGTCATAGCTGGATGGAAAGGTATTATGCTAGCACTTGGTTTCTCCTTACATTCTTTCCAGGTTCCCTCTCTAGGAAAATCCATTGAACTTTCCTCCTTAGCTTTGCTCTAGCTAGTGTGTTCTGCTGTTCAAACATGCAGCTAATCTTGTATGATGTCTTGCAAGAACTACTGGCCTTGCCAAGACACAGTCTGTGTTTCAATTCTACAGGAACTGAAATTGTGACACAGGAACTGAAATCTTCATCCAAGCTATCCTTACAGTCCAACTATGCAAAGTAATATCATTTTCGGTAAGATTCTTAGCAGTAGACAAATCAGGGATCAGGAGGCAAATGTATGGCTCTTGTCTACACAGACACACACAATTACAAATCTTTTCTGAATAAATAAATGATGATAGTCACATTATTTATATCCAGTCATTTTCCAGGTAGAAGTGTGAATTCTGGTGAGGGTACTAGAGCTTTACTCTAAAAGGAAATAATTGGAATGACCATTATGCCATATCAAGACATCATCTACAGTTATCACATTAATATGTAAAATAAAAAGATTTGCTTTGCACTACATATTTACAAACAGGCAGTGACTCATTGGGAGAATGTGGTCTACAGAGCTATATATAACTCTGTACAGAAAAATTATGGCTACGTTTAATGATGACTTAATTATACACAATGATTTAACTGTCTATGTGAAATACCGTGCACAGTTTAATTGGCAATCAAACCTGAACATTAATTATGTTGAGCTGTACATGTATTAATCTACTTTTCTGTAAAAGTAAAAAACATCATTCATTCTGTACATCATGCTGAAGGGTTCAGAGCTCCTATTCTGGTGGTTTTGCCAGTTCCATATCCAAAGGGCACTTCTGTGGTTTTCATGATTCAACAAATATGATTTTCCCCACCTCATTGTCTTTTAGGATCCAGGCTCAAATATTTAACTTTACTCTGGCTTTTAATTGAAAAGTTAGCCCATCCTTTATAGTTGTTGGTTTTATGACCTCCCTCTAACCTGAGGATTGTTTTTTGACTGTTGCTTTATGTTCTCTGCTAAATTGTTTTATTGCTGTTTTATGCTGTTGGGTTTTTTTAATGCTATGCTGTGCCTCTTACTGGGGATTAGGGATGTGCATTTGGGTATATCCAGTCTAAATATATATCTGAAGAATACCTTATTGGTATTTTCTGGATATATTCAGCTCTCTGGATGGTATTGGGAATTTTTCAAGACACCAGGAGATGGGTCCTGAAAAATCCCAGAAATATTCAGTAATAACTGGAAATATTGGAAGCCAGCATTTTTAGGCTCCCAGGATTGTTTTTTCTTTATTTTTCTGAGAGTCTGTGTCTTCTTGGATCTTCGTATCAGCTTGCCATATTGGTTTGGCTTTGATTCATCTTGCAACATTGTATTTTTTGCACAAGTTGCTTCAGGTTGCGTTTGCTCTTTGTTGTGGATTTTTGGATTTGACATTGGCTTTAATGCTTGGGTTGTACATTGTCAGATTCTCTGGTTTTACATTTGTTGGGCTGCAACAGCAGTCCTGTTTGGTATAGCTTGGACAATTCTCTGGTTTGACATTGGGTTGGATTCTTGAGTTATATATTTGAAATAGGCTTACCACATTGTCCTGAGGTTCTGCTGAGATCCCCCTGATTCTGTATTGGGTTGGGGGGGGGCTTGTTGTTGCTGTCTGCATTGAAGGATTTTGGCCAGAAGTTGCTTTCCTTGCTTTTCCTTTCTTTGTTTATTCTTTATCCTGGAGAAAGCATGGAGTCCCCCCATAGGAAACACTGGAGGATGAGTGGAGGCACTTTATTCAGGGGCCAATAGAATTGGACTTCTTGATCCATTTGAATTTGGGGGTTGCTTGGCAGGTACCAGCAGTTCCCCTGCAATTTTGGTGCAATCTGTTCAAAAAACAGCCTCTCTAGCTCTCTAGAAATATTTCCCGTAGGCAATAACAAAGCCAAATAATCTTGGAATCTCACCCCAAACTGGATCTGAATACCAAACCAGTATATGGAACCTGGGAAACCAGGAGACAGATATTTTTCAGCTCCCTGATATCTGTATTTGAAAAATACTGATTTTGTTGTTGTTGTTGTTTGAGCTGCACATCCCTACTTGGGGATATTAAATTCAGGGGAACTTTTTCAATCAAGGAAATTGTGCAGGAAGGTGAGTGAAAGATTAATCCCTCCTGTCCCAGCACTGAAGCCATTATACAAACAATTTCAAAAAACTATTGTATGGCTTTGTGTGTGGAATAGCCAGGAGATCCTGAAGGATAGTTTGGCTGCCTGAAGCTGTAGCTCTTTTTTTGACACCACTAAGTGATGAGCTATGCTTATTTTTAGGCTGAGAATGCTGTAACTTGCCCAAGGTCACCCAGCTGGCTTCACATGGGGAAGTGGGGCATTGAACCCAGTTCTCCAGATTAGAGTCCACTCTCTTAACCACTACACCAAACTGGCTCTCTAGCCATTATACAACTAGGATCCTTCCTCCCTCAGGGGTTTCTTCTTAAGGTTAATGTAATATGATCACAGATCTCCATTGTATTTGATCCCTAATGTTATCAGTGAATTAGAATTCCAGATGTGCTGACTGCTGCCACTTTCCTTTAAAGTCAATATATGTAGCAAAAGCTATAAAAATCAGACTGCATGCTCATCAGAGTGGCTCATTCCAGGGATGCCTGATAGAAATCTTCCGAATTTAGCTCCCTTGGTAGTAATTTAACCAATTGGCTTTCCCTCCCTTTTTCTATGCTGAAGGAGATGAATTCATTTGCAAAGCAATCAAGTGACTTTTCTGAATGTCTTATTTTTCTCACAGCAAATGCATACAATGTATCATTGTTTTACATTCCATGTAAAACTAGACTGTGATAAAATATCAAATTCATTTAGTATCGTTATCTCAGTTGTGGCAAAATATTGTATGCAGTCAAATTCACAGGCATAGCTTTGTAAGTACTAAGAAGTCACTTGCTCCCCATGAATCCAATCACCACGGCAGGGACACCTAAAATCTGGAATACACATCATTCTATAAAAGCAAAGTGGTCCAACCTCAACTCTTTGTTACTAAATTCATGCATATGCTTTTCAGACTTGGGAGGCTACTGAGCAGGAAAGTTGATATTGGACAAATCCCTGATTAGACCCTTTGTAATGTTAACCATCCCCACTGTGCTGGAATTGATTACTCACATTTGGAGAAAGGCTATTTGAACAGTAAGTCACTTAGTCATATTCTCATTTTCACACACCATTCAGCGTCCTCCTGTCCTCGTGCCCATTCTTTACTCCTTTTCTCACAACAGTATGCACAGCTTTTTCCCCCATTGTTCAGCATAGCTTAAAAATGGCATTGAGAGGAGAACGGTGAGGGAAACAGGTGGAAAGTGTTCCCCACTGAAATGGTTAGCATAACCCCAGCACACAGACAGCTGTGACACTTGCATTTTCCATGCAGCAAAAAGAGAGAAAGGCAGAGAGAAATTAATGGCACTTCAATCAAAGAGATGAAGTAATTGTTACAAACAAGTTTAGGGTCCAAGTCTAAGCACCCTTCACTTTCAGATGAGTGTTTTGAATGGAAGGGTTTTCAGTACCTTGCAGAATATAGCTCTTAATGAGGTTTGAGAATTTTTAATAACAAGCAAACAAACATGATGCTTGCTCATTAGCCATATTTGGAGCTGAGAACACAATGAATGCTTAACCTAGAGTAAATCTGAATGCCAGATGTGAACACTGAATCCAGATTTGCATTTGTCTGTAATAGTATGGATTGCTGTTTTGGTAATCAGACCAGCCAAGATTTAAACAAAATTAAGTAAAATTCTTTCTAGAATGACCTCTTTTCCTGCGGCTATGGATAACCAACACTGTGAAATCTGATGTAAGACTGGCTTTGTAAGTATTACTGCTTTATAATTATTTGAAAAGGTTTCTGGTCCCCATGGTCATGAAGAAACACTTGACATGCCGAATGCTTAATAACCAGTAGTATTATCCTTGGCATCTACTGAAGTATGCATGGTATAATAATGTGATATTAGCATTGTCTGAGGAAAAGGTATGCCACTCAGCTAGTTAACATCTGGATCATGGACAGTCTCGTTAAAATAAAGGACAGTGAAGGTGGATGATCCTTGGGGACTACAATTAAGTGAAGCAGGACATACCAATAACATCATTTATTAATCCAAGCAGACTGACCAGCTACAGGGCAGCAGCTATCTACCACGGAGGAGGGGAAAGTCTTTTCTAACACCTGCTCTCTGAGATCCTTTAACACAGGATGCTACACATTGAACCTGGGCCCTTCTGTATGCAACGTGTGTGCTGAGCTGCTGAACAATGGCCAGCTGTAGCAACTGGGGAAGGAATCTGATAAAATTTGAATTGACTCAGTAGGCCAACTGCAGCCTGCCTGACCCCCAACAGGATGACATTTTCTATAAGCTATCAAGTACTATGCATCTTTATTGCAGTTGATACATAAGTGCTCGGTATTGCGCATGCACCACTGGGATTCGTACATTTTTCCATGATGTTTCAAGAATTGTTCCATGATGACATTTCTTTCTGTCAAGCCCCCATCTTGCTTCCATTGAAAATGGTGAATTTCGAACTGGTTTTAGTGGTGCTTGACTTTCAGCTTCTCTGAAATCACAAATTGTTAGTTAAAAGTGACTTTGCCTTTGTCTCCAAGCAAAAGATAGCTCAAGTGAGCATCAGCATGTCTCATTTCCATGTAGAGGGAACAAGCAAAGTTACTGCTTACTGCCCATCTTGCCTGCTGAAAACAGATGTTCAGTATTACTGCCAGTGTACTGTCATCTACAGCTAGACAGGTGAGTTTTGCAATCTTTATTTTAAGGTGGGGAGGGTCTAGAAACATGGCTGAGGACACAAATTAGAACACATACCATATGTTATGAAAGATTATAATGCAGAAGAAAATTTGGGTGACAGTTTAAATTCTAAACAGCACAACTGCAGAAACAAAATTGAACCTTGTGTGTGTGCACAAACATGTGTGGAAAGTGAGAGATCTTTTTATATGAATTTTTTAAAATAAATTTTTAATTAATTTTTCCAGTTACAATAACAAAAAAGGAAAACAATAAGGTAAACAACATAGAAATAAATCAAGAACTTCAACATTTTACAATGCTTATTCAGAACATTAACCTCAACAAAACTCCCCCCCTCAAAAAAACACACAACATAATTATCAACAATAATTATATTGCCATTATGTTGTTCAACAGTCTATTTAGAAGGATAATATTTCAGTACAGTTATACTACAAACTTATCTAAATAAGCCAACCTGATTTCAGAAACCCATAATATTGCTTGCGTTGAGATGGTCAGATCTCTCCTGCAATCACTTCTAATTTTTCCAGAACAGGGAACCATCGTTCGATGTAATTAGAATGACCCATAGAAGGGTCTAAGTTGGAGACACTATCTGCCACTTTGTCCATAATAAAGTGATCCCATATCTTGGAATACCATACAGCTAACATTGGGAGATCAACTTGTTTCCAACAGGAAGCTATTGTTGTTTTAGCTGCTGAAAGAAGTAGCATTATAAGATCTTTGCTAGACTGAGGAATAGTGGTATCCTCCCATAAGTTTAAGACTATGGTTTCAGACTTACATGGTACTTCATAGCCTGTTAAAATTTTAATTTGTTGAAGAACTTCCTGCCAAAATCGTTGAATGATCGAGCACTCCTACCAACAGAGATCCAATTGCGCCACATTATTTCCAACATAAGAGTGAATAAATTTTGTTCATATGATGTATCTTTAAGGGTGTTAAGTACCATCTAGCCATAATCTTATAATTTTGCTGGTGTATATTAATAGAGTTGGTGTTCAGAGTGTATGATGACCATATTGTTTCCCACTGAGATATAGAAAAAGTTTTTTTGCAGTCCTTGTCCCATGGATCAGAATATGAAAGTAAATTTTGAGTATCAGAGTCTATCAAGATTTTATAAATGATAGAAATTAATCCCTTCTCTGTCTGTTTATGTGTAAGTAGTAGTTTTTCAAAGCTTGTAGTTTGTCTAGAGAGGATGTTTTTTATCTTTGGAGTATTAACAAGATGTTGCAATTGTAAATATTCAAACCAAGGTATTTTGGTTTTGGCTATGAGTTCCAAGTGAGTTTTCTCCTTGATATGACCTTTATGAGTAATGTCAAACAGTTTTGTTAATCCAGCAGATCTCCATATTTGAAACTCACATTCTTGTTGGGCTGGTGGGAACCATGATTGGCCTATAAATGTAGACACTGGAGAAATATCTGGAGCTAGTTTTTTCTTTTTGACATTCCACATTTTCAGTAAAGCATAAACAAAAATATTGTCTGTTTCTATGCCAAATGGCATTGGTTTGCTTGACCATAAAACTTTGTAATATTTTTGTGCTTAAACTTTGCTTCTTCTATGGAAACCCATTTGATGGTTTGTTTTGAATTTAGTATCCTCACCAAGGAAGACAATAGTGTAGCTTCATAATATAGACTAATATCAGGTATCGCCTGCCTGCCCCTTTTTCGGCGTCTACGCATTGTGCGAAAACTTATCCGTGATTTATGGTCATTCCAAATAAAAGTGGTCCAATGTTTTTGCCATTGTTTCAACATAGATTTTGAAATATATATTGGGATAGCTCTGAAAAAATATAAACGTTTAGGAAAAATAAATGTTTTTATTGTGTTTATTCTTTCTAACCAAGTCAGGTTTTTAATGTTCCATTCTTTAAGCATATTATTAGTTACATGTATAGTGTCTAAGTAATTAACTTTAAAAAGGTCATTAATATTTAAAGGGTTTTTAATTCCCAGGTAAGACCAACTTTTGGTGGGCCATTGATACGAAAAACGTGTCTTTAAGAAACTACAAGAATTTTGGTAAAGGCATATAGGGCATAGTATAGATTTTGTTTGATTTATCTGCAATCCCATATGTTGTTTAAAATCTAACAGTGATTCATGAATGTGAGGTAAGGATTGTTGAGGTTGTGAGATGTAAAGGATAATATCATTGGCAAAGATACTAATTTTGAAGCAATTTTGATGTATCGTTATTTCACTGTTCATTTTAAGGTTCTGAATTCTATTCACTAAGGGTTCTATAACTAAGACAAAAAGTAAAGGGGAAAGGGGGCAACCCTGCCAGGTACCCCGAGAAAGAAAAAAGTCTTGTGAGGAGAGTCCATTGAGTGCCACTTGTGCAACTGGTTTTTCATACAGTGCATCTATCGCTCTTCTAAAGTTGTTTTCAAAGTTCATTTGACTAATGACAGTTTTCAAGAAATTCTACACTATCAAAAGCTTTCTCTATATCGAGCGCCAGGATACACGTGTCTAGAAGATGTTTTTTACAGTGATGTATAATATCTATAGTTTTGCGGATATTATCAGTAATGTCCCTCTCTGGCATGAAACCTGATTGATTTACATGTATATAAGATCCTATAATATGATTTAATCTAGTTGACAGAGCTGTAGTAAATATTTTGTAATCAGAGTTTAATAGGGAGGGCGATAAGATTTAACTGAGAAAAGATCACTATCCTTTTTGGGAATCACCACTATTTTAGCTTAGTCCCATGATTGAGGACTTTTCCCAATATTAAGTATATAATTACATGTATCAGTAAGCAGGGGAGCCAATATATTTGCAATTTTTTAAATAAAACTCAGCGGGAAGCCCATCTCAACCCGGAGTCTGATTGGATTTTAAAAGTTTAATTGCATCAGTGACCTCTTGAGTCATGATAGGTGCATCCATAAAATCTTTATGATCTTGTGATAGTGCTTTAGTAAGATTATATGTTTGAAGATATTTTTGAATGTTTTCAATTGATGGATTTTTTGAGCTATATAGTTCTTGATAATATTGGAAGTATGAGCTCAAAATGACTTTAGATGTATTTTCCATCCTTATCTTTCAAAAAGTTTACAATACGTAACGCTTTTTCTTTTTTAAGTTTCCAAGACAAAAGTTTCATAGACTTTGGGTGCCTGAACCAATATTTTTGCTTGAGAAATAATAGATTTTTTAAAATTTGAGTTGTCTCAATAACTTCAAGTTTTTTCCTTTCTGCCATAAGTTGCCTATAGATTTTTTTAGAGCATGTTTTATGTTGGTCTTCTAACAGCTTAATGTTATCGCTTAATTCTTGTTTCAACTTGTTTGGGTTTTTTTTGTTATAGGTTGAAGCCAGGGAAATAATTCTACCTCTTAGTACCAGTTTCATAGCATCCCAGACCACATCCTGAGATACTCCACACAAAAAGTTTATTTCAAAATATTCCCATAAACTAGCAGTTATCTCTTCACAAGACTTTTGTTGAAATAAAATAGATTTATTTAGGGATCAGTGTTGTGTGGGTTTTTCTTCATCTATATCTATTAGGGTACACTCTGTCCATGCATGGTCAGAAATAATGCTCAAGCCTATGTCTGAAGTAGTAATCTGATTAGTAAGAGAGCTGGGAATCAAAATAAAATCTATCCTAGTGAAAATTTCATGTCTTGGAGAGTAGTAAGTGAAGTCTCAAACACCTGAGTGTTGGAGTCTAGGATGGTCTGGAGTATTGTCTTTTTTGCCTTCTTTTTTGGGGGGTTCAAAGTGTTGTGAAATTTTATAGCATCTGTCCCAAATTGGGTTAACTATATAGTTGAAATCTCCTCCAATTATAATGTGCCCTTCCTGGAAGTTTTCTATTGTACTTCGTGTTTCATCTATAAATTGTTTCTGACCACTGTTTGGGGCATACAAGGAAACAAGTGTGTATAAAGAATTATTTAAAAGCACTTTCAAAAGTATATAATGACCATTGGGGTCTACCATCTTATCTTGCAATAAAAAATGGACATTTTTTGAAAATAGAACAGCCACCTCTTGAGATTTTGAAGATCCTACAGCTTGGTATTGTATTGGAAACCATTTAGACTTGGGTACTGAATCTTCTATGAATCAAGGTAAGCTTGACGTGGTCAAAAATGAGATGGCAAGAATGAACATCGACATCTTGGGAATCAGTGAACTAAAGTGGACAGGAATGGGCGAATTTAACTCAGAAGACCATTATATCTACTACTGTGGCCAGGAATCCCGTAGAAAAAATGGTGTGGCCTTTATAGTCAACAAGAGAGTGAGAAAGGCAGTACTGGGATACAATCTCAAAAATGACAGAATGATCTCGGTCCGAATCCAAGGCAAACCATTCAATATCACAGTAATCCAAGTCTATGCCCCAACCACTGCTGCAGAAGAGGCTGAAGTGGACCAGTTCTATGAAGACCTACAACAGCTCATAGAACTAATACCAAAAAATGATGTCCTCATCATCATAGGGGACTGGAATGCTAAAGTAGTAAATCAAAAGGTAACCGGAATAACAGACAAGTTTGGCCTTGGAGAACAAAATGAAGCAGGGCAAAGGCTAACAGAGTTTTGTCAAGAGAACACGCTGGTCATAGCGAACACCCTTTTCCAACAACCTAAGAGGCGTCTCTACACATGGACATCACCAGATGGGCAACACCGAAATCAGATTGACTATATAATTTGCAGTCAAAGATGGAGAAGCTCTATCCAGTCAGTAAAAACAAGACCTGGAGCTGACTGTGGCTCAGATCATGAGCTACTCATTGCAAAATTCAGACTTAAATTGAAGAAAGTTGGGAAAACCACAAGGCCATTCAGATTTGACCTAGATCGCATCCCCGATGAATATACAGTAGAGGTGAAGAATAGGTTTAAGGGACTAGATTTGATAGACAGAGTGCCTGAAGAACTATGGACAGAGGTCCGTGACATTGTAAAGGAGGTAGCAATCACCGCCATCCCAAAGAAAAAGAAATGCAAGAAAGCAAAGTGGCTGTCTGATGAGACTTTACACATAGCAGAGGAAAGAAGGAAAGCTAAAGGCAACGGTGAAAAGGAAAGATTTGCCCAACTGAACGCAGATTTCCAGAGAACAGCAAGGAGAGATAAGGAGGCTTTCCTGAATGAACAATGCAAAGTAATAGAGGAAAACAACAGATTGGGAAGGACTAGAGATCTGTTCAAGAAAATTGGAGAAATCAAGGGAACGTTCCATGCAAAGCTGGCCATGATAAAGGACAAAAACGGTAGGGACCTAACAGAAGCAGAAGAGATTAGGAAAAGATGGCAAGAATACACAGAAGAACTATACAAGAAGGACCTCAATGCCCTTGACAACCACAATGGTATAATCACTGACCTCGAGCCAGACATCCTGGAAAGCGAAGTTAAATGGGCCTTAGAAAGCATTACTAACAACAAAGCTAGTGGAGGTGATGGTATCCCAGCTGAGTTATTCAAAGTCTTAAAAGAAGATGCTGTTAAAGTGCTGCACTCAATTTGCCAACAAATTTGGAAAACACAACAGTGGCCACAGGATTGGAAAAGGTCAGTTTACATTCCAATCCCAAAGAAGGGCAATGTGAAAGAATGTTCAAACTATCGCACAATTGCACTAATTTCACACGCTAGCAAGGTCATGCTCAAAATCCTACAAGCTAGGCTCCAACAGTACGTGGATAGAGAATTGCCAGAAGTACAAGCTGGGTTTCGAAGAGGTAGAGGAACTAGAGATCAAATTGCCAACATTCGCTGGATTATGGAGAAAGCAAGAGAGTACCAGAAAAACATCTACTTCTGCTTCATTGACTATGCTAAAGCCTTTGATTGTGTGGATCACAATAAATTATGGCAGGTTCTTAAAGAGATGGGAGTACCAGACCACCTCACATGTCTCCTGAGAAACCTGTATAAGGGTCAAGAAGCAACAGTTAGAACCGGATATGGAACAACTGATTGGTTTAGCATAGGAAAAGGAGTACGACAAGGATGTATATTGTCACCTTGCTTATTTAATTTATATGCCGAGTACATCATGCGAAATGCTGGCCTGGATGAATCACAAGCTGGAGTTAAGATTGCGGGGGAAAAGATCAATAACCTCAGATATGCAGACGATACCACTCTGATGGCAGAAAGTGAAGAGGACCTGAAGAGCCTCTTGCTCAGGGTGAAAGAGGAGAGCGCAAAAGTGGGCTTGAAGCTCAACAAAAAAACTAAGATCATGGCATCTGGGCCCATCACTCCTTGGCAAATAGAAGGGGAAGTCGTAGAAGTAGTGACAGACTTCACGTTCCTAGGATCCCAGATCACTGCAGATGGTGACTGCAGCCAAGAAATTAAAAGATGCCTGCTCCTTGGGAGGAAAGCGATGGCAAACCTAAACAGCATGATAAAAAGCAGAAACATCACCTTGCCAACAAAAGTCCGCATGGTCAAAGCAATGGTATTCCCCGTAGTAATGTATGGCTGCGAGAGTTGGACTATAAGGAAGGCCGAGCGCCGAAGAATAGATTCTTTTGAACTATGGTGCTGGAGAAGACTCTTGAGAGTCCCTTGGACTGCAAGGAGATCAAATCAGTCAATCCTAAAAGAAATCAACCCTGACTGTTCCTTGGAAGGCCAGATCCTGAAGCTGAAGCTCAAATACTTTGGCCACCAAATGAGAAGGGAGCATTCACTGGAGAAGATCCTGATGCTGGGAAAGATTGAAGGTCAAAGAAGAAGGGGACGGCAAAGGATGAGATGGTTAGACAGTGTCATTGATGCAACGAACATGAAATTGAGCAAACTTCAGCGGACGGCGGAAGACAGGAGGGCCTGGCGTGGTCTGGTCCATGGGGTCGCGAAGAGTCGGACTCGACTGTGCGACTGAACAACAACAACACTGAATCTTCAGGTTTTTTAGATGGGTTTCTTGTAGAAAAAGAAGATCTGGGCATTCATGAATGAATGAATGAATCTGGGCGTTGTTTTACCAAAAAAGATGTTGACGTTTTCACTTTAATTCTGTGATTTAGTCCTCTGCAATTCAGAGAGAAAATTTTAAGTTCGTTATTCATAATATAAAAAAATTACAGAGAGTCAAAATATGTATTCCCAATATCTTGTCATTAATTAACTGTACAGGAACACATATTGGATAACCTTTTTTCCTTTGTTTAAAGATGTAAAAAAAAAGTAAGGATTTGTATTACACCATACCTAAAAATTGAGCAAGGTGGCAATAAATTGTAACAAACTTTAAAAATCATATTGACATTACAATGAACAATGAAAAAACTATATTTCTATGCATTCCCCCTCGCCCCCAAAGAATAAAATGAAGAAAAGTTCTTCACTTAACTACCTACAGCCTGTCCTGAAAACAGGACACCAGCAAACTAAGAAAGAGTTATATTCACTAATAAACGTTTCTTTTAGGAACTAAGGTAACTAAACCCCCCATCCTCCACCTCCAAGAATTTCAAGGCTTAATTCTAACCTTTGTAACATATTTAACTGCATATATGAGGGGGAAAACTGAAAGAAAAGGGGGGAGGGAAAAATTGAGAAGAGAAAACAGTGACATATGTACTTCATTCACATTCTTATATGCAGATCTCTGGTTAAGAGTGCGTATATTCTAAGTTATAAAAAGGCATGTAAGAAATAAAAGTCAAAAGGCATTTTGCTTTGAAGAAAATTTCTTGATGCACGACCACTTAGCTGGGGAGACTGCCAACTGCATCTCTGGCTCTGCCTTGTCTGATGATGATGGCCTTGTGAATTCAATGTTGAGTGTTGAAAGCAAGTCATAACCTGAGTCCAAGTCTGCAGCTTGAAGTCGTTGGCCTTGGTGTACCACAAGAAGTTCTCTTGGTGAAATCCATCTGAATCTGATGTTGTGTTCAGACAGTTTGTTTCTTATGGGTTTTAAAAGCCATCTATGTTGCAAAGTCTCCATTGAAAGGTCTAGCAGGACCAAAATGCTGACATTATTAAACTTTAGACCGCCTTCAGCCTGTGCTTTCTTGAGAATAGCTTCTCTAGTACGTGAGTCAGGAAAAGTTGCCACTATATCTCTAGAAATAGTTTCTGTACATCGAGTTATAGGGCCCAGACGGTAAGCTTTTTCAATTAGTGCAGCTATGCCCTCCTCCAACTCCAGTGTTGTCGCCAGTCAGGAAGCCAAAAAAACTTTTAATTTGGACTCACCTTCTGCGTTGTCCGGCAGCCCTCTAAATTTCAATTTTTTCTCTTTTAATTTATTCTCAAGAGCGATTACCTTGCTTTTGGCCCAGTCATCCGATTCTTGTAGCCGTTGAACGTCTCCCTGAATTGATATCATGCTTTCTAGCACTGACTCAGTTGCCTGGGAATCCTGCGCCAATGTTTCTGTAAGATTTTCCAGCTGTTCTGAGAAAGGTTTAAGGGCTGCTTGGATTTTACTGCCAATATTTTCTTCTAGGTGAGAAATAGTGTCCAGAAATTCCCAATGAGAAAGAGCAAAACCGTCTGTGTCTCCATTGTTTTTCCCATCCACCATTTTGTGTCTGCTAGCAGTTGAAGGGCCAGAAGGCATCTTCTGTTCCTCTCATGGAAAAAGTTTTTAACGGACTGTGGAGTTGTAGCATTTTTTTTAGATTTGCTATTGCTTGTTTTCCCCATCTTTTTGAGGAGTGGTTAGTCGATGATCAAAGGTTAGGAGGTAGATTAAGGAGTGAAGATAAGAGGACAAAGCTCCTAAGTGTCCTCACTGAAGCTCAGTGGCACCACGCCCCTTTTTATATGAAATTTAAGAATTATATACATGAGAAACAGAAGCTATAACCTTACTTACAAAGTAATATAGAGAAGCACAAAAATATCAAATGAGTCACAGGATTCTGGTAATCTTCCTGTTACAAGGAAGAAACTCTTCTATAGGTATTTTCCATAAAGATCTGGGAATCTCATGAAGGCTTCTGAGTCACTGCACATTCAATGTCATTAAGATACCAATTACTATTGCCCAGACACAATTCAACAAAACTGTGGATCAAAAAAACCCCTCCAACTATTCATACTTAAATGCAAACGCTGGTGCATGCAAAAGAGCAAGAGTCCAGCAACATCTTAAAGACTAACAAAATTTGTGGTAGGGTATGAGCTTTCATGAATCACTGCTTACTTCTTCAGATACAACTGTAATGTGAGTCAATCTGTCCTATATATTGGAAAGTGGAGTGATTTCAGCAATGGCATTGGCAGGCAAATGACAATAGCAGGTGAATGACAATAGCAGGTGTGATTGGATTAGGTGTTATATGCAGAGGGGTAGTAGATGTGGAGAAATCTGTATTGATAATGAGACAGGAGACCTAAGTCTCAGTTAAGTCCATGAGGATGCATTGTCTTGAGCTTCATTATCAGTTACAATTCAGCAGTCTCTCTTATTTCCCTTTGAAATTCCTTTGTAAGGCAACTGCTACTGTTAGGTCAGCAACTGAATGTCCTGGAAGGTTAAAATGTTCTCTCACTGTTTTTTTTTAATGTTGTGGTTTCTAATGTCAGACTTACATCAATTGATTCTTTGTTGAATGGACTGGCCTGTTCGTCCAATGTAGAGGGTAGAGGAGCATTGCTGACACGTGATGGCATAAATCATATTAGTTTATCATCTGTAAGCTTACAGAATGTCTTGCTTACAGTCAGCCTGCTAACCTAAAACAACTTCTTACATGCAATTATAAACTACTTAACAGTAACATGGACTCTGCTAAAAAGGTCTGCAACAAGCCAAGATGCCAACTTTGCTCTCATATAGATCTTTGGAAATACGGGCCCATGGTGCCTGAATGACAGCAAGCAATAAATAAAGGTATCACCATGACAAAGCATGTGTCCATTTTCAAACCTCTGTACAGTGTATCTGTCTCAAAAGACAGACCAAAATAAGTTCTTCTTTAATGTATATGTCATAAGCACGCCAAAGCAATGAGCACAATAAACCCATTAAACACCAAATATACAGTTTATATCTACTGAGTGCTAACTGAGGGCAAAAGAACAAAAGAAACCCCATTGCTCAGTAGTTGAAATTGACTTGACAGGCATTCTGGTATGTACTGTTTCAAGAAAGCTTCTTCAGAAGTCGAAGGCTTCAGTCATCACTGACATCCAATGGGTCTTTACCTAATAATATCAAATATTACCATCAAAACTGCAAGCTAACTTCACTGCCATAGAAATAATACTATGGAAACTCATCATCTTCTATTCATTTCCAGTGTATGCTTTATAATTTCAGGACAAAGTATTTCCTCCAAGAAATTCTTCGACAATGTTAACCTTATTATACCCCCCCATTCAATTTATGAAGAAAGTTAATAGCTTGCAGTTGCGATGTTACAATTCATTGACATTTTAAAAACATTTAAAGAGATATTTCTTAGAGGGCGTTATATGTAGGCAGATTTTGGTTTAAACCTAATGGGGTATATGTTTTTAATTTAAAATGTTTGTGGCCCTGCAAACCCCATTGAAAGGGACTGAAGTCCCATTAAACAGGGTTTACAGAAAGCTGGAAAATGCTTGCTCACCGCCACTCAGCTGTTTCGGGCTGTTTTCTGCAGTCCCTTTAAACTTTAAAAGAACTGCCCAAAAAACCGCAGCCAGCAGAAAGGGGGGGAAATCTCCCAGGAAGGGACTTCTCTGCCACTTTTCTGCTGGCTGCAGCAAGCCCCGCCCTGAACAGGTCAAAATTCATGACGAACTTTAGTTCATTAGCCAGTTCATGCCCATCCTTACTTAGGACTGTACTGCTTAGGACCGCACTGTTAATGTCAAGGAGAATGACCAGATTCAATAACCAGCTGAACCGCCAGCTAGTTAGTGGATGCATTTCTACACAAGTGGTACCCTGTTTCTAGCAAATGGTGAAGAACCTTTAGCCCCCTTATCACAAGGAAAGAAAGATGCATAATTACACCAGTTTCTCTTTGAATTAAGTTGTGACCCAAACAATAGGATATCACACTAATTGGCTGTGCCCTTGTGCTGGGGGGAGGGGCATAAGGTGTATCTGTCTGCAGGTATACTGGCTCTGCTAAGCAAAGAGATGGGATCAGAATGCAGCCCCAGTTCAAGGTCTCCAGGATGATCCTATCAGGCACCGTGGGGGCTTGAACCTAGAGTTTTGCCAGAGTGTGTCCTCAGAGCTGCTGGCCTTGTTTAATCTGGCCCCGCATGCTACCCTCAAAATGGCCGGCAAACAGACTGGAGGGCCTGAGGAGACCTGATGAGATCAGCTGGCTGGAGGGACCATGAATTCTACACTGGAGGAATAAAAGTGTCACTTCTAGGCTTGGCCGAGCCATTTTATTTATTATTATTTATTATTACTTATTTTGTTGATATTGTGAGAGCTCTGCAGGATCATTGTACCTGACCCTTGCCTGCATTTTCAGTTATGTCTTGCCTGTATGTGGTCAATGGATTCTGACTCCTTGCCTGTCCCAGACTATGCTCCTGCTCAAATTCAGGCTACTCCCCTCCACTCTGATCTGGACTTCTAGTCTGGACTGTTCTTGCTTCCTCTGCCTAAGACTGTTGCCTGTCTGTAACCTACCCTGCTCTGTCCTGCCCTGATCAGCCTCACATCTTGGTGCCTGACATATCCTAAGAACTGCTTAGTAGCTGACAATACAATAAATGCATGTACAGGAGGATATACATGCACCTGAAAAAGTGAGCCCTGATTCACACATGCTTATGATGGAATAGATTATGGGACACTTAAAAGTGCCACTCTCCCTCATGGATCACTGCCTTGACGTGGCGAGGGGGCTTGCGTGGATCGATGAGGCTGTGGGCTATGCCGTGGAGGGCCACCCAGGATGGACAGGCCACAGCAGAGAACTCAGGCCAGGTGTGATCCACTGGAGAAGGAAATGGCAACCCACTCCAGTATCTTTGCCAAGAAAACCCCATGGACAGTAACAAAAGGCTAAAAGATACGATGCCAGAAGATGAGCCCCTCAGGTCGGAAGGTGCCCAGTATGCTACTGGGGAAGAGCAGAAGGCAAGTAGAAGTAACCCCAGAAAAAGTGAAGCGGCTGAGCCAAAGCTGTGGATGTGTCTGATGGTGAAAGGAAAGTCCAATGCTGCAAAGAACAATACTGCATAGGAACCTGGAATGTAAGATCTATGAATCAAGCTCGATGTGGTAGAAAATGAGAAGGTAAAACTGAACATCGGCATCTTGGGAATCAGTGAACTAAAGTGGACAGGAATGGGCGAATTTAACTCAGAAAACCATTATATATGTGGCCAAGAATCCCTTAGAAATAATGGTGTGGCCTTTATAGTCAACAAGAGAGTGCAAACGGCAGTAATGGGATACAATCTCAAAAAGGACAGAATGATCTCAATCTGAATCCAAGGCAAACCATTCAGCATCACAGTAATTCAAGTCCATGCCCCAACCAAAAGGCAAAGTGAAAAGGAAAGAGTTACCCAACTGAATACAGATTTCCAGAGAACAGCAAGGAGAGATAAGGAGGCTTTTCTGAATGAACAATGCAAAGTAATAGAGGAAAACAATAGAATTGGAAGGACTAGAGATCTCTTCAAGAAAACTGGAGAAATCAAGGGATCATTCCATGCAAAGCTGGCCATGATAAAGGACAAAAACGGTAGGGACCTAACAGAAGCAGAAGAGATTAGGAAAAGGTGGCAAGAATACACAGAAGAACTATACAAGAAGGACCTCAATGTCCTTGACAACCACGATGGTGTCATCAAGGGCGTAGACTTTCCAATTTCCCAGGGGGGCTGGGGCTGGGGCTGGGCCAGAGGCATTGCTGTGCTAGGTCCTTAAAAGAACCGAGGCCCAGTGACATCACAGGCCATTGTCACTATTTATGGAGGCAGAGCCATGTGGCATTCCTGGCTCCTATTATCTCCAGTGGGCCTTCAAGTCTCTCCCATTGTTTGTAATGGGCAATCCTGTCATTTCTTTTATACATCCCAGTTAGTTGTCCCTTTGAAACTGTACCACACGTATAGAGTGTACATTCCTTGCCAATGTTCCTTCTGGACTGCACACAGGGCAAAAGGAAATTTTAAAAGGCCTCTGATCTGCATGCCAATCAAGGATAATGATGTGTGGCATAAACATGAGTTAAGTGTTAAGTATTCTCCCTGGATGGTGTACATACCAAGAACATATCTGTTGCCATTTCCCTCTCTTCCTGCTCACCACTCGGAGAAACAAAAGCCCTGTTTACATATTACAGTGAACATATGTACATCTTGCATGGACATATGTTGTTAGAAAGAGGTAATATACTTTTGCATTACAAATAAAAGCAGCCCGCCTGCATCCTCCCCCCAGCCCCAATGGCTCAGAAACAAAGCACGGCATGGGCAAAATCCTCTGCAAAGAACCCTGGAGAACCACTGCCAGTCTGAGCAGACAATGATTACACTGATGGACTGATGGTAGAGAGACCATGCTTTGCGTGCCAAAGGATAAAGGTTTAAACCGAGGAGGTCTAAGAGAACAGCTGTTGGAAAGGATCTTTCTCTGTCTGAGCCTGTAGAGCTCACCTGCATCAGAGCAGACCATGCTGAAGTAGATGGACCAATGGCATGAAGACCAGTGTGGACTGAGGAGACCCATGTTCAGATCTACATTTTGCATGACACTTACTCGGTGATACTGGGACAGTTAGATTTGAGTCCAGGAGCATATTAGAGACCAACAAGAGTTTCAGGGAATAAGCTTCCAAGAGTCAAAGCCCCCTTCATCAGGCTGGGTGATATTGCCATTGTTGTGAGGTCAATATAAGGGAAGGGAGACTGGAGGAAGGGTGGAATAAAGAGGGGACTGACAGACAACATGTGAGCAGCAGAGTCCATTGGGATGGAAGAGGATTTTACAGGAAAAAAATAGCACCAACTGATGTGACCAAGAACATAGATCTTCCCAAACTAAAACATCATAAATTATAGCCTGAACATGAACCTTTATTGTAATGCATTAAGTGATGTAGCAGTGGTGACAAAACCTCTAGTGGCATTTAGTTGAACTTCCTGGACAGATGTATTTTCGGTTGTCACTGGCCAAACTGGTCTGACTTTAGAGAGTTGGGACAAGCAGCAAGGCTTGAGGAAGGGGATGTAGATCCATGGTTATAGAAAAGAAGGGGGCTAGGAACTGAGAAAGCAAAGCAGTCCAAATGAAGCACAACATAGAAAGCTGTACATAGTTGAGAGGAATTAGAAAGGAATGGAGATGCACAGTTGGTGTGAAGTACATTTGAGAAATTATAGAAACAGCATGGAAGTTTCTTAGTTGGGGTTAGCTACAATGCTATTGCAAGGTCGACAGAAACCTGTATGACATTTTCAGACATTCTTTCTCAGTGTCCTCAGGATTGGACTATAAAGAGCTCTATTCAAATCCTTAACCACTGAGCTTGCTAATACTTTCTCTTCTTTCAGTTCCTTAGATCAATTTGCCCAATCCCCCATCAAACTCAAATCTTATTGGCTCTTGCAACTATGAGTAAATTATTATTACACTTCTATCACATGGCTCTTTCCTAATGATTGTGGCTTCCAAGAATAGGTTGAAGATTATTGCCTGGGAAGCACCCACACAGCACCATGCCATGGACCCAGATGGCTCAGGTTAGCCTGATGTCATCAGATTTTGGAAGCTAAGCAGAGTCAGCTCTGACTAGTATTTGGATGGGAGATCTCCAAGGAATACCAGGGACATGATGCACAGTCAGGCAATGGCAAATCATCTTTGAATGTCTGTTGCCTTGAAAATCCTACAGGGTTACCATGAGTTGGCTATGACTTGCTAGCATTTTACATCACACCAGGGCAAGTGCGCTTTAATGCCCAGAACCATTTGGGCAAGGTGTAATGTATAACTACTGTCAGTAGCATGAGATGGACCCACAGCTCAATTGGCTCTCATATCACTGCCATAGCATACAAAATAGTAAAACACTCAGTAGCACCTTTAGGACTAACAAACTGTATTGTAGCATAATTATTACTGTAACACAAGAAAGCCACACAAACTTTTCCAATCTCACTTCAGTGCCAGTTCCAGTCCTCAAACTCACAGAGAAACCCAAACACTCTCATTTTTGGTAGAATGACACCCCTCCCCTCCTCCACCTGGGTGGTTTGGCAAATGTAAGCCAATGCCAGAGGTTTGCATGCACCAAGTCACACAGCAGAACCAGAGCTTCCAATTTCAGCACTGGAGCTAGGGATGCCAGCCTCCAGGTGGGACCTGGGGATCCCCTGGAATTACAGCTCATTGCCAGTCTAAAGAGATCAGTTTTCCTGGGGGGGGGGAAATGATGTTCTGGAGGGTGGACTCTATGGCATTGTGCCCCACTGAGGTCCCCATCCTCCCCAGACTCCATTCCCAAATCTCCAGGAGTTTCCTAACCTGGATTGGGCCACCCTCCCCTCATCCCCCAGAGGTGGCCAGGGGGTACTTGGCAATCCTAACTGGGGCTATTTTAGCAAGGGAGAGGGGGGAAGCTGGGGGAAAAAACATATAGATTGGGAGAGAGAAGTGAAAGACAGAGGGAAGGGAAGGGAAGGAAGTCAGACTGGAAGGGAAGCAGCCTGCCCTGGAGTGGGGGTGGGGCAGCTTCCCAGCATTTCCAGCTCTCACACATCTCAAGGGAAAGGGAAAGAGAAACAGAAAGCGAGAGAGGGACAGAAAGTGCAGCCCCCCCTCCCGATTACAGGAGAAAGTGAGCCCAGGATTTTCTGTATCCTGGAGCAATGTGCTCCGTGCAGCACAAGGGTACCTGGGTTTTGTTTTCTCCTGCAGCCCAGTTTAAACTGGACTGCAGGAGAAAGCAAGCCACTCACCGATGGCAGGGGCAACCAGAGGCCACAGAAGGGCCCCCCACCTTCCCCCTCCCTCCATTCTTGCCCAGCTCCCTTCCCCAATCCTCTCCCACTTCCCCTGCTTGGACTTGCAGGATGGCTGGGTGGCTGCAGCCCTGGGCTCCCACCCACCCCACCCCACCTGAAACAATCCCCCACTCCTTACACCCCCACCTACTTACCCTTCAGGCTGGTGGCGGCAGCAAGCAGAGGCAGCACGTGCTGCCTCGAAGCTAGCCTCCACGTGCAGCTCTCTAGGTTGAACGGGGCTGCTGGGAACTGTGGGTGGAGCTTAGCTTCCAGGAGGAAGCAAGCCCCCACCCCTTGACTTCCCTCCCAGCCCAGCCGAACAGTCTCAGAAAGCGGAGGGGAAAACCCTCTGCTTTCAGAATGGGGTGGAGGACGGGAGGGAGGGTAGCAAGGCTCTGGCTGACACCAGTTGCCTCCGGGGGGGGCTCAGTACTTTCGGGGAGGCTTGAGCTCCCCAGCCCCCCTGAAGATGACGCCTATGGGTGTCATCACTGACCTTGAGCCAGACATCCTGGAATGTGAAGTCAAATGGGCCTTAGAAAGCATTACTAACAACAAAGCTAGTAGAGGTGATGGTATCCCAGCTGAGCTATTCAAAGTCTTAAAAGAGGATGCTGTTAAAGTGCTGCACTCAATTTGCCAGCAAATTTGGAAAACACAACAGTGGCCACAGGATTGGAAAAGGTCAGTATACATTCCAATCCCAAAGAAAGGCAATGCCAAGGAATGTTCAAACTATCGCACAATTGCACTCCTTTCACATGCTAGCAAGGTCATGCTCAAGATCCTTCTTATGTCCGCTGACCGCCACTAGGCGCCAGCAAGCAACCACTGAGCTTAACTCTCTAGGAACAATAGGGACTAGGCTCCTGGACCTTACTTTGGGGAACCAATAGAGACTTTGGTGGGAGATTCAAACCTACCTATAGGATCTAGGGGTGTCCCCAGGTGCTGTATATAGTTGGCCACCCAGCTGGTATTCTGTGTTCTAGTTGTGTTCCAATAAACCATGCTGATCACTACAACCATGTCTGTGGTTTCTACACACATCTAACCCATTACACAACAATCCTACAAGCTAGGCTTCAGCAGTATGTGGATAGAGAATTGCCAGAAGTACAAACTGGTTTTCGAAGAGGTAGAGGAACTAGAGATCAAATTGCCAACATTTGCTGGATTATGGATAAAGCAAGAGAGTATCAGAAAAAGATCTGCTTCATTGACTATGCTAAAGCCTTTGATTGTGTGGATCACAACAAACTATGGCAAGTCCTTAAAGAGATGGGAGTACCAGACCACCTCAAATGTCTCCTGAGAAACCTGTATAAGGGTCAAGAAGTGATAAAACAGGATATGGAAGAACTGATTGGTTTAGCATTGGAGAAGGAGTACGACAAGGATGTATATTGTCCCCTTGCTTATTTAATTTATATGCAGAGTACATCATGCGAAATGCTGGCCTGGATGATTCAGAAGACGGAATTAAGATTGCTGGGAAAAACATCAACAACCTCAGATATGCAAATGATACCACTCTAATGGCAGAAAGTTAAGAGGACCTAAAGAGGTTCTTTCTGAGGGTCAAAGAGGAGAGCGCAAAAGTTGGCTTGAAACTCAACATCAAAAAAACTAAGATCATGGCATCTGGCCCCATCACTCCTTGGCAAATAGAAGGAGAAGTCATGGAAACAGTGATAGACTTCACGTTCCTGGGATCCAAGATCACTGCAGATGGTGACTGCAGCCATGAAATTAAAAGATGCCTGCTCCTGGGGAGGAAAGCAATGGCAAACCTAGACAGCATAATAAAAAGTAGAGACCCTGCCAACAAAAGTCCATATGGTCAAAGCGGTGGTATTCCCAGTAGTACTGTAAGGGGCCCTGTCATTCTGATCACCCTGGCCGGAATCCACGAGGGGCCCTGGAAGAAGTTCCTGGCATAGATGGGGTCTCCTGGGAAGAAGACACGGGGAGCCTCCTGGCTCTCCAAAGTTGCGCTGTGCTCCGGCTCCCAGTCCAGGTGGAGCTGGTCTAGCTGGGACGTGGGGCGCCGTCCCATCAGGAGTTCTGCGGGGCTACGACTGGTGGTGGTGTGGGGTGTAATGTGCTGGTTGAAGAGGAAGACTGCGAGCTTGTAGTCCCAGTCACCCTGGTCCATCCAGCACAAGGAGACTTTTGTTGCTCGGACCATGCGCTCAGCCTGACCATTGGTTGCAGGGTGAAAGGATGTGGAGCGGATGTGTCAGATACCATAGTAACTCACGAACTCCTGAAACTCTAAGGAGGTGAAGCCCATCCCATTATCCATTTCTAATAAGTCTGGGGTGCCATGCATGCTAAATATCCTCCACATTGCCTTGATGGCTGCGCAGAATGAGGTGGAGGGGACCAGGATCACTTCTAGACACTTGGTGTAGGAGTCCACCAGCATGAAGAAGATTTGCCCCTGGAAGGGGCCTGCAAAGTCTAGACCCATGATTTGTGAGATGACTCCCATGGGCACACCGGTGCCTTGGGAGGCTCAGGCCAGGATTCCTGGCACATCTGGCAGCGCTTTACTCTGTCCTCTATTTCTCCATCCAGCCCCGGCTACCAGACATAGCTTCTTGCCAATGCTTTCATTCGCACGATCCCCAGGTGCATCTTGTGCAAGGTGGCGAGCACTCGCTGGTGAAGGGACAGGGGAATTACTACCCTGCTTCCCTGTATTAGTCAGCCTTTGTGGGATGACAGCTCATCCCAGGGGGAGGAAAATGCAGCAAATTCTGGGCCCAGACTGGAGGGCCACTCCCTCCCCACCCAGTCCAAGACCCAGGAAAGAATGCAGTCCTGTGCCGTGAGGCGGGCAACCTCAGTCATCTGGACAGGGTGGTCAGACAGGTCCTCCAGCAAAGTGATCAGGTGTGTGGAAGCTGGGTCTGGGTTGCAGGACTGAAGTGGGAGGTGGCTGAGCGCATCTGCATGGCCCATTACCTTGCCGGGCCTGTGGACAAGTGCATATTGGTATCCTGACAAGAAAATGGACCGGCAGAACACCCGGGGCGACAGCATCTGGGGCATCTGGTGGGTAGGGGCTAACAGGCCCAGCAGGGGTTTGTGGTCCATGACTACAGTAAACGCGTGGCCATAGAGGTAATCATGGAATTTTTTAACCCCTGCCACGATCACCAGGGGGGTGATCAATCTGAGTGTAGTTGCGCTCTGCTGAAGACAAAGTCCGAGAATAGTAGGCCACTGGGACCTCCAGACCATCCAGGATTTGATGCCCCAAGACTGCCCCACCCTGTAGGGGGAAGCATTGCAGGTGAGGACCACTGAAAGGGATTCATCGAAGTGGGCGAGCACAGCATTCGATGTCAGCAACTCCTTCACTGCTTGGAATGCAGCAGCTTGCTGTTGTCCCCAGACCCAGGGGGGCCATTTGTCCAGCAGGCGGTGGAGAGGCTCAGCCACAGTGGCTTTATGGGGCAAGAAGGAGTGGTAGAAGTTCAATAGCCCCAGAAAAGCTTGCAGTTCCTGTTTGGAAGAGGGGGTGGGTGCATGCATGATTGCGCAAATTTTGTCCAGTGTGGGTGAATGCCCTGAGAGTCCACTGCAAACCCCAGGAACTCCACCTGCAGCACCCCCAGTATGCACTTCTCCCATTTCACCTTCAGGCCCGCGTCCTAGAACTGCTGAAGGACTGCCTGAAGCTGCTAAGCGAAGGTCTCGGAGTCCAGGGTGGCAATCAAAACATCATCAAAGAATGGCTGGACTCCTGGAATCCCTTTTAGGAGACAGACCATGAGGTTTTGGAATATGCCAGGTGCTGCACTCACTCCAAACTGTAGCCTCTGGACACAGAACGCTCCCCTGTGTGTTACTATGGTCTGGGCCTCGGCGGTGGCATCATCTACTAGCAACTGCTGGTCCGATTGGTCCAGGGCCACTTTGCCAAAGATTTTCACACCAGCCAGGGAGGCTAGCACATGGCTGACAACAGGGACGGGATACGCGTGATCTTGCAGTGCCTTGTTTATAGTGCACTTATAATCTGCACAGATCCAAATGTCCCCATTAGGCTTGACTAGGGTAATATGGGGGTCTCGCACTTGGCATGTGGCACTGGTTGTAGAACTCCCTGGCTCAATAGGTGATCCAGTTCAATGTCTATTTTGGGCCGCAAAGCTAACGGGGTTCACTGGGCCTTCATGCGGACTGGATGCACCGTGGGGTCTAAATCCAAAGAGACCGGGGGACCAAGCATGCCATCAAACACGGCCAGGAGCTCATCACACACTGCAGTGAAATTCACTGGCCGTACATGGTTCACCCCGGTCACCCCAAGACCCAAGGGAGCAAACCAGGACAGTCCGATTAAGCTCGTGAGCTGCTTCTCCACCATCAACAAGTTTAATTGGCCTTTGAAACTCTTGTAGTGTACCCTGAATTTGCCCCACCCCTTGACAGCCACCGGATTTTTCTGGAAGTCTCTTAGTGTGAGGCCTTCCGGCTTCTTTAATGGGGGTCCCCCATGCGGGCATAGTTTGTTTAAGGTCTCGGCTGAAATGATCGAGAATGAGGAGCTGGTCAAGCTCCATCTCACAGGGGGACCCTTCAATATGCACCGTTAAATGGATTTTATTGGGGGTGGCTGGGGGCAGATTCAGTACCTGAAACTGATGGATGGTGTGGAGGTCAGTTTCTTCCTGGTGCACGGCAGGCTGACATCAAGTCCCTCTGGAGCGGCAAATGCGTGCAAGGTGGCCTGCTTTTCCGCAAGACCAGCATGTGGCATCCCTGAAGCAGCATGAGCGGTGTCCATGATCCTCTCCACAGGTGGTGCATGGTGCTGGAGGAGTGGACCTTGCAGGGCGGTCATTGGCATGTGAGGTGAACCAGCCAGAGTTGGGGCTGGCTGAGGCGGCGGATGCATTGTGGTCCCATTGGGTTGGCTATGGACCTGATGGATTTCTTCCTCCTCCGATTCCTCTGAGGCCCGTGATGTGCATGTTTGGTGAGCCACGTGGCTGCAGTGATCTCAATGAGATTTTTCATAGGCTGAGGCTTTGCGTAGGGCCTTGTCCAGGGTCAGATTGTCGTGGCTGGCTAGCTTGCGTTGGAGCTTCGGTTCTCACAGGCCCACGTTGAACTGGTTCAGGAGGGTGTCGCCCAAGTCGGGGAACTTACATTTCGTAGTCGCTTGACATAGGCCAGCCAGGAACTTAGTGGCTGATTCAGCGGAGTTCTGGATGCATGCAAAGAAGTCCAAGTGCCTTGCCATTTTCATTGGCTCTGGCACAAAATGGTCTGTGAGCACCTTGACCAGTTCAGCATAGGTGGCCTCCTTCAGGGACTTGGGAGCGAGCACATCCTTCAGTAGCCATAGTCTGGTGACCCCACGGGAGCTGAGCATCAGGGATGTCTTTTTTCCTTTGTCCGTGATGTCCTGGAAGTCGGCATAGTAGTCCAGACACTTGATCCAGGTTTCCCACATCTTGGGGTGCACAACATCGAATTCCAGAAGGTTTCCCGGAGTGGTAGTCATGACTCAGGGAACAGCACGTGGTTGAGCGCTGTCAGAAGTGGTGCGGGGTGTGGAGCTCGGGGGCTCGTCTTCGGTGCACGGTGCAATGTTCGGATCTGAGTCAGCAGAGTCGCTCATCGGGATCCCATCCTCATCGCCAGTGTAATGTATTGGGTTCGTAGATGCGTTGAGTGAATCAGCTCAATATTTTATTTGGAAATTAGTGAAGACTAAAGACAAAGTAGCAGGACCGAAGCCCTGCTTAAATCCCCAAACAAAACCACATCCCAACCCGCCCCCGGGGATTGGTTATTTACAGTGTGCCATCTCCCATAGGACCCATCTTGGGTCCAGGCAATCCTATTGGTCCACTTCCGGATCCTAGGGACTATTGTTCCTACGGGTCAAAGCTCCATATGTTCGCTTGACCATGTGTGAGCCCGACTGCGTGCACGGTCTTGGTTGATACACAACAGCTACCATGTGACCTTGTCCTCCCACAACACACCTTTTCAAGTTCTGAAACAGCCCACGACTATTTTGGCACTTGAAAAGGCCCGGGGGGTGGGAGATCACATGGTGTTGCTGCATGGCTGCAGCAATCTTTAAACTGCTAAGTTCTCATCTAAAATGGTGCTAGTGTGCCCCTCATATCTGCCCATGATGTTTACATGTACACATGAAGCTGCCTTATACCAAATCAAACCCTTGGTCCATCATGGACAGTGCTCAGACTGGCAGCGGATCTCCAAGGTCTCAGGAAGAGGTCTTTCATATCACCCACTATCTGATCCTTTTAACCGGAGATGTTGGAGACTGAACCTGATATCTTCTGTATGACAAGCAGATGCTGTACCCCTAAGCCATGGCCACCTCCCCAAGGTGTAGTTTGGCTCTTATTTACAAGTGTAGATGTCTCTACAAGACATCATAAAGTGAACAGCAACATCACCTTCCTCAGAATGTCTTGCATCAGATACAATCTCTTCATCTGGTCCATGTACCATTTGTAGCCAACATGTCCATAGACTTAGAAGTGCTCTTGGGATTTGTGGAGGTGCATTATCCCAAAACTTTCTGAAAATTGCTTCTAATGGTTTGCTTCTGAAAATTGCTTCTGTGGCATGTTTCCACACTCATCATTTCTCCTCAGATACAGAGATGGTACCTTAAAGAACAAATAGTCTTGTTTCTCTTTTTCAGTGTAGTTCTGTCAGGTTAATTTGAAAGCATATGCATCAGGTGAGCCTTTCTCCAGTAGTTCCAGTGCCAAGCACATGGAACTGACATCTACTTTCATATCATTATAATTTAACATGGACACTTTTATTACTAGCTCCCTGAATTTCTTGAATGCTGTTTCATGGATTGGCATCCAGCAAAACTGCCTGGGGGTCAACAGCTGCTTAATAGTCTTGTCACTGTTGCCATGTACAGAATAAACTTTGCTAAATAAATTACCTTTTCTGTACTTCTTTGTAGATCCACCTTATTATTTGGACTAGGCATTTCTGATTTAAGTTGTACCAGATTCTAACACTTCTTTGCATTTTATTCCTGGCATGGCAAATTCGATTTTCCCTCTAGTGAGTGGCCTATATTCTATCACTCTACTAGATAAGCTTTGAAACCTTTCTCCGTCCCAAAGAGCCTTCCTTCACCTCAGAGGCTCTTCCTCCATTGAAGGATCCTTAGGCTGTATGTATCTTTAAGTTCTTTGCGAATTGTATGATTGTGTGACTTGGTATTCTTAAACTCCTGTCAGTTCACCTTGTATCCTGCTTGCCAGTCACAAGTCAGGAGCCAATCATTCAGCTACCTGTTTGGATGTGTCCAAAGAATTTGGATGAGTCCATGTTGCATGATTATTGCTGCTTTCTCACACAGTAACTACAACAACCAAAACTGCAATGACCTTGCCCTGTAGAACAGGTGAATACTGGTCAGGCACAAAGCTGCTTGATATGAACTTTGACAAAGACTAATGAGGCAATTTGATAAGAAGTTTGTCTTATGTCTAATTGAGGGAGTTGAGCAAGGTAAGCTTGCTTGGTGATTGTGTTTGTGTCAAAGTTCAGAGCATGCCCAATTATGACTACATATTCACAGATATCACATGCTGTAGTTCCTAGCCGTTTGTTGATGTATTGCCATTCATTCCCACAATCTATTTGACATCAGCATGCTGCCCTATGACATCACTAGACTCTGCCTTTTGAGTTTCAGTGTTTGGGGAGCCAGGGGCCTGGCAACCCCAGTTTGTTTAACCTCACTGATTAATCCTGACCCACAGCTTTTGTTACAAATAAAATAAATGTTCCTTGGCTTCCATTGAATCTCACATATGAATAGCAGCAAGCATAAGACAAATTTAAGGAGGTTTTGCCTGAGCTGACAGACTGTGTGAATAGTGTCAAATCTGAAATAAATCTAAATATGCCTCTTGATGCCACATCACAGACTGCAGCAAAGATCAAAGTTCTGTTGCACCAATTTCAGATCAATGTACTCCATTTGCTCTTCAGCTGGGATCGTGAGCCTCACTTACATAACACCCAGAGTTGCACTACTCTTTTCATTGCCTCAAAATATACTGCTTTCCATTTGACCAACTACAAAAGAAAATCTCTTTAGGCAGCTCACAGCCGACTTCTTCTTTTATCTAAAGATGCACTCAGTGACTTATTCTCGTATCTTTTCTTTTTCCCAAGAGAAAGAGTTTTTAGAGTTTCAGTAAACCTGACAGCCAGGGCTGGCAAAGCAGGGCTTCGTGGGGTCAAACTGGAGCTTAACGAGAAGCACTGAGCCTCAGAAAAAACAAAAACAAAACAAAAACAAAAAAAGCTGCCAACGGCAAGAAAGGTTCAGGATGGGTTGTGCTTCAGCCCTGCCCGGAGGAACCATCTCAAAAGCACCCAAATCCTTTCCATTGCAGTAATCTGTCTTTGTATAATATACTTTTTGATTATGGCCATCAAGTAGCACGTACACAACCTGCATCCTATTCCTGCCTTAGCTTCAGGCCTAAGCTTATTTTTCTTATCTCCAGATAGGATAATAGGAAATAGAACGCATACCTCAAGCTCTCAGCAAGTTTATTGTACTCAGCTCACTGATATGTCAATCATGCCGGTTGAGTTTTGTTATCACTTTTTCATTTACTTTGCTCTCTCACCTAGGGCTATGATCTCATCGGGCTCTCAGTCACAGAATAGGGTTAGTCCAGGTCAAGTATTGAAAGGGAAAAATTTGCGAGGGAAAGCCGAGAAGTACAAGAAGTGGGAGCATTTTTAGTAGCAGGTATCCATGTGCCTGTTCTTGTGGCACAGAAGTAGCCAGGAGTGTAATCATAAGAACTTTGGCTTAAGAGAGAAAATGGAGGGAAAGTACGGTAAATATGGAGTGCCTAAGGTAAAGGAACGAACTTTGGGCATTGTACAATTAAAGGTTAAATTGGAGTGGATCTCTTTTGGCCTCTTCTGATCTGTTCATCCCTAACTCTTTTATGTTTACAGGGCAGTAAATCTTATTAAACTCAGTGAGGCTTCCTGCTACATAAACAGGATCTGTCTGCATGTTGTTTTTTACACTTCTCACACTACATTTATCTACTGGAATTAAAACAATTCCCATAAGAAACATGCCTGTAGCTAGAAATTTTGTGGTGGTTATTCTATCCAAAGGACAAAGGTAAGCATTAATGTGGAACGTTTCAATACTATTTGCACATTTCTCCTTATGTTTCCATAAATAAACTGGATATTGACTTCTTTCAAAATGAAAGCGGAGAATTGAGACAGAGACTATGGTATCCCATAGCAGGTGAGTTCTCCCACAGAGCTCTTGTTGACTATGGATAGTCCAGTAGGAAAATGCCCAGTGACACTAGGCAGAAAGGAAAGGCCCAAGAATAAAATGTGAACTCATGACAAGTCCAATCTGTGCTAAATTTTCTAGATATGATCTCTGTTATGAAAGGAAGGGGGAAATGGTCTTTCCTTGCTGGGAAACCCCATTAGAGCAAGGGTTCCCTGAAAAGTAACTTGTAATCAGCCACCAGCACTCAGTTACCTCCTGAGAACATCTAGATTGACCCTCTGAGACGGTATCCTTCTAGCACAGTAGAGCAGTAATGAAGTGACAGGATAGAAACCCTAGAAAATAGTTCTCCATAGATAATAATGGATCCCCCAGTTCAGAATTCTAACAAAACCAAACCCAGAACTAAATACCAGAATGTTACTGAGGTCCCCAAACAACCTGGAATACTGGTTTTTATGCCCTTCCCTAAAATCCAGATCCTCCAAATACCATTTTTTTCCCAGGTGCACATTCCTAATCCGGAAGGAGATTTTGTCTTATCCTCCCAGGACCTGGTACTTTGAAACAAGACAACAGAAATGGAAATAATATTCAAAGGTGATAAAAACAATGACTCTTCTGGTAGTTTATGACATTTCTTTCATTGTACAAATCTTTCCAAATACATAAGTGTTTGTTCTCTATTGGCAGCAATGACTGCTATAAATATATAGGTGCAAACTAGCAAAATAAAAACTGGACACGTTGAAAAGCACAATATAAAGAGGAAAGCTGAAAGTAGCTTGGTTATGGATAAGGATTTCAACGGCAGTATCAAGAAGTCTTTCAATTCTCTTCTCAGCTTGCATTACAGATATACAAATATTGAATGTGCTGTCAGTCTTAATCATCCCACCACATATCAGACTGACTATTTTTTAAAATGTCATATATATGTTCATTTGTTTGTTTATACATTCTTCTTCTTGCCAGAAAAATCACAGACATTTAAAATCAGTTGCAAAGCTACTCAAGGGAGATTTGGAAAGGGAGATGTATTCATGATCTCACAGGTACTAGCAAACAGGTTTTTTTCTGTAGTTCACCTGAACACTGGAAATTCATAGAATCACTATTTCAGAACTATGTAGTTCTGGCTGCAGCCACAAGGGCACAGGGAAGTCTGAGCACAGTAAAATGGACTCGAATATTGGCTAACTTCCCTTTCTCCAAGACTGAAGCAAACTTGCCTAACAGATCATGCTAAACCCATCAACTAATCCAGCAGTGGAGCAAGATAAGCAACCCTGGCTGGCTAATGGCTGCTTTACTAACTGTCAGCCTGGAGCCTGCTAACCAGGGTCATTTTCTGTAATAGTCTAGCCTTTCTTTCTTCCTTTCCTTGTACTCAGCTTTCCCTCTCTTTTCCTTAATTTTGCTTCCTCTTTTCCACATTTTTCTCATTCATTTATATCTCCCTCCATCTAATTTTTCTGGGGCTCCCTCTCTTATTATCACTTCTTGGTCTCAAGACCTTCTCATCCTTATTCTGGTTGATGACAGAGTGTACTTAAGAGTAGTATTGGAAAAGAGCATGAGTCCAATAGCACATGAAAGACTAACAAAATATATGGCAGGGTATGAGCTTTCATGAGTCACCACTCGCTTCTTCAGATAAACTTCAGTATTTGAAGAAGTGAGCAGTGACTCACAAAAGCTCATACCCTGCCACATATTTTTTTAGTCTTTAAGGTGCTACTAGACTCTTGCTCTTTTCTACTGCTACAGACAGACTAATATGGCTAACCATCTTGATCTAACAAAGTAATAAATGGACACTTCCTCCTCATCCACCCTTTATACACATGGTAATGGAAAATTAATCTGTTTTAGTAGTTATGCATGTGGAACAGAAGTTACAACTCACAGTTCAAGCACTGGATTGTTAATCATTGTTGTGCTGGTGGAAGATCTAATAGCTGTTTTTAAGAGCTACTTGATGTTATTTTTATATCATTAAAAATTAGATTTATAACAAATTCTATATCCAGTCTTTCTCCACAATAGGGACCCAAAGCTGCATTGTTCTCCTGTCCTCCATTTTATCCTCACAACAGCCTTATGAGGTAGGTCTGGCTCAGAATGTGTCACCCAGTAACTTTCTATGATGGGTTGGGGATCTGGGTATTAGAGATACATGACAAGTTGCTTAACAGCTATAT
This sequence comes from Gekko gecko, assembly GCA_029375565.1. Taxonomy (NCBI): domain Eukaryota; kingdom Metazoa; phylum Chordata; class Lepidosauria; order Squamata; family Gekkonidae; genus Gekko; species Gekko gecko. Next base: position 61,314,317 of record JAPDNY010000001.1, on the reverse strand, counting down.
TATTACATGTTGTGTGTTGTGAAGATAACCTGATTCAGCGTGTTCTAATTCCCTTCATTTTTGTCACTGTAATTCTATCATTCTGGGGTCAGTGGCCAATAGGGGTGGGCACAAACTGGAAAAATTGGAGGTTCATGGAGGTTCAGGGTTTTTCCGAACCACGAACTACATTCCTGCACAAACTTTGCCACTGCATGAACCGGTTCATGCTTCAGGAGCTTTGTGGGGCCACAGCCCAACTTGGATGTGAGCCCTGAAGGCATTTAAATGCCGTTGGAGCCCACCACCACCCTGCAGCTCCACTTGAGTGAGCTCCAAAGGCATTTAAGTGCCTTTGGAGCTTACTTCTGGGTTGGGCTGGCTCGACTGAGCTCCAAGAGTAAGCTCCAGAGGCCTTTATAGGCCTTTGTAGCTCAGAGTGGGCTCTAAAGGCTTTTATAGGACTTCAGAGCCCACTTCTAGTTGGGGTCTGCCCATATAAGGGCATATAAGGCCTATAAAAGCCTTCAGAGCCCACTCTGGGAGCTCAGTCGAGTCAGGCCGCCTGACTCGACTGAACTCCCAGAGTGAGCTACAAACACCTTTAAAGGCCTTTGGACTCACTCTCGGAGCTCAGTTGGGCGACCTGACCCAGAGGTGGGCTTTGAAGGCATTTCTTGGGTGGAGCCACAGTCCGGTGCTGGGCTCCAATGGCATTTAAATGCCTTTGGGGCTCACTTCCGGTTGGCCCAGAAAAAACATGGAGGTTCGTGGGTGGAATATGGGAGATATGCTTTCCCGAAGCACTGGTTGGTGAATCACAAACCAACCTGGTTCGTGCTCAAACCAGGGTTCGTCTGAGGGTTCGTGTTCATCCCTACTACTCAGTTTTCAAATATGAGATATTATTTTCTGAGTTATGCCTGCCACAGAGACTCTCAGCTTCAATTGCAATTAACATGGTGTGGCAGTGGTTTGTCTCACCTGGGTCAGGGTTTCTCCATGTCTTTTAATTTTGGCTACGGAACTCCCTCAATTATCCTGAAGTTGGTAGCCAATTTTGAGTTTCCTTTTTATCTGATGAATTATGCCTGCCAGTGTGGTGTAGTGGTTAAAATGTCAGACTAGCATGGAAGCTTGCTGGGGATCTTGCGCCTCTCAGCCTAACCTACCTCACAGGGTTGTTGTGAGGATAAAATGGAGGAGAGGAGATGTAAACTGCTTTGGGTCCCCATTGGGGAGAAAGGTGGGATATAAAAAAAGTTAATCAATAAATAAACATGGACAGACTGGCCATTTCTTTTATTACTATAGATCAGGGGTGGCCAAACTTGCTTAACGTAACAGCCACACAGAATAAACATCAGATGTTTGAGAGCTGCAGGACATGAACAAGTATTACACACACATTTTTATTGAAAAATTTGTAAATTTGCTTTTTATTAGCATTGAATTAGACTGTAAAAGAGCCACATGCAGCTCCCCAGCTGCAGTTTGGCCACCCCTGCTATAGATCCATGGTAACAGCAAGCCAAGTGATTTGTTCATTTTGTTATGATATTTGGTTTAGATTAGGGTCATGGGGGGGCAGATAGAATCTTTGCCTGGGGGCCCATGGTGGCTCTTGGCAGCCCTGCAGATGATATCCTATGGGTGCCTTTTGTAATATGATTGCAGTATCCTCTGGCCTCTGCAGTAATGACGGTGAGAGGTCAAACAGCTGCAATCAAACCAGCAGTGCCACGATGTTACAGAGAGTAAGGTACCAGGGCCCTGATGTCAGGTCCCTCCCGATTTGGCATCTTAGACGGTAAAGCATTTCATAGCACTACATATCCATGCAAAGAAAAACTTCATCTGCCGATTTCTGCCTGTCATGTAGCTGTTCAAGGCACAGACCCACTGTCCATTAAAAAGATGGCTGCCGTAATGGCTCTATAGATTTGATTTTTGTCTTTCACAAACAGTCCAAGTGCCATAAAGCAAGAGCACTTCTTAGCATCTTCCTGTATAGGAAGAGAGACTGATTTGACAAGTAGCGGTCACCAAATTGCACCTGCAGTCAGATTATTATATACTGGGACACATTTCTGGGTAAATCCTATTTTTCTGTTTGACCTTCTCTTTAAACCTCACTTTGAATCTGACTCTACCATAATTGCAGCTCATCACTTTATCACCATAATTGAACTGTCCTCTGTCACCTTTTTCTTTCCTTCACATCACCAACCGTGATGTAACCACTTATCTGTCTGAGGCGTGAAGGAAAAGTGAAGGAGGTTTTCTTAGCCTGAAGGGTCTTGATACAGGTGAATGATTAGTTGCTAGGTAAGCAACTTGATTCCCAACACATAGCTGCCAGTTATCAAAAGTATCACATCATTTATCTTCTGGGACTTAATCCAAATGGCAGCAAAGATGGCTGAGGCCAGAGGATGACACACTTTCTCTGTTAGTTTTATCATACAGGACAGCATCTGGAACACTCTTTGAGGCACTCTCTCAAAGCCAGTTGGAGGAAATCCAATCCCCAAAGAACTGAGATATTTATAGTCCCATTCTGCCTAAGTTCAAGGCCTTTGAAGTGCTGAGGTCGATGCAAGTGGGGTGTTTTGTTCTGTTGTTTTTTTGCAGTTGCATCATGTAGGTGGGATGTCTTTCCTTCGTCTGAGTAATGGAGTGAACACTACAGTGTTTGCTTCATAGTTTGATAGAAAATCAAAAGCAACAGCCTTAAAATCTAAAAAAAGAAGAAGCTTAAATTTGTTCTAAATTGTATTGCAATTGTTTTTCATGTATATGTTCTTACATAGCAACTGTCTTCCCTCCCCTCCATCTGCCATCTGACCAGTTCTTCTGAGGGGGCGGGGGGAGGACTGAGTTACAAAGCAGGTGCTTCCCTCATTCTCTTGAGCCTGCTGAGGTAGTGGGAGTGGTAGAGAAATGGCATTGCTTGTCCATCCTTGCTTGTTTTGCCTAAGCCAGAAGTATCGATCTCATTTGTTATGAGGGCCAGATCTGACCCACTTTGTCAGGCCTGGCCATGTGTGCCATAAAATGTAATGCCGGGTACCAGAGATATAAACTGTATAAAACACAGCAGCTGATAAGCTCCAAGATAAGCTCACTGCAAGGCCCCATGAACTGGGAGGGGGGTGCAAAGGAAAACCCATATGGAGAGCCAGTGGCGTAGCACTGGGCAGACATTCCCACACTGCTTGACTGCTGCAGACAAGGTTGTTCCACCATGCTGAAGCCACAATCAGAGTGGCTTTGCCCACGCCCCCCACCCCGAGAAGTCTCCTGTTCCCTCCCTTGCAGTAGTTGCTCATTGGCCACATAAGCACCCTGGACGGGCCAGTTCCAGCCCCTGGACCTTATGTTTGACACCCCTGGTTTAAGCAAGTGGTCTAAACTGGATTCCACATGCTTTGTGCATTCTTGCAGTGGTTCTTGTGAACTGTTATTTAACCTGGTAAATTCTGAGGACTCGCCAAAAGGCCAAATGCCTACAGGGATGGCTGGACCGCTCTGCACCTCTCCAGCACCATGGCCAACGTGGTCTTCACACAGCTCCTCATCTGGTATGGAGCGGATGTGAAGAGCCAGGATGCCCAAAGACTGACCCCGCTGGCCTATGCCCATCATGCCAGCATCCAGAAATGCATGGACGTCCTGCTTCAGCACGGATGCCCCAATGACTCCTCCATGGCCTCCCTGATGCCCAGTCTGCTCTGCCAAAACATCAACAACAACGCCTTGGGCACGCTGCCCTCAGACCCTTGCTCTGCGGCCCACTGAACATGGGCCAAGCCATGGTGCCCCTGCCCAAGGTGCTGTGAAAGACCTCTGCCTGAGGCCTGAGTCTGATTCAGTATAATCAGTATAATGTGAAGTTGAAAGGAATTTTGAGGGTCAGTACTGTAGCCTGGAGCTGTACATTGTGATACCTCTGAATATCCTCAGATAGTACCTTTGCCTTCTTTAACCGGCAAGAAGAATCAGGAGCCTTGAATTGCTGGTGAGCCAGTTTGTGTCTCACATCAAAAGTCTGAGCTGTTCCTCCCATCTTCTGAATCTGATAATTTCTCTCCCTTCTCTGAAGGGAGGCATCTGTATTTCTGATGAATTATGGAGCGGTGACATCTCTAACACAATTTATCTTAGCTAAAGGAATTATAACACATGCACATCAGCGTTACTTATAACCTACAGACCAAACAATTTGTGGGGTATTGAGGCCTCAAATATGTGCAGCAAGCAAGGTTCATGTTGCATCTTAGCAGAAATGACCATTGGAAAGTTGCAATTGTGTTGCTTCTCAGGCAGGAAGTAGGCTGTCAAGTGTAGGCTGGAGTTAACAAGGTCACTGCAGAAGGGAGCAACAGTCAGAAAAATCTTCCCTTTAATTTAAAACAACAATAGATTTCTTCCAGATAACTTAAACCAACAGATATTTACTTTAGCATTTATCTCCAAAACCTTTGAGTCCCCAAACAACATGGCTATAAAGGATACCACTTCCTCTGAGTCCCCCCTGAGAATGCACGGTATCCTAGTCAAATCCTGTGGGGCAGCCTGCTGTGGACCAGAGGACTTGGTTTCCTGCCACCCTGGTTGAATCAGCAGATCCTACTGGGGCAGAGATCTCAGCTGACAGGCCACACTGGGAATCAGGTCAAGTGCAGCTCATCCAGCAAAGTGAGCCTGCCCCCAGCAGAAATTTGCAGGGCTAAGCTAGTGATCACTCAAGGGTTTGCTGACCTACAGTACAATCCTGTGCAGAGTTGCTCCAGCCTAAATCCATTTAAATTAATGGGTATAGACTGGAGTTATTTGCTTGTGTTCCATCTTCATGAATGTGATTGACAACTCCTGTCTCAAGGACAATGTCTTTCCTTCCTCACCCTGTGTCAGGAACTATGACCTTGTGCCAGGAAATATGACCTTTTGCAGATTCAGAAACAGATCCCTGTTAAGCACTGCTGAGAGATGGGCAGTTCTTTAAGTCAGATGTTAAATAAGTTAAATAAGATTTTTTTCCCCCTTAAAAGAAATGAAGATGGGTTGCCTGATTAAACCTACATTTACAATCTAGTGGACAGAATGATATGCAGGATCAACAGAGGATTCTGGGGAAGTTACAGTGGCTGCTTCACCCAAAGAATTGGGGTCCTGTCCACAAAAGCTTATGCTGAATTAAAGCCTTTGGCCCTGGTCATATGGGCCAGAAAACGCGGGGGAGAGGCGTGGCAGTTTGCCCCGGAGCTAAATAAGGCACGGTAGCCCAATCACACGGGCCACCAGATTGCCATGCTCCAGCTCTGTGCCCTGATCACACCACGCTGGTGCAGCACAGCAAAAAAGCAGCGCAGCAGACCACGCAAGTACGAAGTGTTGCAAAGTACGCATGCGCCATTGGGGGGGGCGCTGTCAGTGTCTTGTGTGTGCGCATGCACTGTTCAGCGTTGGTGCGCATCCCATGGCAACTTACAACATCCAGAAACCCCGGAGACATGGGCGGGTGTCAGAAGCCGCAGGATACTGGCACTCCCGCGATCAGACGCCAGCCTTTGCCCCGGGGTTTCCGGAAACTAGTACTTCGGACCTAATAGTTTTTTTCTCCGCGTTTTCCACAGGAAGCTGCAGGTTAGCCACGGGAGCACTACGCCTCCCAGATGTGCTCGTATGATCCGCAGGGCTCCCGTGCCTTCAGTGGGGCAAATGCTCAGTGTAAACGGGGCCTTTGTTAGCTTTTTGGGAGCTGTGGCAGAACAGTTGTGCTCTGGCCTGCAGGTCCTGTTCTACCCTGCCCTCCTGGGTTTTCCCAACACCTGGAAGGGCTTTTCTCTCTCTCATTTCAACCATTGCCACCACCTGACCTTTGTAGGAATTGCCTACTGGGAGGGTCAGGACTCCCAGCTTCCCTTCCATGTTCAGAGGCCTTGCCTCTGTGTCTCCCGCCACCCAGAGACTGGTTACCACAGAGACTACTTACTGCCTTTTGCACCACTAGGGGAGTAGCTGACTGCCCTCCCCTTCCTCCTGGTGCTCATTTTAAAATAGCATGTCCAAGACAGTGGAGGTCTATATGGCACAGAGAACCATTACCAGCATCAGAAGTTATAAAGCATTTATTTAAAAAAAGTGTTCACAAGCAATACTTTTAGCACAGCACCAGACTGAGTGAGGGATTCAAAAGAGAAGGATAAAATGCAATTCCTCTGTCCCTCCCTCTATACATGCCCTATCAGTTGTTAAATATAAGGCAGGCTCCTTAGCTTAGAAAGTTAGAAAGATGTTCTACAGGGTTACCATTACCTTCCAGCCTCTTTCAGGTTTGCAGACCAGCACATGGCAATGGCCTCCTCCTCCGGACCTCAGGAGTTCTGGCTATTTGGATAGAATCAGCACCAACCCTCCCCCCAAAAACACCAACACTTCCTCCTTGCTCCCAGGAGTTTTATCCTCTCTCTTTCTCCACCCACTGACCAAGTCAGACTGGGTCAAAGAAACTTTTCCTGAAGTCTCCAGGAGTTTCTTCCTGAAGTCCTTCTGGTACTTAATACCTCCAAATCTCTGTTCCCTGGAGGAGCTTGACCATGCCATTGTCTCTTGCTAGACCTATTACCATGTCTAAAAGAGTGGCTGAGGTGAGGCTAGAAAGCCCCTGAACTGACTTCCTCCTTCTTGCCTGTTCTCTGCCCACAGAGAAATGCTTTTAAAACCTCCTGGTGAAGGTTTTTCTCAGTTCAAACCTCCACCCAAAAATGCATTTCTTCACAAGGTGCTGTTAGACTACTGTTTATTTTTGGTCCAGCACACTAACATAGCTGCCTCTCTGGAACTTTTCTCTCTTATGCTGACTGTAAGACTGTGCTGTGGAGCAAGGGTGGTATTAGGAGCTGGGGAAGAAATCATATTTGACAAGTGATGAACTATTTCACATTGAGCACTAGGAAAATCTGGCAGCTCCACAACAGAATCATCACTGAGTCAGAACTAAGCATTTATTGCTCTATAAACTGATTGCCTAGAGAGATCCTACTCAAGGTAATTTGGAAGCAAGCCCCTTTTGAACACAGTGGACGCTTTTTTCAAAGTTTCTCTTTCAGTGACTGATTTCTAACAGGTATGATAATCTGTTCAAAATCCTTCCACAAACCTCTGATCACCAGCCTCAAGATGGCACTACCGAACTGCTTCACATTCCACTGGAACAGTTATATAATCTTGTTTATACAGCAATGGGGTCATTTGAAAGCTAAGATCACACAATGCTAATTTGGCCAATGACTTTCCACTCCCCCCCCCCGTTTTGGCAGAATGCCTCTTATGTCTAGATGGAGACTTCTAAAGGAAATGTTTGAGTGTGGATGTGCTGCCAGCAAAGCCTTGCAGCCAGGGAGTGCTGCTCCTTGAAAAATAGCCAGGATTAAAGTTTGGATTACTCTCCAATTATTATGCCTCCCTTGGAATTCGCTATTTTACTTTTCTGTTGTAGAGGACTATGATACAGGAAGTGCTGGCCTTAGTTCTAGTGTTTCGTTAGTGAGGCTTCTTAGTCCAGTACTATCCTGTGGATTTTTCCATTCTCATCCCCCATTCCCATCATGAAGGTATAGATTAAATGCATGATCCTATCCAGTGTGCAAGAAGCTGTAAAGGAGGCAGAATCACACCCAGATGCCTTTGTATTTGGCACAACTTGCTCAAACGTATTGTGACTGGGAAGATAGCTCAGCATTTCCCCAGTGAAGGGGACTCATACTGCAGAGCTGCTGAGATGGCACAAAGTAAGAGAAGATAGTGCTCAGAAGAGTAAGAAAATGGAGGCAGAGTATGGGGTGGATGTAAAAGTGGTTAGGTTGGCCTCTGTCAGAGACTCCCTGACAGGGCTACCTCAAGCAGAGTTACACTGATCTAAGCCAGTGGACTTGACAACACCTTAGTATCCAAGCAAAGGAAGGCTACTAGACCCTACTGTAGCAACTACTTGGAATGGGCTGCGTACCCTTAAGCTTCAGAGTCCTCTTTTGGATACAGAGGGAAACATGTATGCATAAAGTGTGGTTTGGCAGGCAGCACAAAGTCTTTCAATTAGACAGGGCTGGCCTTATGTTATTGCTGAGTCACAGAGTGACACTTTCTGCCTGCTGTATTTCAGATTCCACCCTTGGCCATGGGTTAATTCTCGCTATAGTTCAAGCTTAAATTCCCCAGATACAGCAACTGAAATCAGGCACCCTGGGCTGGAGAATAACCAGCTCTGGCTCTGGGTATCTGCCCAGATTCATGGACTGGCCCTGATACCATCCTACAAAGGCCCTATCAAGGTGCCATCCTGAAACCCTCTTCCCTCCAAATATATGTGAACTCGAAAGCAAAACACCAGCTTTACAAAACCAACAGCAGACTGGCTCAGGGCCACACATATCTGCAACTTGGATCCTAACCAGCATGAGTGGATTTCCATTTGAGGAAGGTAATGCATTCTTTTGTGCCAACTGTATTCCATCAGGTCAGGGGACCCTCAAGAACAGTGTGGGGCAAAATGGGATTATGCAGCAGGAGGGAAGGGAAAGCTGTAAAAACGGTCCTCACCTCCTGTGCAAATGGAAATGCTGTTCTGTCAGAGGATCTGCTGTTGTGCTGACAGAACAACACTTTTGTATCCAAGCACCCCTGAATGCACACAAAGCACACTTGGACACCCCAGCCACGAGCACTAATCTTCTAAATGCGATGAAGATGCATGTCTTCTTATGCCAGTAATTTTACACACCTGGGACATTTATACAGCAGGGATCTGTTTTTGGTTCAATATCGGTTGTCAAATATCTTCAGACACAGCTGTTAATCAAGGTACTAAGCAGGAAGACAAGTTTAAGTCTTTTTTCATGGTTTGGGTGCCTAAAGGAAGGAAGATTTTCATCACACTCTATTATCAAACAAAGGGCTGACTTCTTGGTTCAAAGAAACATTCAAGTCCTTCTTTTGACCCTCACTGCTCCTTCAGGTGAGGTTATAATGCTGCAGTGATGGTAACAACCACAAATGGTAAGATATAGAACTGGAAACATTATACTAACTTGGATGCCTAGAACAGAGTCCCCATACTTTCCCCTCAGGTCTGTTTCTCCCATATGCCCCATCTCCATTTCTCTAATACTTTCCACTATTTACTCTACTTCCTTCCTTCAGCTGCCTTTGAGAATACAGCCCATATTCCCTGTGCTCGGGGACCACCTTCCAGGCAGCTTTCCAATCGTTAGCCCTCCCTATACATCCCCTTCTCCTCAGGACATATGTGTTGTTTTAATACCGACTAAACTATCTCACAGGAGCTGGATGGACATTTTGTTGCCAACAGTTTGAGAATGTATAATAGCTATGGATACTCTGCAAGGTTGCATCAGCTCCCTCATTTGGTTTCAATGCCTTCACTACCCCAAGCACAATACAAAATGGATTTAGATGAGCATTATTTGAAAACTGAATATGAATTGTATATACGAGACTGGCTTGATGCCAGAGCATAAGCTCTTAAAGTGGAGCTTATGGCCAAGGCAGCTAGGTGGTGCTGTGGCTCAGTGGTAGAGCATCTGCTTTGGGTTCAGGAGGTCTTCAGCATCTCCACTAAAAGGATCAGGCAGTAGGTGATGTGAAAGAGCTCTTCCTGAGACCCTGGACAGCTGTTGCCAGTCAGAGCAGCTCCATGTGTTCAAGTTGGGTTCCAGGCCTGTCAAAATGGGGTTGTTACTGCCTCCTTATAAAGCGAGTTGTGTTGGTGGAGATTCCTTTTCCCCCAAATCTAAACTTCCCAGCTGTTTTTCTCTTGATGGGACTCTGAGATGGGTTGTAAACCATTCAGATCCATTGGTGAGAAGAAAGTTTGAAGGAAGAGAAGCGTGTGTACCTCTCCTTCCCTGTCTCTAATAGGAATTTGGCAGGTCCCAGACTGGGTTGTCATGTCCATTTTGGCATTTTGTAAGGAACTGTTAAGCCCCCTTTTCAGCTAATCTTCCTTACTAAAAGTGAATATTTGGCAACAATAGTATTTGGCAATGTGACTGCAGGAATTAGGGCAAACATTATTGGTTCATAAATGTTATTGGCTCAAGTGTTGTTTGTCACAAGAATGATCTTGTCTAATCAGGCATATTGACTATAAGAAGGAGTATCAAAAGTGCTTTCTATTAATTGATCTGATCTATGATTTCTAACCTTGTGCTCAGTCTACTCTGCAGTTAAAGACAACCCAGAAACCAACCTGTGTAAAATGTGGTTGCCTGTTTGCTGTCTGAGATTAGCCAATAAAGGCACATCACAACTGGGTCACATGTCAGAGATAAATTTCTAGCACAGACTTTTACCTTTAAAACCCTTCTTGACTTGGGACCCACATATCTAAAGTTGCTTCTCATATAAACTCATGTGCCAGTGATGCTCTTCAAATCAGCTGCTGCTTTCAATCCTTCCTTCTAGGTTTGTCAGATCTTCTGTTGCCAACTTTATATAACAGCTTCCCAGAAGAGGTAAGGAGTGCCTTGTCACTGCTGGATTTCCACAAGAATTTCAAAGCTATTGTATTCTCCAATGCCTTTCTTTGTCAGTTTCTAAAATGCTGTACAAGATGGTTTTCTCTAATCAGAGTCTGGTGTTTAAACTGCGGGCTGGATTTTGAATAGGATGCTCCCTGCCCTCTCTGAGGTGGCCTGGCAGAGAGAGTAGTAGTCCCAAATCCTCCAAAACTTGGAGCTTCTGTGGCTTAAATAAACCAACCTGGTCTCCTTTAGCTCCATTTCCCCATTTCCCTTTGCATGAAGCCACTAGACCTTGTGTGTCTTTCCCCCTCCCTTGGGCTTGGGGCCATCTGGTGCCTCCTTGGGGTTCCAAGGGCTACTGCTTCTGGGAGGCCTGGGAGGGCTGCCCAATGACTGGTGCCGGGTGGTTCCACTGGCCAGCTTATCGGCACAGCTGTTCTAGTTGGCCCTGGCCCTGCCCCACCTTCCCCATGGTCAGTGTGGGTGGGGGGCTGGTCAACTGGCTGGCCTTCACTGGAGCACAGCAGTGAGGTGGGGATCCCTTGGCAGGGTGCGTGTTGGTGGCATGGGTCTTGGTCCCCAGACAATGGAATGAAATAAAGAAAGCCACATCTTCACTGAGAATGCACAGAGCATGTTTTTATCACTACTAAATAACCACAGTCACCCCTCTCACATCGGAATTAAGGACACTAACTAAAGAAATAACTAAATAAAAATGAAATACACATCTGATTGCTAAAAATAGCAATAGACATCGTGGGCAGCTTCCCTCACTTGCAGTGTTGATTTTCCCTGTTACACAAGCTGGTGGGGCGTGTGTGAAATTGGGAAGAAAGAGGAAGAGTTTGATGGTAATGAAATGACAGGTGCTTCATCCAACCAGAAGAGTTTCTGCCGAATAAGTGGTCTTTCATATTCTTGGCACCTTTTCATAGGACAACAAACCATTGTTGAACATATATTTTTTCTCTGTTTACTGCTAAAATACTTCCCTTTGTTTAACTAAACACTTGGAGTGAATTTTTCCCCTGGCCCCACTATCTTGGCAGAATGCATTGAAAAGTGCCCATTTAGGACCTTGTCACCTGCACACTACTAAAAACACCCCCAAAGTACAACCACTTACTTCTTACAGATGCTTGTTGTTTTTTTCAATCAGACATGTAAATGTTCTGAGGCTATTGGGGTAAAGAAATACCTTATGAGTCTTTCTAGAAAACACTGCCCAGAGAAGCACTATTAAGAGCTTTGGAGAAATACAGCTTCTCTATCATTTCACTGAAAGGTGACCTGATAGAATCCTATAAAACTGGTGTCAGTAATTAAATATTCAAGGAGAGAAGGAAGCAGCCAAAAAAAGAATTCCTCCTCATGTGAAAGTGTATATCAAGGTCTGGGATATCTGAAATAAGGTTGAAGACTTGTGAAGCACACTGACTGGCATCACCAAAACTAGGCTTTGTTTGTGGGAAATTTTTCTACCCCAGGATGTACTGGAATTTGCCTTAGGATAGAAAATGGACCTGGAAATACAATCTGTGTAAATTTTCCTTTACATGTTATCTTCCTTTAATACTGAAAAAAATAAAGTTAAACAGCCAAGCTAATAATGTCAGATATCTAAACAGGCTAGCATCTCTTCCTGATGGCTGAGTGCCAGAAGATATCCAATGGCCCGCATGCACTCCCAGTAGTTTTCTATTTCATGGACAATATGGAACCAAATGCAGAATGTGATTATAAAGAATCCAGATTAACATGAGGGTCCAGTGGCACCAATGTGTTGACTTGGAATTTAGGTATATGGTTTTATCCTATAGTGTTGTTCTTATTACTAATTGCATGTGACAGTGTGTGCATTTGCACTGCAGTACTGCAATTACAATATTCTTGTGTCTGAGGATATGAAAGAGAATGAAGGTCTGCAGTAGCTTTTTGCAGAAAGTATAAAGCAACAACATTAGATGGAACCTCACTTGTGCAAGTCTGCTCAGAGGAAGGCTTGGCAGCAAGTCCCAACTTCTGAAATGGAGCAGATGGCTAAATCTGAAGATGTAAACAAAAGCTGATTAAGCAAGCAATGTCATCTGGTAGATGTCAAAAGTTTGGAGGGTGGAAAAAAGTTTTGTCTGGAACTATGTACATGGTATTTTTTCCTATTCTAAGGATGCAAGCACAAGCACTGACTGCTTAGGTGGTTGAAAGTTCACTTATGTTATGCCCTCTCATAAACATTCAAAATTAACTTGGCAGTGGGGAGGCTAAGTTAGAATCTTCTCTCTGGCATGCTTGTATGATATGTGATGGATGCTATTCTTGATCGGAAACAATCAAATATTGAAGCCAAGTTTACATCTGGAGCACAATGAAGTGGCAGAAAGCTGAGGAGACTGAATGCATGGCACTGCTTCTAGAGGTGGGCTTCCTCCCTGAAGTGACCTTGATTCAGGAGTGGGCTTAGAAAAGCCATTCCCTCCCCCCAATTGGCACATGGTTCATTTTCTCCCAAGCTTGGAATGTCTCAAAAGGCATAAGAACATAAGAACATAAGAGAAGCCAATGTTGAATCAGGCCAAATGGCCCATCTAGTCCAACACTCCGTCACACAGCGGCCAAAATATACTAGGTGCCATCAGGAGGTCCAGCAGTGGGGCCAGGACACCAGAAGCCCTCCCACTGCTGCCCTCTCCAGCACCAAGAATAGAGTGCATCACCTACCCCAGACTGAGAGTTCCCATCTATACCCTGTGGCTAATAGCCACTGATGGACTTCTGCTCCATATGTTTATCTAATTCCCTCTTGAAACTGTCCATGCTTGTAGCTGCCACCACCTCCTGTGGCAGTGAATTCCATATGTTAATCACTCTTTGGGTGAAGAAGTATTTCCTTTTATCTGTTCTAACCCGACTGCTCAGCAATTTCATGGAGTGCCCACGAGTTCTTGTATTGTGAGAAAGGGAGAAAAGTACTTCTTGCTCAACCTGCTCAATCCCATTCATAATCTTATGAACCTCAATCATGTCACCCCTCAGCCGTCGTTTCTCCAAGCTAAAGAGCCCCAAGCATTTTAACCTTCCTTCATAGGGAAGGTGTTCCAACCCTTTTATCATGCTAGTTGCCCTTCTCTGCACTTTTTCCAATGCTATAATATCTTTTTTGAGATGTGGTGACCAGAACTGTACACAGTATTCCAAATGAGGTCGCACCAATGATTTATACAGGGGCATGATGATACTGGCTGATTTGTTTTTTTCAATTCCCTTCCTAATAATCCCCAGCATAGCGTTGGCCTTCTTTATTGCAGCTACACACTGTCTAGACATTTTCACTGAATTATCCACTACGACTCCAAGATCTCTCTCTTGGTCCGCCTCTGCCAGTTCAGATCCCATCAACGTGTATTTATATTTAGGATTTTTGGCTCCAAGGTGCATCACTTTGCACTTGGCCACATTGAACCCCATTTGCCATGTTGACGCCCACTCACCCATCCTCAACAGATCCCTTTGGAGTGCCTCACACTCCTCCCTGGTTTTCACCACCCTGAACAACTTCATGTCATCTGCAAATTTAGCCACTTCACTGCTTACTCCCAATTCCAAATAATTAATAAACAAGTTAAAAATCATCGGACCGGGGGGTGGAGCGACACCGAAACATGGCGGTCGTGTAATTTGAACGCTCCAGAACACCTACCTTCCCCTGTCCACAATTCTTCGTGAAATCTCCTTCAGAACTTAATGAAAGTAATGGGAAAATCAGGCGGAAACAAAAGCAAATCATCCAAAAGAGATCCAGATTCGGTTGCTGCTTATTTTCTTAGAGACGCAGCTCAGACATCAGGGAACAACTCAACCCTCAAAATGGCTGCTGAGAACGGAGCAATGGAGCACGGCAACGATCAGCTAAAAAAACAGGACTTGTGTGAACTAAAAGAAGACCTTCAACGTTTCTTCAGAGACTCTATGTCTGAACTACTACTATCAGTCAGCGCAAAATTGGAGGAGCTCACAGAGGGACTCAGTTCTGCCTGCAAAGCTGCCGAATCGGCTCTAGAAACCGCGGAGGCCCTCCAAGCAGACGTGAAATCTTTGCAACAATCAGAAAACTTGATGCAGGCAAAACTCATCTCGTTGGAAAACAGATGGCGGCAATTTAACGTAAAATTAAGAGGTATGGAGGAGGGGGTGGAAGCATCTAGTGATTTATCTTCATTTATATCCCGCTGGCTAGCTAAAGCCCTTAATATTGAGGAAGGAAATGCCCCTGCAATTGCGAAGGCGCGCAGGTTAGGCCCCATAGCCACTGCCCGCCAAAACCGCCCACGAGACATTTTGGTCCAATTTGTATATGCCAACACCAGGGACCGTATTCTTAGAGAGGCACAGCAAAACACCTCCTTCTCATATAATGGTCGCAAAATCTTGGTTCTCTTAGATCTTCCTCCAGAAATTTTAGAAAAGCGGAAGCTCTTGAAAGTCTTTACAACTAAACTACTAGAGGCAAAGATCCGATTTCATTGGACTGCAACTTCCAACATCTCTGTATACAAGGATGGAACTCTTGTGCAAGCATCAGACCTTAAAACGGGACTGGCACTGTTCGACTTCTTGCATCTGCAGTTATCTCAGGAAGAAAAAGACGCCATTGAAGCTCATCCTTCATTTGGAAAAAATCAGGATACTGGAGATTGAATATTGGAACTAAGGTCTAATCACTTAAACACTGTGACTGCCCACTCTAATTATAGATATATTGCAATGGTCCTATGTTTTGTTTGAATAGTTTCTGGTTCCTTAGGAAAGTTGTTAAGAGTTGATGTTTATATCTTTAGCTATTTTACCCTTTATTTAAAAAAAAAGATAAAAAATGAAAAAATATATACATTTATACAAAAACACAAAAAAATTATAAAAACCTAAAAAATTAAAAAATATATTATCTTCATCTATACATCTTAATTCAGGTTATAGATATTATAGTAATGTTTTAACAGTTATGAATTAACTTACAGTTTTACTCTATGAGCTCATTGTTGGAAAACTTTAATAACTTTTATTAATAGTTATTATTGTTATAAAGAGGGAGAAAAGACAAAAGGATAACAAAAAGTGGGTGTAAGTATGTATGTGTATATATAAATATATATGCAGGTATGTGGGTGTATGAATGTGTATGTTTACGTGGGAATATATGGGAAGTTATGTGTGTATTGGTAGATATTGGTGGATACATATAAGTTTATGCATGTATGGAACTATGTGTGTATGGGTTTATATATCTACAAATACCAATAGGATCATAATAACTTTAAAAAAACAGAACAATAACAATTTATTGATTATAAATTTATTCAGTCTCATTTTATGATTTAGGATTATGGAAATTATTGCAAAGTTTTATACACTTATGCCTTTTCTTAATGATTAGTTGATCCAGTTGATTCTTGACAGTTCTGGTTTTGGTACTACTTCCTATGTGATTATTCTTAAAAAGAAAATTGCACATTGATCGCTATTTTCAGTATTAAGCCTTTATGGTTAGTTCATGAAGGTATTACTTCAACCTCTTAAAAATGTGGATGGGGGAGGGAAAAGATTGTAATAAGTTACTGGTACTTTACTTTTGGTATAACTGACCTTAGCAGACGGGGAGATTCTAGTGTTCTTCTATCTTCCCTTTTTCTGCCTTTTGGCAGAATCTCTGTTAAGTTAGCCTATTGATTAGGCATTAGTTGACTGTTGCTTGATAGAATTTTTTTTAATCTGTTTTTTTTTTAGTATTGGTAGTGTTGCTGACTAGGCTCTAATTCTTGCATCTATGAACTCATACAAAATTATCTCATGGAATTGTAAGGGTATGAACAACCCTGTTAAACGTAAACGTCTTTCCAATGTGGTGTTAAAAGAAAAACCAAACTTAGTGTTCCTGCAGGAAACACATCTGAAACATAAAGAAAAAAGTGTTTTAAAAACAGCTTGGTTCTCTCAGACCTATCAATCTCCAGGTACTTCTAAAGCTAGGGGGGTTGCTATTTTAATTTCTAAAAATATTCCATTTCAATGGGAGGCTACGAAATCAGATCGCATGGGCAGGTTCATCTTTGTCAGGGGTAAGTTAAATGGCAAGCCTATTACCTTGGCATCATTGTATGCACCGAATACGGATCAGATCACTTTTATTCAATCCACCTTAGAACAACTTCTGTCTTTTCAACACGGGGAGGTAATTTTGGGAGGAGATCTTAATCTTATTTTAGATCCTTCATTGGATAAAACTTATAAAAAACTAGGTAACAAAAACAAAACATTGAAACCTTCAAATCTAAAATCTTTATTGGATCATTTTAATTTAGGTGACGTCTGGAGGTACCTCAACCCGGGGGTTAAAGAATTCACATACTACTCAGAAGTTCATAAGATTTACTCCAGAATTGACTACCTATTAGTTTCAAAATCTTTATTGAATAACGTTAAAACAGCAGACATTGGCAGTAGGATCATTTCAGATCATTCCTGGGTGGTGAGTACATTTACTGACTATTCCACTGATTCCAAAGGTCCAAATTGGTCCTTAAATAAACTATTACTACAAGATCCCAATATCTTTGAGGCAATCTCTAAAGAGATAGTGGAATACTTCAAAATCAATGACAATGGAGCGGTCTCACAGGATACTTTGTGGGATGCCTTTAAAGCCGTACTCAGAGGCAAATTAATATCTGTAGCATCCTCCTATAAAAAAGAAAGAAATAAGTTAATTTCCAATTTGAAAGAGAACATTAAACATCTAGAATTAAAGCATATGAAATATGGGGGATCTAAAATCTTAAAAAAATTAAACATTGAAAGGAAAAAATTGGATACTCTTGAAATTTCGAATGTTCAAAAGAATTTAATGTATTTAAAACAACATTATATAACAAAAAGTCCTAGATCTTTTCAATGGCTTAGGAATAAAGTAAGACAACACTATGCCTCCACTCAAATTTTTTCTATTAAGGCACCTCAAGGACATCTAGTGAATACCTCAAAAGATATTACGAAAATCTTTCAAGACTTTTATAAAAAATTATACTCTTCTGACAATCCTAATAAAGAAAACATTCAGAACTACCTTACTTCAATAAAGTTTGACAGGAAGTTATCAGAAGACCACCTAAATTTTCTTGATCAGCCTGTTACAACTTTAGAGGTCTCAGAAGCAATTGCTAAGATTAAAAATAATAAGGCACCGGGTAAGGATGGATTTCCTATTGAATTCTATAAAAAATTCAAATTCCTAATTAGTGATCAACTAACACGAACCTGTAATTACCTAATAGATACTGGGAATATGCCTAAATCCTGGAAAGAAGCTAAGATGGTGGTTATCCCCAAGGATGGGAAAGACAGAACCAAACCAGAATCCTACCATCCTATCTCGATCCTTAACCATGATTTCAAAATATATTCTACCATTTTAGCCTCTCGATTAAACAAAATTATGCCCCTGTACATTCATAAAGATCAAGCCGGCTTCATTCCTGGTCGGGCGTTATTAGATAACATTAGAAGATCCTTAAATATCATCCACTATTGTAGAAGTAAAAAATTAAATTCTGTAATATTAGCACTCGACGCTGAAAAAGCGTTTGACAAATTGGAAATTCCTTATTTACAAGCTGTCCTGAGCCATATGGGTTTTGGACCTAATTTTTTTAAGATCAATAAAATCTATCTATCAATCCCCTAAGGTTCAACTTTCCATCAATGGTTGTAGAAGAATTGAGATATTTCGAGGTACCCGGCAGGGTTGCCCTCTTTCTCCCATCTTGTTTGCTATTTCTTTAGAACCCTTAGCCTATGCTATAAGAAATAATCCAGCAATTACAGGTGTTTTTGTAAACTCAGTAGAGCACAAAATTAGCTTATTTGCCGATGACACGGTACTATATATTAGTAACCCTATCAGTTCCTTGAAGGAGATAAAGACTGTTTTGCAAAACTTTAGTGCAATCTCAGGATTCACCATCAATTATTCTAAAACCGAATTGTATCCAATATTTGTGACGGAACATGAAAAACAAGAAATAACACGCTCTTTTCCTTTTAAATGGGTAGTCAAGTCCTGGAGACATCTAGGTATTCAGATACCATTAAATTTAAAAGACTTATTTGATTATAACTATACTCCAGTTGTAACTTCAATGACTAACTCTTTTCTTAACTGGTCAAACTGCAATCTCACACTTTTGGAAAAAATAGACCTCTTAAAAACTATTGTTTTCCCTAAAATTTTATTTCTATTCCAACATCTTCCACTTAGTATCAAAAATCACACCATTCATTCCTGGCAGGCTAAAATATCTAAATTTTTATGGAACAATAAGAGACCCCGTATTAATTTCCAATTATTGACTAAGCTCCTGAGATATGGTGGCTTAGGAGTCCCTAATCTGAAACTATATCATGAGGCTTCACAACTGAAACATATTCTACATTACGCATCTCCATATTTTTTTAAAGACTGGGTACAAATTGAGAACTCTTTTGTTTTTCCTAAACCAATGCACAAAGTCCTTTGGGCACAAGCTAAAAATAGACCTAAAATCTGGGATAAAACCAGAAGTATAGTGGCTCCGAAAGCTTCACCAGTTTCTGCTTTTCTGGGGCAAAATTGGTTTCCTCCGGGAGAACATATAGACAGTTATCAGAACTGGAGGAAGGCGGGAAAATTTAGAATCCTGGACTTATGCTATAAAGGGCAAAAATGGTCCTCTCAACAACTAGAATTGAAACATAACATAAAACTCTCTTGGTGTGAATATCAACAAATTTCTAATATGATATCTAGTAACGACCTGGTAGAAGGTACTAATAGACTATTAACAGCATTCGAGTCACTGATCGAGAAAGGATTGGTAGACCACAAAGGTACTATATCTATTATTTATCAGCTATTAGCCCAAAACTATTGGGAAAAGGATTCTGCGCAACAACTCGCTTGGCACAAGGATTGCAATCTGCTCTTATCTCAATGGAAGAGAATTTGGTCCTCTCGTCTATTTACATCCCGTTCTTTAAATATTAGATTACAGAATTATAAAAAATTTTCAAGGTGGTACGTGACTCCCTTGAAACTGTATCATGCTAAGATAAAAAAAGACTCGAAGTGTTGGAAAGGCTGTGACCAGTCAGGTTCATTCATTCATTGCTGGTGGACTTGTCCAAAAATACAAGACTTCTGGAAATTAATAATCGCTAAAATGAACACCATATTGGGAATTAAGATACCCTTCACACCTGAATCAATTCTTTTAAATTATTGGGATAGGGGGCTTTTTTCTCCTTTAACGGAAGATCTGGTTTCTCTTATGTTAATTGCTGCAAAAACTTTAATAGCTCAGGTCTGGAAATTAGACAAGATTCCTACTGTTAAACAATGGTTTACTAAATTATGGGATATAGTAGCTATGGATAAAATAGCAACACAATTGTTGGAAGCTGACTACCCTGAAAAGAAATCCAATTTTTTGAAAAAATGGTTTGTGTTCTTTGAATATATTAACAATGTTAATAACGGCTTGACTGCATTACCTACTAAATATGTTGATTTTGTGTTTTATTGATTGGTTTTGTAAGTTCTTTATTTAAGTCACCTGTTGTGTGTTGTTTGGTGACCTATTTTGAACTCTTATTGGTTATTTTAAAAAAAGTTGTGTGTTTTAAAATTGTTATAAAAATAAAGTTATATATATATAAAAAAAGCATCGGACCGAGTACTGATCCCTGTGGTACCCCACTGCTTACCACTCTCCACTGAGAAAGTTTCCCATTTATACTCACTCTTTGTTTTCTATTTTTAAGCCAGTTTTTGATCCACACGTTGACGCCCACTCACCCACAGGGTTTGCCTAAAGCCACCTCACAGCCTACCTGTAACTCTCACCATGACCTTCCACTCCCATGTACACTCTGACCCAATTCACCGAGTTGTTTAATTGGCTGCTATGGCAGGTGGCACTGGGCTGGTAGCGACCAGCAACTAGCCAGCCAATAAGTGGGAAGGAAGGAAGTCTCCCTGTCTCCCCTTCTTCTCCCTGCTTTCTCCAGCACTGTGAACGCTGTTCTGGCGGTGTCCAAAGCAAACCAGGTGTACCCTTGGAAATGTAGTACTCTCAGTGTTCCCTGTAAGCTCTGGAGTCTTGTGAACAAAAATTATACTTTGTGAGCTTCTAGCATTAAAGCTGTGAGCGAGCCTACATTTGACTATTGTGTAAACCTAAGCCTACCTCAGAAGGTTGTTGTGAAGATAAAACAGAGGATGAGAAAATGATGGACAGCACTCTGCACAACTTGGAGGAATGGGCAGGATTAAAATGTACTAAATATCCAATTTAAAAATGTATGGGAATCCAGTTCCAATCTGATTTCCCAGACCTATGTGCACAGGTGTTAAATATATATATATATACACATGTGCAACCACTTTGCTGCAGAAAACTAAGATATAACATTGGGCATACATCTGTAATGTGTGGAGTGTCCTAACTGCAGACAGCCTCAGCCAGAGGTTAGAATGTCACACTAGGATCTAGGAGAGCCAGGTTCAAATCCCTACACTTCAGGCTTTGTTGGGATGCTAAGCTTTCCCAGACCAGGGAGCTGCTCCTGACAATGGCATAATGTAATATTAGATACACACCAAATAAAGTTGATATAATTTTATGTTGGCAAAAGAGGTGGTGTATCCCACACTGCCTGGAGATCTAGAATTACAGTTGATCTCCAGACTACAAAAATCAGTTCATCTGGAGAAAATGGCTCCTTTGGAGGATGGACTCTTTGGCCTTTGGCTTCGCTGAGGTTCCTCCCCTCCTAAGGATCCATTCCCAAAATTTCCATGAATTTCCCAACTTGGGATTGGCCACCCTACTCCCAGATAACCTATGGAGCCACATCAGAGCAAAGGATTCCAACTAACTTTGCAGCCAATCCAGCATACCTACAGTAGTATATAACCCCCTGCCAGGATTTATTATTATGTGATGCAATGCTGGTGTGGTTGCATGCCTCTCTGACCTCATGTCATGCAAACATATAGGACACAAGTGGGGACTTTGATGGCAGAAACTCTGAAGAAAGGACACTTTGAACAAAAAGGGTGCAGATTGCACAAACAAACATGTGGCAGATAACAAACACAGAAAGAATGTATTGCTACCATTTTCCAGAACCCTTCTAGCTATTCTGTCTTGGAACACCAAACCTCTGCTCCAACTGTGAATGCAAGAGCCTTGCACCTCACACAGGTGAGCATGAAAGGGTTTTTTCATGCCTCAAAGTTTGACTGTTGCAAATGGCCCTATTAGTCTGCCCCCTGCCCTCAGCAATATGTGGCTGCTGGATATTGGCTTAAGAACTCTTTCTCCAGTTGGTAGCTGTGTCTCTATGTTGGGAAGCCAGGATAAGTATAGGCACTGTATAGAAAGGGACCATGAAATCCCACTGTGGGTATGCTGTCATGAGGCACCATTGAAGGCAACTAGGAATACTGTAACAAAACAACAGTTTTGATGGTAAAACAGTTGATTAACAGCTGAAATCTAAATAAAAATATATGAATGCATTGTTGAAACACTGCCACATTCAACCAACTTAAAGTTTAGAGTGTGGCAATGCTGCCCTTCTTTTTCAATCTTTCATTAAACTGGCACTAGGTTGCATGAGCCCGGGGTGTTGTGGAGAATGCCTGCATAGTCCTTTAGGTGCATTTCATAGTCTGTGATCAAGCATAAGGCAATGTCAGCAAATGCATCCCTTATTCACCCTGGGTAAACAGCATTAGCTTCTGTTGTTAATTACCTGCTTAGAAATTGATCCAGAATGGAGTTATAAAACAAGCAAAGGGTGGGGAGAGAGACAAAACCACCCCCACCCCCAATCCTCTTAAAACAGCCAAGTCTTAACCTAGGCATAATACAAGAAGGCAAAAAATCCGATATGTCTGGTTTGCTCAAACCTCAGGTTAAACAACACAAGGGAACACAGTGTACAGAATACAGGAATATAACAAGCCACTGTGTAAAAATCTATTATTATATATATGTTTAGGCTGATATGAATTGTATAAATTATATATTAACAACAATTGTCTTATATTTTGTACATACCAATATTAATAAAGTTACAAAACCATTCAATAAGAGTTCATGTGACTCTTAGTGATATTACCACGTAAGGGAAAATAAACTCACAAAAAAATGTCCAAGCCAAAGACTACAAATTATTATTATTGTTGTTGTTGTTGTTATTAAATTTATAACCCGCTCTCTCCAGAAACCAGGCTCAGAGTGGGTAACATCATTTGTAAAAACACTCAGTTCATAAAACTGGTACATAGTTACAATAAATACAATACATAGTAAATACACATAAATATAGTAAATAAACATAGAAAACCTCAGGTTAAGGCAGCAGTTGTGTTTTGAAACGTGGAGCATTCATGCTTTGGCATTTGTGGTAAAATCAAATACCTTTTTTTTTAACCACCGCTACTCACCTGGATTGGAAGTCTCAGATCTCTATGTGATTCCATGCATGTCTTCAGTGTTTTATGTTCCATGAACATTATTTGTTCTCAGAACACGGCAGAATCCAAAAGACAATTAAATTAAAGTGAAGAATGAGCAAGCCTTAGGGTGAATGATATAGGGCTACCAACAGCTGATGGTAGAATATGAGACATTAGACTGATATTAGTATATAAGAACAAGACGTGCCCCGCTGGATCAGACTATCCATCTAGTCCATCATCCTATTTCATACACTGGCAACAAATTTCTCTGGAGGACCAACAGAGGCCTTCCCCTGATGTTACCTTCTAGCACTGGTATTCAGAGGTTTGCTTAAGGATTCCTTATAGGGTTGCCAGGTCTGACAGACGAGCAGGCAGGGGAGGGGGGTGCACTCACCAGGAGTGGTGAGGGAAGAATCCAGAAATAAACATGATGTGCCTACATCACACAGAATTGATGTAGGCATGCTGCGAACAATGCTCTGGTTTGTGGGCAAAACCTCAATGGTAGAATTACCTTCTAATGATAGAGTTTTGCCCAATGGAAGATTTATTTTTTTTTAATGGCAGCCTAAACAGGAATTCAGTTATATTAGTTTCTTTATATGCACCGAATGATGGCCAGATAGACTTTATTAAAACAGTATTTCTCAAATTGCAAGATTTTAGTGATGATCCGTATGTAATTGGATGAGATTTCAATTTCATAACTGACAGATATTTAGATAAATCCAGCTCACATATAAGCAAAAAGAAAAAAACTCAAACTACTCGGATATCAGATCAAACTGAGCTAACTAAACTTTTTTCTAAATTTAATTTGACTGATGTATGGAGATTACACAATCCTACTGTTAAAGACTTCACCTATTATTCAATCCAGTTTAAGACCCACACAAGGATAGACTTCATCCTGAACTCGTCAAACATTTCTAATCTTTTTTCAGAAGCAAGCATTGGACCTAAAATCTGGTCAGATCACTCATTGGTTGAATGTACCATGCAGGATGAAGACAAAAATCATGCAAGTACAATTGGAAATTAGATTCAAAGCTTTTATTGTTGAAATCTGTCACAGATTCGCTAGAATCTGAAATCAAAGAATATCTATGCCATAATGCCACATGCAGTGTGTCACAGCACTTGATATGGGATGCGTTGAAAGCGGTAGTCTGAGGCAAGTTCATGGCTATCGCCTCCTCCTATAAAAAAGAGAAACAGAAATTGAAAACAGAATTGATCAATAAAATAACAGCATTAGAAGAAGAATTTTAAAAGTTTGGTCGGCAGCGTACCTACAGAGCCCTACAACTGGAACAGAAAAAACTAGTAACTCTTGAAGTTTTACAAATACAGAAAAGGATAGCCTATATCATACAAAGATACTGGTTCAAAACTCCTCAGACAGTAAAACTACTGTCATGGAAATTTAAGAAAAGGATTTCAGAGAACACCACACACTCAATCAAAAATAAAGAAGGTCAGACTCAATATAGCACTGTATGTATTTATTTATTTATTTATTTATTTAGTTAGTTAGTTAGTTATTATTTCGATTTCTATACCGCTCAATCCCGGAGGCTCTGAGCGGTTTACATAGTAATTTTATTACCTAACGAGGGCCACACTTGAATGGGGAGGTGAGTGCCTACCAGGCGCCCTACCGGCTTGTTGTTTCTTTCTGGCTTGGCGTGGCTCCGCAGCGGCTCCCGCTGGGCTGGTTCTATAGTCCATGGCTGTGCGACAACTGCTGCACCAGCCTCCGTCCTGATTGGCTCCGGCTGTGCTGTGTCGTTGCATCGCCTCGTCTCTGGCCAGTCCCGTCCGGAATGCTCGCTTGGCTGCTGTCGATTCGCCGCCATGTTGTTTCCGCCGGAACGTCTTGCCGCCTGTTGCCGCCGTTGCCACCATTGCCTCTCCTTGTCTCTCCTCACTGCCGGAAGGTGGGTGCCCCCCTGCACCTAGGCAGGTACCCATTTATCTACTTGCTAGGCTTTCGAACCGCTGGGTAGGCGGGAGCTAGGACAAGGGCCGGGAGCTCACCCCAGCCACGGTGGGACTCGAACAGGCTTTAAAGTATACTCTCTAAAGTATTTTTGGACTATTATAAAGCATTGTATAAAACTGGTAACCCTTCCAAAGACATTATGAGCAACTTTCTTAAACAAAATACTAATATAAAGACTCTACTGCCACAACATCAACTTCTGCTAGCAGAACCTATCACACCACTTGAAATTCAAACAACTATTAAATCCTTAAAAAACAATAAGTCTCCGGGCAGAGATGGATATATAGCAGAGTTCTACAAGAAGTTTTCATCTCTTCTCACGAACCGTTGGCAGGGACTTGTAACCAAATCTTAGAAGATGGCATTTTCCCTCCTACATGGAACTAAGCAAAAATAGTGTTGATCCCCAAGCCAGACAGAGACGCAACCCAACCTGGTTCATATAGGGCAATTTCTTTATTAAACCAAGACTATAAAATTTTCACTGCCACAATGGCATCACGATTGAACAAAATAATTGAATTATACATCCACACAGACCAAACAGGATTTATTCCTAACAGGGAGATCACTGATAACACATGTAAAATTCTAAATGCTATACAATATTGCCAGCACCATAATATAAGTTCATCCTTCATATCGTCAATAGATATTGAAAAGGCATTTGACAGTGTTGAACCATCTTACCTGAGCAACCTCCTCTCAAGCATGAACTTTGAACCTAAGTTTCTCAAAATGACAGAAGCCATATATCAAGCACCAACTGCCTGCATCCAAACCAATGGACTCTGCACTGAAGATTTCAAACTAACAAGGGGCACTTGGCAAGGATGTCCAATTTCTCCTCTGTTATTTGCGCTCACTATTGAGCCCCTAGACAATGAACTTCGTCTCAATCCTGAGATCAATGGACTTCAAATCGGAACCCAAAATTTGAAACTCAGCCTTTTTGCTGATGATCTTACATTACTTTTAACAAAGCCAGAAACCACACTACCAGCACTTCAAACAGTTCTCAAGGCATTCAGAAATATTTCAGGTCTCAAAGTAAACAATTCAAAAACTGTTCTCTACCCTATCTTGTTGATGGATGCCCAATCTTCATTTATAAAGACCAATTATAATTATAATTGGGTGAAAGAAAAATGGAAATTATTGGGAATACAAATTCTGCTAAATCTATCAGAACTCCTCAAATATAACCATCTGGAACTTACCAAACTACTAGAGAATTTACCAAAATCCTCATCAGCACCTCTAACATCCTGGATTGAGAAGATACAAATTTTAAAATCTTTTATCTTCCCTAAAATACTGTATCTCTTCAGAGCAATACCAATGCATCTACCAAGATCCCTTTTGCAAAACTGGCAATCTCTCTTTTTATACTACATCTGGAATAAATTGATGCACAGAATTAGCTTCAAGACACTACGAAGACCTTCAAGATCAGGTGGTCTCAACCTTCCGGATTTATCACTCTACCATGAAACAACCACACTGATTGGGATTATAAAACAGCATAGCATAAACTATCAAAGTGACTGGAAATGGATAGAGCAATCCTATCCCGAGCATAGAACTTTTCCAGAAACACAGTGGGAAAAACCTTCTCAGAGGCCAAAAGACTCTCCAAAAATTTATTCTTAAAGAACTCTCTTCGAGTTTGAGACAGATTAAAATCTGTAATAGCACCAAGTCCCTCTCTACTTAAAAGATTCACAGGTCAGTCATGGTTTAAACCAGGATATGAAGCAGATTCTTTTCAAACCTGGAGGATCAATAATACTACCAGTTTTAATGAGATCAGTAAAAACTTTGAACTTCTAGATAAGACTGTTCTAGAGCAACAACATAATTATTCTATCAATTGGTTTGAATACCATCACCTTAATCATCTATGGAACTCAATGTCCTTTAAGCAAAGACCTCATAGAAAACACACTTTCTTTGAAAGAATTTTACTATCCGAAGAAACATCCTGTAAAGGACTGATCTCAATCATTTACAAGGAACTATTATTAAAATCTATCAAACACATCACAACTTATCAATCCTCCTGGAATCAAGACTGTTCTATGACCCACTCCGACACTATGCGGGATAAGATATGGTCATCCCCAAGTATGACATCTCAATCATTAAATATTCAAGCTCAAGCCCTCAAACTATTGCTACACTGGTACCACACACCAATAAAACTTCATTGCATCAGTAGCTCATACTCACCTCTGTGCTGGAGATCCTGTGGCGAGCCAGCAGACTACATCCATTGTTGGTGAACTGACAAAAAATTACAACCTTTTTGGATGGTAATACAGCAAGCAATAAAATCTATCACTACAATCAACTTACCTTTAAATCCAGAACTAGTGCTGCTAGACTATTGGGAGGACAGAAATATCACGAAAACAAACAGAGACCTGATATCTACCTTATTGATGGCAGCCAAATCTGTAATTACCAGCAACTGGAAGAACACCCCTCCACTATCCCTTCATCACTGGTATATGAAAATCTGGGAGTACTATACAATGCAGAAGATTGCCACAAAAAATCACAATCTCTATTTTATGCAAAATGGCTCCCATTTATTGAAGCATCATTTACAGAATCAATAGTCCCCTCTCACACAATCCCCCAATGATATAAGGAGATAATAACAGCATTTTGATCTGGCTTACTAAATCGAAGGTTATATATATCAGTGCAAAAATACTAGGGTCAGCATATATCAAAAGATATTAATAACATGTTGTTATTAATTTCTATACTTAAAGGTTTGAATGTTCTTTCATGTTAAGATGCAATATGTATTTCTCATTAAGTTTATTGTACAAGTTTTATTCCTGAAAAGTATTTCACTGTTTGTATGTTTTAAAGTTAAAAGTTATAAATAAAATGTTTTTTTAAAAAATGGTCTGAGCCTAGGACCCAGAGGAAGAACATGAAATGGCTGGGCATTGCAAGCTTCTCCTCTCCCCAGGTTTACGCAGAGTGGCAGTGGCTCTCCAGGGTCTCAGTGGGTTTTTTTAAAGGGTGGTTTGAGATAATAATTTCGGGTGTTCTCTTCAGCACTTTTTCTGCTAGTATTCCACTGGAGCTCAACATTAGGAGGGTGTATGTGTTAAAACTAGTATTTTTCTGCAAAACTGGAGTCCCTGGAGTTTGCAGAACTCTATTTTTTAACCCTGGCTGGTTCCAAACCTCTCTCTCACACTCTTAAAATGCCCCTGCCTAAACTGGAAAGGTGGGGGGATAGTGGGATTTTGCAAAGCCAGTTTTAAAACAAAAAAGAAGCACAAGGGTCACAATAGAAGGACACCACCACCCAGCTCCTACCTGTGACAAGGACTTACAGACCCTGGGAGTGGTGGCTGGGAAGTTTGGCAGCCCCACCCTCTGCTTCCTGCTCTCAGAAGCAGCCCTGCCCTCTGCTCTTTATATTCCCATGCAGCTCAAGAGGAGCACAGCAAGGATGGGCAGGGAAGGAGGGAGAGAAGAGAGCCCCACTTCCCAGCCAAATTAGAGGCCTGTGTGGGCTGGTTTCGGCCCACGGGCCATAAGTTTGACACCCCTGCTCTATGGTATTATACTTCAAACCCCACCTTCCTCCCCTCTCCAAACCCCACCTTCCTCAGGCTCCACCCCCAAAATCTTCAGATATTTCCTAGGGCTGGCAACCCTATCTCTAGGCTTCAGGTTGCTACCATTAGGACTGGCTGAAGCATGCCTGCAATGTAGTCGTAAATGTAGAGGATAGCCAACCTCCAGATGGGGCCTAGAGAAATTCCAGAATTACAACTGATCTCCAGACTGCAGAAACCCATTCCCCTGGAGTAAATGGCTGCTTTGGAAGGTGGGCTCTATGTCATCATACTCTGCTGAGATCCTTCCCCCACCCCACCAAATAGATTTGCCCAAAAGTGTTGTGTTCCAACAGAGACCACGAACGTGGTTGCTCTGCACACGTGGTCATCCAGATAGCCAGAGCTTTGCTCCCAGAAACAATGGGCACAGAGGATCCTAGGAGCAGCATATTGGCTGATCAAGATCCTAGAGGAACTCTATCAGATGTAGAATTATGTAAATAAGCCAATCATGGGTGTCGTGGTGTGTTTGGAGTCGTTTGTTGTGCATTTAAGCAGCCTTCGGGCTTGCCCTGTATCTCACTTTCTGGAATCACTTAGTAAAGGTTTGAGCTGAAATCACTCAATGATGCGTCAGTCTCAGTACTTTACACTGGCAACGAGGATGGGATCCCAATGAGCGAGCCAGACTCCGACTCCAGCCCAGCGCGAGTCCTGATCTCCAAGAGGACACCGCACTCCACATTGCTCCTCCGCAGCACCATGACGCACCCTGCTCCCCCAATCATTGCTCACCACCATGCTCCAGAGTCATGGTGTAAGCCCTGACGCCATTATGGGGCTTTGCTATGGACTGTTTGCTGTTGCCACATGGTCTGTCTAGACTGTAAAATGGATGCCAAGGTAGAAGCCCATAGAGAAAGGAAAAAGCTGTCTTTTTACTCTGAGGGACTCCATTACATACCTGCTGCATGTCACATACACGGATTAAGGGCCATACAGCAGACAAAGGACTTTCCCTCTGCCAGTCGTTTGCATGAAGGGATTACCCAGTCAAGCATTCAAATTGTTAACGACCCTTCCTGATGCTAATCAGGGACAATCAGGGAAGTCTCCCACCTTTTGTTTACCTGGCCAGCAAGTCCTATAATCCATTCAACTAGACACCCAACACCTGGCTTCTATTGTTAAATCCAGACCATGCCTCTCTGGAAGCCCATTGGTCAAACCTAAGGTCTGCCTCTACTGACATCACACACCCCTGGGACTCATCATTGGTCCAGGAAATCTTTTGTTCTCACCTGGGACCAGCCCCCTGGGCCACCCATTGGGCTGCATTGTCTTACAGTGGGTATATCCCAGAACTCACATGGCCTCAGACCGTGTGTGTCTCTGCCATGAGCCAAAATGGCAGCCCACCCCTGAACCCTCTGGGTTTAGGCCACAATCCTTCTTCATGGACTTCTGCACATCTGACAGGTAGTATCACCTCTCCATAAGCCATCAATCCCCTCTGCTTTCTTAGTTCTATTTTATGTGTGTGAATGTTTGAATACTGTTTGTGTGTTTGTGAATGGATAGATAAGGATTATATTCAGTAAAATAATATTTTATTAATTATACCTGGTCTCTGTGTCTTTTACTGGGAACCATTACAAAACAGCAGCATTCTCTGTATATAAAGGCGAGAATCCAATAAATAATAATAAACCAATTGCTATATTTTAAATAGAGCAATTGGGCTAACAGAAAATGGAGGCACCACTGGGATTCGCCCTGACTGTCTGAACGTGCACGCTAGTCGACACGTGTCCTTCAGATGGCCAGACGTGGAGAAGAAGCTGTTTGTGTGGTTTCAGTAAAGACCTGTGTGAAAGGTTGCTGTCTGTGTGATTGGCTAGAGAGCATTTTCTGTTGTGGGAGGCTGTTTTTCCCCTTTGTCTCCTTCAGCAACTCCTGGTCTATTTTGTGGGGTGGGAACCAAGACCGATAGTGTAGGGTGTTAGGAATTGCACCACACTACACCACACCACACTGCGCAGGCAGCCATAACTGTAAACTAAGAGGAGCCGCAGCAAGGTTCCAACCGTCCTCCAGAGTCTCTGGAAGCCCACTTCCCTGTCCCTTTCAGCTTTGACTAGCTAGCAGAGCGTAGAATTAAAGTGAGCAAAGAGGTCCGCTCGCTGGAGTATATTATTCCGAGGACCCTAGGTCGGAGGTTTTCCTGAAGCCTTCCCGGGTTTATAGAGGTTATCCCGGCAGGACAGGGTGTCCAAAACCCAAAGACCGGTTTAAAGGAGTAATCCGGCAAGGGACGTGAGGCCCAGGCCAAGCCCACGCTCAAAACTCCGAATTAAAAGGGTTAATGGTAAGCCCGGCGGGGACAGAGGTCTAGCCTAGAAAAACCAGATGGAATAGTGGATGGGAATATCCTGAAATTCTCCCGGGTTAAGTTGGTTTTCCTGGTCACGGGTGGAATGCCTTAAAACCTTCTATATAGTGGATGGGAATATCCTGAAATTCTCCCGGGTTAAGTTGGTTTTCCTGGTCACGGGTGGAATGCCTTAAAACCTTCTATATAGTGGATGGGAATATCCTGAAATTCTCCCGGGTTAAGTTGGTTTTCCTGGTCACGGGTGGAACGCCTTAAAACCTTCTATAATCCAAGTCTTAGAACACTTGGGAACCATAAGCCAGAGAACCTGCCAGTGAGCTGTAGAATCCTTACTGGTTAGAAACATCCAAGTTTTAGAACACTTGGAAACCAGAAGCTGAATGTTTGTTTGTGTGTGGGTAGCTGCACACCAGCATCCCACATGGACTTTGAGACCCCAGGAATCAGGGTCTTTTTCCCTTTGGTGGCCATTGGCCTTTTTGGTTTGTAAAGTAAGTTTGTTCCTCAGATCCGAGAATCTGAAGTTAAGCAAAAATGCTAAGTTAAAAACAAGAGGAAGTCTGACCTTGTAATCAAGATCCTCTCTCTCAAATTCCCCTTTTCCCAAATGGAAGGAGACCTGGAAAGGGTGATAGAATTGTAACAGAATATACAAAATGCCAGGCAGTCTTTTTAGAAATCAAACTGCCTTGCTCCCTAGCCTCTTAAGTAAAACCCAGCAGGCAGAAGTAAGTCACCAGTCTTGCCATGCTGAGATTAAATTCCCCTGAAACAGCAGCTTGAGACCCTGGTTGCATTTGCACCCCATGTGATGCTGCTAGAATGAAACTTCTGGGAATGACCAGGCCAACTCTCAGTATAGAAACAGAAGCAGTCATTAAGTACAGCCACTTAATGGCTGGAGCAAAATAAATAAGACAGTGAATGCCTAAAGTAAAACCTCCCCCCATTCCAACTCCAAACTGGGCAAGGAATGGAGTGCACACAGGACTTCCCTGTGGAAAGAACTGAGAAAGAAAGGAAAAACCTCACCCCTTAGCTTATTGCCCAGAGAATAGCATCTCCCTTTGGTAGTGCCAGCCTCCAGGCAAGACCTGGAGCTCTCCCGGAGTTATAGCAAATCTCCAGGCTGCAGAGTCCAGTTCCTCTGCAGAAAATGAGTGTTTGGAGGAGAGGGAAGACTATGGCTTTTGCCCCACTGGAGTCTTCATCCTTCTTCCGACCCAAGCCTAGATCTCCAGGAATCTCCTGCCTGGACCTGGCAGCCTTGCTCAGCGCTTAGCAAGACCAACAGGTCCAAAAATCTGTAACTTTTATGTAAGTAAGGAACCTTAGCTGCAGAACTCAGGCCCCAGAAAGAACCTGAATTCAGTGGACAGTGCAGCTATGTCACCAAAATTCCCAAAACATGCTTAAATGCTTGAGAGATGAAGTCCAATACAGATGTAGCATCAGAAATAGTCTTTCTATAATTACTGGCATAATTGAGAGAAATTGAGAAAATTCTGTACCTCTGGTTTTACCTTTTAAAATATAGAATTCTAGAAATCCCATTCTCTTCCCAAATGCCTTTGGGAGAGAATTGGATCCATTTCAGTCATGTTTAAAACAGCCAAAAGAGTGGAAATTTAACACTTGCCTAATCAGGAAACTTTAGCAGCCCCCCCTTCTTCACTGTGATCAGCACAGGAAGACAAAAAGAGAGCCAGATGCCCCTCGAGGCGAGCCCAACTTTGTCTCCGTGACTGTCAGCGTAGGAATACAGCTTCAAGAGAGAGAGAGAGAGAGCATTTACTGATCAAGATTTGTCCTTCTAACTAATTACTACTAAAAGTATTAATATGTAGGGAATGTACTAATGATTAATATGTACTAATTTTCTTCTGACTTTTCTGTCTCAAATTGAAGAGGAAAATGTAAGACTCTCACTCTCCATTTAAAATTCAAATGAACCCGCTGACTTGCCACCTTCCAGGGGAAAACCCAAAGGAGGACAAGATAAGGCTCCTAGCTAGATTAATGGCCCTTCTGGAGGGTAACAATTGCACCTCCTTCTTTTGTTAAGAGAAATCTCCCTCTGTAAAGGAACTAGGGGGAGCACAGAAAAGAAAAAAATGTTTTCTCCTTTGGTTTTTAAAGCATAGATGGGGAATGAAAATGCATAGAGAAGACTGATCTTTTCTTCCCTTTTGAATTTGTAATTCCTTGTCTATTACAGGAAGGTCATCTTCCTTCCCCCCATTCCAAAGTTTAGTTTTGTTTTTTTTAAAGGTCCGTTTTGTAATTGTTTTTACATGGTAATATTGTTCCCTTTTAATTTTAATGGAAATCTTTCTTTAGAAAGTTAAAAATACATTTATTTGCATCCTCTTCCTTGGAATTTCTCATGATTAGAGATCCCTTACTTTCAAAATGGTACATTTAAAAATAGATTTTAAAATAGATTTGTTTCTGTTCCATTAATTTATTACAGCATCTCGATTTGCTTTGTCTTATCTTCCCATTCTTATAGAAGGGAATCTCTTTTTAAAATTTCTTGGTAAACTTGTGTGATCTAGAACTATTTCATCTCTTTAAGGTTTTATAAATACTCTTTTGGTTTTGGAATTAGCTGTTCTCTTAAAGCCCCACCTTTAGGGCTAACGTTTCTTTAGTTTTGATATCAGTTTATATATAGCTACCATAGAATATTTTAAAGGGTTTAAGTCTGGCAGCACATCCCTTCTGATTTTGTTCTAGTAATCTATATGCCCAGGCCCCCTTCAGCCCAGTTTCTACTAGCAAGGAAAGAAACTCTGTACATGCTCAGAAGAACTATTTGCTGGCACAAAGCCTGTGCCAGAGACAACTTTTTTTTTCTTTCTTTCCTCTTCTCTTGTGGTGTGATCTTTGGCCGACTTCTTAAATCATGCAGAATTATCAAGGGCTACTGCCTCTTCTCTTCTCTTGGTTTTTCAATCCTGTCTGTAATTTAGCTACTTGATTCTTTCATCTTTATTTTGTTTAAGGGCTTCCTCTTTGAGGTACACAATCAGTACCTGATGCTCTAAGTTTATTCTCCTATTTAAGTTTTATCCCTGCATGGCTAAGCATCTTTCTATCCATGCAAACCTGTTAATCTGTCTCTCAAGTTCTTCCATATCTGCAGGAACTGAAAATCTGAACCTGCAATTGAAGTCTTATGCCTGATAGTAAAGGCACACCTTATAAGTTATTTTAGGAATTGTTTGTTTTTTATGTGTGTTAATAATTATTGCTTTCCAGCTTTTTGTTAGCTTTGTTTTTGGGGTATGACCCACCCCCATAAGCCGGCAGTTTTCCCTGGGGGCCCCCAACTTTTTCTACAACAGCCATGGCAATCTAACTTCCTTTTTTTTTTTAAACGTTCTTTTGTTTGGCCATTTTTTTTATAACTTCTTGGCGCCTCCAAACTGTGCACATCTTCACCTGGAACTCTGCTCTGGTCACCATAATAAAATAAAACTGAACGTTCAGCTATTTCCAATTGTACCTGGAGAATACTCTTGCTATGCATATGCATCAAAGACTTTCCAAGATTCCTGTTCAGCCTACAAGACCTCGTGGTCTTGCCAAAGCCATTGCTTCCTATTTGCTACGCACCCAAGTCGCCTCCTAATTTGCCTTTGCTCCAGTTTTAGCAAAGGACCTGCCAATTTACCAGCTGCCTTCTCTGGTCCTCCAGCCACTGTTGACCTGCAAATTGCTTGCAAACCATCTCATGGACATTGGATGCCACCTCGAGGGCAGGCAACTCTCACAACCAGCTGCAAATACCTCATGGCACCCACCCAGTTATTACTTTGGGACCCAAGAATTGCTTTTTGGTCCCTGAAAGCATGACACTAAGGCTCAGATTGCCTGTGCCTTCTGTTAACTTGGGTACCTAGGGGGTGGTTTCAAAAATGTATCAATGTTCCTTACCCACATTTATCTGTAATGTTCAACTGAAGCTCAAATTGATTTGTATCACTGACTGTATTTATTCATTGGTCCATGTCATTTTCATGTTGTTGCTCACATGTTCTAAATGTTTTGTAATCATGCTTTTACACACATTCATTCTCAATTCTTCCAGCATAGCATATGCATTGCTTTTAGTTATCTTTCTGCTTTTAAGTTTGCTTAACCCACCAATTTTTGCTTTCTGTATTTGTCTAATTGTTTAGGAATTTTGATAACCTTTGAGTTAGATATGTTTTTAGCTTATAAGTTTTTAGAATTATTAGGATGTCTTGCATTTCCTTTTTGTTGCTTTATAATAATTAGAAGCCTTCATTAGATTTGCTATAGGTAGCATTATGTACAGTAGTCATGTCTCTCTGGAAGATGTGCAGAAGGTCCCTGCAAACACATACACAGAGGCACTCACCCTTCCTTATTTTAAAACATTTTTTTTTTTAAAAAAATTTCCTTTTGGGTTCCCAAAGATATATTTTTATAGCCGGTATGCCTGACTCCCTCACCGAGCCTCCCCTGTAAGTTCTCTCTCTAACCTTGTTCGGCTGTCCTTTCTTTTCTGGTCATATGGAACTCCAACGACAGCGAAACATCATTTGAAGTGAAGCCATCTTGGCTCACGCCTAAAGACGGCTTCAAGGGGGGAATTGTTACCAGAGGCACTGCCTTTTATTCTTGGGTAGCCCCAAAACAGGGGTGCCCTACTTTCTAACCTGAACCAAAGTCCCCAAAAGCCAGGCACTCTCAGCTTGACCACAGAGTTGGGCTGCAAGTGGTCTGCAAAAGGGATTTCATATTCAGGTTTCATAAGGTGACCTCAGAGCAAGTCTTCCCCCTCCACCCAGCAGAGATTATGCTCATGGAATAACAATGAGTTCCAGAGGTAAGTATTTAAAAGCCACCTGGCACTCTTCAGCACCTTACCCAGCCTTTTGTGTTTCTTTGTCTTTCTTGCCTCTGTCCCTCAAGATACCGGGAAGTCTCCATCAAAGTGTATGTGCAGACGATGTCATCTGACGCTGCCACGTCTGCAAGGGGGGATATGTAAGCCCTGACGCCATTATGGGGCTTTGCTATGGACTGTTTGCTGTTGCCACATGGTCTGTCTAGACTGTAAAATGGATGCCAAGGTAGAAGCCCATAGAGAAAGGAAAAAGCTGTCTTTTTACTCTGAGGGACTCCATTACATACCTGCTGCATGTCACATACACGGATTAAGGGCCATACAGCAGACAAAGGACTTTCCCTCTGCCAGTCGTTTGCATGAAGGGATTACCCAGTCAAGCATTCAAATTGTTAACGACCCTTCCTGATGCTAATCAGGGACAATCAGGGAAGTCTCCCACCTTTTGTTTACCTGGCCAGCAAGTCCTATAATCCATTCAACTAGACACCCAACACCTGGCTTCTATTGTTAAATCCAGACCATGCCTCTCTGGAAGCCCATTGGTCAAACCTAAGGTCTGCCTCTACTGACATCACACACCCCTGGGACTCATCATTGGTCCAGGAAATCTTTTGTTCTCACCTGGGACCAGCCCCCTGGGCCACCCATTGGGCTGCATTGTCTTACAGTGGGTATATCCCAGAACTCACATGGCCTCAGACCGTGTGTGTCTCTGCCATGAGCCAAAATGGCAGCCCACCCCTGAACCCTCTGGGTTTAGGCCACAATCCTTCTTCATGGACTTCTGCACATCTGACAGGTAGTATCACCTCTCCATAAGCCATCAATCCCCTCTGCTTTCTTAGTTCTATTTTATGTGTGTGAATGTTTGAATACTGTTTGTGTGTTTGTGAATGGATAGATAAGGATTATATTCAGTAAAATAATATTTTATTAATTATACCTGGTCTCTGTGTCTTTTACTGGGAACCATTACAAAACAGCAGCATTCTCTGTATATAAAGGCGAGAATCCAATAAATAATAATAAACCAATTGCTATATTTTAAATAGAGCAATTGGGCTAACAATGGCTGCCGCTCTGGGACAGATTTCCACCTTCAACCCAGCACATCCCGAGCTCTGGGAATCCTGGGTCGAACAACTGAAGCATTTCTTCAAAATCCAACAGACCACCGATGAGGACCTGAAGAAATCATGGCTTCTGAGCACATGTGGCATCGCCACGATCCGCTTGGCCTGAAGTCTTATCACCCCTAAGGCGATGGAAGATGCCACATATGCCGAGTTGGTCAAGGTCCTAAGCGAGTACTACACTCCCAAGCCTTCGATCATGGCCATTCGCATGGATTTCTTTGGGCGTATCCAGAAATCCGGTGAGTCCGCCCCGAATTCCTATCTGACATCCGACGGCTGGCCATCAATTGCGAGTTCCCCAATATGGAGGATTCCCTGCTGAACCAGTTTGTGTGGGGGATCCACAAACTGAAACTCTGGTGGAAGCTGATTGGTCTCGACGAACACAAACTGGAGAAGGCCCTCCAGACTGCCACAGCCTTCAAGAAGGCCCAACAGTATCGTCAAGCCATCACCATTGACCAGGCCATCACCACCCCGGACACAGACGGTTCAGACAATGAGGACGTTCAGCAGATGTGGTGATCAGCCCAATGACTGGAAGCCAAGCACCCCGGTACTTTGTCTGCCCACTCAAGCGCATCACATTGCCAGCATGTTGCCTATGTGTGCCAGCTGTGGAGAGGAGCATGAGCGCCGATCCTGCCGGTTCTGCGATGCGATCTGTCGGTCCTGTGGGAAAGCCAGGCATATTGCACACTTATGCCGTTCCAAGGAACATCAACGAAGGAAGACCGTGCACACCATGTTGGACCTGAACTCCCTGAGTGTCAACCAACATCAGGTACTGAATTTGCCCCTTGATGCCCCAAACAAACTGCATGTGACTGTCTTAATTGAGGGGTCC
Organism: Gekko gecko; assembly: GCA_029375565.1. NCBI lineage: Eukaryota > Metazoa > Chordata > Lepidosauria > Squamata > Gekkonidae > Gekko > Gekko gecko. The sequence continues at coordinate 61,276,362 of JAPDNY010000001.1, read as the reverse complement.
CCCTGCAGAGTGGAACTGGACACTGGGTCACCATTTTCTGTAATCTCAGCAGAGACACTGAAGAAACTCTGCCCCTGGAGGGACCCCTCTTGGAAAAGCCACAGAGTCTCTCCTTATGGGATTTTCAGAAGAACCCAGTCACCATCAAGGGGTGGGGCAAATTCAGGGTGCAATATAAGGGTTTTAATGGACTTTTGGAGCTGGTGCTGGTGGAAGAGAGGCTCACCAGCCTACTTGGCCTCTTGTGGTTTGGCCCCCTGAGGTTTGGGGTGACAGGGGTAAACCAGGTATGGTCCCAAGACTTTAACAGGGTGTGCAATGAATTCCCTAAGGTTTTTGACAGAACGCTCGGGTGTTACACTGGTCCTTTGGTCTCCCTGGACTTAGACCCCATGATTAGGCCCATCTGCATGAAAGCCAGGCTTATCAGTATCCTAGAGGAACCCTATCAGACGTAGAATTATGTAAATAAGCCAATCACAGGTGTAGGGGTGTATTTGGGTGGAGTCGTTTGTTGTGCATTTAAGCAGCCTTCGGGCTTGCCCTGTATCTCACTTTCTGAAATCACCTAGTAAAGGTTTTTTGCTGAAATCACTCAACGATGCGTCAGTCTCAGTACTTTACAAAAAGTTTTTCTTTTCTTACTTGCTAATATTTATCTGAAAGGTCCCCCCCCCTTTTCTTTTTGGTTCACTGCTCAGTGTATTTCCACAATCTGCACCTTGTATTTCAGAATGTAATTTGAATTATGCCTTCCTGTTGGACCCAAAATAGCCTGGACCACCAAGGGGAGGTGTTATGAAATGACATTTCATAAAAGCTATTCTCTGTTCCATTGCACTGTACCCTGCCATGTCCTTCATGCCAGTTATTGATTAGAGCAATGCAAAAAGGCTTCCCTTTGAGCTGGGGCTTGGGTTGTAATAATAAAGTAGGGCATTGATTAGTGGAAGGCTGTCAGAGCATTCCTTCAGTCTGATCCTGATGTACTGTACAACTTGGAGTGACAATGGGGAAGAGGGACAGACCATCTGTGATGTAAAAAGAATCCCCTCCCAACTCAATTGTATTTAGTTTAGCCTCAACAAAATGGCTGGATAGCAGGATGCTGCTGTATGAATGAAAATAATGGGAAATTGTTACAAAGAAGGACTACGGAAAGCTAAAGAAGCTAGTGAATTAGTAAAAACTACTAAATTGCACAATACTAAATACAAGAGAACACAGAAATGCTAATCATATCTAGCAGTTATATGATATTGTCAATGTTCAAAGCACCTCACCTATTTTACCATGGTAATCCTTACACTTTGGTAAGGTACACACAAGTATTATAATACCCAAATTCCAGAGTGGGGAGGTGCTAAGGCCATTTTTCTTAAGGCCATCTCATGAATTTGGGGCAGGCCATTTAATTTACTTGCCAACTTTCTGGAGGGCTGCAGCCCTGGAGGCCCATTGGCTACCAGGAACAAGCTGAGGCAAGCCCCGACTGCTCTGTGTCAGAAGTGTTAGCCCTGACGCCATTATGGGGCTTTGCTATGGACTGTTTGCTGTTGCCACATGGTCTATCTAGACTGTAAAATGGATGCCAAGGTAGAAGCCCATAGAGAAAGGAAAAAGCTGTCTTTTTTACTCTGAGGGACTCCATTACATACCTGCTGCATGTCACATACACGGATTAAGGGCCATACAGCAGACAAAGGACTTTTCCTCTGCCAGTGCATGAAGGGATTACCCAGTCAAGCATTCAAATTGTTAACGACCCTTCCTGATGCTAATCAGGGACAATCAGGGAAGTCTCCCACCTTTTGTTTACCTGGCCAGCAAGTCCTATAATCCATTCAACTAGATACCCAACACCTGGCTTCTATTGTTAAATCCAGACCCTGCCTCTCTGGAAGCCCATTGGTCAAACCTAAGGTCTGCCTCTACTGACATCACACACCCCTGGGACCCCAGATTGGCCCAGGTAATCTTTTGTTCTCACCTGAGACCAGCCCCCTGGGCCACCCATTGGGCTGCATTGTCTTACAGTGGGTATATCCCAGCACACAGATGGCCTTAGAGGGTGTGTCTCTGCCATGAGCCAAAATGGCAGTCCACTCCTGAACCCTCTGGGTTTAGGCCACAATCCTTCTTCATGGACTTCTGCACGTCTGACAGGTAGTATCACCTCTCCATAAGCCATCAATCCCTTCTGCTTTCTTAGTTCTATTTTATGTGTGTGAATGTTTGAATACTGTTTGTGTGTTTGTGAATGGATAAATAAGGATTATATTCAGTAAAATAATATTTTATTAATTATACCTGGACTCTGTGTCTTTTACTGGGAACCATTACAGACTAGCAGCATTCTCTGTATATACAGGCGAGAATCCAATAATAATAATAATAAACCAATTGCTATATTTAAAAATAGAGCAATTGGGCTAACAGGAAATGGAGGCACCGCTGGGATTCGCCCTGACTGTCTGAATGTGCACGCTAGTCGACACGTGTCCTTCAGATGGCCAGACGTGGAGAAGAAGCTGTTTGTGTGGTTTCAGTAAAGACCTGTGTGAAAGGTTGCTGTCTGTGTGATTGGCTAGAGAGCATTTTCTGTTGTGGGAGGCTGTTTTTCCCCTTTGTCTCCTTCAGCAACTCCTGGTCTATTTTGTGGGGTGGGAACCAAGACCGATAGTGTAGGGTGTTAGGAATTGCACCACACTACACCACACCACACTGCGCAGGCAGCCATAACTGCAAACTAAGAGGAGCCGCAGCAAGGTTCCAACCGTCCTCCAGAGTCTCTGGAAGCCCACTTCCCTGTCCCTTTCGGCTTTGACTAGCTAGCAGAGCGTAGAATTAAAGTGAGCAAAGAGGTCCGCTCGCTGGAGTATATTATTCCGAGGACCCTAGGTTGTAGGTTGCCCTGAAACCTTCCCGGGTTAGTAGGAGGTCATCCCGGTGGATAGAGTATCCAAAAACCCCAATAGACCGGTTTAAAGGAGTAATCCGGCAAGGGACGTGAGGCCCAGGCCAAGCCCACGCTCAAAACTCCGAATTAAAAGGGTTAATGGTAAGCCCGGCGGGGACAGAGGTCTAGCCTAGAAAAACCAGATGGAAAGGGTTATTGAGGGAAAAACCCGGCGGGGACATAAGTCTAGCCTTAAAAAACCTCAAATCTAAGGGTTTTCGGTAATCCAGGCAGGGGAGTGAATTCTAGCCTTCAAAAACCGTCACTCACGGACCACGAGGCCTAAAGAGCTAAGCTCACCTCACCCGCGAGCAGAAACAGAAGAGGGGAGAGGCAACGTGATCAGGGGATCCCTATTCGGAAATGGAGCCACGGTGCTCCCAATAAAAAGCAGCACAGCGGCACACCAGTTCCCCCCCTCTTCCTTGTTAATGGATAGTGGATGGGAATATCCTGAAATTCTCCCGGGTTAAGTTGGTTTTCCTGGTCACGGGTGGAATGCCTTAAAACCTTCTATATAGTGGATGGGAATATCCTGAAATTCTCCCGGGTTAAGTTGGTTTTCCTGGTCACGGGTGGAATGCCTTAAAACCTTCTATATAGTGGATGGGAATATCCTGAAATTCTCCCGGGTTAAGTTGGTTTTCCTGGTCACGGGTGGAATGCCTTAAAACCTTCTATATAGTGGATGGGAATATCCTGAAATTCTCCCGGGTTAAGTTGGTTTTCCTGGTCACGGGTGGAATGCCTTAAAACCTTCTATATAGTGGATGGGAATATCCTGAAATTCTCCCGGGTTAAGTTGGTTTTCCTGGTCACGGGTGGAACGCCTTAAAACCTTCTATAATCCAAGTCTTAGAACACTTGGGAACCATAAGCCAGAGAACCTGCCAGTGAGCCGTAGAATTCTTACTGGTTAGAAACATCCAAGTTTTAGAACACTTGGAAACCAGAAGCTGAATGTGTGTTTGTGTGTGGGTAGCTGCACACCAGCATCCCACATGGACTTTGAGACCCCAGGAATCAGGGTCTTTTTCCCTTTGGTGGCCATTGGCCTTTTTGGTTTGTAAAGTAAGTTTGTTCCTCAGATCCGAGAATCTGAAGTTAGGCAAAAATGCTAAGTTAAAAACAAGAGGAAGTCTGACCTTGTAATCAAGATCCTCTCTCTCAAATTCCCCTTTTCCCAAATGGAAGGAGACCTGGAAAGGGTGATAGAATTGTAACAGAATATACAAAATGCCAGGCAGTCTTTTTAGAAATCAAACTGCCTTGCTCCCTAGCCTCTTAAGTAAAACCCAGCAGGCAGAAGTAAGTCACCAGTCTTGCCATGCAGCTTGAGACCCTGGTTGCATTTGCACCCCATGTGATGCTGCTAGATCTCTTAGAAAAGAAGAAAAATCCCTGAAATTCCTGTAATCCTGAACAGAATAGTGAGAATCCTGTAGTTTATGCTAAAACCAAACTATAGTAAGGCAAAAACAGAAAATTAGGAAAACAGGAGCCCTAAAATACCCCAATGAAACTTCTGGGAATGACCAGGCCAACTCTCAGTATAGAAACAGAAGCAGTCATTAAGTACAGCCACTTAATGGCTGGAGCAAAATAAATAAGACAGTGAATGCCTAAAGTAAAACCTCCCCCATTCCAACTCCAAACTGGGCAAGGAATGGAGTGCACACAGGACTTCCCTGTGGAAAGAACTGAGAAAGAAAGGAAAAACCTCACCCCTTAGCTTATTGCCCAGAGAATAGCATCTCCCTTTGGTAGTGCCAGCCTCCAGGCAAGACCTGGAGCTCTCCCGGAGTTATAGCAAATCTCCAGGCTGCAGAGTCCAGTTCCTCTGCAGAAAATGAGTGTTTGGAGGAGAGGGAAGACTATGGCTTTTGCCCCACTGGAGTCTTCATCCTTCTTCCGACCCAAGCCTAGATCTCCAGGAATCTCCTGCCTGGACCTGGCAGCCTTGCTCAGCGCTTAGCAAGACCAACAGGTCCAAAAATCTGTAACTTTTATGTAAGTAAGGAACCTTAGCTGCAGAACTCAGGCCCCAGAAAGAACCTGAATTCAGTGGACAGTGCAGCTATGTCACCAAAATTCCCAAAACATGCGCTTGAGAGATGAAGTCCAATACAGATGTAGCATCAGAAATAGTCTTTCTATAATTACTGGCATAATTGAGAGAAATTGAGAAAATTCTGTACCTCTGGTTTTACCTTTTAAAAGATAGAATTCTAGAAATCCCATTCTCTTCCCAAATGCCTTTGGGAGAGAATTGGATCCATTTCAGTCATGTTTAAAACAGCCAAAAGAGTGGAAATTTAACACTTGCCTAATCAGGAAACTTTAGCAGCCCCCCTTCTTCACTGTGATCAGCACAGGAAGACAAAAGAGAGCCAGATGCCCCTCGAGGCGAGCCCAACTTTGTCTCCGTGACTGTCAGCGTAGGAATACAGCTTCAAGAGAGAGAGAGAGAGCATTTACTGATCAAGATTTGTCCTTCTAACTAATTACTACTAAAGGTATTAATATGTAGGGAAGGTACTAATGATTAATATGTACTAATTTTCTTCTGACTTTTCTGTCTCAAATTGAAGAGGAAAATGTAAGACTCTCACTCTCCATTTAAAATTCAAATGAACCCGCTGACTTGCCACCTTCCAGGGGAAAACCCAAAGGAGGACAAGATAAGAAGGCTCCTAGCTAGATTAATGGCCCTTCTGGAGGGTAACAATTGCACCTCCTTCTTTTGTTAAGAGAAATCTCCCTCTGTAAAGGAACTAGGGGGGAGCACAGAAAGAAAAAAATGTTTTCTCCATTTTGTGTTATAATAACAAGCCTTTAAAGGCTGCCTCTTTTATATGTTTTGGAAGAATGCCACGTTATTTGGAAATCTGTTGTTTAAACAGAAGTAATTGAGGGGCAAACATAGTTTTAAGTGGAACATTTTTAAACTTTTGAGCCCCAGCAATGCATTAGTTCCCCATGTCTGCAAGAAGCAGCAAAATCTTCATTTTGGGCACAAAAGTAGAGCCTCCAGCTTCCAGTGCAGCGAAAACTGAAGTAGTGCTGCTTGGCAGAACCCAGGCAGACTCTCTCCTTTCAGCTGCCCTTAAGGAAAAAGAAAAAAATTGAGCCCAACTTCAGCTTCACCTGACAAAAGAAGTTAACCCCTTGTGTAAATTTTGCATAACCAAAGAGCTAGGGGCACAAGATAGGAAGGCTCCTGGTAATTAATGGTTTTCTCCTTTGGTTTTTAAAGCATAGATGGGGAATTTTTGGTTTTCGGAATCTCAGAAGCAATTCTGCTAACATCTTTTACTTTCTTTTGTGAATTCACAGAGAAAGGTTTCTCTGGGAATTCAAGGGGGGGAGATACTGTGGAAATATATATTTTTAAGGCTTTCCTTTATTGTGATTTTTTGTTTGTTTTCATTTACTTTGAGTTTTCCTGTCCTTTTTAAAGATTTTATCTGTAAAAGATCTAAACCTTTTTTTTATTACAGCATCTCGATTTGCTTTGTCTTATCTTCCCATTCTTATAGAAGGGAATCTCTTTTTAAAATTTCTTGGTAAATTTGTGTGATCTAGAACTATTTCATCTCTTTAAGGTTTTATAAATACTCTTTTGGTTTTGGAATTAGCTGTTCTCTTAAAGCCCCACCTTTAGGGCTAACGTTTCTTTAGTTTTGATATCAGTTTATATATAGCTACCATAGAATATTTTAAAGGGTTTAAGTCTGGCAGCACATCCCTTCTGATTTTGTTCTAGTAATCTATATGCCCAGGCCCCCTTCAGCCCAGCTTCTACCAGCAAGGAAAGAAACTCTGTTCATGCTCAGAAGAACTATTTGCTGGCACAAAGCCTGTGCCAGAGACAACTTTTTTTTTCTTTCCTCTTCTCTTGTGGTGTGATCTTTGGCCGACTTCTTAAATCATGCAGAATTATCAAGGGCTACTGCCTCTTCTCTTGTCTTGGATTTTCAATCCTGTCTGTAATTTAGCTACTTGATTCTTTCATCTTTATTTTGGTTGAGGGCTTCCTCTTTGAGGTGCACAATCAGTACCTTACTATTTTAAGTTTATTTTCCTTTTTTGAATTTTATCCCTGCATGGCTAGAGCATCTTTCTATCCATGCAAACCTGTTAATCTGTCTCTCAAGTTCTTTCATATCTGCAGGAACTGAAAATCTGAACCTGCAATTGAAGTCTTATGCCTGATAGTAAAGGCACACCTTATAAGTTATTTTAGGAATTGTTTGTTTTATATGTGTGTTAATAATTATTGCTTTCCAGCTTTTTGTTAGCTTTGTTTTTGGGGTATGACCCACCCCCATAAGCCAGCAGTTTTCCCTGGGGGCCTCCAACTTTTTCTACAATAGCCATGGCAACTTAATTTCCTTTTTTTTTTAAACATTCTTTTGTTTGGCCATTTTTATAACTCCTTGGCGCCTCCGTCCAAACTGTGCACATCTTCACCTGGAACTCTGCTCTGGTCACCATAATAAAATAAAACTGAACGTTCAGCTATTTCCAATTGTACCTGGAGAATACTCTTGCTATGCATATGCATCAAAGACTTTCCAAGATTCCTGTTCAGCCTACAAGACCTCGTGGTCTTGCCAAAGCCATTGCTTCCTATTTGCTACGCACCCAAGTCGCCTCCTAATTTGCCTTTGCTCCAGTTTTAGCAAAGGACCTGCCAACTTACCAGCTGCCTTCTCTGGTCCTCCAGATTGCTTGCAAACCATCTCATGGACATTGGATGCCACCTCGAGGGCAGGCAACTCTCACAACCAGCTGCAAATACCTCATGGCACCCACCCAGTTATTACTTTGGGACCCAAGAATTGCTTTTTGGTCCCTGAAAGCATGACACTAAGGCTCAGATTGCCTGTGCCTTCTGTTAACTTGGGTACCTAGGGGGGGTGGTTTCAAAAATGTATCAATGTTCCTTACCCACATTTATCTGTAATGTTCAACTGAAGCTCAAATTGATTTGTATCACTGACTGTATTTATTCATTGGTCCATGTCATTTTCATGTTGTTGCTCACATGTTCTAAATGTTTTGTAATCATGCTTTTACACACATTCATTCTCAATTCTTCCAGCATAGCATTTGCATTGCTTTTAGTTATCTTTCTGCTTTTAAGTTTGCTTAACCCACCAATTTTTGCTTTCTGTATTTGTCTAATTGTTTAGGAATTTTGATAACCTTTGAGTTAGATATGTTTTTAGCTTATAAGTTTTTAGAATTATTAGGATGTCTTGCATTTCCTTTTTGTTGCTTTATAATAATTAGAAGCCTTCATTAGATTTGCTATAGGTAGCATTATGTACAGTAGTCATGTCTCTCTGGAAGATGTGCAGAAGGTCCCTGCAAACACATACACAGAGGCACTCACCCTTCCTTATTTTAAAACATTTTTTTTTAATTTTTCCTTTTGGTTCCCAGAAAGATATATTTTTATAGCCGGTATGCCTGACTCCCTCACCGAGTCTTCCCCTGTAAGTTCTCTCTCTAACCTTGTTCGGCTGTCCTTTCTTTTCTGGTCATATGGAACTCCAACGACAGCGAAACATCATTTGAAGTGAAGCCATCTTGGCTCACGCCTAAAGACGGCTTCAAGGGGGGAATTGTTACCAGAGGCACTGCCTTTTATTCTTGGGTAGCCCCAAAACAGGGGTGCCCTACTTTCTAACCTGAACCAAAGTCCCCAAAAGCTAGGCACTCTCAGCTTGACCACAGAGTTGGGCTGCAAGTGGTCTGCAAAAGGGATTTCATATTCAGGTTTCATAAGGTGACCTCAGAGCAAGTCTTCCCCTCCACCCAGCAGAGATTATGCTCATGGAATAACAATGAGTTCCAGAGGTAAGTCTTTAGAAGCCACCTGGCACTCTTCAGCACCTTACCCAGCCTTTTGTGTTTCTTTGTCTTTCTTGCCTCTGTCCCTCAAGATACCGGGAAGTCTCCATCGAAGTGTGTATGTGCAGACGATGTCATCTGACGCTGCCATGTCTGCAAGGGGGGATATGTTAGCCCTGACGCCATTATGGGGCTTTGCTATGGACTGTTTGCTGTTGCCACATGGTCTATCTAGACTGTAAAATGGATGCCAAGGTAGAAGCCCATAGAGAAAGGAAAAAGCTGTCTTTTTTACTCTGAGGGACTCCATTACATACCTGCTGCATGTCACATACACGGATTAAGGGCCATACAGCAGACAAAGGACTTTTCCTCTGCCAGTGCATGAAGGGATTACCCAGTCAAGCATTCAAATTGTTAACGACCCTTCCTGATGCTAATCAGGGACAATCAGGGAAGTCTCCCACCTTTTGTTTACCTGGCCAGCAAGTCCTATAATCCATTCAACTAGATACCCAACACCTGGCTTCTATTGTTAAATCCAGACCCTGCCTCTCTGGAAGCCCATTGGTCAAACCTAAGGTCTGCCTCTACTGACATCACACACCCCTGGGACCCCAGATTGGCCCAGGTAATCTTTTGTTCTCACCTGAGACCAGCCCCCTGGGCCACCCATTGGGCTGCATTGTCTTACAGTGGGTATATCCCAGCACACAGATGGCCTTAGAGGGTGTGTCTCTGCCATGAGCCAAAATGGCAGTCCACCCCTGAACCCTCTGGGTTTAGGCCACAATCCTTCTTCATGGACTTCTGCACGTCTGACAGGTAGTATCACCTCTCCATAAGCCATCAATCCCTTCTGCTTTCTTAGTTCTATTTTATGTGTGTGAATGTTTGAATACTGTTTGTGTGTTTGTGAATGGATAAATAAGGATTATATTCAGTAAAATAATATTTTATTAATTATACCTGGACTCTGTGTCTTTTACTGGGAACCATTACAGACTAGCAGCATTCTCTGTATATACAGGCGAGAATCCAATAATAATAATAATAAACCAATTGCTATATTTAAAAATAGAGCAATTGGGCTAACAGAAGGAATACTCTCTTGGAGAGGTGAAAGCTGCCCACCTTTCTCAGGTGCTGTGGTTTTGACCAAATCCCCTCACCCTTGTGCAGTTGCTTTTTAACCATTAAATGATAAGATGAAAGAGCTGTTACGTATTCCTCACATAGTTTATGGAGGCCGATTTCTCACACGGCACTTACCACTGGTTTTCGTTGGAGTTTTCTGCCCCGGATCGTTTTTGTCAATTTCACACTGTAGCCTTTGCCGCACAGTCTGCCCCGGAGCCGCTCTGGGGGTTTCATTTTCCCATTACAGCCTTGGCGTGGCTTCCTGCAATCTATCTCCTCCCACTCCCTCCTCGCCCTCCAAACCCCTCCCATCCTCCCTCCAATTCCCCCCTCTTTTTTTTTTTTTTTTTAAAAAGCATGCTTAATTGTGTTATGTTGTTATTTCGCAATAGAGGAAATGATCAGGCATCATGTGGCACATCTCAGCGTTCTAATTGGGAATCTTTCTTCTTCTTTTTTCTTTGACCCGGGAAACTTTTAAACAAAGCTTTTGGGATTCTCCATTTTGAACCTCTGTTTCCAGATACTTTTGGTCATGATGGAGAACTGTCGTGTTAAAGTGCTAGCTTCGATCAGCTCAGTGCTTGAGTTGATATTGCTGTGTCTGGATTCCACAATTAATTTCTTGAACATTTTCCTCAAGCGATCCAGAAGACGAAGGTGCCTTCTCTGCGGTCCCTGCTCTTCATCCCCCTCAATGATAAACTCTGTGCTGAACACCCACTTTTGTTCCTCCCTCCGCAGGCGCCGGAGGTGGCATGCACTTGCCGGTTTGCGTTTTAAAAGGCGCTATTGGGTATTTCCAAGAAGCATGGACTGGTGGGAAAATTTCGTGCTTGGTGTGTGGAGTGATGAGCAGTGGTTGAAACACCTCAGGATGACCCATGCAACATTCATGGAGATCGTGTCAGTCTTAACTCCCACCCTGGAGCGGCAATCCACGAAGATGCGGTTGCCTGTTCCCCCCATTAAGCGTGTGGCCACCACAATTTGGTACTTGGCAAACACCAACACGTACAGAGAGGTGGGAGAGCAATTCGGAATTGGTGTATCCACGCTTGCTGGAATTCTCCGGGAGGTGTGCCTTGCTCTTGAGTCCACCCTGTTTAGAAGTATCGTTTGTCTAGGAACAGAAATTGGGAAGGTAAGGTTTGTATTTTATGTCGTAGTACAGCAATTTTTCGTAATTATGCAAAAAATGAAAGCATTTAAAGGGGTTGATTTAAAGGGCACTATGCGCCTTTTAATGTTGTTTGTCGGTGGTTGCTTGGGCTTCCTGCCACATCCAAAACCACCTTGGTGTTTAGTCATGCTGGCCACATGACCACAGGAACGTCTTCGGATAGTGCTGGCTCTTCAGCTGAGAAATGGAGATGAGCACCGAAACCCTAAAGCTGGATTCGACTGGCTTTCGAGCAAGGGAACCTTAACCTTTATGTGTATCTGGCTCATTGGGTGGGTGAATGACTGGCTAGATAATTATATATCATGGGGTTTTTTTAGTACAGTATGTGCTGACAGAAGCAATTTGCCTCTCCATTAATTGTCACTGTTATCCTTCCACTATTGCTTTGCAGATTATGGATGGATTTGGCCAGCTGGGCATTCCACATTGCATTGATGCAATTGACGGCACTCATATCCCAATTCGAGCACCAAGAGGAAAAATCAATGAGTACGGGAACAGGAAACAGTACTGCTCTGTTCTCTTTCAGGGGACTGTTGATAATTCCGGACACTTTATTGATGCAGAGATTGGATTTACAGGGCAAGCTCATGATGCGTTTGTTTTTGCCAACAGTCATATCTGTTCTTTGATGGATGCCGGGTGTTTTGTTCCAGGCAACCCAACTGTGCAGCTAAATGGAGTTTCCATTCCTGCCTTAATCCTTGGTGATGGAGCCTATCCATTGAGGCCATGGTTGATGACCCCATTCCGAACACCTAGGCGATCTGCTGAGAAAAATTTTAACAAAAAACAAAGCAGGGCAAGGAATATAGTTGAGCGTGCATTTGGGAAGCTGAAGGCACGTTGGCGTATACTGTCCACTAGACTTACCCTTCACGTCCAGAATGTAAACTCTATTGTAACAGCCTGCGTTATCCTTCACAACATTTGTGAGGACAAGGGGCACGAAATTAACCTTGATTTGCCGGAGCAGGACACAAACCTCTGTCCACTGGAGGACGAAACTGACTACAGGCAGGTAAACAAACGAAAGAAGGAAGAAGGGACACGAGTAAGACGTGCTGTTGCAGAATTTATGTATGCAAACGGCAGGGGCTGATGGACTTTGTAAAACATTCCTATGCTTCTGTTGTATGGTTTGCTTTGCATTTGAGTACAGGGATTTAAAGGGCAAAAGTACACAGTTCGCCTTCAGGCTCCTTCAAGTAAATGTACAGCTCCCTACTGCAGCTTAGCAGAACAAGGTACATTGTTTGTGAAGATACATCTGTGTTATTACAAACCTGAAATAAATTGCTGTGTTTGCGATACTGTTGTCTTCCTCATTCAATGGTGCAGGAGAAAATAGACCGGAAAAGGGACCGGAGAAAAATAACTGGGGGGGGGGTTTGAATTGCAGCACATGTTTCTGCAGGTTGGGTTGGGAAAGGGTTAAGGAACGTGGGTGGAGACCAAGCAATCATGCAGTTCACGTAGTGGCCGCCATTGGTCCCTCACTTTCAAACTTCCATTTCGCTACATCACAATAACGTTGTACTGTCCTGCACCCGAAATGGCTGGCCGGAGACGCGGAACCTTTTGCCAACATGACGAGGTAGAGCTCCTCCTGGACATTGTGGGCCACTCCGGACATGTCCAGGAATTAATGGCCAGCACACATCTAGGGAACAGGATGTATTATGAGGCCATTTCAAGATGGATGGCCAGGAGGGGATACAATCGCACCGCAGATCAGTGCAGATCAAAATTCAAAAGGGTCAGGTGCGACTTTATGGCGAGCCTGGAAGCCTGGGAGGGCATTCCCAGGGCAAGCCGCCAGACTGCCTACCATGATAAGATGGTGCAGCTGTGGCAGGCGGCAGGACGACCGCGCTGGGAGGACCGTCACCATGCTGGTGAGTGAGTGGTCAATGCAGGCTGGGGTGCTGTATATTTACAGCTGGGAGCCACTATTTCGTACAGCCAGCACTAGTAGTGGTTTATATCACATGTTAGTGAACTTACACTGCAGTCTTTTTTTAAAGATTGCAGGTTTTCGGGAACATTTCCTTCTCTTGGCCCTGTATGCAGACCAATGGAGCTGGACCCACACCCACATGGCCCCCTCCCCAAAAAAACATCACACAACAAGCAGGCAGTCCAACATCAATTGATACACCTCAACTCTTGGGACCCTGGAGTTCTGTGGGATATCCTAGTTCATCTAGTCTAACCCCATGCATAATGCTGGAAAATAAGGGACATGTACCCCTCCCTAACCCCGCTGAGTTCGACAGACAGAGGAGAGACAACCTACATATAGCCAGCCTGCTGTGGTGTTTAGTGGCATGGACTCCAATAATGGAGGAAGTGGCGCATGACATCAGCCCAACACCTTCAATGCCAGTCTCAGGTACCACAGAATGAATCAGTCATTATATATCAGAATATAACAGTCAGCAATGTCTCCTGAACATTGCTGCAATGGGGTGCCCATCATGACCGGCTGTGATGCCACCCTTACTGCATGTACACCATTGGTTTGCCTAACTGCTTCCGGTGTTCCTCAGATGCAGATGCTGCAGAGAGGGAAGGAAAAGGACTGCCTACACCCGAAGCACCAGCTAACCGGGGAGAAAACATCCACCATGTGGCACATGGAGATGAAAGGCTGGAGGGCATCCTGGTTCAAGAGGAAGACGTGCAGCCAGGTACCTCCGTGATCACATAATATGCGGTGGGGATGTAATATCTGGGAGAACTACTGAGCACTGTTTGCTTTCAGTGGGGGAACCCTGTGAGCAGAAACGGTACTTTGTGAACTACCGAACTTACAATTTGGAGTGTGTTCTTTGGCTACTGCATAAATAATTGTGCTCTGTAGCCATCTTTCCTGAGCTCAGTACTGGCTCACAGTTACTCAGTATAGACTGAACACTGCTATTGGGTCCCCCTCACGAAGGACCATTATTGATCACAGTACATTATGTCAATCCACTCCTTAGGACCATCAAGGAGACAAGAGGGAGGACTCCCAGCGGGAGAGGGTGGTGACAATGTTCTCTCTGCCTTCGTGAATTTAGAAACACTATGCAGGTCAACATGTGAGTATGTGTGGATTGATCTGCCATGTGTGTTACTGTGCTGGAAAAATGCATGGTAGCATTGGCCTCTGTGCTAATCACCTAACTTAACTGATTGCATTCAGTTGCCGCATTTACCAGGAGGATGGATGGATTTGAGAGGAAGCAGAGGTGCATGGACAGGGAACTGAGAGAACTTACAGCGAGCAGATGACGGCACAGAGATGGTGACAGTTGAAAGTTCTGTTGGAAAGTAAGCAAATAATAGGATCAAAGACATTCTTTGTCACCAAACAGAAACACAGTCTATTTCTGTGGAGGTTTCTGGCATATATAAATAAATATTTTGTTTCTTCTAACATGTGCCTGTTTATGTCAACACCACAACAGTACAGACAGATAGGCAGGTTATTTCCACCTCCAGATATTACTGTTATGTGTTACTGAAATTCAGCAAGCTTGTTGTACTCCAAAACACACCGCACACAGTTAGCTACCACCTGAAAGTTACATCACGCACTGAGGTACCGAGTGACAACAGAAGTAGCAAAAAGAAATTATTTTAATTAACAAATGGAGGGATCAAGTAGAACAGACATTAAGAAATACATAACTCCATGGTAGTGCAATGCTGCCCAGAGATCAAGCGTGTGAGTGCAGTAAGGCATGCAACATCACGACAATCTATTACGGCTCGAAGAACACACGCTCCCTGCCTATGCATGCCCTCTTTGTTCTCCTTCCACCAGGCCTACTATTCTCAGTACCGTTTGGTTCATTACAGAGGAGGCTCTGACTTTCCTCAGGTGTGTCCCCCACAAGGACCTCAGGAGCGGCCTCTGATTCAGTGCTGGGTGTCATGCGCTTAGCGGCACACCAAGCCTTGGATGCTGGTGTCTCAGGGTCATTTGCAGGGGAACAAGTACATGGATGCTCTTTTGACCCAGACGGTGAATTCGTACCTGATAGCACCTCTCCAGTATGTCTTAGAGCATCGACCGCCAAGGTCAAGACATCAGTATGACGCTGCATTATTTCCTGGAGCAAACGCCTATCCCTATCTCCTTCCTGTAACATTCCATGGTATTTTCGTTCCTCAAGCTCTTTCCATCCATCAAAGCGCTACATGGTTTCCCTGAGCTCAGAGACTCCCTGATCAATCATCCTTGTTGCAACATCATTCAGCATTGCCACCCTCCGGACCCTGTCAGCCTCATTGGCACGCTTTTCCTCCTTGCGTGCCTGTTCCCCACCGGTCGCTCTTTCATTATCAGCATCTCCACCTGTTAAGTTGAGGAGGAGAAAGCAGAGTCAGCAAATCCACTCCAAAGACAGTAGAAAATAGAGGAACAGCACATTTGGAAAATTATGCTCTCACTCTGGGTTGACAGGGTTATCTTTTGAAGAAAAAGAAGATATACAATCCAACGGTCATCAAACTTTTTCAATAACCACTTTTGTAAGTTGTTGGTGAGATTTGAAGGATGAATGTAATATTAAAATCCATAGGTGGCTACCCCTTTTAGAAGCAGCATTAAAGCCCACATTGGTGTCTGAGAAAAGGAGGGAACGTCATGGCAACCTACTAGAAGAAGAGAAGCAGAAGAGATTGGATTTATACCCCGCCCCTCACTTGGAGTCTCTGAGCGGCTTTCAATCTCCTTACCCTTACCCTCCACTTAACTGGTACACCAAACTACTTCCGGACATGATGGTTAATAGTGTCTAAATGCAGGCTTTAGAAGGCCAGTAGTTCAGCAGTTCAAGACCCGAGAGCGCCGCATGACGAGTGAGCTCCCGTCTCTAGTTCCTGCTCCTGCAAACCTAGCAGTTCTAAAGCAAGAAATTTCAGGTAGATAAATAGGTATAACTTCGGTGGAAAGGTAACAGTGTTCCATGCACCTTGTTATTTAGTCATGCCAGCCACATGACCATGGAACCATCTTTGGACAGTGCTGGGTCTTCGGCTGTGAAACGGAGATGAGTACCGCAACCATAGAGTTGGATTTGACTGGCTTTTGAGCAAGGGAATCTTTACCTTTCCCCTTAATTGGTGGGGAAATTACTTCATGTAAGAGAGTCCTAAGGTATATTGAAAGCCTCAGAAATATGTCCGTAGTATACCTTATATGACATTAACAATACAGCTTTAACTACACAGAACCCCACCACTGTCTGATTGCCTACATAAACATAAGCAGCTTCCCCCCCCAGCACAATCCCAGCAGCCACCAAAAGCTGGAGTTCTAAGCTAAGACTGCGGGTCACATGTGGCCATTTGTAACTAAAATGGTTTTCTGCTTAAGCTGCAATTAACACATCTGTGTTCTGTGATGTCATCTCTTTCTGACCAAAGTCTTCATTGTCTTCATCCCCGCCATCCTCAATTGCCACTCTCAATCTGGAGTTCACTATTTAGGTTCAGAGACAGCATGGTTAACATCCCTTTAAAAACTGTTGGCAGTGGTAGGAAGGATTCATTTCCAAGGAGAAACATTTCAGGAGGGGCGTGGATAAGCTGGTTTAAGTGTCAAAGGTGAAGGCACTATAGTTATTTTAAGTACAGCTAACATCTTTACAATGATATAAGCCATTTAAAAATTTAAAAACAAGCCCTGGATGCAGAACACATGGGCTAGTTGAGCAGGTTATGTCTAGGGGCCCTGTGCGAGCAAACAGAGATGCTGGGGGGAGCACTTCCAAGCACATCTTGCTGGGGTGGGGGAGGTCTCTGTAAAATCACCCCCCAGGGCAGAGGAAGAAAGGAAAAGAAGGTTTTCCCCTGGAACGCTCCATGGCATGCAGCTTGATCCACTCTCTGAAGCCCACCCCACCCACCCCTCCGATGCCCTTCCGACAAAACCACCAGGGTTGGGGGGCTGTGCTGGGCCCCCTGTATTCCACAATGTCTCCGAAGCACTCACCCCTTCCTGAGGGAACACGTGATGAGGTATCGCCCATTCCGGGATCCTGATCTTGTGAATCAGTGCAACTATCAGGACAGCTCTCTCTGGAGCTAGATGCTTTCACTGCTGAAGGAATACAAATGATGAGATTTCCAAAGAAAGACATCAAGAAACCCCCTTCCTCAAAAAAACCTAATAATGGCTCAGTACTCACCTGACCTAGGCAGCGGGGTGGATGTCCTGAGGTCATCTCGATTGATAGTCAAAAGCTCAGAGTTAAAATGCTCCTCTGAGACTGGTGTTTGAACATTTTCTTTGTTGGTTTGATTTGGTTTGTAGTACTTGACTTTGTGACATTTTAGATCTGGGGGAAGCACACTACGATCAGTACGCAGTATGGGAGCCAGCAAGTCAAAATACGCACATGTTATTGGATTGCTCCCCGATTTCGCCTTATGATTTACCACGCGTCTGTATTCCTGCCGCAATGCTTTAGATTTGGTTCTGCACTCCTCTGCAGATCTGTTGTTGCCCAGGGCATGCATCTGCCCTGAAATGTCCTCGAAGACATCAATGTTTTTATGGCATGCTGCAAGGGCATTTTGAACTTTGTCTTCCCCCCAGATTGCAATCAGATCTAATGTCTCACCCTCATGCCATAATACCCCTCTCACCCCTGAGGACTTGCTGCTGGATTTCATGGCTTGAGTCTCGTTTCACAATCAAAGGACAGTAGGACGCTAGGACACAGGTATGGATCCGATAAGGACCTGAAGCTAATGGTGTCCGGTGTTCTTCTTCATCCCACAATGCAGCCTGTCTTGCTTCCTGGTCACTTTTTTCCTGCCATTGACTCTTCAAAACGATTGGTCACCAGAGTGGCCGCAACACATTGATTGGCCAGATGCACTCCTTTGTTTCCAGGGGACAGCTGAAGCTATTGTAATGGAGTGCAGGAGATCTACACAAAACAGTTGAGGGGGGGGTTGTGGCAATCCAGGTAGAACCATAATAGCCTTCTGCTACCTGCCTCACCACCCCCACCCAGTATTGAGCTCTCATTTTTTATGAACTGAGCCCCTTTGTTTCCAGGGGGCTGCAACTGCACATATGTGGCAGTGATATCTGGAGATCAGCCCAAAACCGTTGGGGGGGGTTGTACCAATCCCGGCAGCACATTTCAACACAGCAAACTTGCATGAAATGCCTCACAGTGGCAGATAACGTCCATACCATTGGTATGATGGGACGATGTAATGACACCATTCTAAAACAACAACAAAAATGAGGAGGCTGGGCTGATGGGCTTTGAGGAATACAGTTGCGGGGGGGTTTGTAGCAATCCTGGCAGTACATTTCCACACAGAAAACTTGCATGAAATGCCTCACAGTGGCAGATAGCATCCATTCCATTGTTCCGATAGGTCGGTATAAAGACACCATTTTAAAACAACAAAAAAAAAGGAGGCTGGGCTGATGGGCATGGAAAAAATGGGGAGGGGGGAAGGTGGGCAGGTATGATTCACTGCAGGGCAACAGGAAACTCATGGGAATCAAGGATCACGCTGATCTGGAGCAAATGGGGGGAAGCTCCGGGCCAAAAGGCAGCGGCGGGTCAAATAGTGTGAAATTGACCAAATGCACCGGATGAAACAGAGGATTGACCCCGGCACAAAGTCTTGTGCGAAATCGGCCTGAGTTTTACCACATTGCCTTCTCGAGTTTGAAGAGACAAGGTGAGGTATGTGTATATATTCCTGAATGAGAATGTTAATGATAGCCAGGCTGAATATCACCAGAGCCAGGGCTTTCTCAGTGGCAGCCCCATACTGGTGGAATGAGCTCCCAGAGGATATCAGGGCCCTGCGGGACCTTTTACAGTTCCGCAGGGCCTGTAAAATGGAGCTCTTCCACTAGGCTTTCGATTAGGAGCCACCACTGATGAATGTGCCCTGGAACATCTTCTGGCTTGAAACTTAGAACATCTTCTGGCCTGAGACCTTGCTGGATGCTACTCCTATCATTGGGTGTGATTTGGATTATTGCCATTATCTGTCGGTTTTTATTTGTAACTGTTGCTGTTTTAACTTGGTCTTATCTTATATTCTAATCCCAGACTTTTTTTTTTTCTGTGCGGATACCTATTCCCTCCAACAGGGGCCTCACTGTCCCCCAACAGCTTTTCCTACATAGTCAGTAGACTTCCTGGGTTTGTAGAAAAATCCGAAAAGTAAGGAAATCCCTTCAGGGACGGTTGAATTCCCCCCAAAAGCCTTTTGAAATGGCCTCTGCAGGGACCTGACTCCAGGCAGCAACGGTGAGAGATTAGAACGTTGGAGGGGGGAGGGAGAGGCTTCTGACTGGCTCTGTCAGTCAAAGGATGGGGGAAGGGCCCTTTCTTTCCAGGCCTCTTTCGGCCTTGGAGGGAGGGAGGGGGAGGGCGCCTTGGGGCCAGGCTGGGGGATTCCTAGAGGTTTTGGGGTGGAGTGCAAGGAGGGCAGGATTTGGGGAAGGGAGAGGCCTCAGCTGGGTATCATGCCACAGAATCCACCCTCCAAAGCAGCCATTTTCTCCAGGGAGACAGATCTCTGTTGTTCACAGATCTCTGGAGTTCACTCTCCAGCAGGCCCCACTTGGAGGTTGCCAACCCTAGGCCTGGCAGGGTTGCCACCAGGTCCCCCCACGGGCACTGGCAGGGGATGGGGTAGTGGGGCTGCCAGCTCCAGGTCTGGAAACTCCTGGAGATTTGGGGATGGAGCCTGGGGAGGACAGGGACCTCAGTGGGGTACAATACCCTAGAGTCCACCCTCCAAAGCATCCATTTTCTCCAGGGGAAGTTATCTCAGTAGTCTGGAGCTGAGCAGTAATTCCAGGGGATCCCCAGATCCCACCTGGAGGCTGGCATCCCTAGGCAGCACCCTCTGGGTGACTTGATGCCACCTAATTTGCATGACTCAACTTGGCCTGGCTGCTTGCTGCTGTTCAGCAGCCACCCTATGAAAGCCAGCAGTGATGCAGCAGTTAGAGCCTCAGACTAGGGTCTGCAAGACCCAGGTTCAGATCCCCATATTGCGGTGGAAGCTGACTGGGTGATTTTGGACCAGTCACATACTTTCAGCCTAACCAACCTCACAGGGTTGTTGTGCAGATAAAAAGGAGGTGAGAATAATGTAAGCTGCTTTGGTCCCCACTGTGGAGAAAGACTGTAATTTTCCTTGGTAGAAGCTGTGGGGGAGGGGGTGGAGACAAAAAGCTGAAGACAGACAAAGGCAGATAAAGGTTAAGTTGGCTGTTGGGTGGGAAGGAAATAGGGTTGCCAACTCTGGATTGGGAAACTCCTGGACATTTAAGGGGTGGATCCTGGGGATGGTGGGGTTTGAGAAGGGGAGGAACTTCAGACCAGTATAATGCCACAGACTCCACCCTCCAAACCAGCCATTTCCTCCATGAGAACTACCATTGCCAGCCTCTGGGTGAGGGCTGGAGATCACCCAGCATTACAACTGTTGTCCAGGTGACAGAGATCAGTTCCCCTGGATAAAATGGGTGCTTTGGAGGGTTGAGTCCATGGCTCCACCCCCAGAAGGGAGAAGGAGTGTGAGATAGGTAAGGGTAGAGGGGAGGAAGCAAAGGTGTGAGGAATGGGATGACCATCCCGCAAGTTTCTTGCGGGTCTCCACTTGTATTCTCTAATTGTTTTAACTCTGTATTGTTTACGTTATTTTAACCCTGTTAGCTGCCTTGAGCCAGCATGTCTGGCAAGGTGGGATACAAATAGAAGTAATAAATAAATAAATAATTTTTGGAACCAATTAATTTATAGGGTCACCATAAGTCATATGTGACTTGACAGCACATAACACACACACACAATATTAAATAAAAAAGATTCTGGGTGCTTCAGCACTGAAATACTTGGCACAACACAATAATATGTGAACAAGAGTTGTGCCCCTGTGATCACATGAACCCACAGAGCAGAAATCAGAGAATCACAACTTCCAAATTCATGTCTACTATATATTTATAGATCCGGGTTTCAAACATACACCAGGATACCACTGACAGACGAAGTGGTAAATGTCTCCCACAGAGAGTGTCATTCACCCCTTCACTGACTTCAGTCCTGAAGCCTTGTTGTTATATAGGTTGAGGATGGTGAAGCCACAAATGTGAACTAGACCCCAAGACAGATCAGCTTTATTTACACAAGCAACATAGCAATTTTTTTTTAAAAAAACCCTAACACAGAGTAAAATCCTATCTAATGCACATCCAGGGGGAGGATTCAGTTGATCATATTATTTACTGGATGATTACTATCATATGATAGTCCAGTGATTGACAGTGTACATCACACAATGTCTCAAGATATTCCCCCCCCAGGCATCACTCATAAGATTGTCCACACATTAAGTTAGTTGCTGACAGCCTATCTGAATTCAAGATCATCTCATGACCTTCAGGATAGAGTTAGGAATCGAACCAAGTGATAGTCTTCCAAGTTAACCATTACACTAGATCCATACTATAGAACCCCTCCATGATACAAAATTTGTATGATACACTGTCTGAATTCTACCTTTTCATTCTATATTTGCATCTAAATCATGTTTCTTGTAGAGCAATCCTAAATAGAGTTGCACCCTTCTATGGCCATTTTAAAGTTGTAACTCTGCTTAGAATTGCACTGTCAATTATTAAGCTTTGGAACCTTCAGGGGGCATCATCTGTCTTTCTAAAGGTAAAATTGCTGTTACTAATACTGAACCCATTGTATAGGAAGGACTTTAAGTAAAGTCATGATGGGAGCAATTGTCTGAAATGTCCCATTTAATTCATTGGGTCTTACTCCCAGGAAAGTGTTCTCAGGATTTCAGCCCTTGTCTTTGTCTGGGTCTAATGAATTCCTGTCAGTCTTATGTAACTTCCATTACCAAATGTCTCTCAGCTGTCCAGTGGAAAATGTCTGCTCATTAGACTTTGCAACACTTGATTGCATTTGAAATGTAACAATGTCCAAGTTACCTTCGATTCTTCACACTATTCCCCTTCTTCCAACCTGCATATCATTTAGAGCAGGGGTCCCCAGCCTGCAGTCTGCAGTCCACATGCGGCCCCTGAGCTTTTTCTGTGTGGCCCTCCAATCTGCTTGTTTGCTGCTATCACCCTCAAGGCATTTTTCCTCAGATCCACACTGTTTTTCCTGCCTCAAGAGACACCACCTGCTGCTATTCTTCCTGTCTCTTTCTTGCAAAAAACACTATAGCAACATTGTTTCTTCTAGTCTCCATGGTTCCTTCTGTCAGCCCCCTCTTGGTCTTATCCTCCATACCAGCATTTTGGCCATTATGGGTGCTTTGCTTGCCAGCAAAGCTCAGGTACCCATACCCCTCAGCTTTTTCATTCCCCTCTCCATGCTTTACCATGTTGAAGGCTATATATGTGTGTAAGGGAGATAAAAGCAGCTGTGTGAATGAGTGCACCCTGCAAACAAGGTGGGGAAAGGATAGTAAAAGGGCTGGGGGAGCTGCCAAAAAAAAAGATACAAAATGTTTTGCATACTGAACATTTCTAGAGGTTCCACCCATCAAGGCTCTTCCAAGTGGCTTCCAAGGTTACGGGTGAGGTTGCTGCTGCAGGAAAAAGCATTCTTCCTTCCTGTCAAGAATTTTGGTTCATTCAAAATAGAGTTCTATTCCATAAAGTTTGGTTCAGCCTGGCTGAGGCCTAAATCTTGTTGGAATTGTTTGTTTCTGTGTCTCCAGAGTTTCACACAGTCATGCTGGGAAGAAGTACAGGGTGGCCTTGCAACTGGAAGATAAGATGTTCTTCTCCAATTTAGTTCTCCAATTAAAATTCCATTCAATTGGCCCTGTGGGAGGCAGAAGTGGAGTGAGCTGCAGATTGCTCCACTGCCCTTCTAACATGGAGAGAGAACCAGTGAAGTTATCCTGTTTCTGATTGGCCTACCTGTAACTATAAGATATTGCATGCAAGTGTGCCACAGTGCCACACAGTAACCCCAAAAGACCAAAAGTAGCATCATTTATACATGTATAAATGTATACATTTACATATATAAATGGTGCAACCTCATTGGACCACTCACACCACACACACCTCAAAAAGAATATTTATAGCACTGGAAAAAATGCAGAAAAGGGCAACTGCAGATGAAAGGAAGTACTTCTTCACCCAAACAGTGATTAACACATGGAATTCACTGCTACAGGAGATGGTGGTGGCTGGCATGAACAGCTTCCAGAGGGAATTTTTTCCAGTGCTATAAATATTCTTTTTGAGGTGTGTGTGGTGTGAGTGGTCCAATGAGGTTGCACCATCAATTTATACATGTATAAATGTTGTTCCTGTTGGTCTTTTGGGGTTTCTGTGTGGCACTGTGGCATGCTTGCACTGCCACAGTGCCACTTGTTCTGGAGTGCGCCACTTGTTCTCATGGCAAAGCACCTCCCAAGACAGTTCACACTTTCCCTGAGATTCTCTGGGAGAGTCTGACTGCTGGGTGGCTGCCTGCTTGCCTGCCTTAAGTGCTGCTGGCTGGGTTTCCCCATTGGAAACAATGGAGGTAATGGGGGTAACCTGTTTGGGTGCCCATAGAATTTGGGCCATTGGTCCAATTGCTTTGAGATGTAAGGGTGTATGTGGGGAGAGGCTCCCAAAGCTACTCTGAAAATTTGGAGCTTCTCCCTCAAACTCCCTCCCCCCCAGAGCCACTAACAGCAAAAAAAGTAAAAAGTAACTTTTTTCCCCACCATAAAGAACAATGGAGAGGATACGAGCAACCTGTTTGGGGGGGCATAGAATTAGACCCCCTGGTCCAATGTTCTTGAAACTTGGTGGGTATCTTGGGGAAAGGCTCCATCAGCTACCCTGTGAGTTTGGAGCCTCTCCCTCAAACCCCCTCCCATCCAGCCCCCAGAACATACCCTATGTTTTTGCCATTGACTTCAATGGCTCATAGGATGTAATGGGACTGAAATTGACATTCGGCTGGCCAAATCCCTTGGTACTGCCAAAACTGACATGTGGGAGCCTTTCTGCCCTCTGAAACTGATTGTGCCTGATTCGGCCAAAATGAATCCGGCCGAATTATTATTTTTTTTTGCACACTCCTAATTGTGATATCATAGTCCAGCTTGACCTGCATTCATCATGGAGTGGACATTCTGGAATTCCATAAGCCATAGAGACACGTAGTCCAGATGCAAGCTGCCATGTTTCGAGTAATTCTTATTCAAAACCAATAGGCTATAGTGGGACCCAATCTCAGTAGAGGCACATACAAAGCCAGTATATTCAATCAGAAAGGATCATGGCTCCTAGCAACAATGTAGGATTCAGACAATGTTGGTATTGTCTTGCTCACTTTGACCATCTTGAGACTTTGCTGCTGAAGTCAACCAGCCTGGCTTCTGGGACTCTGGAGAACAGTTGCTTGGACCCAGAACTCTGAATGGGTAACATCTTGTCTTTTGGAAACCAATATTTTAAAGTGTTAAGGTAGCCTCTTGATCTCTAGTTTTATTGTTTTCTTCCTCACAGTATTTTAAGTAATTCAATGCACCTTAATAAATCTTTGCACCTTAATAAAATTATATTCTAGTTCTCTGTCTCTAGAGTTGCAATAAAAAAATCTAGTGCCTAAATTGGTGGTCCACTATCATAATAGTAACTTTGGTGGGTTTCCTACTGTGAGCCAACCTCACAGGGAGGACTCCCTGGGTAATCCTGGGAAGGTCAGGAGTTTGTCCTTTCCCTCTTGGCTGGAGGGACATAAAAGGACTGGTGGCAGACTACCTATGTTGGAGGTGCCCAAGTGCTCCCAACACCCTTTGTTATTTGCAGCTAGCCAGCCTATTGGCGAAAAAGTCTTTAGCCCAGGTTGGGCAGGGAGACCTATTTGACACTTCCTCAACAAGAGCTGGTTGCTCTGCCTTTTTGCCTTGCTTGCTTCTGCCTCCCCCCACCACTCCAGCCAGGAGTCTTCTCATGTATCTGTGATTGCAAGAGCTGGTGAGTGGTCCCTGGGGTTGAGAGGGAAGGAGTACTCCCTTAACAGGGAAACATGGGATTCCCTTTCCCACACCTTCCTCCAGCCAAGGTCCCCTCTCCTTGGCTGCCATTTTGCTTCTCATGATTGAGGCTTGGCTGGCTGGCGGTGATGTGTATGTGCACCCTGAATATAATTTGAAGCCAACTTAATGGCATATCCTCTGCTCCAGATGGGAGGCTGCCCTTTCATTCACTCTTTCTCTCTACTTGCCCTTTTTTGGAGGGTCCCCAATTTTTAAAGTATTAGTATGTGTAGATTTAAACCTCAAGGCAGTGTGTTTATTAAGAAATAAATCTTGTAGCATTCAATGTATTTAGGATTACAACTCTGCCATCTGGTAGGTCAGATTCATAACCCATTTTTTAAACATGCTTCCTAGCCTGTGCATGTGGCCTAATACTCCTGAGAACTGTAGTGGATAGGGAGGCGGGGTTCCCTTCTCTTCTTTGCCATGGTTGAAATGAAAATCCCTACGAATAGCAGCTAGTGTGGGGTGGATTTGATGGGAAAGGAAAGAGTTAGGCCCCTAAAACTGTACTTCTTATATTTTTATTTATTCAAGGATAATATTGAAACTCCGCAACTGCTGCTCTGCTAAAAATTCTGTAAGAAGATGTCTGCAAAAGAAACTGCTGTTTCAAAGAAATGAAAAATTGCAGACAAGCACCGTGTCTTTAATGACAAATGGACTACTGAGTACTTCTTTGTTTTAAACAATGATAAAGCAGTTATTTATTTATTTATTTATTTATTTATTAGATTTATACCCCACGCTCCCCGCTGAAGCAGACTCAGGGTGGTTTACATAAGATTTTAAAACAATTTAAAACTAACATAAAATCTAAAGTGCTATGTGCGTCCTCCACGCTGCCCTCCTCGACCCACAAGCAGCCACACACTTTCCTGTGCTTGCTGGCCATCCAAAAGAGTCCAGTGGCATCTTTAAGACCAAGGTTTATTCAGGTACAAGCTCTCCCTCCTCTGTGAGGGCAGATTTGCACGTTCCCCGCCCATAGCTAGCAATCCAAGAGTCCAGTGGCACCTTTAAGACCTAGATTTATTCAGATATAAGCTCTGCCTCCTCTGTGAGGGCAGATCTGTGTGCTCCCCCTCCCCATAGCTAGCAATCCAAAACAGTCCAGTGGAGCCTGAGCGGTGAGTGTTGCCTTCTGACACACTTCCAGTGATGTCAGGGGGTATGGCATATGCAAATAAGTTATGCTAATGAGTTATGCTAATGAGCTCCTGCACCTCTTTTTCTGCATGACCCCTGCTTATAACTATGCTTTTTCTAGGAGAGATTGAATATAGAAGAAAACAAATAAGAAGCTATACTGTTTTAAAAAGAAACTAAGATGAATCAAGAGGCTGACACCTTCCAACTTTATAAGACTACTCATGAGGAAGATTGGTGAAATGAGTGCAAAAACTGGTGTGCTCATCAGGATATGATGATGTTGGACTTTGCTTTGTTAATGTCAAAATTTTCTAACTATATTGTAAGATTAATAGCTTCACAAATTGATGCTCATAGAATTATTAAATATGTCGTTAATTTTATCACAGTGGTTCTTTGTTTGTTGGAGTGAGTATAAATGGGCAATTTTCTCAGTGGAGGGTGGTAAGCAGTGGGGTATCACAGGGATCAGTATTCAGTCAGATGCTTTTTAACTTGTTCGTTAATGATTTGGAGTTGGGAGTAGGCAGTGAAGTGGCTAAATTTGCAGATGACACAAAGTTGTTCAGGGTGGTGAGAACCAGGGAGGATTGTGAGGCCCTCCAAAGGGATCTGTCAAGGATGGGCAAGTGGGCGTCAACATGGCAAATGGGGTTCAACGTGGCCAAGTGCAAGGTGATGCACATTGGAGCCAAAAATCCTAAATATAAATACACACTGATGGGGTCTGAACTGACAGACACTGACCAAGAGAGAGATCTTGGAGTCATAGTAGATAACTCAATGAAAATGTCTAGACAATGTGTAAATGCAATAAAAAAGATCAATGCTATGCTGGGGATTATTAGGAAGGGAACTGAAAACAAATCAGCCAATATCATAATGCCCCTGTATAAACTGATGGTGCAACCTCATTTAGAATACTGTGTGCAATTCTGGTCACCATACCTCAGAAAAGATTGGATAAAGTGCAGAAAAGGGCAACTAGAATGATAAAAGGGTTGGAACACAATGGGCCAAATTCTATGGGCACCCAAACAGGTTACCCCCATTACCTCCATTGTTTCCAATGGGGAAACCCAGCCAGCAGCACTTAAGGCAGGCAAGCAGGCAGCCACCCAGCAGTCAGACTCTCCCAGAGAATCTCAGGGAAAGTGAACTGTCTTGGGAGGTGCTTTGCCATGAGAACAAGTGGCGCACTCCAGAACAAGTGGCACTGTGGCAGTGCAAACATGCCACAGTGCCACAGAGAAACCCCAAAAGACCAACAGGAACAACATTAGTAAAGGCTCCCTTGCTCGAAAGCCAGTCGAATCCGACTCTAGGGTTGCGGTGCTCATCTCCGTTTCAAAGCCGAAGAGCCAGCGCTGTCCGAAGACGTTTCCGTGGTCATGTGGCCGGCATGACTAAACACCAAGGTGCACGGAACGCTGTTACCTTCCCACCGAAGTGGTACCTATTTATCTACTTGCAATTTCTTGCTTTCGAACTGCTAGGTTGGCAGGAGCTGGAACTAGAGACAGGAGCTCACCCTGTCATGCGGCACCCGGGTCTCGAACTGCTGAACTACTGACCTTCCACAGCCTGCAGTTCAGCGTCTTAACCACTTGAGCCACCGCAGCTCCTTGGAACAACATTATACATGTATAAATTGATGCTGCAACCTCATTGGACCACTCACACCACACACACCTCAAAAAGAATATTTATAGCACTGGAAAAAATGCAGAAAAGGGCAACTGCAATGATAAGAGAAGGACACTTTCCCTATGAAGAAAGGTTATTGCGATTGGGAATCTTAGCTTTGAGAAACAATGACTAAGGGGTGACATGATAAGAGGTTTACAAGACTATGCATGGGATAGAGCAGGTAGAGAAAGAAGTACTTTTCACCCTTTCTCACAAGACAAGAACTCGTGGGCACTCAATTAAATTGCTGAGCAGTCGAGTTAGAACAGATAAAAGGAAGTACTTCTTCACCCAAAGAGTGATTAACACATGGAACAGCTTCAAGAGGGAATTAGATAAACATATGGAGCAGAGGTCCATCAGTGGCTATTAGCCACAAGGTATAGATAGGAACTCTCAGGCTAGGGCAAGTGATGCTCTGTGTTCTTGGTGCTTGGGGGGGCCAACAGTGGGAGGATTTCTAGTGCCCTGGCCCCACTGGTGGACCTCCTGATGGCACCTGGTATTTTTGGCCACTGTGTGACAGAGTGTTGGACTGGATGGGCCACTGGCCTGATCCATCATTGGCCTCTCTTATGTTCTTACTTTCTGACCCTGGATGGATTTCTGATTTGGCTTTCTTAACTGATATCAAGAGCATCTGAATACATTGAATGTAAGGTTCCATGGAAAAGGAAAGCTTGTGTGTGTCGAGATAGTGTGCTGAATTTCAATTCTGAATTGAAAGCTTTTTTCTTTGTATTTCCTTTTGCGTGTATGTGTGTGTGAGTGTGCCCTTGCCTAAGAGTCCTGGTGACCTCTGGCAACTCCTCCTGGGGCACGGAGGACATTAAGAGAAGTGGCTTGGTGGCCTGCCTCTGGCCTCCCTGCCCTGGTGTTCTCTGGAAGTCTCCCATCCAAGTACTTGCCAGGGTCGGGCCTACTTAGCTTCTGAGATCTCACGAGATTGGGCTTGCCTGGGCTATCCAGGTCAGGGCCTGAATTAAAAGCCTTTGGAGCAAGACTAACGTTTTTGTGAAGTAAGTTAGTGAAAATAACTTTTCAAATTTCTCATGCTGCAATAGACTAAAATTTGAAGAGGATGGGAATTTACACATCAAAGTACTGAACCTATTGCAGGTGGAATTCAAGAAGAGATTCACTGATTGCTATAAGCATGGAAAGGAAATAAGAATGTTTTATAATTAATTTGAAGTAGCACCAGAAGATGCAAGTAACTTTTTTTCAGATGGAACAAATTGACTTGCAAGCCAGTGATAATCTCAGAGACATTTACGAAGAAAATAATCTGTTAGATTTCTATTCTGGTCTACCTGATATATTTATCAACCTAAAGAAATTTGCTGCAGGCATGTTCACAGTCTTTGGCACCACATACATCAGTGAACAAAATTTCCCCAAGATGAAAATTGTGAAATCCACATGTAGGTCAAGGCTTACAGATGAACATTTACATGACATTTTAAGACTGTGTGTTACAAAACTTGACTCGGACATTAATGCCTTGGCTAACAGGAAACAGCCAAAAAATCACACTGAATAAGTAAGCATCTGTAGCTAAAGGATTCCACAGTAAAATATTGTTCCAAAATGGATTGCGTTCAAGTTAACATTTCTTCATTGACCTTTGAATGTTTATTTTTGATCTAAATTGGTAGGTTAATAGTTTTGTTACATTTTAAGATGTGGCTCTCTCTAGGCATTGGGCACTCTAATGTGGCCCCCATGTGCCAAAAGGTCGGGGGGGGCCTGATTTAGAGCAATGTACTCTAAAGGACAGCCAGTGTGGTACAGGAAATTAAATCTTGGATACTGAAAAA
Organism: Gekko gecko; assembly: GCA_029375565.1. Classification (NCBI taxonomy): domain Eukaryota; kingdom Metazoa; phylum Chordata; class Lepidosauria; order Squamata; family Gekkonidae; genus Gekko; species Gekko gecko. The sequence continues at coordinate 61,246,481 of JAPDNY010000001.1, read as the reverse complement.
AAACCCAAAGGAAACCTGGGTTCAAATTCCTGTGCCGCCTTAAAGTTCAGCTCATTGCAGTGACCTTGGGCTTCTTATTTACTGTCAAACTCAGAGCCTTGTTTGACATGGATTTTGTGTGTTCCAGTTTCATGACCTGTATTTGAGCATGGGGGGCTGTTAGACATGAGAGAGAATGAGTGTGTGAGAACGACCATTGGTTACTCACCGTGAAGGGTCCTTCTCCTCTGAGGCTTGGAGGACATCTTGAGGGTGATTCCCGTCCATCACTCAGGGAGGCAGGATCAAATCTAAGTGTTTCCTGTTTCCTGTGGTGGGAGTCACCCTCAACTCAGTTTTGGGACTCCGAAAGCAATAAAAACCTCTCTAAAAGGTAGAAAGAGAACTGAAAAACTCTGTAAGTCAACAGTAAGTGACATTCTGAAAAGGAAAACTGTACTTGTAGACACAGCAGAAAGAACAACTATATACATATCATCAGGAAAGACTGACGACCCGGGAGGGCCAAGATGTCCTCCAAGCCTCAGAGGAGAAGGACCCTTCACGGTGAGTAACCAATGGTCGTTCTCCCTCTGAGGTGGAGGCCATCTTGTGGGACCTCCCAGAGCAGTGTCCCTAATTTTGGGAGGGAAGGTTGTCATCTAGAGAAAGGACAGATTGAAGAACCCGTCTCCCAAAGGCTGCATCAGCAGAATCAAACACGTTTATCTTATAGTGTCTGATAAATGTCGACAATGAAGATCATGTAGCAGCCTTGCATACTTCCTCTACTGAAGCCCTATTGGCAAAGGCCGCATTAGTGGCCGCACTGCGTAGGGAATGGGCGGTGATGCCATCCGGAACTCTTTGGTTTAAGCTTTTATAGGCTTCAGCAATGCATAACCGAATGGTAGAACTTATGGCCGAGTTTGACATCTTCCTCCCTGTGTGTGGAGGTGAGATGTTGATGAACAGAAATTCTGTTTTTCTAAATGGTGCTGTTCTGAGTATATAGCATTTGAGGGCCCGTCTTACATCCAGAGTATGCCACATCTTCTCCTTTGGGTGAGTAGGACGTGGCACGAACGATGGCAGGCATATTTTCTGCATCCTGTGAAACTTGGAACCCACCTTTTCGGAAAAGGTAGGATCTGTTCTTAGTACCACTTTTTCCTTGTGAAAAATGCACAGCTCTTTCTGCACGGATAGAGCTCCCAGCTCGGAGACTCTTCTTGCTGATGTGATGGCTACTAAGAATAGAGTTTTCATCCTCAAAAATTTGAGTGTGATTTCCCTCAATGGCTCAAAAGGATGCTTGGTAAGTGCAGTAAGGACTGTGTTAAGTCTCCATGTTGGAAACCTATGAGCCTGAGGAGGGTCAGATAGAGAAGCTTCTCTCAGGAAACGGACAATGTGAGGGTGCTGTGAAATTGAGACACCTTGAAAACATGGCAAGACCGAAGCTAGTGCCGCCACCTGTCTTCTAAGTGTAGTTGCTTTGAGACCACTAGCCTTGCCGTCCTGTAGAAATTCTAGCAACGAGCCAATCCTCGGGTGTAGTGGATCAATCTTCTTCCGACGGGCCCAACAAACAAATGCTTTCCATGTAGTGTTGTAGATTTTTGTAGTAGATGACTTCCTTGATGCCATCATAGTATCAATAACAGAACTTGTGTAGCCTAGCTTGGTAAGCCTGTTCCTCTCAATTTCCACGCGGTCAAACAGAACCAACCTGGATTGGGATGCCAGATTGGTCCCTGAGTTAGCATATCTCCCGAGACCGGTAGTTTGAGAGGAGGAGCCACTGCCATCTCCCGAAGTGAGGAGAACCACAGACGACGTGGCCAGTATCGTGCCACTACAATGACTTCCGCCTTCAGCAGTCTTATTTTCCAAAGTAGTTTTGGTAAGACTGGAATTGGAGGAAATGCGTAAAGAAGACCGGCTGGCCAACTGGAAAGAAGGGCATCCGTGCCTTCCGCCTTGGGGTGAAAGTATCTGGTGAATAATCGTATCAGTTGACTGTTGTCTTGATTGGCAAACAGGTCCACCTGTGGAAGTCCCATCCTGGAGATTATCACCTGAAAGATCTTCCTGTGTAAGGACCATTCGCTCTCCTTGATCGTTCGTCGGCTCAGCCAGTCTGCTTGAAGGTTGACTATGCCTTGTATGTGTTCCGCCTTGATTGAGGCCAGGTTGTTCTCTGCCCATGTGAGGAGTTGGGTTGCCTCCTTGTGTAGGGCCAGAGATCGTGATCCCCCCTGTTTGTTTAAGTATGCCTTTGTAGATATATTGTCCATCCTGATCAGAATGTGGCGTCCCTTGATCTGAGGGGAAAAACATAGAAGAGCCAATCGGATTGCTCGCAGCTCCAGAAGGTTGATGGGTAGCTTGGACTCCATTCTGGACCACGTTCCCTGAACTGGGTTGTGAGCTAATGTTGCGCCCCACCCTGATAAGCTGGCATCCGTGAAAATCTGTATCCAGTCTTGGATCCAGAATGTCTTACCCTGTGTCAAGCTGTGGAGAACTGTCCACCATCTGAGGCTCACCTTTACTTGTAGTGGTACTTTCAGCGAGAAGTCCATCTTGAGGGCAATAGAATTCTGGAATGGACGCATGAACATCTGCAATGGTCTTGAGTAGAACTGTCTCCATTGGAGTGAGTCGAATGTCGATACCATCAATCCCATCATCTTGGTTAGGGCAGATAGGGATGAAGTTCTTGCCTTTATAATTTGTCTGGCCATGTCCTGTATCTTCTTTCCCTTGTTGTGTGGTAGGAACAGTTTTGTAGCTCGAGTGTCCAGGACTACACCTAGATGTTCCAATCTTTGAGTGGGAAGTAGTGAACTCTTCTATAGATTTACTATGAATCCGAAGTCCTGTAGACATTGGATCGTCATGTCCGTGTCCCTCTTGGATCACTGTCTGGAAGGGGACCGGACCAGAATGTCGTCGAGATATGGATGAATATGAATTTCTTTCTCCCTGAGGCAGACGATCACGTGAATGAGTACTTTGGTAAATACTCTTGGAGCCGAGGCGAGGCCAAAGGGGAGCGCCCTGAACTGTAGGTGATCCCCGTTCACACAAAAACGTAGAAACCTGCGATGAGGAGGGAAGATCGGGATGTGTAGATATGCTTCCGTTAGATCTATAGAAGAGAGAAATTCCTGAGGTTGTAGTGCTTCTGCTATGGACCTCAGTGTCTCCATTCAGAAGTGTTTTGGCTCTACATATCTGTTCAAGAATTTTAAATCTAGAATGGCCCTCCAGTCTCCATTCTTTTTGGGTACAGTGAAAAAGATGGAGTACACACCGGTCATCCTTTCGCTTGTGGGTACATGTTCTATGGCTTGTTTGTCGAGGAGGTGTTGTATTGCATCTCTGGTTCTTTCCCTCTTGATGGGGTTTTGGTGTGTAGAAGACATGATGAAGCATAGAGGAGGCATGGAGTGGAATTCTATTTTGTAGCCTTCCTGGATTAAGTCTCTTGTCCAGGCATCTGGATGTGAGTTGACCCATGCTTGACTGAAGAGAAGCAGGCGTCCCCCCACTGGAGGGGTTAGATAGTCATGCTTTTTGGTTCTTGGGTTCCCTTTCGGCTCTATCTGGTCTGTTGCCATACGATCTTGGGAACCTATTGTTAAATCCTCCCCTACGAAAGGACTGCTTGCTATTGTTGCTGTTGCTCCAAGCTTGTCTCCAGTAGTCCTGTCGTGGTCTGGGTGTGGACTGGTATGGTCTAGAAGAAGAAGCAGAAGTGGTAGGGAAGTTCATTGATCTCTTTTCTCCTGAGCTCACGTATTTTGGAAGTGCCTTCTTTTTATCACGGGTTTCAACTAAGATCTTCTCTAATGGATCTCCAAATAATTTGTTCCCTTGGAATGGGTACGCTGAAACTATTGCTTTGGATTGGTAATCAGCTGGCCAAGAGCGTAGCCATATTAAACGTCTGGCTGCTGCAGATGATGCCATAGCTCTAGAAGATAACACCATAGTGTCTAGGGTGGCATCAGCCGTAAATGAGATGGCTTTAAGGACTCTGTTAGCTCCCTCAAGTAGTCTGGAATTATTTTCAGGCAGCATCTGAATTAATATCCGCATCCATACTATGGAAGCCCTTGAGACTGTGGATGCAGCTGAAGACGCCTTGATGGCTAAAGAAGAGGCTTCATGTGATTTTTTGAGAGCAAACTCACATCTCTTATCCAGACTATTTCTCAAGTTGCCATGACCATCCTCTTGTAGAAGACCAGATGATTGCAAAGCCGCTACAGGGGCATCTACGGCTGGAATCTGTAAAAGATCTGAAGTGGCAGAGGTTATGGGATACAATCTCTTAATAATGCCTGGAATGGGTTTACTAGACAGTGGTTTATCCCACTCTGCCTTAACCTTGCGCATATAAAAGTTAGGGAATGGAAAAGCTCTTTCAGACAACTCGTCTGGAGGGAAGAATTCATCAGTGATCTCTGATCCCCCTTGTTGCTCTTGTTCATCAGAGCTCTTATTTCTTGACTTTAGTAAATTTTGTATCTTAAGAGCAGAAACTGTCTTGGATAGAAGGTAATGTAGGTCCTCAGTTTTAAAAAACCTACAGGATTGTTCAGAGGTTATAGGAATCTTTTCCTCTTCCTCATCGTGTGAGGAAAATTCCCCCCTCCTCTTTTTCGCTATGGGTATTAGAAGCGTTTCCCCCCTGTTCCTCCTGGTGATCACCAGGAAAGCTTTTCTGGGAAGCCTTAGTGGGCCAGCCTTTCTGTTTCTTATGCTTAGGAGGAGGGGGGGAGGAGGAGGAGGAGGAACGTGAGCGGGCATAGCAACCTCCTGATTTGCAATAACGTGCTATTTCCTGTCTCATGGCCCTTCTAAAGAAAGACATTGCTCTGGGGGAAAGGGGGGTGGACCTGGAGTCGTCAAGGTTACCGGTCTCTGAATCATCGTCCCCTTCGTCCCCTTGGGCAGCCTCTGCTGAAGCGATCACTGCAATGTCGGACCCACTACGACATGCAATCTCGGGTCGCTCCCTGGCTGAGCTAGGGCTCTGCCATCCAATTCCCTCATTTAAAACGGCCGCCGTCTGCGCGGGCTCCGGCTGAGCGTGGGAAAGGGAGCTTTTGGCGCACTTCGCACCCTCGCTGAACTCAGATAGTTTGGAGCCTTGCACTTCCACGGCTCTCTTCCAAGCCGCTCGCTCTCTCCTCCGTTCTTGTTTTTCTAACTCTCCAGAAGAGAGAAAACTGTCACTCTCTCCCCGGAGCGCCATTGCCTAACACAGAGAGTGAAGTGAAAGAAGGACTCTCTCAAGTTGGAGAAAAAGGAGGAGAGGTAGGGAGGGTGGTTTTTTTTTTTTTTTTTGATAGATTAGAAGGAATAAGTATAAGGAATAAAAGGTATAGTAACAGGAACAGTGAAACCAAGAAGTTGAGCAAAATAGAGAAAAAGGTTTAGGCAAAGCCTACTCCTAGCTGCTCTCCCTACTGACGCAGGAAAGAAACTGAGTTGAGGGTGACTCCCACCACAGGAAACAGGAAACACTTAGATTTGATCCTGCCTCCCTGAGTGATGGACGGGAATCACCCACAAGGTGGCCTCCACCTCAGAGGGAGAAACTGCTTTGCTCAGCTGCTTGGGAAGTGTTTCCTTGAGAGGCCTCCTGAGTATGTGGAAGTATGTGGAATGACCTTGAAAGCTTGTCTCTGCTAGCCAGCCTGTCATAGATAATATAGCTGTAGGATCGCAGGTGGGGGAGGAGGGCTAGTGGTGCAGGCTAGATTTTGGCAGGCTGAATGGATGGATTGATTGGATGGGTCACGGGGGGGGGCTTGTTTGAATCATGTATAATTCCAGAATTGGCGCAGAAGAAGTTAGTTCTGACATGGATGGTCTTAGCTTGACATATGCACATAATAAACAAATCACTATCCAGAGAGTGTTTTGAGTAAGTCTGTTCAAGAGTCTAACACTTACTCACTCTTACCTACCTCACATGATTGTTGTGAGGATCAAATTACACTGCTGTGTGCCCCTTGACAAATGGGTGGGATAAAGGTATAATAAAAATGAAACTTATCCCCATCTATTCCATAGTGTGTGCCCTTTAGTTAATCTTAGACTTTCATGTCTGAACATTTTGAATCCAAAACCTGAACACATGACCATAGCTTCATAACTCTCATAAGAACATAAGAGAAGCCAATGTTGAATCAGGCCAATGGCCCATCTAGTCCAACACTCTGTCACACAGCGGCCAAAATATACCAGGTGCCATCAGGAGGTCCAGCAGTGGGGCCAGGGCACCAGAAGCCCTCCCACTGCTGCCCCCTCCAGCAACAAGAATAGAGTGCATCACCTGCCCCAGACTGAGAGTTCCCTAATAGCCACTGGTGGACTTCTGCTCCATATGTTTATCTAATTTCCTCTTGAAACTGACCATGCTTGCAGCTGCCACGACCTCCTGTGGCAGTGAATTCCATATGTTAATCACTCTTTGGGTGAAGAAGTATTTCCTTTTATCTGTTCTAACCCGACTGCTCAGCAATTTCATAGAGTGCCCACGAGTTCTTGTATTGTGAGAAAGGGAGAAAAGTACTTCTTTCTCAACCTGCTCAATCCCATTCATAATCTTATAAACCTCGATCATGTCACCTCTCGGCCGTCGTTTCTCCAAGCTAAAGAGCCCCAAGCATTTTAACCTTTCTTCATAGGGAAGGTGTTCCAACCCTTTTATCATTCTAGTTGCCCTTCTCTGCACTTTTTCCAATGCTATAATATCCTTTTTGAGATGTGGTGACCAGAACTGTACACAGTATTCCAAATGAGGTCGCACCAATGATTTATACAGGGGCATGATGATACTGGCTGATTTGTTATCAATTCCCTTCCTAATAATCCCCAGCATAGCGTTGGCCTTCTTTATTGCAGCTACACATTGTGTAGACATTTTCAGCGAGTTATCCACTACGACTCCAAGATCTCTCTCTTGGTCCGTCTCTGCCAGATCAGACCCCATCAACGTGTATTTATATTTAGGATTTTTGGCTCCAATGTGCATCACTTTGCACTTGGCCACATTGAACCCCATTTGCCACGTTGACGCCCACTCACCCATCCTCAACAGATCCCTTTGGAGTGCCTCACAATCCTCCCTGGTTTTCACCACCCTGAACAACTTTGTGTCATCTGCAAATTTAGCCACATCACTGCTTACTCCCAATTACTCTCAACCAACTGTAGAGAGCCAAGTGTTGCAAATTATGCTGCCTTAAATATTTTTTTCAGCTGTCAAGTTGCACCTGACTTATGGTGATCCTAGAGGGGATGGTGCTCATCTCCATTTCCAAGCCAAAGAGCCAGCACTGTCCAAAGACTTCTCCGTGGTCGTGTGGCCAGCATGACCAAACGGTGAGGCGCATGGAACTCTGTTATAGGGTTTTCAAGGCAAGAAACATTCAGAGGTGGTTTGCCATTGCCTGCCTCCGCATAGTGACCCTGGTGTTCCTTGGTTGTCTCCCATCCAAATAGTGACCAGGGTGAACCCTGCTTACTTTGTGAGATCTGACAAGAGCTAGGCTATCCAGGTCAGGCAGGCCTGTAGCTAACAACTTTTTGCTCAGGGGGCCAATGTTTTTCTCAAGGGTCCAGCGGGGCCTGCCATTATACGTCTGTGTGGTGTTACTGCCATGCCATGCCCATACTTTTAAATAATAACTAAATAATAAATCTTCTGCATTTTAATGTATTTTAGTGTATTGGGGGGGAGAAGAAGCAAAGATCCAAGACACTTCAGCATCGCCTTGAGCCCCTTCGTCTCATGTGGGGGGTGGGGGAGAAGAAGCAAGGCCCTGCTTAGTGGCTTGGATCAAGGGATGCGGCCCAGCTTGTGCTGCTCCCCTGTTGGCAGAGGCAGGCAGGGGCGACTAAGGTCAGGGAGGAGGGGGCAATGGCAGCACCCTTGAGAGTGCTCGCCTGCCCAGGGAGGGGGACGCGGAGAGCTTGGGAGGAGGAAGAGGTACGCAGGATGAATGGTTTGCTGCCCATCCCCCCCCCCAGCTGCATGTGGCTTCTTCGTTACCTGGGCGGGACAGGAATGGCCCGGTGAGTCCAGCCAGCTGTGAGCAGATCCTCCCATTGTTGCTCCTGTTCCCCCCACCGGGAGAAGCACTTGGTGCCCCCCCACAGCCTCTGCCGCCTCAGCTGGCCTTCCTATGAGCCACTAGGGGCACCCTGCCTCCCTCCCTCCCAACTTGCCCCACCAGCCCACCCATGGTGGGTACAAATCGCCTCGCTGCTCAGGTCGGAGTCCCTGGCCCTCTGTTCACCTGCGCAGTGCTGTGAAGTGCCGGGCCAGACCCCATCCTGCCCAGCCCAGCGGAAGCTGACACAGGGCCAAACCTGCCGCCCGATTGCTCACCTGGGCTGGTTTTGCCTTGAGCCCAGCCGTCTAGAGCCGGGGGAGAAGATTGATCAGAGGTGAGGGGGCCGGGGGAGGGAGGTGTCTCAGAGCACTGTTTTTGTTTTTCAAAATGCAAGTTTATAGTCCTCATGACTGGAAATAAAAACATGAGAAATATTTGTAGTTTCTATTAAAAAGTTTATAAAGCTAAGGTCTTTTGAACCATGTTTATGAGCACACTGGAGAATAGTATGGCATTTCACCGCATTAAAAAATTGTTTTATAGCAGTTGTAAAGTACTGGGTTTCGGGCCTCATGACTCGGACGACGACATAAGAGAAGACGCGTTTATTCGTACTTCACACAAGACAAGAACAAACAGTAACGGCCGGAGGCCAACTATATACAGTTAGGGGGGGACGGCCCTATATTCCTATTGGCGGGTTTGAATCGCCCGCCAATGCTGCCATTGGTTCACTACTGGCGAGCTCAGGAACCTAGTCCCTATTGTTCTCAGAGAGCGAAGCTTGGCTGTATTTCGCCAGCTCTGCCTTCTGATCCCAGGACACAACAGCAGTCGTGCTGGAGGTTGCAACACAAGTCAGCAGAAACAGATTGCTTTCATATTTTTGCTGGTTTGCTATGACCCTCTGCAGTTACTCGGGAGTTTACCAGGCTGCAAATTAACCTGTACATCAAAGAAGTGTTTATTTTTATATACGCATTCTAAATTATTCTTGGATCTTGTGGATACTTTATTTGGTTAATAAATATTTTGTATTTAAATATAGATGTAAGCATGGTGCTGTTCTCAAAACATGCTAAAGTAAAAATACTGACAAAGAGGAAGAGGAAGGGTGAAACTAAGAGTAAGAAGAGGGTTACTGCAAGGCTAACACCCTGGACTAACTGTAGAAAGGCTAGTACCTCTCTAAAGAAGCTAATATTTGTATGTGGACAGGCCAATGTTCCAAAAGTGGCAAATTTACCACCACTGGATAGTGTAGCTACGACTTTGGTGGATTTAGTTAAGGGTCTGGGGGTATGCTAGGACTCAGCCTTGCAGATTCAGAAGCAAGTCAATGACCGAGTTCAGACTGGCAGTTTGTGAAAAGTACTGGGTTCACTGCATGGAGAAGTGGACTATGACATGCTGAACTATGCTGGTTTATTGAATACACGCACAAAAGACAAGAACTGGCCGGCAGTGGCCAACTACATACACACACCCCAGACACAACCACAGTCCTATTGGGGAGTTTGAATGTCCCACCAAACTCCCTATTGGTAGACTAAAGGGTGGACTAGGATCCTTGGCCCCTATTGTGTTAGGAGCCAAGCTCAGGGTCTCAGGGCGCAGACCCCTAGTGGCAGTCCACAGACACAACAGCCCCCCATAGTCCAAAAACCAGCCTATGTTACATATTCCTACAAATAAGCTGGTGGCCGATGTTCTCGCAAGGAACGCCGGGGTGCTGGAACAGGGGCGCCTGGGATTGGTGCTGGGCCTGGTTGCTTGGAGGTGTCAGCGGTGACTCTTCCTCAGGCTCTGGCACAGCAGGTTGCGCAACTTCTCATGGAGACTCGATGGAAAGCGGCAGCTGTTCCCTCTCTCCTGTGGATGGGGTTGCGCTGTCTAGCTCCTCGGGCCTCCCTGGCTCCTCATCTCGCAGTGGAAGTTGGCGCTGTCTTAGCTGGTTCACATGTTTCTGTAAGAGCTGGCTGTCCTCTGTGGACACCTCATACGAAACTGGACCTGTCGGTCGGATGATTCTGCCAGCTAGCCATGGGAGCCCCCTCCCGAAGTTCCTAATGAAGATGGGGTCTTCTGGGAAGAACCCCCAGGGAGCTTCCTTCTGTTCAGTCAGCTTCCTTGACTCTGGCACCCGGTCGGGATGTAGCCGGTCCAGCGGAATGGTGTGCCGCCTACCCATTAGGAGCTTGGCTGGGCAATGGCTGGTGACGGGGTTGGAAGTGGTCTGTTGGGTCAGGAGGAAGTGAGACAACCAGAATTCCCAGTCCCCTTCCATAATCCGGCAGAGGGCTTCTTTGGCTGTCCTTACCATTTGCTCCGCCTGTCCATTGGTGGCCGGGTGGAAAGGGAGTGGACCGAATGTGCCAGATGAGGTTTCTCTGGAGGAACCCCTGAAAGTCCTCCGACATGAAAGCCGCCCCGTTGTCAGAAACGATGGTGTCAGGCAATCCATGCGTTGCAAAGAACTGGCGCAGTGTGCGGATGGTGGCTTTCATGGATGTTGTGGAGACAGGGCTGATCTCCTTCCACGGTGACTAGAAAGAGCAGTCCTTGAAAAGGGCCAGCAAAGTCAATGTGCAGCCAGGACCATGGCTTGTGAGTTGACTCCCAGGACTGGGTAGGTACGCTAGGCGGATTTTGGTGCATCGTCTGGCAGGTCTGGCATCTCTGCACCCAGGCTTCCACTTCTCCATCAATCCCTGGCCACCAGATGTAACTCCTGGCCAGGGTCTTCATCCAGACGATTTCCAGGTGGGCTTCGTGTAGTGCTGTTAGGCTTCGCTGCCTTAGGGCATTGGGGACGAGGAGGCACCCCTTGTGTGCTGACAGTTCATTTTTCTGGGTGGTGAAGGCTGTAAACTCTGGGCCCGCAGGGGACGCCGGCCATCCCCTCACCACCCAGCCCAAAACCCGGGAAATGATGGGGTTTTGGGCTGAGCGGCTAGTGACATCAGCAGTCTGCAGGGGTTGTTTGGGAAGGTCTTTGATGAGGAGGACCAGGTGGGCAGGAGCCGGGTTGGCCTCAAAGTTTGGGAGAGGCAGCCAGCTGAGGGTGTCAGCATGCCCCATTGACTTCCCTGACTGGTGTTCCAGGCAATAGTGGTAACCCGCGAAGAACAGGGACCAGTGGAGGACCTGCAGGGAGAGGACTTGCGGGGTCCTCTTGTTGGCAGCAAAGAAGCCGAGGAGCAGCTGATGATGTGTCATGATGCTGAAGGGGCACCCATACAAGAAGTAGTGGAACTTCTTGATGCCCGCAACGATCGCCAGGCCCTCACGGTCTATCTGCACGTAGTTTCTCTTGGCGGCAGACAACATCTGTGAGTAGTAGGCCATGGGAACCTCCCTGCCATCTGGAAGTGTGTGGCCCAACACAATACCCGCCCCATATGGAAAGGCGTTGCAGGCGAGCACTAACGGCAGGGACTTGTCGAAACGTGCCAGCACATTGTTGGAGATCAGGAGTGCCTTGACCCCCCTGGAAAGCTGCAGCCTTGTGGAGGCCCCAGGACCAAGGCGTGTGTTTGTCCAGTAGGCAGTGCAGGGGCTCCACAACCTCCACCTTGTGGGGGAGGAAGGCCGAAAAATGCCTGAAGTTCGGCCTTCGACATGGGCGGAGGGGCCTCCATGATCACCTTAATCTTGCCTCTTGTACAGTGTAGGCCATCTGCGTTGACCATGAAACCCAAAAAATCCACCTCAGAAACTCCTAGAAGGCATTTCTCCCTCTTCACCTTTTTTTTTTATTTTTTATTGGTTTTTCAAAAGAAACGAGAAAAGGGAGTACATCATCTTCCCGTCAAATAAACACAAGTATATAGTAACAGAGACCTTCATCATCACATTATATACATAAAACAGCTATATCTTTACCACACTTGAATTATACATGCCAGTTAGGTACTCTTAGTTTGATACATAAAACCAAGATTGAAATCTTTTAACCATTTATAGAAACAAGACCAATATTTTTCATAAATCTCTAATTTTTTTCTTGAATAATAAAAGTTAATTTTTCCATTTCTGCCACGTCCCATAACTTAAATATAAATTCCTCTTTAGTTGGGATCAATCTACACTTCCATTTTCTAGCAAACACAATTCTTGCTGCTGTCAAAATTTGCATTATTAAATATATCTCTTCTTTCTTAAATCCTTCCGGAATTGCATTCAACAGAAAGCATTCAGGTAGAAGTGGAATTTTTCTATGCAGAATTTTATCCATAATTTCTTTTATCATTGACCAATATTTTCTTGCTTTATTACAAGACCCCATAAATGAAAAAAACCTGCCGTTACAGAAATTACATTTCCAGCAACTCTTTCCTATATTTTTATTATATTTGTTTAATCTCACAGGAGAGATATGCCACCTATAAAACATCTTCAATATGTTTTCTTTAAAGGCACTGGTCCTTACAAATTTAATATTTCTTAGCCAGATTTGATCCCATTGGTCTAAATCTAGACTATGTCCAATATCTTGTGCCCACGCTATCATAGATGGTTTCACCCACTCATCTTGCATTTTCCATTCTAGCAGAAAATTATACACTTTTTTAATGAGTCTTTCGTTCACAAACCAAATCTTATCCAATTCAGTTGGGTTATCATAAAAGCCTACTTTTTTATCTAGTGACCATCGCGACATAAGTTGATTTTTCTCCCATCAAGTTAGCTCGGTTCCTTGTTCTTTAAGTATCTCATCAGCGAGCAAATTACCATTTCTATCTAAGACATCTTCATATCTCCATTTATTATATTTGACAAAAAGCATGGGTTTTACAAATGCCTCTAATGGGGAGAGCCACTTGGGGATTTTCTTATAATATTTATCCTTTATCTCCTCCCATATTTTATATGTTGTTGTTGTTGTTCAGTCGCACAGTTGAGTCCGACTCTTCGCGACCCCATGGACCAGATTACACCAGGTCCTCCTGTCTTCCGCTGTCCGCTGAAGTTATATAGAGTTGAAGTTATATAGAGCTGAAGTTTATATAGAGCCGCTCTAATAGTATGTTGTTTAAAATGGGATGAATTTTTATTATACCAAATAAAATAATGCCAGCCCATTTGTAACTCATGTCCCTCAAGACTCAATAACCTTTTATCCTCTTGTAGGACCCATTCTCTTAACCAACTCATTGCCGCGGCTTTATAGTAAAGTCTCCAGTCTGGAAGTGTGAAACCCCCTCTCTCCTTCTTTTCTTGTAAATATTTTACCTTAATCCTTGGTCTCTTATTTTGCCATACAAAACTCTTAATAAGTTTATCTAAATCTTTAAAGAAATGTTGGTTTCTTAAAATAGGAATAGTTTGAAACAAAAAGAGAACTCGTGGCAAGATATTCATTTTTATAGTCGAAATTCTACCTAATATAGAGATTTGCAAGTTTTTCCACATTTTCAGATCTCTTTTTATTTCGGATAGTACTCTTTTATAATTATCTTCGACCAAGGAGCAACATCTATTTGTCAAAATGATTCCTAAGTAGCAGACTTTCTTCTGGATATCAAAACCTGAAATTTCTTGCAGCACTTTTTCTAGTACGCCTCTGGAATTTTTCAGTAGTATCTTAGTCTTCTTCTTATTTACTACCAATCCTGCCACTTTACCATATTCCTCTAAGGTGTACAATAGATGTATCAAAGATTCTTCCGGTTCTTCCAAGATGAAAGCCATATCATCGGCAAAAGCTTGGACTTTTATGTTTTCCCCCTTTATACACAAGCCCTTGATTCCTTTTTCATTTCTAATTCATGTCAATAACGTTTCTAGCGCAAAAATAAAGAGTAAAGGGGACAGGGGACAACCTTGTCTGGTGCCCTTCTTAATTTCCACTTTTTGGGTTATATCTCCATTAATTATTATATTTGCTGATTACTTATCATAAATGGCCTTGATCATTTTCAAAAAGTTTTCTCCACAATTCCAAATTTCTAATTTGTCCAGCAAGAATTTTCCGTTCAAATTATCGAATGCCTTCTCAGCATCAACGAATATCAACGCAAGTGCCCTTTCTGGATGTTGCTCATAAAATTCTAAAATATCTAAAATAATTCTGACGTTATTTTTAATCTGCTTTTTGGGCAGGAAGCCTGCCTGGTCTTTATGAATCGCTTGTGTTAACACTCTCTTGAGCCTTCCAGCGAGAATACAAGCAAAGATTTTATAATCGCTATTAAGGAGAGAAATTGGTCGGTAGTTTTTAATATCATTACTCTCTGTCCCTTGTTTATGTATGAGGGTAATCTGGGCTACTTTCCATGATGGCAGGATTTGGACTTTTTCTAAGATGTTTTTTATTACTTCTTTCAACGGTAATGATATCACCTCTTCGAATGTCTTACAGAATTCAATAGGTATCCCATCTGGTCCTGGTGCCTTTTTATTTTTTTGACTTTTTATAGCTTCTATAATTTCGCACATAGAAATTGAATCATTTAAAATTTTCCTTTGTTCTTCAGAAAAGTAACCTTCTGGACACTTATCAAAATAATTTTTTATTAATTCTGAATTAATCTCATTTTCTTGATATAGTTTCTTATAGAACTGTTCAACTACTTCTTTAAGACCTTTTAAGGAAAATCTCTCTTTTCCCTCTTCATCATTCAAACTTCTAATTACCTATTTGTCTCTTTCCACCCTTAATTTATAAGCCAGCCATCTCAAGGGTTTATTGGCATGTTCAAAATAAAATTGTCTTGCATAATTTATCTTTCTAGCAATTTCTTGCGTTAAGATGGAATTTAGCTGGTGTTGTAGATATTTAATCTTATTCTTTACTACCTGTAAATTTTCATTATGTCGTTTCATTTTGCTTTCTTCATACTTTATTTTTTCTTTAATCAGATTCAACTCTGCATTTTCTTGTTTTCTCTTCCATGCATGTTGTCTGATGAACCAGCCCCTTGCAAATGCTTTGAAGGCATCCCATACAATTTCTAAGGGACTCCAGGTTGAATATTTTCCTTAAAAAAAAATTAAATTCAGCTTTGGACTCATCTACAAACTTTTTATCCTTCAAAAGCATAGTATTCAAATACCATCTTTTTCTTCTTTGCGTATCCGAAAGTAGGCACATAATTGGGTTATGATCTGCGAATGTTGCTGGCAGAATTTACACCTCCTTGACATCATTGATTGCATCTACCAACACCCAACACATGTCCAATCTCGACCAAGACTTGTGTCTATTAAAGAAGGTGAAATTTTTTGTTTCGATATTTCTTGTCCTCCAAACACCAATAAGTTTAAATTCTTCTGCTAGTTTCAAAAAGGATTTTGGTAACTCATTTCCTTGTTTCACTTTTACGTTTGGGCTCTTCCTATCTATTTGGTTATCAAAGACCGCGTTAAAATCACCAATCACACATATCTCATCACATGTCTGTTTCTCTATAATTTCTCTGAGTTGCTTAAAAAAAATTTCTTGACTTTGATTCAGTGCGTATATATTAACAATTAATAATTTATTATGTCTACGGATTTGAATTATTATTACTCTACCATTTTCTGAATTGTATATAAGTTCAGGTTGCAAATTTTCCTTAGCATAAATAACAACTCCTTTTTTTTTCTTTTTGTCATCAGCTGCTATAAATGCTCTTCCTATTTTTTTATTCTCCAACAGCCTTATGTCTCCCCTTTTAACGTGTGTCTCCTGGAGACAGATGATATTTGCGTTACATTTTTTAATCTAGTGATAAATTCTTGCTCTCTTATTGGGTGAATTTAATCCGTTAACATTAATGGATATTATTTTTATTCCTTGTTCATTCAACTCTGTCTTCTTCTGTGCCATCTTTTTTGTTTTTTTGCTGTTGCCTTGTTATCATTTGAAACGGATGAGTTGGTTTTCGTTTTCTTCTTCCCTTTTTCTTTCCTTGATTAATGTCCAAACTCTGTGCTTGGTCTTGCTTCTGGGTTTCTTCTTCTGATGTAGTAACCTCTTCCTCCTCCTCTTGGTGGCCCAGCTCTGTACCAAACTTTTCTAGGAAATCTTCTAATTTAAAGATAGAATTAATTTTATACCTCTTTCCTTTATATATAAAGAAAATGCCCTCGGGTATTAGCCACCTATACTGGATGTTATTATTTTTTAAAAGTTTGATTAAACCTGCATATTGGTATCTCTTCTCTCTGATCCTCCACGGGACCTCTCTCAGAATCCTAGTTTCCAAATGATATACCTTCAGAGTCTTTTCATTTGATAACTTTAAGATTCTATCCTTGAGTTCCCTTTTACAGAACTTTATATGGACTTCCCTTGGCAATCCATTCCGTTTGGCATATGTAGAATTCATTCTGTAGATAGTATCTATATTGTTGTCTAAATCAGAGGTGGACTCCAACCCTAAGTACTCAGCTAAGGCTTGACTAATTTCTTCCTTCAAGTTCTCTTCTTTCTTCTCCGGTACATTTTGGATTCTTAACATAAATGTGGCTCTTTCCAGTTGAGCCCAGCCTCATTGACTCAGCGGAGGACAGCATGAAGATGAGTGGAAAAGTCCTCCAGCGTGGCTGCGGTGATTGGGACATCATCAAAAAATGGCGTCACTCCAGGGATCCCTTTTAAAAGAGAGTCCATTAGGTGCTGGAAGATCCCTGGGGCCACGCTTACATCAAAATGTAGTCTCTTCACCTTGAACACCCCCCACTGCGTGACGTTCGTTTGGGCGGTGGCCATGGTGTTGTCTACAGGCAACTGTTGGTACACCTGGGCCAAGTCCAATTTGCCAAATATCTTTGCCCTCGCTAATGTTGCCAACACATGGCTTACTACCGGGACAGGGTACACGTGGTCCTGGAGTGCTTTATTCAGGGTACATTTATAGTCCGTGCAGATGTCCCCATTTGGCTTAACAGGCGTGACAATGGGGGTTTCCCAAGCCTCATGCGAGACTGGTTCCAGGACCCTCTGCACCACTAGGCAGTCCAGCTCCACATCAATTTTTGGCTGCAGGGTGAACAGGACACTGCAGAATCTCATGCGGGTGGAGGCTACCTTGGGGTCAAGCTGCAGGGACACTGGGGGACCCTTGTAACATCCCAACACCCCATCAAAAATGGCAGGAAATTCCCCACACACATCACCAAAGTCCCATGGGGTACAGTGCTTTACACCCTCAATGGTGATTCCCAACGGCTCAAACCACACCCGCCCCAGGTGGCTAACCAGGTTCCCCTCTACAATGATTAAGTCCAGGTACCCTTCGGAACCCTGGTACCTCACTCAGAAAGCCCCCACCTCCCGAATCGGGACCTGGTTTCTTTGGAAGTCCACCAGGTTTACGTGTGAGTGTCGCAAGCGAGGGCCTCCATTAGGACACAGTCTGTTATGAGTTTCCACTGATATGATGGATGCGGCTGATCCTGAGTCGACTTCCATGGGGCAGAGGGATCTCAACCCTAACCTCGATTTTGGGGGGTGCTGCCTAGCTGGGGGGCGTAGTACCTGGACTGCCAGCTGCCTTGTGAGGAGGTAGAGTTCATCTGTGGCCATGTCAGCCTTGTAGTGCATGGTGGCTCGGCATCATTGGGATGGCTGTGAATTCAGGGTCTTGGTCCCCTTGGATTGGCAAGCCTGTGCAATGTGGCCTGAGTGCCCGCAGCTTCTGCACATTGCGTCCCTGAAGCAGCATGTCTTCCTCTTGTGGGGGTCACCTCAACTGGCATACTCCGGTCTTGCGGCGTCCTTGCCTCAGGGGAATCGTGGCGGTGGCCCGGGCTCCCTTTGCTGGTGGGGCTGTTGGGTCCAATGGACTTCCTTGTCGTTGGGGTTGCCTACCCCAGTCCCGACCTGGTAGGTGGAGGCGGCCGACGGGTGGGATCTCTCCTGTGCAGTGGCCGTGGAAAGAGGAGAAGAGACGGTGCATTTCTCCATCTTCATGAGCCGGTGCCGAAGCTTCTTCTTGCGGAGGCCGCAGATAAAGTGATCTTGGAGGGTCATGTCTAATTGTGTCCCAAACTTGCACTCAGAGGTGACGTGGCAGAGTTCTGCCAAGAAGTTGGTGGCTGCCTCCCGGGCCTGTTGATTCCGTTGGTGGAAGGCCACGTGGTGCGCCACCTCCAAAGGTTGTGGAGTGAAGTGGTCTCACAGCACCTTCATGATTTCCTCAAAAGTCACCTCTTCCAGAGTCTTTGGGGACAGCAGATGTTGCACCAGGTCCACGATGGAGGGTCCGCATGACCCAAGGAGGAGCCCTTTTTTCCTCTCCTCATCTGTTGCCTGGTAGAAAATCAGGACAGACTTGATCCCGGTGACCCACGCTCCCCAATGATGTGGACGGGACTGGTCGAATGGCAGAACCAGCCCTGTTCTCGGAGTGACTGCCATTGTGCTGATCGGTTGAGTCAGGGGAGCGGCTTGCCTGTCATCATTGCTCATCTGCAGTGGCAGCACTGCGTCTCCTGTGGTGCCCCATCATCCCGGATCCCTCGGGATGCCATCCTTGTCGCCAATGAAAAGTACTGGATTTGCTGCATGGAGAGGCAGACTATGACATGCTGAACTATGCTGGTTTATTGAATACACACACAAAAGACAAGAACTGGCCGGTAGCGGCCAACTATATACATACACCCCAGACACACCCACAGTCCTATTGCGGGGGTTTGAATCTCTCATCAAACTCCCTATTGGTGGACTAAAGGATGGACTAGGATCCTTGGCCCTTATTGTGTTAGGAACCAAGCTCAGGGACTCAGGCCGCAGACCCCTAGTGGCGGTCCATGGACACAACAGTTTGGCCCGATATAGGCACGTTTCACAAATGGATTAAAGGGGCCAGTTCACACAGGCACAGCTGTCAGGTGTTCCGCAGCTGTACTCAACCCATCTTAAGAACATAAGAAAAGCCAATGTTGGATCAGGCCAATGGCCCATCTAGTCCAACACTCTGTCACACAGTGGTCAAAAATACCAGGTGCCATCAGGAGGTCCACCAGTGGGGCCAGGACACTAGAAGCCCTCCCACTGTTGACCCCCGCAAGCACCAAGAATACAGAGCGTAACTTGCCCCAGACTCCTTATCTATACCTTGTGACTAATAGCCAGTGACTAATAGCTTCTGCTCCATATGTTTATCTAATTCCCTCTTGAAACTGTCCATGCTTGTAGCCGCCACCACTTCCCTGTGGCAGTGAATTCCAAGTGTTAATCACTCTTTGGGTGAAGAAGTACTTCCTTTTATCCGTTCTAACCCACCCAATCAGCAATTTCATTGAGTGCCCACAAATTCTTGTATTGTGAGAAACAGAGAAACAGAGAAAAGTACCTCTTTCTCTAACTGCTTGAAAAGTACTGAGACTGACAAGTGATTTCAGCTCTCACATACTTTATTAGATCAAGAACAAGACAACCTAAGCCAGCTCGCAGACCGGCTTTTATTCCCAAGTGAACCCACACCCCAAAACACACAACACCCGTGATTCGCTATTTACAGTAATTGAGTTATCCCGGGCTCCCCAATTGGAAGGAGGTGAGGAGCCTACATTCTATTGTCTTACGGAACAAAGCTCAGGACCTTTGCCTGGCCACATGGTGGACCGGTCAGAACCGGTCCGAGCACATGGCTGCCCTGAGTCCATGTTTCCCCATGGATACACTACACTGCTCTATCCTATGCATAATCTTGTAAACCTCGATCATGTCACCCCTCAGCAGTCGTTTCTCCAAGCTAAAGAGCCCCAAGTGCCTCAACCTTTCCTCATAGGGAAAGTTCTCCAACTTTTTTATCATTCTAGTTGCCCCTTTCTGCACTTTTTCCAAAGCTGTAATATCCTTTTTAAGGTGTGGTGACCAGAACTGTACACAGTATTCCAAATGAGGTTGCACCATTGATTTATATAGGGGCATTATGATACTGGCTGATTTGTTTTCAATACCCTTCCTAATAATCCCCAGCATAGCGTTGGCCTTTTTTATTGTAGTCACACACTGTCTTGACATTTTCAGTGAGTTATCTACTCCAACACCAAGATCTCTCTCGTGGTCTGTCTCTGCCAGTGTATTTATAATTAGGATATTTGGCTCCAATGTGCATCACCTTGCACTTGGCCACATTGAACCCTATTTGCCATGTTGACGCCCACTTGCCCATCCTCGACAGATCCCTTTTGAGTGCCTCACAATCCTCCCTGGTGTTCACCACCCTGAACATCTTTGTATTGTCTGCAAATTTAGCCACTTCACTGCTTACTCCCAACTCCAAATCATTAATGAACAAGTTAAAAAGCATCTGACTGAGTACTGATCCCTGTGGTACCCCTCTGCTTACCACCCTCCACTGAGAAAATTGCCCATTTATAGTCACTCTCTGTTTCCTATTAATTATTGTAATGCTTCCCTCACAAGTTTAATTGCCCATTTATACTCAACCTGCGTTGATAATGTGTGCCAGCTGTTCCCACAGGGATGCACCTATGTGCCCATGTGTATAGATGCCTGCCATGGAGTGAGGAAAAAGCCACTTACAGCTGCGCCTCCACCAGGGATGGGCCAACAGTGTGAATGCTCCCTTGCGCTTCCTCCCCGGTATGCTCCCATATCAGTCGGTGCAGTGTGACCGGCTATACCCGGAACACATTGTTCCGGGTCTTTTTGCCATGACTCTCTCGTGCTTCATACTGCCAGTCTGAACTCAGCCAATATTGTTGCTAGGAATGCTTTCCTCCAATTACATAGCAATAACTGCATTCCCTCTTGGATATGGCCAACTGAACTATGCTGACCCATACACTGTAACCTCAAGGCTAGGTTGCTGTAGTGCGCTTTACAGGGGGCTGCCTTTGATGACAACTCAGAGACTTCAGTGCCTGCCTGGATGCGGATGTAAACTAGTAAAATTCTGCCATATTACAGAGATCTTGAACCATCTAAATTGGCTGCCAGTTTGTGTCTGAGCTCAATTCAAAGTGCTGGTTTTAACCTTTCAATTGTCTGGGACCCACATATATGCAGAACTTCCTTACCTGTTATGAGCTCTGGAGAGTGCTGTGCTCTTCACAGCAGGGTAAGGTGGCCAGCCTCCAGGTGGAGCCTGGAGATCCCTTGGGTTTAAAACCGATCTCCACCTACAGAGCTCAATTCCCCTGAAGAAAATGGCTGCTTTGAAGGGTGAACTGTGACATTATAGCCTGCTAAGGTCCCTCCTGTCCCCAAACCCTACCTTCCCAGGCTTCTCCTGAAAATCTCCAAGACCACAATGTCAGTATCCCAAGATTTTTTTTCATCATAAAGTGATTTTCAGAACTGGCACAGGCCTATTTCTGCTCTGGAAGTGCATATTCAACTCTAGTCACTGTAATCTTGAACACAGTTACTAGGAAGTACATCACACATGAACACACATGAAGCTGCCTTATATCAGTCCATCAAGATCAGCATCATCTACTCTGACTGGCAGCTGTTCTCCAGGGCCTCAGGTGGAGGTCTTTCACATCACCCAGTACCTGATCCTTTTGTTAAAAACTGGAGATGCCAAGGAATGAACCTGGGACCTTCTGCTCTTCTCTGAGTCACAGTCCTCCCCACCCCTTCTCCCAAGATGATTTATTTTTTGACTAAACATGCTTAGGTTTGAACTTTTAAACATGCATCTGGATACTTGTTTTGAGAATTTTGGGATGCTTTAATTATCAAAGGGAGCAACAACATTCAGCGGCAGGGCCATTGGATAGCTGGGATGTGGCCTTTTATCAGCTTTGGGCCTTCATCCTGCAATTGCAGGCAGGAAATAATGTCACGGTGTCTGCTACATCCCCAGTTTCCCATTGTTCATTTGACTGAGCGTGAGCAATTGAGAATGGGGCAGGAGATTGTCTGCCAAGGACAGGCACCTGGTAAGCCTATCTGAAGAGATGGGCTATTTAAGTATTTATGTGCTGTCAAGTCGTTAACTGACTTATGACCAGTGTTCCCTCTACGCTGAGTTAGTGTGCACTAGCTCACAGTTTTTAGGCTCCGGCTCACACATTTTTGTCTTCGCTCAGGAAGGATGGCTCCAGAACAAACTAATTTTTGCAGTAGCCAAATCACTTGCTCACAATTTTAATGCCAGGAGCTCACAAAGTAGAATTTTTGCTCACAGGACTCCACAGCTTTGCTTATGACGACTCCAGTTTGGGGCTTTCAAGGCAAGTGAGAAGCAGAGGTAGTTTTTCTCCAGGTAGTACACAGCTCCCCCCCTTCTTTGGGAGTTTCCACATGATGCTGTATTCTTTCTGAGCACAGCTTGTAGGACTCCCAGAGTTTCCCTTATAAGCTGGAGCAAAGAAAAACCTTCTTTCTTCCCATTTAAGGAGAAACAGTGCACTGGCTGCAGGCAGAGGCTCCATATGAAAGCTCTGCCTGCAGCAAAGCGAAAGGTGGGGGGGGGCAGAGTTTAGTGCCACTTTCAAAATGGCATCACTCAGTTCTGGCATTCTCCCCTTTTAGCTCTTTAACAGGACTTTAGAAAAGCACACTATGAGCCAAGGCTCAGTTGTTCATGGAAGGGGCAACTGCCGGGCAGCAGTGGTGGTGGCAGTAGTAAGGTTGTTGCCAGAAAGGTGGTGGGGTGGTGCCAGCCATGAGTGGTGCAGGGACAGTGCACCTCAATTCAGCTCACTGCTGCTTGAACAGAGCAGGCAGCTTTTCCTGCTTCTGTGTGAAAGCAGCTAAGGTTGCTTGGCAGCTATAACTATGGCTATCCATGCTATGATCACATCCAAATTGGACTTGGGTAACATGCTGTGCATGGAGATATCCTTGAAGACTGGTCAAAAGGTGTCTCTGTTAGTATCTTTATGTTATCCAGCTACATCAGGCTATCTAATTCAAGCCATGAAACATGACAAGGAAGACAAATTTTACAAGAAGAAAACTATTTTATAATGCACAGTGTTTGAGAGGTTGTGTTTAGATGTTCCATTATAATCTATTTTGTATTCTGCCACTCTGCTCGAAAATGGGTACAAGGGCTGGGATCAATTTCAAACGTGTTCTGAACGTGGACACCAACTTTCATTCAAGACAAATTTTTTACTGGCTTTGGGAGTTGAGCTTGGATTTGTATCTGAAGTGCAGAAGGCTATTCCAAACATGCTGACCAACTTTCATTCCATCTTCAAGAGAGAACATGTTGTATTGTGTTGCATATTCTTCCTGAAAACAGATGTTTAGGTAGGGTTGCCAGGCCTGCACTGGCAAATGCTAGGAGATTTTTGGGACAATGCTTGGGGAGGGTGAGATTTCAGGAGATGTGACATCACATCCTCCATGAAGCACTATGACTTTCCTCAATCTCTATGGTAACTAACAATATTGAAGACACATTATTGCCAACCTAATCCAGATTCTGAGGGTAATCTTGTGATAACAAAGGCTACCAGAGAAGAAAACTGTGCAACCACAGGCAACTTCAGCTATCTTCATTACTGAGTGTCAGGTTTTGCCAGCTCACTGAGGATGTCATGAGGAAGAGTGGGCTCCAGGGCTTGCGATTTTTGGAACTGAAGTCCAGAGCATGGCCTCAGAATAGGGAGACAGAGGGGTTCATACACCCATATCCTCTTGTCCCCTCTCCTGGCCTCTATTAGCAGGGTCCTCCCGTTTTCTCTCTGTACTGGCCCCTTTTGCATAGAGCTTCCAAGTTCTTCCTCCCTGGTCAGCGCCATCTTCCCTCCTTAAATCTTCCAGCCCCACTACAACCCCTATGTGGTCGTACTTTAGAGAAGTGCAGCTACAGGGCTAGCTAATTCCCCAATTTGGCTCTCTTGGTTCCATCCAATGTGTCCTCTAAGCTGTGGGGTCTTGTGAGCAAAATTCTACTTTGTGAGAGACTGGCATTAAAGTTGTGAGCGAGCAATTTGGCTACTGCATGAATTAGTTTGCTCTGGAGTCATCCTTCCTGCGCTAAGACAATAATGTGTGAGCTGGAGGCTAAAAAACTGTGAGCTAGCTCACACTAACTCAGCTTAGAGGGAACACTGGTTCCATCCTTCTTCTTCTCTGTCAGGCCATCTTCTCAGGGTTTGCTGTCCAGTCCCCCTATCTCATCCTCACTTCATGGATGCGCTTCCCTGAGGTGCTTGGGTGGGTAAGATTCCAGGGCCCCCAGGCCATACCCCCACAGGTTTTCTTCTTTCATCTTATTGTCTAAAGATGGGGGCAACTTGGTAATAGCCCAGTGTTCCCTTTCCATGGGGCGTGCTCTCCCAGGGTGGTTGTGTCCCTGGTCTCCCTGTTCCTTTCTGCGGTCACCCTTCTCTCCCTGCTGGCTTCTGAAAGCTTCTGGGGTCTGGTTTGGGATAGGTGGCTCTGAGTCCACTTCCAGACACCGGGTAAATACATGTCCAGTATGACAAAGAGATAATATATATTATAAATGATTATGCCTTGGAGAAGTTGGTCATGGAGCAGCCTAAAAGGGTGATGATTCTGAACTTGGTTGCAAGTGGTGCCTAGGTTCTGGGCTGGGATGTTATGTCAGACTAAGTGGGAACAGTGATCATAGAGCTACTAAGTTCAGTATTTAAGTGAATGGAAGGTTGCCCCAAAAGTCAAACATGACCACATTTTATTTACAATCTGTTGATGAGTGGCCAGCTGGATACTGCCCCATCAAATTTGGCTGAAGGTTTGGAGGCTGTGGTGGGATGGTTGAAACAGAGTCAGCTGAGACTAAATCTTATTCAGATGGAGGTTTTGTGGCTGGGCAGGAGAAAACTTGGGTTTGGGTGCTGACTCCCAGCTCTTGACAGTGTGCCCTTGATACTGGCACCAGCTGTCAAGAGCCCGGGTGTGATTCTGAATGCCTCTTTATCAGTGGAGGCCCAGATCACAAACATTGCCAGACTGGCATTCCTTCAGCTATGCCAGGTCAGGCAACTGGCTCCCTACCTGTCCCTCCCTGACCTAGCCACAGTAATCCATGCAACAGTCCCCTACAAATTAGACTATTGTAACTCACTCTACTTAGGTCTACTCTTGCGACTGATCTGGAAACTCCAACTGATCCAGAATGCAGCAGTGCAGGTCCTTACAGGGACCCTGCGTAAAGCACATATTCAACCTGTGCTGCGTGAGCTGCACTGACTTCTGGTAGAGTACCAGATCAGGTTCAAGGTTATGGTATTAACCTTTAAGGCCCTTAATGGTCTGGGATCCACGTATCTTTGGAACCGCCTCTCTTGGTATACCATCCAAAGAGCACTGCACTCAGTTGACAAGAACCTACTGGTAGTCTCTGGCCTGGGAGACATCTGGCTGGCCCCAAGCTGGTGGAACTCTCTGTCGAACAACATCCATGCCTGCGGGACTTAATGCAGTTCTGCATGACATGTAAGGCAGGTGTTTGGTTCAGGACAGCAACAGCTTTTCCATCTGGCTGGCACTCCTGTTTTTCCTGCCTCCCCCCCATAAGGCAGTGGCATACTCTGGCAGTCTTATTGCAATCTCATTGATTATAGGCTACTGCTTCTATTAATGTTAGTGTATGAATTTTTATTATTTAAGTGTGAATTGGATTATGTAAATGTTTTTACTAATGTATACCACCTTGAGCTCTGTTCTACAGGGGATTTGTCAGAAGATGAAAGGGAAAATAAAGGCCAAATTATTTCAGGATGCTTGGAAGTTATTTATACCTAAAATTACTGAAGTTCAGATAGAATGTGTAGTTCAGATTAGGAAAGGCACCACCAAAATTTAGAGGATGCCAGCATGGATAATAAGCATACACAAAATCAATTGTGGTTTTCAAGAAGGGTGTCTGAAGAATTGTGTCCCATAGAAGTGATAACAGATGAAGTTCTAGGGAGTTTTGGAAATTATATTGGAAACTAACAAGTCCCCAGATCTAGATGGCACACACCTAGAAGCTTTTAAAGAACTCAAATGCAAAAAATGTTTCTAATTTGGTAACAAAAATATACCACGTTTCACTAAAATCAGCATTCTTGCCAGAGAACTAGAAAACTGCAAATGTAACAGTGATTTTTAAAAGGGGCTTCAGAATAAATCCTAGAATTTACAGGCCAGTTATTCTGTAACAAAACCAAAGCAGAGCTTGTCAGGTCCTAGAAGCTAAGCAGGATCGGCCTTGGCTAGTATTTGGAAGGGTGACTTCCAAGGAATATCAGAGTCGTGATGCAGGCAATGGCAACATCTCTTGCCTTAAAAACAAGTCTAGCTCGCCATCTAGCAGTGCATAATGCTAAAAGAGCTAGAAATTCCGGCTGCCAAACAATCTTAGGATCTCCTGGCTATACTACACACACTACCATATGATAATTAATTAATTACCAAAGCAGACTGTGATCTCTTTAAACTGAGTGAGTGAACAACAACAGAGCATGAGGTTCAATTTAAATACTTACACAGCAATGCAAATTGGGACAAAAAAATCTAACCTTGCATGTATGTTGCTGGGATCTGATTCTGAACTGGCAGGCAGCGAATGACCAGGAAAAGGATCTTGGGATCATGCTGGATTGCTGAATGGAAATGGGAACTCAGCGTGTGGAAGTAGCAGAAAGAACAAATTCTAATCTAAGTATTTTTAGGAAAAGGACGGATAATAAAACCAGTATCATAATTTCCTTTTATAGATCTGTGATGTGGCTGCATTGGGAATAATATGTACATTTCTGATAACTGTATCTAAAAAGAATAGTGAATACAGAAAAGGGCAACAAATATGATCTAATAGAGCACCTTCCTTATGAAAACAGACTAAGAAGTCTGGGACTTTTAGTTCAGATAAAATATGATTAGGTGGGGAGAACACCGCATAGACTTGTAAAATTATGCACGGGGTAGATAAGATAACTGGAGGTAACTTTTTCTCCATCATCAATAACACTACAAATTAAGCAGATGAACAGTAGGTTTAGAATAGATAAGGAAGTACATTTTTATTTATCTGAAATATTTATATCCCACTTTTTCCCAATTAACTTCTGGAATTCACTGGACATTTTTTAAAAAAATTAAAACTGGAAGCACATTTTTTAAAAGTCTAGGAAGATGAATGTAATCTCCATGATAACTTAGAACCATATCTGAAAGAATACCAATAGATGTTCTAATGATGTTGCTAGAGTGCTTCACACTGATGCCTCTTTACCGCCCTGATTTCAAACCTGATGATGAAAAACTCAGTCTTTGCTTTGAGAAACGGGTGAGACTCTTCACTGAGTTTGACTGACTGACCCTGTGTTTGTGCTGTCAAATTGCTTCCAACTTATGGCGACCCTATGAATTAATGACCTCCAAAACGTCTTCTAGGGAGAGTTTAGGCTGGATGTGGTTTAGAACCCACTTATTTGTCTTTATGGCAGTCCATGGTAAAACTCTCCTCCCATACCACATTTCAAAGGAATCAATGTTCTTTCTGTCAGCTTTTTCAGTGTCCAACTTTCACACCCATACATAGTAATGGGGAATGCTATACCTTGATCTTGGTCTCCAGGAACACATCCTTACACTAATGGACCTTTTCTAGCTCCTTCATGGCTGCTCTCCCCAGTTTCAATCTCCTTCTGATTTCTTGGATGCAGCCTCCCTTTTGGTTGATGATGGAGCCAAGGAATAGAAAATCTTGAACAATTTCAGTTTCTTCATTGTCAACCTGAAAGTTGTATAATTCCGCAGTAGTCATTATTTTTGCCTTCTTGATGTTCAGCTATAATATCTGGCACTTTTTGCTTTAAAAGCTGGATTTTCAACAAAGGGCTAAAGAGTGCAACCCAATCAGTTCAAGAATCTTTCCCACTCTTCTATATCTACAACACCTACAATCCAACAAGTTAAGTGTGCATTGGCAAATGGAAATAAACTTAATGATTGCTGAATTGCAGCCGTAATATGCAATAAGGTAATTATTTTTTCTGTTGCAAAAGTCAGTTATATGTCCAAATATGCAATGTCACTGGCAGATCCAGATAAGAACTGAAAGGAAGGATATACACATTTAAAATAAAACAAATAATAAAGAAAGATATTAATAAAACTTTAAAATTATTCATAGGTAGATTGCAAACTCAAAATTCCACAGGAAATGCAAGTAGGAGAATTATAAAGAGAAGCAGATTTCTGAAGGTACTGTTATATGGAACTAAATGTTTGCATTGAACACCTGAACATCAATTAAAGTTAACAATGCTACCAATCATTTACTTACAAACATCTATTTGATATTTTCTAACTACCCTATTCCACCCCCCCTTTTGTTACTGTGAGAAAAGATTTGTCTTTGTAGTGATAGCAGCTGATGGATCTCTTCATGAATTACATCTGCTTTATGCTCCAGTCAATGATCTGTAAAACACACCTTGACAAAATAACATCAGTAACTGCAGGAGGATACTGGCGCTGACAACACTTTCACATTATTATCTCACCTTTTACCTTTGGTTTTTGAGCTCTGGAAATGTTCAGCTGATGCACATGTGTCTATCCGGCAGGTGTCAAATGGGCTGCACTGATGCTTCACTAAAAGGAACAGTAGATACTGAAGTTTTTACAGTTCAGGGTATTTTTACCCATTGAAAGACAACCTTTATGGGGGGGGGAATTTTCCTCCAGAAAAAAAATGCCCAGTTTCTTCTGAATGTTTATATACTTGGGTCATCAATCATTGTAAATCTTCAGTTCAAAGTTTATTTCGATACAAGATCAGTAACAATAAGGAAAAGATAAAAATAAATTTTAAAAAGAATAAATAAGGGGCAGTGCAATGAGTACTGATTGTGGGGGGGACGGGACATGGAGAGATGGTGCCTTCCTCTCACAGGGAGGTTATTATTAAAACTCAGTCAGCTGCTTGTGTATGCCACATGCCTGAAGGGAAAATTTTATTAGTATATTAGTTATCTCCAAGGAAGAACCTACAAGTGGAGGGAGACGTAAAGTTGTTCAGATCTTCTTGGTAGAGTTGACAAAATTGGGGCTATATACTGAGATCAAATGTCATTGTAGAATGGGCAGTGCAGCAGAACATGGTCAATAGACTCTACCTTCCCTGGTATGGGCAGAGCAGTTGAGGGTGTGGAATGTGATGGTGTCTGCCTTCCAGTGCACAGAGGCTGAGGCCTTCCCCTGATGTTGTCTCCTGGCTCTGGGATCCAGAGGATCAGCGCCTCTGAATGTGGAGGTTCCCGTCAGTCACCATGGCTAGTAACCATCAATAGACTTATCCTCCATGAATCTGTCTAATCCTCCTTTAAAGCTGTTTATTCCTGTGGCCATCACTATATCCTCTGGCAAAGAATTTAACATTTTAATCACTCTCTGTGTAAAGTAGTATTTCCTTTTGTCCATCCTGAACCTATGGCCCATCAGCTTCACTGGATGCCTTGGGGTTGGTCTCCTTGCCATTTCAGAAGTGGCTTTTCCCTGTGCTCTCAATTCACTTCAGGAATTTAGAAGGGGAAAAACCTGATCAGGAAAGGGGTTTGCTAACATTTTATTCAGTTTTTCAAATAAGCTTTGAAATGGAACATAGAATCAACATAATGTATACAACTAATGTATCATAGAATTGTAGAGTTGGAAGGGGCCATACAGGCCATCTAGTCCAACCCCCTGCTCAATGCAGGATCAACCTAAAGCATCCCTGACATGTGTTTGTTGAGCTGCTGCTTAAAGAATGCCAGTGAGGGGAGGGGGAGATAGTTCCACTGCTGAACTACTTTTACTGTAAACATTTTTTCCTAATATCCAGCTGGTATCTTTTTGCCTATAATTTAAACCCATTATTGTGAGTCCAATTCTCTGCTGCCAAAGGAACAGCTCCCTGCCCTCCTCTGGCTCTGGTCACACTGCAACTGACATGCGCTTTGTTCCCGGTTTATTTAAATCAGGAACATTTTTATTCGCATTGGGCTGTCTACATGCAGCCAGCCCCTCTTTCCCAGCACCCGCTTGCCTACTGCTGCGCCATCCTTCCAGGCGATCCTGCCGGCCACGGGGAGGTTTGGGCGGCTGCTGCTCCTGTCGACACTTTGGGGGGGGGGTGCCGCCGCCGCTGCCGCCATTGACCCACGAAAATAGGCTCCGCCGTCTCCGCCATCCTCCTTGCCGGCCCCATCCAGGCTGCCGTAGCCCCCACCTCTCGTTCCCGCCTCCAGGGCCGTCGTTGTGCATTTTTTTTTTTAAGCTTCTGGTTTGAGCGCTTGACTAAACATGCGCTTAATAAATCCATTATTAAACTTTAAATGGATTTATTAAGCACATGTTTGCTCAAGCGCTCAAACCGGAAGCTTTTTTTAAAAAAAACCAAAACCCAAGAACGTTCAGACGGCCCTAATTGCAATTCTTGCGAGAGAGGGGCTGTCCACATAAGCGAAATCGCGCAATCAAAGCGGAAGTGCCAGGAAAACACTAGTTTCTCCAGGGGTCAGGAAAACCCGGAAGCATTGCGCGAGTAAGCCTGCTTCGCGGCGGGAGGCAGATTGGTGGCGCGTGTGAACGTGAAACTGACATGTGCAAGTAAACAGCAGCGAATCCCGATCAAAATGGCAGTGTGACCGCACCCTCTGTGACAGCTTTTCAAATACTTAAAAGACAGCAATCATGTCCCTCCTCAACCTCTTCGTTTTTCAGACTGAACATTCCCAAGTTCCTCAGCCTTTCCTCATTGTTATGTATGGAGATACATAAATAGAAGGAGCTTGATTCCAGCTCCCATTGAAACCTGGTATCCTGAACAACACAAACTGATTGGACGCTCTGCGTAGTTGTCCAATCAGGAAACAAGATATGTGCAGAAGGGAAACTGTATGTTTGGTCTTTATGTCTGTAATATGATTGGTCCTTATTGTACATATGGGCGTGGCTTTGCAAGCCCGAACTGTTTAAAAAAAGGAGCCTGCTGCTCCCTAGTTTTGCTGTCATCCTATCTTGTCCTAACCTCTGTAAATAAAGCTGACTTCACTGTTCAAAGAGCTGCTGCCTGAGTCTCATATCCAACACTCATAGTGCTTGGTCTCCAGGCCCCTGATAATTCCTATCATGTTACACCACTCTTTCGAGACTGGGGTCTCCAACCTCCCTTCCTAGCTAGAGTAATCCTATGCCGGCTAAAAGTGTGATGCCAGAAGAAGAAACTCATGCAAACCTATCTCAGTCATCCTCACTCAGAAGTAAGTTCCATTTTATTTGGTGAAACTTGTTTCCAGCTAAATATGCCCAGAATGGAATCTGAAGGCTGCAACCTTACATGCCTAAATTTGCATAGGAGTAGATTGCATTTTCAGTGGGATTTACTCTGAGCCAAGTACAAATAAGACTGCGGCCTTTAAGTAAAAAACTGAACCAATGCTAGCTTGAAAAAGTAAGAGTGTTGTGATATCTTAAAAACTACTGATTTTATTCTGGCACAGACTCTTGTGAGTTTGAGCATGAAGTGAATGCTAGGTTAGCCTAGAACAGTAATTTGCAGCATGGCTTTATGGAATGTCAAATCATTCCCTCCCAGCTGTCTGGTTATCAAGGTGCTGAGCTCATCCCAGGCAGGTGGGTCACTGCCATGCACCCTCAGATACAGACAGACTTTTTAATGTATCTGGGTTTGGATTCCTCTCCCTGTGGCTATGCAGTATGCAAACCCTTCCCTTTCTTTGAAAACAGAAATCAAACAGCATCTTTTCTTCAAACAAAGGCCAAATCCTAGCTTCCCTTCCCTTATTGCTTTCAAAAGCTCGATTTGATTGAATATTGGAGCCACACTGAAGGCAACTGCTTAAGAAATGGAACTGTCGACCACCACTGCATGTTGTACAGTTATATTTACATGCAAACAATGACAAGAACATCATGTACATTTATTGTGATGTCATACTTCTGATGAAAAATGTTTTTAAAAACCTGGGGCTGGATTCAGCCAACTTTCTTGCTCAGTCTCGGGCAACTCCTCTCCTTATTACACCACCCATTCCACATGTTTTTTGTCTCTGTGGGTCCCATGATCCAAAGCAGAGCCTTTTGGCAGTCAAAGGAGACCTTTTCTTTTCCTTTCACCAGTGGAAAACTGGTTGGATCCAACGCTACATTTTTTTTGTTGAGAAGAGTAGTAAGCCCTCTGTGTTCCCTTTTGGTTCTCTTTGCATCATCTGGCTGAAAATTGCATGCACACTTATCTAGAAGTGAGGACCACTGAGGAGAGTGAACTTGCTTCTGAGGAAGCATGCAAATGTCCCCACAGAAGCAAGAAGCTGTGACCACCACTACTCTCATTTTCTGTGATATAAGTCCTTAGGCAGAATCCCCTTTTGAATCAAGTGTGGCATTTTTAAAACTAATTTTTTAAATTCTACATCTGAAAGCAGAGTTTCCACAAGTTAGAGAAAGCACACAAGCTGGATTTACAGGTGTCATCACAAGACTGTGTCAGTGAAGTAAGCCCATATGCTTCCTGGGACCCGTCATGGACCCCTCTCCTATTGCAGGTGTTCACTAGCTTAGCAGAACTATCTTTTGCTTGCTTGCTTATAATTTCATCTAATTACATTTAACAATCTCTTACCTATTTTTTTTCATAACAGATATCCCTGTGAGGCCCCACTAGATTGCATCTGAGAAATGGGTACTAGTCCATGAAAGTGTATGCTAGAACAACGTTTTGTTAGTCTTTGACATAAGACTCTGGAGTATTTTTTGGTACAACTGACCAGCACGGCTATTCCTCTGGAACCGCGTTCTTCTCGTTTTCCTCCTGTCATCCTCGCTGCCATTAACTGCCCAACTCCCAGGGCTGAAACACTATGCATACTTACTTTGAAGTAAAGTCTCATAAATTCAATGGGACTTACTTTCAAACAATCACGCATAGGCTCAGTCTCCCCATCGAGAAATCTTCTCTTCTGCTAACTCAGAACGTTCACTCGCCTAAAGGACTAGCCGGCCATTCTGCGCTTTCCTATTGGTTAAGGATGATGTAATATGACAGTACATACGGGCATTCCCCCCCCCCCCGCGTTCCTGTTAAATGTTTGAGAGGAAGCCTCTCTCACCCTTAGCCAATCAAAGGCAACAGAGTCTTTTGTGGCCTTAAAGAGGGAGGGAAGGCCAACTGACTCGGTTGCTTTCAAACACCACTCTCTTTTCCCCTGTTTCTCCACCCCCAATCGAAGCGCAGGATTGACGCCTGCGTCCTTGGCTATTTGAGAAGCTGTTATGTAGGACACGGAAGCTAGCTAAGATGGGCAACGTCCATAGCCAATGGTAAAACGGAGAGGGTAGGAGGCATGTCAGATTATGCTGGCGACGAAAAAAGGGGAGGGGAAAGAGAAGATAAAATAATTGACACTGACTTTGACCAATGAAATTTTAGACTGCATAATATTTTTTAAAAAATATTGCGCATAGGAAAGAAGAGGAAGATGTCGTCTTGATTGACGACAGGTTAGACCAATAGATACCCACTTATGAGGGAGGCATACACCCAAGAAACATTTGGGGAAAGTAGGTTGGAGAATAAATGACAAGCCAACTAGCCAATTGACACTTACGAAATGAGATCATGACAGAGACGACATCCACTAGGAATATGAGCCTTGAACCGAGCTTGAGTGACAGCTGTGGTGACCAATAGTAGGAAGGAATAGTAGGAGCCGGCAGTGCTGAATCCTCTGAGGCGCTTGGTAGGCGAGGGTGTGCTCGCCTCGTATTCCCCCCGCCCGGTGCATTCTGACGTTGCGTGGCGGGGAGGGAGGGCCCAGTAGCGGCCGCTGGGACGGGGGCTCCCAACATGTCCGTGCTGCTGGTTGTGCTCGGACTGCGAGAACGGCGGACGACGAAGCGAGGGGCTAGTTCGTGAAACAGCAGCGAAGGAGGCGGCTTGAGTGCAGCCTGGCTCCCATCCGGTGCCTTAGACACTTGGGGCTGCTTAAGGGAGCGAGGAGACTTCGGCGCCAGGTACAGGCCCGGGCCGGCTCCCGGGGGGGGGGTCGGAAAGCGAGCGAGCCGTGGACGAGCCCTGGGCGGGCGGACGGGTAGGCCCGAAGCCTCGAGCGCCATGAGTAGATACGAGGGGAAAGGGGATGGCCTAGGCTGGGGCCTACGCTGGCGTTCCGGGCGTCGGGGGCTTCTGCGTAGTGCGTAGTTCGAAGCGGGAAGGGAGGAGGCGGGATGGGTGAAGGGTCTGTGGCGTAGCATGCGGGGAGAGGGGGGGTGCGATTCGGAGGTTGTGGGTCAGCATGCTGGCAGGAAAGGAAAAGGGGGCTGGTTGGTGGCGTCTTTTTGCTAAACGCCGGGCCTACTGGGTCGTGCTGAGTGGGAATGGAGGGAGCGGTTCCTCTGGGCCTTGGGGGGACTGAGCGCGGAGTGGGCAGCCGAAAATGGTGGTGGTGGTTGATCGTGGTCACAGATGTCGCCATTGTCTAGATTATATGGGAGGAAGGAAAGGGGTGAAGGTGCCCACCCCTCCGTAGCACAGTGCCCCGTTATTTAGTTCTTGGATATGATTAAAAAATACTTGTTACTTGGGCGTCTTCACCCCGCGTCCCTCCTCCTTTTATAACAAAAACATTTTTTGAACTCTTTGAACACCTGAGATTTGTGGACTTTATTCAGTCCTTGAAATTGACGGTTTTCTTTTTCTGTGATGACTGCACGGTATAGGCTGGATGCTTTGCGCAGAAGTAACCTAACTACTTGGTTTAGTAGAGATGTGATGTTGCTACTAAATGCACCCAGTCTTTCACTGGTTATGGTTTTTATGGTGTCCTGAATGAGGATTGGAGATCTTTGCGGGAAACAAAGTGCAGGAGCAACTGCAGCTCAAATTATGGCTTAGCTTTGGGTTTGCTGGTTGGTCTGGTGATCATGATTTAGACATAACATGTTAAATGTTACGGTACAAGAAAGTGAAAACATGATATACATTATTGTTTTTCAAAGAAGGTGGTTTGAAGGCCTACATTGTTTTATATTTTCTCACTTGAGGGTTGGTCAGATGAAAAGCAAGATCTTGGGACTTGGCATGTGGGCCAAGGCTGAACAGCCAGTGTGATGGGTTGAACGTTGAGTTTAATCTTCTGCTGAGTGGTGAGTTGTTTCAGATGTTTTAGTGTATAAAATTGTTACTGAAAAATGGGGTGATTGTATTTTTGGTTGATCCTTTCGGTCATCATATTTGGAGTAGAGAATTTCCATTATACTTGCATAGGTATGCGTTTAGCAGAAACTATTATGGTCTGTATACATCAGTATTGTGGGAAGGAGCTAATTTGGTGTAACCATTGCTTAGGATGACATTATTAAACCTCTGCATAAGTCCATTGAAGTCAGTGGGCTTAGGAGGGTGTAACTGTTTACGATTGCACTGTAAATACTAGTATAAGGAGCTAAGAGACTTCTCAGATTTTAGTGTGTGGAGAAGGGTGTGCATTTCATGCATGGAACTAACAGCATTAGAATTAGTTTGAATGCATAGTATGTTGAAGCAGTTAGTTTTTGTTTAGGTTTCTGTCTTTCCACTTCATGAATGTGGGCTACCTAGGAGCAGGGGCCTGGATATTGGTAGTCAGTAGTTGTATATAAAAATGGGATCTCTTCTGCAGAGGGATCATTCTATATATAGCTTAGTGCCTACCCAGGACTTCTCCTGAGGCTTCATGCATAGCAGTCAATTCTTTTCTACTCTTTAGTCAAGCAGGCTGGCTTGGCCACCAGGTAGACTACTAAATGAATAGCATCAAGGTATCTACAGCCCTTTGTGGAAGAAAGATGGGGTGTCTGTGAAGTAAATATTAATTTTTGTCTGAGTTGTCACCTGAATGGCCAACTGGTAACACCTGAAGGGTCAGCATGCTGGCAGGAAAGGAAAAGAGGGCGCTGAGGCTTCTAGTTGTTGATCCCAGTTCTTCTGGGTCTTTAAAGATTAAGGGTGGAATATTTTGTTTTCATCTGTCAGTATATGGAAAAGTAGACTTATTGCTTAGTACTTAAACTGTGTTGAACAGCAGCTGCTCTCAGTGGGCGAAACATGGTTTGCATTGCCATATTGGGCTTCATGCATGGCCTACATAGTGTGGTATATAGTAAGGCAGCTGTGATGGACTGCACTTTTTGAAAGCTTAGAAGTGCTGTACAAACAGCTGAAGGACTGTGAAGGGTTAACTCTTCATAGAGCCAGAGAGCCTTGAATGACAGCTGTTCCAAAAGATCTGATTGGTTAGCATTAGCTGAGCAGAGATAGACTTTGGAACTGGATACTGAGAAGATATTCAGTCTGATTTCAGCTGAGAAGAGTCCAGTACTGACAATTTTGGAATTCAGCCCTGAGAGCAGTTTATTACAGACGGGAGAACTGGGAGAAAGTAGGTAAGGAAGTTTGGGAAGTAGGCGAAGACTCCCATTTGTGCTAAGGAAAGGGGACAGATTTTGAGTACATGTGTCAAACATAAGGCCCCGGGGGCTGGAACCAGCCTGTCCAGGGCTCTTATGCAGCAAGCAAGCGACTGGTGCAAGGGAGGGAGTGCTGGGGGTAGTGGGTGGAGCCACTCCATTTTTGGCTTCAGCAGGGCAGAACAACCTTCTCTGCAGCAGTCAGTCATTGTGGGGGCATGTGCCCAGTGCTGCACTGCTGCCTATTTAGTCTGCCTATGTGGGTTTTCCTTTGTACTCCCCTCCCAGCCCATGGGGCCGTTCACTGAGGATACACCAACTCAAATCTTATCAGCTGCTGTCCTTTATACATTTTCTGTCTCTGGTGCCTGGCATTACATTTTATGGCACCCATGGCCCAGCTCAACAAAGTGACATGTATGTCAGATCCAGCCCACATAACAAATAGGTTTGACACCTCTGTTCTAGAGAGAGAAGAAAATTCCTTCCAGTCAAACAGGAAGTTAGTTTTGAAGAGTGCAGAGATCCCTGGTCTGGTATGGTTAGAAACTGCCTTTAGAGATCTTAAGAGTCAGTTAAAAACTTAAGACGGGTGCTGGTGTTTCAAAAGAAGGGGTTTGAGTACTAGAAAGAGTGTACCAGTCTTCTGGAAACCAAAAGAGAGAATACTCAAAGAAAGTGTACTGGAGTGTTGGGAAAACGCTGGGACAAAAGCCTCTCAACATAAAGATATAAGTAACTGTGAAACTCTCATTAGCTTGAAATACAAGAACTAAAGTCTGGGCATGTACTGGTTTTACCTCAGAGTTATCTATATTGAGTTACTTCAGAAATTTCAACCCCTGATTTCATCTGATCTTTCCTCTCTATTTTTAATAAAATACTTTGTTAATTTTGAACTTCAGAACATTTCAAGTGGCATTCTCAGTGGTTTAAGTTAAAAGGCAGTCTCGACCCTTCCTTCAGGCTCCTGGACTGAGCCAGCAGTAAAATATACTGATAAGGGTGACAGCCAGCGTTCTTCAGAAAAGAAGCAAACAGACCACTAGGGCTACTCAGTCAGAAAGGGAAAGAAAAATGGAGGGAAAATCTTGCTTTTGAGCAGGGGTGTAGCCAGAATATGTTAGTGGGGCATTGTGAAATCCTGTGGGGCAGGGGAGAGAGAGAGAGAGAGAAGGATCTTCAGGAGCTGAAGGCAGCAGTGGGCATCTGGGCTTGACCAAGTCCCCACTACCTGAGTACAGCCTGGTAGCCAGCAGTGGTAGCAGCAGTGTCTTGTTGCTCAGTCAGAGCCCCCCAGAGGGCCACCTTCAAAGGACCAGCTGAGGTAAGTGCCAAGGTATTAAAAGCAGCAAGAAGCAGCTGGCGAAGTGTGGTGGTGAATCCCCTCTCAGGGGAGCTGGCCATGCCTGGCTGACATTCCTCCAGCCTCCCTTGGCAGAGGGAGAATTATGCAACTGCCCCCACCTCCCCTGTCCCTTCCCAGCTTCCAGGGCTAGAAAACAAGGCATGGGAGGAGAGATGCTGGTTTGCCACTGCTGCAAGCCCAGTCCCCGCTGGCCAAGGCTCCTGGAGACGGAGGCAAGTGGCTCACATGGTAGGACTGCCAGTCCTGATTTATGACCTCCTCCTGTGGACAGTCGGTGCCTACCCAGCACAGTGTGGTGGATGCAGCCAGAAAATAGCTGCCACAGGAGGTGGGGCCAGCCACAAAATGACTGCCATGGTTTACCTTCAGACATGCAGTGAAGATCTTTGTGCTGTGGTGGCAGTTACTGCCAAAGCAACTTTTCAAAAAACCTTCACAGCCAGTGGGTATTCAGTAGGCTGCTGGGCAAAAGCCCAACTTGGTTTTGCCCACTTTCTAAAATTGCTAAGCAGGCTCCAGTAAAGGTGTTGGCAGGTGTCATGGCACCCACAGGCACCATGTTGGAGGTGTAATTGATCAGGTGAGTGCTACATAACAGACCATGGTCCATTTTTATTGATTCCAATTATTGTTTGGGAAAGCTGGGCATCTTGCTATAAAAGCTATGCCAAAGCAGGAGTAAAAAGGTTTCAGATGCACTAGAGGAGTTTTTATGACCTTATTCTGTTTTTCATGATTGTTTAAGCCATGTCTAGAACCAGTGTAGTGGTTAGAATGTTGGATATGGAGACCCAGATTAAAATGTACTTGTTTCACCTGTGGTGTGAATAATTTTTCAGCTTTCTGTACATGATAGGCTGTTTAAAAAAATGTCCCCTGCTTCAGCGGGGAGGGCGGGGTATAAATTAATTAATTAAAGTAATTAATTAAAGACTTTAATATCATGAAGTGCTGCCTGTTTTGCTTCCTCTGGTGATTGCTGCTATGTGCTTGTATATTAGTGTATAAAGCTGTTGCTACTGTTCCACTATTAACCTTCCTTCAATTGAAATTGGGTAAGTATAATGGGCTTAGGCAAAGTTATTTACCAAGCTGCCTAATCCATTCGCCTCTCCCTTACTTAGTTTCCTATCAGTAGTGCTATGGACTTGTAGCCTTAAAGGGATAGGAGGGCCACTATATATAATCATGGTTGCAGTATTTTTTTAAGGTTGGGAAAGGACTGTAGGATGGTTTTGGTTACCTCTATAGACTTTAAAGTGGAAAAGTACACTCAGACTAGCCTGCAGTGCTTTTTCCAGCTGGGAAAGAGTAATGAATTGGTGGCTGTGGAAGAGAATAATGAAGGAAAGAACAGAGCAAGTGCTGACACTTTCCCCAGGATAATTGCTACTTGCCCCAGGTATGCAAGGAAGTAGAAGAACTGTGCCTGTAGGCTTAAGTACATTATTCCAGAATTCTTCAGGCTAGGTGATCCCCCCCCCCAACCAGAAACATTGAAGGGGATTGGAAATTTACTTTTAGGCAAAGGCAAGTTGACATTGAGTTTAGCAAAACAAAATTCCTAATCCTTACAATTTTTGGCTGCCTTGTAAATAAGTATTTTAAGCAGTGTTTATTGATGTATCTAATTTGGCTTGACCATACTTGTGGTGTAGTGGTGATACTATGTTTCATAAACAAATCTTCTTTCTTCCCTTTTTCGCTGTTGGCTGGAAACTATAGCGTAGTTTAATTTTCTTTCTACATACAAAGAAAAGTTTCATAAGCTTTAAAGTAGAGTAACCTGGTTCTTTCCCACCCACTTAGATTTTAGTCTAGTATTCTGCATTCTTTGCTACACCCTTTCATTATTTAGTGGCCAAGGTTAAGGGGGAAGCTATTTTAAGTTTTACATTTTTAATGAATTTTACAGTACTACTGGTAAAATATATTAAAGACTGGTTAACCTCAGATACAGAAACTTGGTGCAACTAAGGATCCGTTTGCTCATATTTCTCTTTGCCTTATCCTTTCTATTCCCTCCTCTTCCTTTGTCTTTCGGCTAAAACTGTTCGAAGGGCTTTGATGTAGGGATCTCTCTTGCCAGGGGTCTTTTTGGGGGAGTGCACCGGAGCACAACTCCGGCAGCTCAGGAGCCAAGCCCCGCCCCCAGCCGGCGTCCTGGGAGTCTTTCAGGCGGCCAAATGTCAATTTCAGCTCCATTATATCCTATGGGCCATTGAAGTCAATTGTGAAAACATAGGGTATATTCTGGGGGCTGGAGGGGAGGGGTTTGAGGGAGAGGCTCCAAACTCACAGGGTAGCTGATGGAGTCTCTCCCCAAGATACCCACCAAGTTTCAAGAACATTGGACCAGGGGGTCCTATTCTATGGGCCCCCAAACAGGTTGCCCCCATTCCCTCCATTGTTCCCTATGGTGGGAAAAAAGTAACTTTTTCTGTGCTATTGCAGTCTTGGGAATGCTATTCTGGTGTGTATCTGTAAGCTGCAAAAAAAGTAGCACAGTTATTCAGAGCAAGAGGTGTCAGTTATCAGACACTGTTAAATAAATAAAATATTGCAAGAGTGCTAATGTTTTAAGCATGTTTTTATTTTAAGTTAAAAAAGCCCTTTGTGTTTGTGTCCTTTATAAAGTTTATATCTCTGCTACTTGGCATTATATTTTATGGCACACATGGCCCGGCCCAACTAGGTCTCATTTATGTCAGATCCGGCCTTCATAACAAATGAGTTCAAAACCGCTGTAATAGAGTGTGTGGCAGAGGTCTGTGTACAGTTAGATAGTTAAATATAAAAGGAAGTCCTGCTCTTTATCACTCATAAATATAGAAAGATTTAGGCTATATAACAAAAAAGCATTTTGAAGGCATATAAACATTTAAGACAGTAGAACTACGAAAGGCTTTACCAGCTATTTTTTCATTGACCACTTTTGAAGTAGGCTAGCTAAATGTTTACCGCTTCATCAGAGTTCTGAAATAATTGGGCTTGGCTTGGTAGTAATAAAGACCTACAGTGCACTGGTAGGGTTAAATGGCAGTGAGATAAGAGTAATTATAATACATTATGTTCATACCTGATATGCGGAACAATATTTAACGTATTTCTACTGTCTTCTCTTAAATGTATGCAGCTGTGGCACAAGGAATTGTTTGCTGTAGAGTGTTGTGAACTTTAAAATTGTGGTGTGTGCAGCTTTGTTCTTTACTAAGATTGTGGTTTATCTCATGTAGGTTGCTTTAAGATGTTTCTGGTAATAGGATTGCTGTTTCATAACTAGTTATTTGATCAGTTTTTCTTCTAACCGGCTTGCATTTTCACATTTTCTGCTTAGCTGGTTGCTGCTTTGTGTTGTCCGTTCCCTGCTTTCAGTTTCACTCTTGGTTCATGATGGGGAATTTTTTAGCTATGCTCAATCTCCTGCTTTCAGTGGGATAGAGAAGACCCTCTGCTCTAAGTGCTCTTTGAGTACAGTTGTCAAAAGTAAACTGATAGTGCGGGCGATGTGAACAAACCTTTCAAAACCTTGGGGCCCCCAGAATGGTCATTTGGATTTTTTATAGGGACTATTTTGTTCACCTCTTCACTGGTGCCATGCAAATGATCTAGTCCCAATTTTGAACACTGTGATGGATGGCAAGCAATTGCAGTCTTTTAGGCAATGCTGCTGGAAAAAGGGTGAACTAGCTGAAAAATGATAGACAGCTCATGGAGCTCCTTCTGATTGGGTGAAGGAAGATTACTATGGAATGGAACACTGAGCTGTTTAAAAATTCATGTGGGAAGGCATTGGAGTGGATCAGTTGAAGTGGAGCTAGAGAGAGAGTTAACCGAAAACTCCAAATGAGAGACTCTGAAGAGAAAAAGCCCTGTCTGGAGCAGAGCAAGTGTGCTGTGGCCTCTGCAAATAATATAGGATGGAGACAGTGAGTCTGGCAAAGAAGTGTCAGTACCTCACCTGTTTAAGTAGTGGAGAGAAATCTCCTTGTGTGAAACGCAGAAACACTACTTGAGTGGAAGCTGATTACCCAGTTTACAGAGACTGTTCTTCTGCAAGATAGGGATTTGACCAACAGGTTTGAGGAGGCACAGAGGTACCTCAAGCAAGTCAAAAGAGGTAATTGCTTTTAAGGAGAAGAGAGTAACAATCTAGCCAGTGGAAGAGGGGGCAGATAGGAAAACCCCTGGCCTATAAACGTAGGGTTACAGCATAATAAAATCTCAAGTCTGTGTGACCATCCAATAACAAGTTCAAAAGGGATATAAGGGACTCTAGTAAACTCTGTATCACAGTAAAAACAGTGAAACATCTCTGACAGCATCAAGCCAAAATAAACCAGGGAAAATAATTGACAAAACATTTGTAGTGTTTCGGGTATATATTTGAACCTCTCCTTACCAAACCTACCCAAAGTTCACTTGTAAGTAAAATTTTCCAACCCCTGTGTTTATTCCAGTAAATTTGGTTTCTGTTTCAACTTTCAGTGTACGTAGGTGCCTATTTCTGAGGGAGACTTTATAGAGGTACAGACCCTCCTCCGTCACAGTTCCTTATTTGGGGTGTAAGCTAACAAAGTATCAAGCAGTATTAAGGTGGGACAACGGCTTTATAATAAAAGTTTATTTTCCACATAAGAAGAGTTTCATGCTACCTAAAGGCTACTCAGTTAACAGATATGGAACTGAAAATTCATAGGGAGCTTGGAGGGAAAATCTGAAACCATATAAGGGTGATTGTTTGACAGGAGTACCTGTCCAGCTCAAACACATGAAGTTGCCTTATACTGAATCAGACCATTGGTCCATCAAGTATTGTCTAGTCAGACTGACAGGAACTCTACAGGTCTCAGAGGTCTTTCACATCACCTGCTGCTTGATTCTTTTAGATAGAGATGCTGCGGATTGAACCCTAGACCTTCTGCATGCAAAGCAGATGCTCTACCCCAAGCCACAGCCCTTCCCCACATGGGGAGCCACTAATTGCATTGTGTCACAAGATTTATTTGATATTGTATTTTAATTTATAATATTACTTTAATCTAGAGCTAATACTTTCTAATCTTTAACTTCACAATTGTGATTTAGATATGTGACTGAGCCTTGAGGGGGTGTTCAGGCTCACTTATGCTAGCTCGCCTGCTATCCTCCACTGCATTGAGTGAATTAGAAGTCTCTTATA
This sequence comes from Gekko gecko, assembly GCA_029375565.1. Classification (NCBI taxonomy): domain Eukaryota; kingdom Metazoa; phylum Chordata; class Lepidosauria; order Squamata; family Gekkonidae; genus Gekko; species Gekko gecko. The sequence goes on along the minus strand of JAPDNY010000001.1, from coordinate 61,203,459 downwards.
GCTGAAGTGTAGATGAAGTATTAAGTAAAGGTTTTCCTAGCCTTAAATATTAAAAATTGCACTGATGTGGTCTTGTTACTTGGAGTGAGCTTTTGTTACAAACAGTGGAGTTTCTTAAATATACTGTCTAGTTCAACCCAAGGAAGGTGGCTGGGGAATTTGTTTTTTCTGACTTACACTGCAAATTGCCATGTACTAGTAATGTGATCATAAAATTAATACATCTTTTCTGGGGTACTTGGCTGATCCCTCACCAGCAGTAGGTATCAGCTGGGATGTGTGATCTTTCGGGTTAATTTCTTGTCCCCCAGTAATTCATGTACCCAAATATATGCAACAACACATCCTTATATTTAGAGTTCTTGTGAAATAGTCCATGACTTTAAAATGCAAATTAAGTTAATGTTAAAGTAGTGTTGATATAGAAACAAATTATTCAGGGTCCACAACTGTACTTGTCAGTGGTAGCCATAGCTTTCAGTTTGAAGAATATTTGTTCCAGCACATTGAAATTGACAGGAGCTTGTCTCTGCTCTCCATGCTGGGCTTTGGAGGCACTAGGACAGCAAGAAGTCTTGCTACTTCTAGATGCAGTGGAAACAGGGGGACTCTACATTGTGCCTGAGTTCCTCTTAATTCATTAAACAAAAATGTTTTTTCCAGGGGAGCAGGGACCAAAAGTTTTGGTTGTCATGTTTGTGGACTCCTTTTGCTGTAGCTTGTTTCTTGAGTCTTGTCACCTTGAAAGAAAAGCAGCAGAACTGCAAAGGGTCATGTGGACTTTCAGTGTGTCTGTGACTTTAACATATGTTTTTCAGCTCTATACAGATTGGCCACTAGGAATTCAGTCTGGATTTTTTTTTGTTATTTATAGTCCACCTTTCTCTCTAAGATAGATTACATAGTGTAAGTTAAAATATAATCAACAGGATGGGACATCCAATAAACAAAGTAATGTGGCTTGGAGTGCAGAAATCTGAAAATGGAACTGAAATAAAACTTAAGCACTTACATGGCTTGTTAAGTAATACAAAATCACATGGCTGGATTATACTTACAGTATCAGACAGTATACACAACAATATACACAGTAATGTAGTCCCTGTAGTTTTACCAGAGCATATTTCTGAAAAGTTTTGTCACACGTGTAATTAGGGATGTAGTATAAAAACCACACACACCAAAAACAAAACAAACCTTCTCCTGAATAATGCATGCATATGGGCAGTTGTTGATTTTGTCCATTTGCAGAGTGGCAGCTGTTGGAGGCCCTGCTCCAATGAGCAAAGTATCGTGATGGATCATGTTGGGGGGGGGGGAGCTGCCCTACAGATATGACAAGGCCATCAGAGGCTTTGTATGTGATAGCCAATACCTTGACTTGAGACCAATAACTGATGGGCAGCCAGTGGAATGACTGCAGAATGAGAATAATATGCATATTCAACCTAGTGCCTGATGATAACCCAGCTGCAGTGCTCTGCACCAGCTGGAGTCTCCAAGTTGAGGTCAAAGGGAGACCTCTGTGGTGTGTATTTTCTAGTCTCACTGTGACCATGGTATGGATCCAAGTGGCCATATCAGCTATTTCAAGGTAGGTGACCATTTTGTCAGCTAGACCGAGTTGGAAGAATGTATTTTTTGCAGCTGCATTAACTTGTTTCTCCAATAGCAGTGCTGGATCCAGTGCTGGATACTTTGGGACCATCTCCTCTGGTATGTCCCCAGGCGAGTTTTACGCTCTGCTGAGAGCAATTTGCTCGTGATCCCTGGCCCCAAAGATATCCGGCCGTCCTCAACCAGAGCCAGGGCTTTTTTGGCCCTGGCTCTGAGCTGGTGGAACTCTCTGCCAACTTCCATCAGGGCCCTGCGGGACTTAATGCAATTCCGCAGGGCCTGTAAGGCAGAGATGTTCTGCCAGACTTTTGGTTGAGGCCAGCAACGGTTTTCCATCATAGCTGGCATGCTCTTCTCTTCCATTCCATCATAGCTGACATGCTCTTCTCTTCCATTCTGCCTGCTTCCACCTCCACCTTAACCTGCCCATGAGATAGAAGAACAGCCCAGAGTAGGTTTTCGACTAAATTATGGATGCCGTATGGAGACTATTAAATTAGGTTTAACTGATTGTTGATTTAATATGTAATTCTATATTGTTTTTAACCTGTTGTAAATTGCCCACAGCCTTGTGTAATCAGGGATTGGGCGATCCAGAGATTTAACTAATAATAATTCCTAGGCTCTTAAATTAATCTGCAAGGGTCAGCTGAACTCCATCAGAAGTGGGAAGCACGATGTCTTCAAGATCTTCACCTTTCCAACCAGTATCCCTTCTGACTTATTTCTGTTTGTTTCAGATTGTTTACTTTCAACCATTTAATCACAGCAGGTAGGCATTGGCTTAGGACCTTTACTGTGTTATCAGAAGATTTGGGTGTCATCAGCATATTTTTCTATTTGTCTTTTAAAATGTTAGGTACTGGTCGAAGACTGTAATAATACACTGACTGACTGATGACATCCAGTTTCAAAGATACACATGATTTCTCTTAAAGGTATTACATAGAGGTTGTATAACATGGGGGATAAAATTGCACCTGGTGAGCCCCACAAGACAGCTCCCACACTGAAGATAATTGGTCTCGAATGGCAACTCTTTGAGCCCAGTCTGGGAGGATCAGTTTAAATCAGTTTAAGGCACATTCCCTGATACCTACATCTGCCTCCAAATACTTCAACCGGATAGTATGATCTACTGTATCAGAGGCTGCAGATAGATCAGGTAGGATCAACAAAGATGCATAACCTCCATTCAAATGGAGATCATCAGCTAAAGCCTCCAGGGCCATGTCTGTTTGTAGCCTGGCCTGAAACCAGACTGAAAAGGGTCCAAAGCAGTGAGTTATCCAAGAAGTCCTGGAGCTGGTCTGTGACTGCTGTCTCAATCCCTTTTCCCAGGAAGGGCAGATTAGAGACTGTGTTCATTGGCCACATGATTTTTTTTCTGTAGGAAGGATTTTTAAAGGGAAAAAAGGGCCGAGGTCTAAGATGCCATGAGTTGATGACTGATTCAGTATGGAGATCAAGTGTTGATTAATGTGGTGCTTACAGGCTTTTAACAGCCAGGGTTGAAAGGAGCCAGTGCACAAGTGCCAAATCTCCAGCCCCCAAACAAAAACTCTCCTCAAAGAATCTGCAATAGATTAAGTCCAAGGTGGAATCTCTATCATCTCTTGGATCCCTCCAAATTTGAGAGAGGCCTAGGGCAGCCAAACAGGCTATAAAATCCTAGTCCTGCCTTGGTTAGGAGTAGTAAGTGTGAATGTTGAACATACTTAGAACAACCAGTCTAGGTGTCTCCAGCACCACATCTAAGAACACCTCTGCCAACTCACAGAGGGTTGCAGTAGCCAGTGAGATCACGGGATTGGTAAATGAAAAATAATAACTGTGATATAGTTACAAATAGTCAATACAGTTTTTCAAGTATTTCATAAATATTAATACATTTCTGGGAAATCACATGGACATACATACCCTTCACAATAAGAATAATCCAATGACACAGTCTTCTCTATTGCAGGAGACTGCCTGGTCCACCTCAATTCTGCTCTGAGGAAGCTTATTGAAACACATGTTTGAGCAAGCCTGTCTGCGAAATCGTGACTTTTCATGCTACTTGTACATAAGAATAAGAAAGACACTAAGACCCAATGCTCCCTCTATGCTGTCTTGTGAGCAAAAATTCTACTTTGTGAGCTACTGGCATTAAAGTTGTGAGGCCAGCAGTTTGGCTACTGCATAAATTAGTTTGCTCTGGAGCCATCCTCCCTGAGCCAAGACAAAAATGTGTGAGCTGGAGGCTAAAAAACTGAGCTAGCTCACAGTAACTCAGCTTAGAGGGAACACTGCTAAGAACATTTTATTGGCAATTGCACTGTATTTGCATTGGATGGCACTTGAGGTGAAGAGGACTAGGCAGTTTCCTGCAATAGAGAAGAGGATTGTGTCATTGGATTATTCTTATTGTGAAGGATATGTATGTCCATGTGTTTTCACAGAAATGTATTATATCACAGTTATTGTTTATTTTTCAACTCACAGAGGGTGTCCTCTTGAGAAAAACAAGCATAATGTCCAGTCTGTCCTTAGTCCCCAGTGTAAGTAGCATGCAATGAATGTCAGTTACAGTTTGCCCTGGGAGTCTGTGGAAGTTGAAGGACTCACAGAGGATAATAGCTACGTCTCCTCCCTGCCCACAAGTGCAGGGTTGATGGAGGACCACATAACCAGTCAGAGTTGTTTGGGACAAACACATCACATCATTTTCTTCTAGCCATTTCTTAGTTATGCATGTCAGGTCAATTTTCTCCTTCTGTAACATCTAGAAGAGCTTAGCAGTTATTTGCCTCACTGATTTGGTATTGTTGAGTATGAATGAAGAGGTGGGGGAAATAGGAGCTTTTGCTTCATCAGGTCTCGAGGTGCTACAGAGATGATAGGCAGTGAGCATCCTTTCCAAACATTGGCCATCTTTGATAAATGCCATTTCCGTATCTAACATGTACATTGAAGTAGTGTCTTCATCAAACATCTTGCTTCATGTAATGATTGCTTCCAGCACTACTAATATAAACCCTCCATGTGCAATATGCTGGTGTCTACAGAGAAACCATATAGCAGTCCAGGGATACAGTCATGGTTTGTACGCATTAACATTGTTTAACAGATGTTGTCCTAGGTCAGTATTGTTCCTGGTTATTACAAAGTCACTGGAGTGGCTCTTCCTCTCCAATAGTGGCTGGGTCCCAGGCTTAGAGCCACAAGCAAGGTGCTGGCCTTTTGTCCTGGTGTCTGGCCAATGTGAAGCTTACCATAAAAACATGGATACCAGATCAGTAGAGATCTTGAGTACACAGGAAAAATGTGTATATGCTTTCGGCAGAGAAAAAAATTGTGGTATTTACTTAACTCATTAACTGAAGCCAGAAATAATGCATGAGGCCCAGCCTTTCTATATATTACAGTCTGTCAGGAAATCAGGAAGGGGGAACAATAGGGGGAAATCCCTCTAGAATTCTTGAAGACATTAAGAGCTCAAGCAGCTATTCTTCCCACTCCCCCATTTTTTACCCTTTAAGTGGCTTTCTGCTATGTTTAGCATTCTGACCATTCTCTCAATCCTTATTGAGCTGGTTTTATCTTTTGGTTAGTTTACAAAGTTATATTTTTGTTCATCCTTGGGGAGTCCACTAAGTAGAGACCCTACCTGGTCCATGTGCTTTATTGACACAGGGCCAACTGTTTAAGTATGGTGATTAAAAGTAGTTGGTAATGAAGAAGTGGTAAAGACTATGGAATCAGTTAAGCTTATATCCAAAACACTGATGCCACCAGATCTTGTTAACAGTGTATACTTAAATGTAAATAAATGTAACCATTCTGCATAATAGGCAAAGCAGTATGATTTTGAAGCACAAAGTACAGTTCAACCCTTTCCTTACAGAAATATCTGTATGGGGACATTCCATAGATTCTGTGATACTGTGTACACGATAAACATTCACTCAAATTGCAATACAATTGTAAACACTTGATCAGTATTTTGTCTTTAAGTGTGTGGTATTTTGAAATGTGGACCTTTTGTCAATGCTGGAAATTTCAAGTCAAGACTGATACATGGTAGTATAGAACAAAGCAGGAGCAAGTTCTAGACTGCTAGTCTTCAACTGTTTAATTGAGTTAACATTTGTACATGCCAGAATGTTTACAAGTCATGAATGGGTTGTTGTCATGTTAAATTTTCCTTTAAAATATTTGTCTTTATTATAAATATTCTTGTACACTAAGTATTGGTAGACTGGTTTTGAGCTGTTGTAGTAGCTATTTTGATTACTATAATTAAGTGAAATTAGCACTGTACCATTAAGAGTGCTAGGAATTTGCTGCAGGCCTGTTAAGTAGCTTTAACATGTAAGAACATAAGAGAAGCCATGTTGTATCAGGCCAGTGGCCCTTCCTGTCCAACCCAGGTGCCATCAGGAGGTCCACCAGTGGGGCCAGAACTCCAGAAGCCCTTCCACTGTGGCCCCTTAGGCACCAAGGATACAGAGCATCACTGCCCCAGACATAGTGTTCCATCTATACCTTGTTGCTAATAGCCACTGATGGGCCTTTGTTCCATATGTGGTATTGCTTGCTTGGCTACAAGTGTAAGATGAGATTCCTTATATATCCTGACCTTGGCCAATTATTTGAGTGCTCACATAGTTTTAAAATGATCAGCAGATCTTGGAAGAAATAGCAATACTAAACATGTGCAACTGAAGAACAGGCCATAGTTTCTTCAGTACAATGTCTTTCAGTTTATGAAAATAGTTAGTGTTGAATTATGTATTTGAAAGAAAGGTTATGATTAAATCAGTGTTTTTTTCCCCTTATGCTATGATGATTTGGGGATGGTTTTTAATTTAGAGTAGAAAAATGCTGTATAGCAGCTAATTGGATCATGTCAGAGCCACCTTAATTATGGGTTGATATCAGAAAATCTAGAAAATTGTTTTTACAGAATTATTGTACCATTTGAGACATAAGAATGCATTGAGTAATTTAGTTAGTTTGTAATGGTCTTTGATCACGTACTTAACATATTCCAAGATGGACTTTGGCCTTGTGTTTCTCTTTTTTTGATAGTTTTGTAAAAATAAAAGTAAAAAGTTAGGTGGATGTCAATATTGGTATCCTTTACAGATCCATTTTCTTTCCATGAAAGGCTCTGTGGTCTAACTTGTCAGTTTGGTTTAACATTCATATGCAGTCCAGAGACAATTACCTAGTATTTAGTCTACAGGGAACATTGTGAGAGAGGAGGCTCCAAGCCTTGGTTCCTGATTTAATACTGTATAAATTGTTGTTCAGGGCCTTTCTTTAGTTGAGTCAACTGTACAGCCAGAGAGAGGTTTAGTGGATGACTCCTTCTTCGAGCACCTCTTAAAAAGCAATTAATTTTTTTGTGCTAGAACACCAGATATTCTAGTCATAGGCAGTCAGTGGTTTTGGAAAGCAAACTTGAAGTGTTTGAATCTGGCAACAGAATTAACCTGTATATTTGAACTTGTCTGAAGAATCATTGGTGTTTCTCAGTAACATGGGATTTCTAGGAAAATATTCTGAGAAATTTTCTTGCTCTAATCTGAATAAATTTAAATACTTAAAATGTTAGCAAAAATAAAATAATATTAGTAGGAGAGAAATATACCATATACAAGTACTGGGGTTTGTCCCTATTTAGCTTATTTAACATGATTGATTTCGCAGCACCACAGCCCTGGTGATTATAGATAAACAGACTATACTTACATATTTGGGGCAGAAAATTTGAAGGGACCTTGTCCCAAGTTTACTGTAGATCCAAGCAGATTGCATTTGATCTAGTAGACAGTTCATTCCTCAGTGAGAACTCTGATGTTTCCGACCAGTTTACTGTCAAATGATTACAATTCTGCAAGGTGCTAGAGAAGAACAACCACTGGTGATGACTTATAGTCACTTGATTCATGCTGTTTATTCCTCCACAGCCTTATACTTAGTCTTAGCTTTATTTGGTAGCCATTTGGATGATTTGCAGTTAACAGACAGTAGCTTATTAAAGCAGTTTGTTGCGCAAACCCTGGCTTGTCTGTTGGATAGCAGATCATAGCTTGTACATATATCCCAGTTAGTTTGCCACTTGTCTCCTTTCCCACTTCCAAATACAATATTTGGATGTTGTTGTGAGCTTAAGCCTCACTGCATATGCATTCCGTTTGCTATTGATTAGCTGCATTAAATGGGGGAGGGGGAAAGCTTATGGCTAGCCAAACTTATTCTCCTTGTTGTTGGCTAAGGGTAGTCATGCTGCCTCCTCTTAACAAAGTACATCTGTTAGCCATTCTCCCTTATTTCTCTTGGTGTTTTGATGCCTTTTAAATTTCCCTTCTGGAGAAGCTGACGCCTCTGAAGAATCTTCCCACTTTGGGAGTCACCACTTGCAGAGAAGGGAGGCTTGGGGTGAAGGCAGTAGGAAGGATGGAGTGTGCTTAGAAGACACCACTGAGAGTAGAATTGCAAAGTTTTCTGGTATTCTGTGCTACCTTCTCTATATGCCTGAGTCTAAGATGGGCAGTTCTACTGGATAACAACTTTATCATAATATACTTTTGATTTATTGATCGCTTTTTCCCACACACCTGTGGGCTCAGAGCGATTTTACAGTTACTTAGTTTTTGACAATTGGACTAACAATATTCATGGGGGAATAGGGGAGACAACACATACAATTATTAGACACACACTGTAGCCACTTGGGAGGATTCGTCTGCAGGCTGAATCAGGCATGTTCCAATGGCATATTCTTCATATTCTTCTGTCAGCCGGCTAATGACGTCAGGACTCATGATGTTGTATTGTCACACTGCCACTGCCTGGCCGATTCGCTCCACTGCAGGGAATGCCGACACAGATTTTCCACCTTCCGATTTCACAACGCAGCAGCCATCTTCCCACAGCAGCTAACACCTCCCTGAAGGGGTTGGTGTGCCCACCCCTAGTGGATGGTCCCCAATTTATCTACTTGCCGAAGCTTTCGAACTGCTGGGTGGACGATGAGCTAGGGACAAGGCTTGGCTGCTCACACCAGTGCGGGGCTAGAACTGACAAAGCTTGGCAGTTCAGATGTTATAGTTATGCAGGGGCTTTTACCCACTGCGCCACCGCTCCCCTTTAATTTTAGCATTCATATGTCACAGTAAACCAATTAGTACAAGTCAGGTACAAGTTGTGGGTTAGAATCTTGGTTTAGCACCCACTTATAAACTGCAGTTTAGGCAACCTTAATTCACATGAAGGTAAACTGCAGTTTCATCAAACTGATTTATAAATAGGTGTGTTAGCAGTCAGAAGACTTTCACTCACTGCACTCCTGATTTGGTTGCTTTCACCCTATTGCAGTACAAAAAGTTAAGATGAATCATGCTAGTAGCATGTACTCTCTCCTCTCTTTTTAGAGTTGTACTGTAAATACATGGGTTACAGCAGTCACTACAACAACTTAACTGAATGATCTGTATTTCTGAAATAACTCTAACAGATTCTGCTCAGCTGTGATTATTGGATCCTGTAGTCTAGTAATTTTCAGTGGCTATATAACTGTGGGTTGGGATGCTACTGTGTGTTGCAAATCCAAAAGCAAGAAGACACAAATGAATATTTGGGGAGATTATAACATATTTAGGTTTATTTTTGCTCAGTGACTATGAAATGCAGTTTAATGCTACGTATTCATGAATACTAAACATTTATCATTATTTACTTAATTTGTATCCTGTCTTTTTCCCCAGTGGGAACTTAAAGTAACTTAATCATTTTCCTCTTCATTTTATCCTATAACTAACTTGTGAAATAGGTTAAGCTGAGAATGACTGGCCCAAGGTCACCCATCAGGTTACCAAGATAGAGTAGGTATTTGAAGCTAGGCCTCCCAGATCCTAGTTTTATATTCCAACCACTGCACCACACTGGTTCTCCCTCTGAGGTGGAGGCCATCTTGGGTGATTCCCACCATCCTATCAGGGAGAAGCAGGAACAGTTTTTTCTTCCTCTTCCTGTGGGCTTGGGAACACCCACTTCTTCAGTTTCTTTCCTGCCTCTACAGGGAGAGGTTGTTGAAGGCTTAGCCTCCAACAGTTTAAGCCTTATTTCTAACTTACCACTTATCTCTTCTCACTAATTCTTTCTATCTTATCTTTAAAAGCTTCCTCTTACAAGTTTTACAACCTTTTACTTATTCTCTATTTCTCTTTCCTTTTTATCCTCTAGAGGGAGCATGGAGACCACTTAGTCTCGAGGCTTGCCTTACTCTCTTTCCTTTCTCATTTCGCTACTGGCTTTAGCATGCCAAGAAGAGGAGACAGTTATCTCTCCGAATCGGAGAGGGACGCTGCCTTCGGGCAAATCAGCAGGGACGACTCCAGAGCTGGCATGACCCACGGGCGTGCTGTGGCTACCAGCAACGACCCCGAATTGATCGGGGAGAAGACTGTGAAGAAGCAATGCTGCACGGAAGACGTCGCTGGAGGAGGTCCCTGTCCGCGTGCCGCTGGCAGCGGCCATCTTGAAGCGGCGGTTTTGGCGGGAATCTCTCCCGCACAACACACAAATGCAGCAATGAAGTCCCAGCCCTTGCATGCCAATCTCCCAACGGAAGATATGAGCATTTCCCCCACGCTGCAGATTTCACCGAGGACACCAGAAGACCTGCAGATGGGTACATTACCTTCCCAGGCTAGGAACTCCAATTCTCAGAACTTGTATCAGTCCGTTAAAAGGGCTTTGTGGGAAGAGTTTTTTTAACTTTTGCCGAATGGGAGACCTGGCTTCCCTTTCTTCCCGCCCCACCTCTCCAGTCCCAGTTCTGAGGGATCCCCCTAGGGATAGATCAGTGGGGAACAGCTGGCCCACTAAGGCTGCCAGGAAGCAAATTCTAGTTGATAGATACTCTCTTTCAGAGCAGGAATGCTCTCCAGATCCTGATTTGAGCCCAAAGGAGGAGGGGGAGTTCCTCTCCGATGAGGAAGTTGAGGATATCAGTGTTCCACAACTCTCAGCCAGATTATTTAAAGCAGAGGATTTTCAATACATCCTATCTAAGTTTTTGTCAGCCCTAGATCTACAGGACATCCTCTCTGAAGAGGATATGACCTGCCCAGGTATCAATCCCAGGAATAAATCCAAGGGCACGGAGGAACTTTTTCCACGTTATGCCACTCCAGAAAAAGTTGTTCCCTTTCCAGAATTGTTTTTTTTGGCCCCCCGAAGGGGATTTTTTATTGCTTTTTCTAAATCGACAGAAAAAGAAAGAAATTACAATACACAGAAAAATAGGGATGGGGAAACTACACTCTATGGGTGAAAGAAAAGAAAAACCTCTAAAAACCCAAGAATCGGTGATCATACAAAGCTCTTAAAATAATATCCTGCCTCTTGAATGCAAATTGACTTTTGCCAAAAATGATAATTTAGCTAATAAAACATTTCAATATTTCCCCAGCAATCCCAGTTTCATAAAGAGCTGTGCCCTGCAATAAACATAGTTAAGTACTCTAGAGAACAATAACAATCTACTTTTTCCCTCTTTCCCCTCTCAGATGATAGCCTGTTTGGGGGGCTACTGCCTTCAACTTAGAGTCCGAGTCCTCATCAGAAGATCCAGTCTCTTTCTTCTTCGCTCTCCTTGGTGCTGTCAGGGGCTCCTTCTCCCTCTCCTGACTGTGCTGACGCAAAAATTCACAAGCCTTTTCCACAGAGTCTATCCTTTCTTTGCAATTTGCATATCTGAAGTTTAGTCCCTTGGGTACCAAACATTTGTAGACAACTTTGTGGCTTTGTAAAAATAACACCAAGTCTCTGTATTTCCTCCTCTTCCTTCTTATCTCAAATGGAACGTCCTTCAATACTTTAATCTCCTGTCTTTCAACTTCAGGATAACTCCGTTAGTCGCTTTCAGTAGTTGATCTCTCACTTTTCTTTGGGAGAATCTTGCTGTAACTTCCCCGGCAGATGATTGTTTCTGATAAATTCAGAATACGATCTAAAGGCCATATCTATTTCGCTTTGAAGTTGATCCGACATCGCCTCTGCCAAGGGAGCCAACAAGTCACCCACAATCTGTCTCAGATTCTCCTCTCCTCCTTGATCCCTTGAAGTCTCAAGACATAACTTGCCCTTTCCATTTGTAGCTGCAACACATGAGACTCTTCGATTTGACACTTCTTGTCAAGCGCCTGCAGTTTTTTATTCACCTTTTTCGAGCTGGAACCAATCTCTTTAATCTCTTGCTCTGTTTTTTCAATTTCCTGTGTGTTTAACGCGTTTGCGTTTGTTGTGCATCCAGCTTATTATCAATAGCTGTAATTTTCTCCAGCAGAGGGTGCAGAGCCTCCGACAGCAACCTTTGGAGTTCCACAGTTGAGTCCTGTTTAGGCACAGAACTTAAAGGGCTGGAACTTCCTGAAGAAGACTTAATTTTCGCTAGTTTATCCTTAGTCTTTCAGTGGTGCCATGTTTGAGGATTGTTTACTTTTAGTAAAAGTTTGTCAAAGCCTCTGGAAGTTCTTAATCAAAACAGTAAGCTCTCACAGTCTATTTCCATTCATCCGCTTTTTACTGCTGCCCCCCCCTTTTCTGACTTTAAAATCGCTTGGAAGCAGTCCGTAGTGGGGGGAAGTCCCCTCCCCCTCATTTCCTTTTAGGGGAGCACAGTATTTGCGGGTGGTTCTCGTTTATACTCCAACTCACATTTTTAGCAATTGTCTCTCTCTTCTCATAATTGCTTGATCACCGTATGCTTACTCCAATGTGCTGATCTTGTTCCCATTCGGGACACTCTATGGTGGGCCTGTCGGGGCTTGGAGGAGCCCCCCTTCTCTGGCTTGACTCACCAGGGGGGGTGTTCTCTAGCACCCCATGGCTTGGAGTCCAACCCAAGGACTCCTGGGGTGGCGCAGACGATCGCACCCTCACTCAGTCGCTGGCGCTGGCAGGCTTCTCCCGGAGCCCCAGGAGAAGACGACTGCCATGGCGATTGCCGAGACTGGATGTCCCTTTCCAGAATTTTTTGAAAGGCAGTTAAAAGCAGAATGGGCCAAACCCACTTTCAATAGGCAAGCTCCAGGTTTTGTCAAAAATCTATATGACTTACCAACATTTGCAAATGAGATGTTGCAGGTCCCACTGGTGGATGATCCGATTACAGCACTATAATCCTTCAGCCTGCTATCTGAAGATGGCTACAGATCAGTACAGGACAATCTGGACAAGAAAATAGACGTGGCATTAAAAAGAGCACATGAAGCCACAGCGATGGCCATCAAAGCCTCAGCCTCAGCCACCATTGCAACTAGGGCCATGCTATTATGGTCTAGGAAACTTTATTCAGCTCCTTCCGGAAGATGCTAAAAGATTGCTAGAAGGAGCAAATAGATTGATGAAAGCATCAGCCTATGCCACTGATGCCTCCTTAGATGCCCTTAACTTCTCTTCCAGATCCATGGCTTCGGTGGTAGTGGCCAGGAGAGGAATTTGGCTTTGTGCCTGGCCCAGCTGACCTGCAGTTCAAGTCCTTTGTCATGGCATACCCCTTCCAAGGGGAAAAGTTATTTGGAGTCAACCTAGAGAAGATACTGGTTGAGACAAAGGACAAAAAGCAGGCGATGCCCAGACACATGCGCCTTCTTGACAAAAGGACCTCCAATAATCATTCCTTTCATTCATCAGGAGCAACATACAAATCCAGGCACAACCAAAAAAGAAACTCATGGGGAACTCCCAACCTACCATATAAGAGAAATTTCAGCTCCGGTCCACGCTTTGAAAAACAAGCCTTCAATAGAACTGAGAAGTCAGACCGAGACCCAAAGAACTTTAAGGCATGACTCAGCCCAATTACCAGTGGGGGGATGGTTGACACATTTCCTGGAGACTTGAATAGAGTCCCAAGCAGACACCTGGTCACTAGAAATAGTCTCCAAAGACTACTCATTGGAATTCAGAAGTCCTCCACCAAATCATTTGATCCTCTCTCCACATTCCCGGGACCCCAAAAAGAAAGCCATAACCCTGGCCGCCCTTCAACACCTACTGGATATTCGAGCAGTGGAGCCGGTTCCAAAGGAACAAGAAGGCCAGGGAGTCTACTCCATATTCTTCACTGTGTCCGAGAAAAATGGAGATTGGAAGGCCATTCTGGATTTGAAGTTTGTAAACAAGTTCATAATTTTGAAGCACTTCCATATGGAGACTCTCAAGTCCATCACACATGTTCTATGGCCAGGAGAATTCCTCACTTCCTTGGATCTCACGGAGGCTTATTTACATGTTCCGATCCTCCCACAACATTGGCGATTTCTGAGGTTCTGCATGGGCAAGCTTCACATGCAGTTCAGGGCACTACCATTTGGCCTAGCCACAGCTGCAAGAGTTTTCACCAAAATACTGGTCAACCCAATTGCATACCTGCAGAGGTTCATCCATGTTTGGACGACCTGCTGATTCGGTCTCCCTCCAGAGGGAAGGCTCTACAGGACATCCAAGAGACTATCAGCTGCTTGCAGTCCCACGGCTTCATCATCAACCAGGACAAGAGCTCATTGGATCCATCGCAGAAATTGGAACATCTAGGGATGCTGATAGACACCAGGAGTTCCTCCCTCTTCCTTCCAGAAAGCAAGATTCAAAATTCAAACAAGTGATGAAGCTCATCATAGAGAATTTCTCCTTGTCCCTGATGTCCTCCACCTCAGAGGGAGAACCCTTGGCACTTACCGTGAGGGGTCCTTTGAGGAAAGGAGGACATCTTGCCCCACCCGAGTCTGATCTCTCTCCTTGTTCAGGTTCTCTTCTTTCTTCTGCTTACCTGTTTTCTGACTTACCTGTGAAAATATTGTTCCTCCTTTTTTAGGGGGCAGTTTCTTAACCTTTCCATGTTTGCAGTTGTTCCACTTGCTTAAGTTTAGGAAGTTCTGCTATCCTGTACTGCTGCTGGGAGTCACCCGAACTGAAAGAAGTGGGTGTTCCCAAGCCCAGAGGAAGAGGAAGAAAAAACTGTTCCTGCCTCTCCCTGATAGGACGGTGGGAATCGCCTAAGATGTCCTCCTTTCTTCAGAGTAGAAGGACCCCTCACGGTAAGTGCCAAGAGTCAACATAAGATTTTTTAAAAAAACTGGTTCAGGTGAAGCTACTTGAACAAATATATCTTAATTTTTGTCCTCCTTGTACTTCAGGTAAATAGGAAATGTTGAAAGTTGTAATTGGAAATCAGATTTTGTAATAAACAGTGCTTTGGACAAAATACAAACACAATAGGATTGCCAGCATATTTTAATGTCTAGTTAAATGTAATAATGTTGAAAATGCAGTATATTATAGTATTGTGCACAATATCATTAAGTAATAAACATATTGAAAATGCTGTATGTATTTACAGTACACACGAGAATTAGCATTACCTAATATTGTAGCTGCCCCGACATGGCTAGCTTGATCTTGTTGGATCTCAGAAATGAAGCAAGATTGGCTCTGGTTAGTACTTGTAAGGCAGCCCACTAAGAAAGTCCAGCTTCGCCATACAGAGACAGGCAATGTCAAAACCACCTCTATTCATCTCTTGCCTTAAAAACTCTGTGGGGTTGCCCTAAGCTGGCTGCAACTGGATGGCATTTTAGAAACCATGCTGTAGATGGTTATAGATAACAATTCTAATGCTATGGATTTTGAGTGAGTAAAACCTTATCTTAAAAAGCATTTCATTCATGTTCAGGTTGAGAGAGTATTTCATAGGAACTTTTCCAATGCTCTCCCCTGCCCCCCAAGAGCTTTCATCAGATTTTTGTAATTAAAAAATTAGCAGTTTTGGAGACTGGGAAAAGAGTGAAGGCGTGAATTTTGTGTGAAGGTGTAAAGATGAAAGCTTAACTTTTGGGGGGTTGTTTTCATGCCTTCACACCACTTGTGGGGTGTACCCGGGCACATTTAAGGTTACTTTAAGAGAGGAGGAAACTGACATTCAAAACCTTTCACCAAAGTTAGGCTTCAGTACAGCCAAATGTTTCTAAGGGCCTGTTTCTTGCCTCCCTGTGCAGTCCACACTGCTGTTCCTGGAGTCCTCTGTCCCCCAGGATCATGTTAGAGGGCAGTTATGGTTTATTGTGAACCACACATCAGTTGGTAGCCTGTTGGCCAGATTTACTTGCCGTGGTACTGTGCTTGGTTCTCAATAACACCAATTTAAACCAATTCAAAAACTTTGCTTGATTTCCAATTGTAGGGAGAATTTCAGAAGGTTGAAGTGGTCCTAGATTTTATGTCTATTACATTTTCAAAACAAAGAAACACTGTGATGAAACTGACAATAACATTTAATGACAGTTATGTATATCAATAAAAACTTTAGAAATTCTAACATATTCAAGACAAAACTTTGGAAATTTTAACATTCAAGACAACATCCAATATCCTCAATGAGCACCCAGTTATACACTCATTTCAATAGTCTTCCTCAGGAGTAGTTCTATTAAGTAACAAGGTGTCAGCCTTTTGATACATTTTAACTTCCTTTTTTGCTTCCTTCAAACAGTTGCAGCATTAACTTCTTTTTCTACTTTCTTCAAATATATCTGTTTGACTTCTTCTTCAAATTCTCTCAGTTCCATTTCAAGTAATTGTATAAGAAGCAAGCCAGTTAAATCATTTCTTAATAGTAGCAACCAGTCCTTTTATTTTTATATCTGGCTAGAAGCCTTCTTTTTTCAAATAGGCTGGCCAATGCTCTCTATATTTCACGTGGCTGGCTTAATTGCTCTCCAGTAGATTCTAGGAGTAACATTGCAGAGGAAGACTATTGAAATGAGTGTATAACCGGGTGCTCATTGAGGATATTGGCTGTTGTCTTGAATATGTTAAAATTTCCAAAGTTTTGTCTTTAATATTTTAGAATTTCTAAAGCTTTTATTGATATACATAATTGTCATTAAATGTTACTGTCAATTTCATCACAGTGTTTCTTTGTTTTGATATATTGTCTGTTATTGTGACCCCTCCTTTGATTCTTTCATTACATTTTCTGCAGTAAAGTCCTAGTGCAAACTGTTCAACTTTCAAAGCCTATCTTTCCCTCCCCCTGTTCCATTTGCCACACTTCCCTGGTTATCTGTATTTTGAAAACCATGTTGCTTTTAGCTGCCTGGAAGTATTATCTTAGCTAATAAGGAACATGTCATGAATATGATGGTATAAAGTCGTACTATCCTGAAGCACTGACTCTGAGTCCCACGGTGAATAATATATTTCATTGCGATAAGATGTACTGATGACCACTAGCTTTGATACATTAAATAGACAACTTCACAGGGGATGGGCTGTTACTGGTTGTTGTTTGCCATAATGGCATCTCAATTTTCAAAGGCAGTAAAGATGTAGATATCAGTTGCTGGTGGGGGACAGTAGGAGAAGGCTACTAGTACTTTATTATTGTTGTTGTTATGATTATTATTTATTCAGCTTATATCTCACTCCTTTCCCGGCTAAGCAGATCTCAGAGTGGCTTCCAACAGTTAAATATACAATAAAATCAACATATTACAATTTTAAAACCCACATATTACAGATTAGAAACCTAACAGTCAGTCTGCTGTGTCAGATGGCGCCCCAGCAATCTGTCACAGGTCACATGCTCTGCTTGTATGCTTCCCAGTCATATGATTTGTCCTTGGGGGAGGGGTCTAGACTGGATGGGGTTTTGGCCTGACTTCGTAGGGCTGCTCTTAATTGCATTAATGATTATGAGAAGCTGCTTGCCCTTGCCAAAATGTGTGAACCTCTCATAGAGAAGATAAAGTTTTGTAAAAAGCTTCTGACTTTGATTCTGTCCTAGTTCATTTTACATCTTTGGGTTTTTATGCATAATATGCTCTGTAACTGTGAGCCCTTGAGTGAATCTGTATTTACTGTGTCAGGTCCCTGGGCCGAAGCAAATACCTCTGTAGATCACTATCAGCATTGGAGCTGTTTAGCTTCAGCTCACCCACAATGCTTCCTGTTATTTAGTCCGAGTATATCCTTGTTTCTTTAGACTATATTGTTGTATTTTGTTTCCTTGTTGGACATACCAGGTTTAAAGGCAATGCACTGGATGACCACACAGGCAAGCCAGTCTGCCATTTGATATGTAAGGGGTCCCTTCCCTCACAACTTCCAGTCTAAAGACAGAGTGGGGAAACACTATGGGAAGGCCAGAACAATATATTCCTTGAAATCAAATACTGTGTTCATGGCCAAATGCATCTTATAAGAACTATAGAAATATGTCCAGGCTCTGTTGCAGGTTGGTGCTGGAGGGGGCAGCAGTGGGAGGGCTTCTAGTGTCCTGGCCCCACTGCTGGACCTCCTGATGGCACCTGGTATTTTTGGCCGCTGTGTGACAGTGTTGGACTAGATGGGCCATTGGCTTGATTCAACATTGGCTTCTCTTATGTTCTTATGTTCTTATGCAGTTAGTGCTTGCTAAGGGGGCAGGCCCCACCAGTGTGTCTGTACTGTACTGTTCCCCTGGCAGTCTAATATGTACTCCTCAAGTCCATTTATCTGTGCTGCTTCCAAAACCTTGCTTGCATACACAGTTGTTGGATGGGTGCCACATGGATCTGACTCTTTCTGAGGAAACTGCTGAGCCACATGTTATCTGTTTCTGAAGACATGGAAGTTAATATCATGACAGCTACCATAACCTAGCAGTCTTTGAAATTTGAGTTTTTTATAAAGCAGAAGCACAAACAGTAGTACCTTGTTGCACATTTACTTGAAATGTCATGCAGTGTTCAAGATGTCACTGTGGCAAAAAACTTCTAAGACACCTATAACTGAAGTACTTCAATGCTGGATAGTGCTTAATTTACTATAGAGCATGACCAAATTATTTATAACTCTTATGAGTCACTTTCCTATTAAAATACTCCAAGTGATGTACAGGTCCATCCTGCAATACAGTTTGAGGCTTTAGCCTCCTGAAAATATAGAAGTTGTCTCTTCATATAGCCCTAGCCTCTTGCACAACAGCATGACTTGCTTATATTTTAGTCAGTCATTTTAGAAGGGCATTCTAACCCACACACATTCTAAAATCAAGTGAGGCCAAGATGGAGACAATTTAGTACTAGTCTGTTATATTGCTATTAATCACAAAATCAGCATGACTGTGGTACCCCTGATACTTACCTACTTAAGCCAGTGTTAACCATGTGAACTGCTGCCTACAGGGACACATCCCTGCCCCTTCCAGCTCCACCAGTTGGAGTGGTAAAGAGGAAGAGGTAGTGTCAGTCGAGGCAGCTTGTGTCCTCTTTGGCGGTTGATCCTGGGAAAGTGGTGAGAAGGGAAGAGAATAGGTAGTAGAGCTGCAGAGATTGTGGAGGAGGAGGCAGTTCCACTTTCTGAGCTCAAACCAGAAGGAAGGGAGAAGAATTTTTGCATACTGTGTGTCCAAGAGCATCCTAGAACAAGGTCGTATCAGGTGAAAACTTTGATTGCCTGAGTATTAGCTCTGATTATTTGGAGGCTGGTTGAGCTCTTATTCTCATGGTGAGTGCAAAATATCTGGTCATATTACCAAAAATATAAGGAATTATGCCTGAGTCCAACTTAGTTTTTTAACACACACAGTTGATAGAATTATGCTGTTCGTGTTTGAGTGGCTTTTTCTTCAGGGTAGTATCATTAAGATGTATAATTCTCAACAGGGTCACGACTTTGGATTTTTAAATTCAGAGACTGGATCCATGAACTAACAAGGCAGACCTTTCTAGAAACTTGAAAAATGCCACAGGTTTAAAGAAACATCTGGTATCTTTCAAAAAAACATTTGAGGGGGCTTAAAAACCCAAAATAATAGAAGTGGTGCCTGTAACTTTAAGAAATGAGTGCTCTCAGTAGCAATTGCTTAGCAACTACAGCAGTATTGGGAGCCTTCAGACCTTGGTTTCTGTCAGTGAAAGGTGGGGGGAGGGGCCAGGATCCTTTTCAGGGCTGTTTGGCTTTTAAGAGGACTCATTAGGACCAGGCCTGACAGCGGTCACCAGTGTTCCCTGTAAGCTGAGTTAGTGTGAGCTAGCTCACAGTTTTTTAGCCTCCAGCTCACACATTTTTGCCTTGGCTCAGGAAGGATGGCTCCAGAGCAAAGTAATTTAATGCAGCAGCCAAATTGCTTGCTCACAACTTTAATGCCAGGAGCTCACAAAGCAGAATTTTTACTCACAAGACTCCACAGCTTAGAGGGAACAATGGCGGTCACTGGGTGATTTGCTGCCATGTGACTTGCGTGACTCACCAAGGCCCAGTACTTTGCTGCTTTTCAATAGCAGCCACTCCACAAAAGCCAGTGTTATGTAGTGGTTAGTTTTGGATGAGGATCTGGGAAACCTGTGTTCAAATCCCCACTTTGCTGTGGAAGACCACAGAGTGTTCTTCAGCTAGTCACATTCCTTTGGCCTAACTTAAACATGCATGGTTATTGTGAGAATCAGATGGAGGAGAGGAGAATCATGTAAGCTGCTTTGGGTCCCCATTGTGGAGAAATGTGAGGTTTAAATGAATTATACCTATAGCTGAATGTGGGTGGTGGATGAAAGGTTAGGTGGGTGAGAAGGAAGAAGGGAAAGGTGAGACTATGGAGGTTGCCTGGAAGAAGGAAAGAGGAAATATTGTGGCGAAAGGGATAAGGCAGGGGTGGCCAAACTTGCTTAATGTAAGAGCCTCATAGAATAAATGTCAGATGTTTGAGAGCTGCAAGACACTAACAATTATCACACACACATTTTATTGAAAAATATGCAAATTTGCTTTCTATTAATATTAAATGAAACTGCCAAAAATAAAAACAAAAGGGTAAAAACAGATATTGATAATGATATTTATCTGTCCAGTGAAATTTGTTCGCTAATTTGCTAATGAAATTTGTGAGAGAGAGAGAGAGAGAGAGAGAGAGAGAGAGAGAGAGAGGTGGAATGAAAGAGGTGAAGAGAGAAAGAGGGAGACAAAGAAAGCAAATAGAAGGGCTGGAGGAGGAAGGAAGGAAGAGAGAAAGAAGTGAAGAAAGCAAATAGATGGGGAGGGAGGGGGAGGAAGGAAGGGAGAAAGAGAAAGGTGGAAGGAAAGAAGGAGAGAAGTAGAGAAGTAGAGAAAGAGAAACAAAGAAAGCAAATAGATGAGGGAGGGGGAGGAAGGAAGGGAGAAGGAGAAAGGTAAAAAGAAAAAGTGGTGGAAAGAAATCAAATAGATGGGGAGGGGGTGGGAGGAGGGAAGGGAGAGGTGGAAAGAAAGCAACTTTAACTTTAAATGAATCCTCCAAGTCCCCACACCATGCTAGCTGGCTTGGCTTGGAGAAAGGGATTCAAAGACACAAATGCCTTCTTTAGGCTGGCTGGTGGTGGGGAGGGTTTGAGAATTCATTTTAAGTTGCTTTCTTTCTCTGCTCCCCCACCTCTTTCTCTCCTCCCCCACCAGCACAAAGAAAGTTGCTTTCTTTCTCTGCTCCCCCACCTCTGCTCCCCCCAGGAACAGGAACACTGGCTGGGGAAGGGAAGACAGACTGGGGAGGCAGTCACCCTGTTGGGAGCCACACAATATGCGTGAAAGAGCTGCGTACAGCTTCCAAGTCGCAGTTTGGCCACCCCAAGGGCCAAGGGGGATAAGGGGAAAACGAAGTGTCCCAAGTCCTTGTGGGTTCCCCAGTGCATACTTGGACTGAAGGCTGGCACCGCACCTTGACCAGGTAAGTAGAGGCTGCTGGAGAAGGGAAATCGTATGTGGACCATTCTAAGGGGATAAAAACTACTAAATTGATTCCTTATTTCATATATTAGCTCTTAAGATTGCATCATAATTCTAGGCAATACATCGTTGTATTTATTGTCACTATTTTTATAATATACAATCAAACTGGCCACATAGAGTACCTCTTGTGTCAGTTCACAAAATGGCCAATCCCAACTTAATCATAAAAATAAAGCATTAATGTGTTTTAACTGGCCAGTGTGTTTTAATCTACTTACAAAATACAGGAAAAACTCTGTAATAAACCCAAAACCATTATAGCAACAGCAAAGATGTCTTGTAACAGACCATTTTATATCTTCTAAATTAGATTCACCTTGAATGAAAATGCTAAAAAAGAAGTACTACCAGCAGTGATGCCGGGGGGTTCATCTGTAGTCTTCCCTGTTGCTACCAGTAGCAACTTCCAACAATGAAGTAAAGGACTTAAGGTGCGGCATAGTGGTTTCGGTTTCCGGCGTTGCGAATGGCGGCCACCTTTTGGGAAGCTCCCAGAGGTGGTTAGCCCACACGCAGTTTGGGGGGTCTTTGCAGGTTTGCAAGACCCTAGTGAGCCTTAGGTAAAGGCTCCAAACCGGGGGCGCTTGGGGAGTAGCCTCTTTGCCGGCAGTCAGCCGGGAAATTGAGGCTTTCTCCCCGCCCCAATCGGCCCCGCTGCGGTGTGCCCGTAATGGGACTTAGCAACGCCACCGATTTCCAACAGGAGTGAGGAACAGCGATGATTTAAAGCAAAAGAAGAAACGGCAGGAACCGTGAGTTGGAGGTCTGAATTTGAAGCGAAACCCGAGCCCTTCCCCCGTAAGCGAATAAGCGGCTGGGAGGAGGGGAATTCCCCCACTGAGAAGCGGGATTTGCATAAGAAAGCTAAGGGGGATGAAAGGGAAGAAGGGTTGGTGAAATTACCTTTGGGGTGCCATTGAAGCGAATGAGTTAGCGGGACTCCTGAGCGATGCGTCACGAACTTTTATAAAGTAAACAAATACAAGAAATGTCTGCCATGAAGAAGGTCCCTTTGAAAATTGAGAAGAAGGGAGGCGGGACTTCCGGTCCGGGTAATCCCCCTCCAGAGCCGACTGTCAGTCAACAGACAAGTGAGTTACTGCACCCTCTGCTGGTCCAAATACAGAAAATCAGCGAAACCTTAACTAATATGGAAGGTGTTCTCAACAGTCAACAGAGGCAACTAACAGAGACGTCAAAGAAGATGGAGGAGATCGCACAGAAATGTTTGGTCTCGTCTGAAGACATCGGAAAAGTGAGAAAAGGGTCAACAAGTTAGAAAAGCATCAGGATGTGCAAGAAAAAAGAATTTTGATGTTGCAAATGGAAAAATCGAATCTGACTCTTCGATTTCAGGGCATTAAAGAAGAAGAGAAGGAAGATCTCAGATCTATACTTGCGAATGCCTTGGCACCCGTAACTGGCAGAGATCAGCGTGAGTTAAAAGAAGAAATGGATAAGGTCTATAGGGCCTACTCCACATTTACAAAAAAATAATCTGCCAGCAGAAGTGGTTGTCAAGTTTGTCAAGCAGAGTACCAGAGATCAAATCTTGCGTGCAGTTGCAGCGGTGCCCTTGAAAATTGGGGAGCAGACCATCAGAATATTGAAAGATGTGCCTTATGAAATCCGGATGAAAAGGAAAGCTTATAAAGGATTGACCACTTTTCTACAAAGAAGACAAGTCATATACAGATGGACCTGTCCTGAAGGCCTTTTGTTCAAGTACAAGGATAAAAGAGAGAAGATTGACTCCATCTTCAAGGCGCAGGAATTTCTGAAGAGACACGCCAGTCCAGAGGAAGAGGCAGCACTCGCAACGTGGACAGATTTGAGCAGTGAAGATGACAGCGGCCCAGAGGAGGGAGGTGCCGGAGCGGGAGAAGTGAAAATCAAAGGTGGCCCATCCTATAACTTGAGGGATACCAAAGGAAGACAACCTAAGAAATAACTGTTCGGGAAACGTCAAAAAGGAGATGACTAATAATTAACCCCAAAGGACATTACTAACCTCATTAACAGAGTTATTTAGAATTTTGGTTAGATGAAAAGAAGACTCTCAAATCACGGAGATTGCCAAAAACTGTATCTATATTGATTTAAACTAACCTTTATTAACAGAATACTCACTCCGCTCTTTTCTTTATCCCTCTATATACCCTACCTTTTTCTATTTATAAAAAGAATAAATTCCTCTCCTTTTTAGGAGGGTTTTTGATTAAAAAAAAAAAAGGTGCGGCATAGTATCTTGCATAAGACTGGGGTAAAAAGCAGTGAAAGGAAGGATGTTTTCAACAATTTTAATGTGCACTTAACTGTTTAAGTGGTGGTTTTAATTAGTTACACAAATATTTCTGAAGCAAAGGTTTGTAATATGGAAACCAACTGTATGACATACCTTACCTTACCGGTTTGATAGTAGAATTGTATAAATGTCCGGCAGTTGCTTTCTAGCACCCATGAACATCATGTAACTTACTTTACACATGATCTGATAAGTTGCCCCTTTCTTCCTGAACGTGATCAGACTATGTTCTGTGGTATATTCTGATAATATCACTAACTGTGGAGGGAGTAGCTTTACCATCTGCTATTTCAGGTAACAGTCTAGCAATACAGAAACTTACTTCAACTCAGGAAAAGACAGTAGTACCTGTGTACAGCCCCATAGCAGGTACCCCTGCCGGAACAATATTTTCCCAGGAGGAAGAGTAAGTGCCTCCCACAAGCCAAGAGCTGAAGCGCAGTAATAGAGCAGACTTCACAAACAGAAGGTCCTAGTTGGGGCCTTAGTGTATTCTCAAGTTGAAGAACATCTGGTCACAGGTGTTGGGAAGATTTTTCTCTGTCTCATAGTTTGGAGAGCCACTTTATGATGCCCCAAGGAGGCAAGGGCGAGTCATCATAACCACGTCCCTCCATAATGAAACAGATGGAGATGGCAGCAATACTGAAAAACATAAGAGAAGCCATGTTGGATCAGGTCAGTGGCTCATCCAGTCCAACACTCTGTGTCACAGAGGGGCCAAAATCTGGGTCCTGTCAGGAGGTCCACCAGCACATCCAGAACTCCAGAAGCCCTCCCACTGTTGCCCCCCAAGCACCACTGCCCCAGCCATAGTATTCCATTAGCCTTGTGACTAATACCCACTTATGGACCACTGCTCCATATGTTTATCCAGTCCCCCTTGAAGCTGTCCATGCTTGTAGCCACCACCACTTCCTGCAACAGTGAATTCCACATGTTAGTCTTTGAGTGAAGAAGTGCTTCCTTTGATCTGTTCTAAGTCTACTGTTCGTTAATTTCATTGAGTCCCCAGGAGTCCGGTGGGCACACTTTAGCCTCTACTCCCTCAGTGGGGAATCCCCATACCAACACACACCTTCTCCTATATTGGGGAGCAGAAGCTTGAGTCCTCTAATCCACAGGGGCCTGAGAAATTTCCTTCAGGCTTCGTGGAGGCTGGGGGAGGAGCCTTGTTCCAGTGGCCCAGAATCAATATCTGTGTGGCGATCCTGGAACCGATTGCTTAGCAACAGAGGCTCAGAATGTCTTACAGATTTTCCCAGTTCAGAGGAGGAATGTATTAAATTTTTGTTGGCTGATGCTATCCCAGATGTTACTCTTAAGGTGGCTACTTTTATTTTCCTGTCATCAAATATAAGGAAGAAATTAATTTTGGCTGCTCCTACAAGAATTTTAGCCAAACTATAAAATCAACATTTTAGCATTCAGTTCTTTTATTGTATCAATTATTACTATATATATTTTCAGTTTTATTTACTTTATTTTTCTATGCTGGAATATTTTAATTCTCTGTCTAGATGTGAATTTTGTGTAGGTTATTAGTTGCATTGTAATGGCCTATGGCTAGGACAATAAATATTTTTGACTTTTGACCTTCCAAAGAGTCTCCTGATTTTCCTGCTTCCATGTGCCCTCCTTTTGTGTTGGGTGCTCCTCCATTTGCCAAGATACCTTTTCTTCTATCTCCTGTTGCCCTCTCGGGAGGGCTTCATACATTCTGTCTATGAAATCTTAAACTTTCCTTAAACTGGAGTGTGGACAAGCATGCCCTCAAGTTCCTGTATCTTCTCCTCCAGTAGAGCTACCAACTTATACTTGCTGCAAGTGTAATTGCTGTTTACTCTCAAGATAAAAAGCCCTAACCGCTTTAGCCCTTATTCATAGGGAAGGTGTTCCATCCTTTTAATCATTTTAGTAGCCCTTTTCTGCTATAATATGTTTTTGAAGTAAGGTGACCAGAACTGTACACAGTAGTTCAAATGAGGCCACACCATAGATTTATAAAGACTGCCTGATTTGTTTTCAGTCCCCGTCATAATCCCAGCATAGCATTTGCTTTTTTTATTTCAGTTGCACACTGAATCAACCTCTTCAGTGATTTATCTACCACAACTCCAAGATCTCTCTCCTGGTCAGTTACTGCCAGTTCGGACCCCATCAACGTATATTTATAATTAGGTTTTTTGGCTCCATTGTGCATTACTTTGTACTTGCCCACGCTGAACCTCATTTGTTATGTTGACACCCACTCACTCAGCCGTGATAGATCCCTCTGGAGTGCCTCACAGTCCTCCCTGTTTCTCACTACCTTGAACAACATAAGAACATAAGAGAAACCACTGTTGGATCAGGCCAACGGGCCATCCAGTGCAACACTCTGTGGCCAAAAATACCAGGTGCCATCAGGAGGTCCTGGACCCACTGGTAGACACTAGAAGCCATGCCACTGTTGCCTCCCCCAAGCACCAAGAATACAGAGCATCACTTGCCCCAGACCAAGAGTTCCTATCTATGTTGTCGTTCAGCTGCACAGTCGACCCTTTGCGACCCCATGAACCACATCATGCCAGGCCCTCCCGTTTTCCTCCGTCCTCTGGAGTTTGCTCAATTTCATGTTCGTTGCATTGGTAACACTGTCTAACCATTTCATCCTTTGCTGTTCCCTTCTTCTGTTACCTTCAGTCTTTCCCAGCATCAGGGTCTTCTCTGCCAAAGTTTGTTGTAAGACATTTGTTATTTTGGCCATTACCAATTGGTCCCAAATTGTCTCCTGCCATAAGGTAAGAGTCAGTGGGGTAGGCGATTTCCATAATGTTGCAACGATCAATCTAGCAATGGCGAGGAGAATCAAAGTGAATTCTTTGTGGGTATCCGTCCAAGCCATAGAATCCCATAAATTGAGCAGTGAAAGTTCAGGACTTACTGGAAGTGATTGTGAAGTAATTATGTTAATCTGATCAACGACTTCACACCAGAATTGCTTTATCACAGGGCAGTCCCACCAGTAATGAAAATAATTGCTGACATTGCCACATGTCTTCCAGCATAGAGGACTAAGCTGAGAGTTGATTTTATTCAGTCTTTCCAAGGTGTTGTACCATCTGGAGGTGAGCTTGAAAAACTGTAAATGAAGATTAACGCTTCTGGAGATGTTCACAGGTGAATTCCATATGGAGATCCATTGAGAGTCTTGTAGCTCCATTTGTAAGACTTCCTGCCATTTTTTCTGGTATTTAAAGGCATCTTGTCAGCAGTCAACATAAGTCTATAAAGCTTTGAAAATAGACCCTTCAGTGGTTCCAGATAAGTCACTAGGATATTTTTAAACTTTGTCCTCGGTCTCTCGAAGGTGCCTAATGTTCCTAGAGATTCTATGAGATTTTTTAAATGTGGGTAATGAAACAAGGGAATTTGTGTAGTTAAGGTGTGCTTAAAAACACTCTTTCCCATATTTTGCCATTTTTGACAAGATCCACTTGGCAGGAGAACCCTGCTAAGATCTGTTCCTGAAATGCCCTCTTCTCCATTCCCAGAGGGAAACATGGTTGATTCCTGAAGGTAGTGAATTGAAATGTACCAGGAGCAAGTTTCCCCCCTGTAATCCCAAATCCTCAAAAAAGGATTGCCATGAATGTTTTTAGGTCTGTGTGAAGGTGACATCCAAAATACTTCTTGTAGTGTAAAAAGTGCCACGTTTGTTCCATCTGTGTCAAAGTTATTTGAGAATCCATATACATCATCTGAACAATTGTGACTAGGATAGCTGCATGACAATAAGTGCATAACAAAGGGAAATTGAGTCCTCCCAGAGAACTAGGTTTAGTTATGATATTGCAATCAATTCTGGATTTCTTCTCAGCCCAAAAAAACCTGAAGTTTTCCGCCAAGTTTGAAGGTCTTTATCTGTTAAGAACATTGGGAGTGCCCGAAAAAGAAACAGGAATCTAGGTAAGATGAAACTTTTGACTGGATGAAGATGATCCGGTAAAGATAATTGGAGAGCATTCCAGTCTTGAGGCGTGAATGAATGTCCCTGTAAAGCTATGTATAGTTGCGGAAGAAGAGATCCTTTAAGTCAAGAGGAATATGGACTCCCAGATGTCTCCATGTGTCCTTAATCAATTTGAAGGGAAAATCTTGTAGATGCGTTTGTATGTTAGATGACAGAAGAATAGGATACATTTCTGATTTGGTACAGCTGATGCAGAGACCTGATATATTTCCAAAATTAGAAAGAATCCGCTGTATGAACAGCAAAGATCGTAGAGGGTCAGAAACGTGTAATATTGGATCATCTGCATAAAGGTTAACTTTTTGTTTGACGTCGCTAAGAAGGATGCCAGTAACATCTTTGTTTCTCCTTAACTGTTCCGCTAGCAGTTCGCTCACAAGGGCAAATAATAGAGCCGAAAGAGGGTATCCTTGTCTAGTATCTCTTGTGGGATTGAAAGTAGGAGAAATGTGGCCATTCATTCGTACCTTGGAGTTAGAGTGTAAGTTATTGCTGAAGCCCATTTTCTTTAAAAGAGTAAGCAAATAAGGCACTTCCACTGAATCAAAAGCCTTGGCAAAATCCAGTGCTAGGATTACTGACTCAACTTTGGAATGTCTGCTATGTGTGATCACATTGAGTGTGCGATGCTCGTTATCTGTTAATTGTCATTTCGGGATAAATCCAGTCTGATCTGGGTTAACATAATTAGAAATGAATGATTTAAGTCTGTTGGCAAAAATAGAGGTAAAAAACTTGGCATCATGGATTAAGAGAGCAATCGGTCAGTAAGATTCAGGCTCTGTTAGATCTTTCTTCTCTTTTGGTATCATCACAATGGCCGATTCAGCCCATGAGGACAGCATCAACCCAGTCTGCAAGATTGCAGGTGGAAAGGAAAAAATCAGCTAGAGAGGGATGAAAGGTCTTATAAAACTCAGATGGAATGCCATCAAGACCAGGAGTTTTATTGAATTTCATGAGCTTCACAGTATCCTGTAGTTCTTGTAGAGTAATCGGGTTTTCCATAATAGCTGCATGTTCAGAAGATAGACATTGAAATAAAGATGTGGAATCTAAGTAAGATTCAATGTCTTCCATCACAGGGTTGTTGGAGCTGAATAACTTCTCATAAAACTCTGCAAAGGTGCAAAATTCTGCAAAGAGATGGTGAGAGTCATCCAAATCCTTTAGAGATCCAATGAAAGATGTTTTTTGTTTGTCTTTTACCTGCCATACTAATAGCTACAAATTTTGGGAAGATTTGATCCAGTGGGGTGTTAGAAACAAATTCTTCTGAATTTGAGTTCCAAAGCTTCAAGTACTTCACATTCCTCAATTAATTTGTTGTAAGTCTTTTTTTCTTCCTGTGTGCTTATGTTCTCTTTCCAGTGAGGCTATGCATTGTAATGCGTCTATTATAAGTTTCTGTTTTACCCTCCTGAGATTGGAAGCAATTGCAGTCATGGATCCCCGGATTACTCCCCTTCATAGCATCCCAAAGAAGTGCAGGCAAAATTTTGGAGAAGCATTTTCCCTGAAAAAGTTTTTGATATCTGTATTCTGGTTCTTTCCGCACTGAATCTTTCAACAGAACACAGCAACATCATTCCCGTTGTTAGCATCCAAAGTTCCCAATAGCCATGCATGGTCTGTAAGATGTCTAGAATCAATAGTTGCTGAGGAAATAAATTGAATTAATGAATGAGATACAAGTAAATAATTCTGGTAAAAATATTGTCTGGCAGAAAAGTATGTGTAATCTTTGTAATTTGTGTGAAGCAGTCTCCAGATATCACAAAGTTGGTATTTGGTGAAAAGTTTGGAAAGTTTAGTACCTTCTGCGCACTTCTGGGATTTGGCCACGATCTGTCTAGCTTTCCATTGGAGGTGAAATTCAAGTCTCCCCCAATAACGAGGTCCCCTTCTTGAAAGTTTTGAAGAGTAGAGGAGATGTCATCTAAAAATATGATCTGATCTTTATTCTGCATGTATAGAGAGGCAAGTGTTAATTGTTTCTCATCAAGCTGACAATCAAAAAACGCCCTTGTGGATCACTGACAGACGCTTTCAGAACAAAATTCAGATTTTTGGACATCAGAATCGACACACCACAGGCTTTGAATGAGCCTGGAGCTTGGAATTGAATAGGATAAAGTGAAGTCTTCAAGATTGGTCTGGTGGACGATCTATAATGTGTCTCTTAGACTCACTGTTTACATAGGTGCTACATTTAATGGCATTATGGTCACTGTTCCCAACTGGCGCAATATTTACATCTCTCACTAGGTTCTGAGCATTAGTTAGGACCAATTCCAGGTTTGCTTCTCCCCTGGTAGGTTCTGTGACCATCTGCTCCATGGTACGTTCATTGGCTTCTTAGATAATCCCTTTCTCCTAATTTGAATACATATTGACCCAATCCATGTGTGGGTAGTTAAAATCACCTATTATGACACAGTCATTTTTTCTAGTTGCTTTCCTTAATTCTTTTGCTATTTTTACATCGTCCTGTAACTTTTGATCTGGTGGGCAATGACAAACTCCCAGAGTTAAGCTTCCTTTTGGGCTCACTATTTGCACCTACAGTGTTTTTTTAAGTGTATCTATTTTTTCAGATTCTCAGTTTTACTGAACTGTATAGCCTCTCTGACGTACAGAACTACTCTACCTCCGACTTTTCTCTCCCTGTCCTCCTTACATAATTTATATCCAGGAATCACTGTATCCCACTGATTATCCTCATCCCACCAAGTTTCTGAAATGCCCACAATTTCTGTTTTCTCTATTAAGCATTCCACCCCCTCCCATTTTACCCCAAACACTGCTAGCATTTGCATATAAACATCCATAATTCCCTAGACATGTGAGGCCTGCAACCTTCCTCCTCTGGCCTTTAGAGCTTGCCAGGCAGTCAGTGTTGTTTGCCAACCTCTCAGTGGCCAGTCCTAATCCACTTCCCTCTAGAGCAGTAACAGCTACCCCTTCATCTCTTAGAGATGAGCCATCCCAAACCACTTTCTGCTTTGCCCCAGGATTCAGTTTAAAAACTGCTCTGCCACCTTTTGGATTTTAAGCACCAGCAGCCTGATTCCTTCCCAGGACAAGTGGAGGCCATGTCTTTTGTACAGGTCCTGTTTGTTCCAAAATGCATCCCAGTGCCTAACCAACTTAAACCCTTCATCATCTCATCCGTGCATTGAGGCTCCTAATTTGTGCCTGTCTAGCTGGCCCTGCTCGTGGAATAGTCAGCACTTCTAAGAAGGCTACCTTGGAGCTCCTGACTTTGAGTCTCCTGCCTAGCAGCCTAAATTTTGACTCTAAGGACCACATGACTACATTTCCTAGTACTTTCTACCAGCCTGTCTAGATCAGGTGTAATGTCAGCTACCTTTGCGCGAGTCAGGCAGGTCACCATGCAGTCAGTAAGCAGGTTCACACCCTGTCTATCTACATGCCTAAGGATCAAATCTCCAACTACCAAGAATCTTTCTTCCTCCCTGCCCAGGGATAGTTCCTTGGTGTGAAAGAAAACCTGTCGACAAACTGTAGAATGGGTCCCTTCTGAGGGAACATTTCCCCCTTTCTTCAGCACGGTGCCCTCATGCTCCCTGATAAGTCCCCTGGCCCTCATGCTCCCTGACAGCAGCAGGGCTGCCATTCTCAGAGTGGGACACATTTAACAAGTCCCCAAGAGTCTAGTCTGTGTGCCTTACTGTCTCTGCTTCACCAGGTCAGCCACCTTGGCCTGGAGCATGCAAACTCATTCCCTGAAAACCAGGAGCTCCTTGCACCAAGCATACATCCATGGCTTCTGTCCAGCTGGCAGATAGTTATATACATGTTGGACTCAGTGCAATACACTGGATAGCCCTCAACCCCTTGCTGGCATTCTATCTTCATGATTGCTTTTTTTCTTTTTTATGAATTTCCTATTTATGTAGACCTGTTTGTAGAAAGGGTGTTTACCCTTTTAGGGACATGGAGAGACTAGTGCTCTGGCTTCCTCATCCTGCTGCTGAACTTACACACCTGCTAAACTCGTGTGTTTATTCCTTTGTTCCAGACACTTTGGCGCTGGAGCTGACACTTCGGCACTGGAGCTGGGCTTGCTACTTGTTTGTCAAACTATATACAAGTGTAGGGACCACATTATCTTCTTTGGCCCTTCTCAGGGGATAAGGCCTAGAAGCAGCTAGGAGGCCAGCAGCGTGAGTGCTTTCTCTGTCTGCAAACTAGAGCTGTTCCTTAATTCTAATTCCTAGCTTTCAAGTTGCTGAGGGAGCCCTGGCCCTGTTCTCTTCTAGGTGTCTTCCCTGAGGTGTTGACCTTCCTGGTCTTGACCAGGTCTTGGGGACTATAAATCCAATCCCTTAGCACTCTCAGTACCAATGCTGTAAGATTAATTTGGGCAATTTTCCTATCCAGAACAGATGTTGAATTCATTTGTTACGAGGGCCAGATCTGACATAAATGTCACTTAGTTGGGCCGGGCCATGTGTGCCATAAAACATAATGCCAGATACTGGAGATATAAACTGTATAAAAGACAGCAGCTGATAAGCTCTTAAGTTGTATCCTCACAGCAAGTCCCCATGGGCTGGGCTGGGAGGGGAGTGGAAAGGAAACCCCATATGGGGAGACTGGAGAGCCAGCAGTGCAGTTCTAGTCAGACACTCCTATGCTGTTTGACTGTTGCAGATGAGGGTGCTTGGAGGGGGCAACAGTGGGAGGGCTTCTAGGGTCCTGGCCCCACTGCTGGATCTCCTGATAACACCTGGTATTTTTGGCCACTGTGTGACAGAGTGTTGCACTGGATGGACCATTGGCCTGATCCAACATTGGCTTTTCTTATGTTCTGCCATGCTGAAGCCACAATTAAATTGTCCATCAGTCGGAGGACTTCCTCTCTTGTCACCGCAATCTGATTCAAATCTTTCAAACCCCCTCCCACTCCAGAAGCACCGATTTCGGGAGGGGATTTGAAAGACCTGAATCAGATTGCAGTGACAAGACAGGAAGTCCTCCGACTGATGGACAATTTAAAAACTAATAAATCACCAGGCCTGGATGGCATTCACCCGAGAGTTCTGAAAGGACTCAAATGTGAACTTGTGGATCTCCTGACAAAAATATGTAATCTTTCTTTAAAATCTGCCTCCATTCCTGAGGGCTGGAAGGTAGCTAATGTCACTCCCATCTTTAAAAAGGGCTCCAGGGGAGATCTGGGAAATTACAGGCCAGTCAGTCTGACATCGATACCGGGTAAGTTGGTGGAAACTGTCAGTAAGGAAAGAATTAGTAGGCACATTGATGAACAGAAACTATTGAGGCAGACTCAGCATGGGTTCTGTAAGGGAAGATCTTGTCTCACTAACCTGTTAGTGTTTTTTGAGGGAGTGAACAAACATGTGGACAAGGGGGACCCAATAGATATTATTTACCTTGACTTCCAGAAAGCTTTTGATACAGTTCCTCATCAAAGGCTCCTAAGTAAGCTCAATAGTCATGGGATAAAAGGACAAGTCCTCTTGTGGATCAAAAACTGGCTTATAAATAGGACACAGAGAGTGAGTATAAATGGGAAACTTTCTCAGTGGAGGGTGGTAAGCAGTGGGGTATCACAGGGATCAGTACTCGGCCCGATGCTTTTTAACTTGTTTATTAATGATTTGGAATTGGGAGCAAGTAGTGAAGTGGCTAAATTTGCAGATGACACGAAGTTGTTCCGGGTGGTGAAAACCAGGGAGGCTTGTGAGGCACTCCAAAGGGATCCGTCGAGGATGGGTGAGTGGGCGTCAACGTGGCAAATGGGGTTCAATGTGGCCAAGTGCAAAGTGATGCACATTGGAGCCAAAAATCCTAAATATAAATACACATTGATGGGGTCTGAACTGGCAGAGACGAACCAAGAGAGAGATCTTGGAGTCGTAGTGGATAACTCAATGAAAATGTCTAGACAGTGTGTAGCTGCAATAAAGAAGGCCAACACTATGCTGGGTATTATTAGGAAGGGAATTGAAAACAAATCAGCCAGTATCATCATGCCCCTGTATAAATTATTGGTGCGACCTCATTTGGAATACTGTGTACAGTTCTGGTCACCACATCTCAAAAAGGATATTATAGCATTGGGAAAAGTGCAGAGAAGGGCAACTAGAATGATAAAAGGGTTGGAACACCTTCCCTATGAAGAAAGGTTAAAACACTTGGGGCTCTTCAGCTTGGAGAAACAATGGCTGAGGGATGACATGATCGAGGTTTATAAGATTATGAATGGGATTGAGCAGGTTGAGAAAGAAGTACTTTTCTCCCTTTCTCACAATACAAGAACTCATGGGCACTCCATGAAATTGCTGAGCAGTCAGGTTAGAACAGATAAAAGGAAATACTTCTTCACCCAAAGAGTGATTAACATATGTAATTCACTGCCACAGGAGGTGGTGGCAGCTGCAAGCATGGATAGTTTCAAGAGGGAATTAGATAAATATGGAGCAGAAGTCCGTCAGTGGCTATTAGCCACAGGGTATAGATGGGAATTCTCAGTCTGGGGCAGGTGATGCACTGTATTCTTGGTGCTGGAGGGGGCAGCAGTGGGAGGGCTGCTAGTGTCCTGGCCCCACTGCTGGACCTCCTGATAGCACATGGCAGGGGTCTTTTCGTAGAAAAAGAGCTGCAGGAGCTCATTAGCATATGGTATGCTAATGAGCTATTAGGCTATTAGCATATGCCACGCCCCCTGACATCACCGGAAGTGATGTCAGAAGGGGAAGCAAAAGAGGGGGAGGCATCTTCAAAAGCCTCCCCTTCCCTTTCCCAGCTGGTCTGGGTGGGGAAGGGGTTTAAAGTTTAAACTCCTTCTCATGAGAGTTGGGCCACAGAAGGAGGAAAGAGAGAGAGTAGAGAGAAGGAAAGAAAGAAGGAGAAAGGGAAAGAAAGAGAAGGAAAGGGGAGGGAAAGAAAGACAGGGAAGAAGGAGGGAAACAGGGAAAGGAGGAAAAAAGAGAAGAGAAGAAGGTGGGAAAGAAAGAAAGAGAAGAGAAGAAGGAGGGAAAGAGGAAAAAGAGAGAAGGAAAGGACGGCAATTTGTCCCGATTATATCCTATGGGCCATTGAAGTCAATGGTGAAAACATAGGGTATATTCTGGGGGCTGGAGGGGAGGGGGTTTGAGGGAGGGGCTCCAAACTCACAGAATAGCTGGTGGAGCCTCTCCCCAAGATACCCACCAAGTTTCAAAAACACTGGACCAGGGGGTTCAATTCTGTGGGCCCCCAAACAGGTTGCCCCTATTCCCTCCATTGTTACTTTTTTCCCACCATAGAGAACAATGGAGGGAATTAGTTTAATTTATTAAGCTGATCACGGTGTGCATATTTATTCTCTTTTTTACATTATAAACTAGGATATAATTGCTTTCTTCCTGTAGAGTGCTCATTATATAGTCTCTGTAAAATTACTTATCTGTGTATGTCTGTGCTCTGTCTGTCTTGTCTCTCAAAATCGTGGTACCTTACTTCATTGTTTTCTTTAGTTTCATTCACTTCTGCAATTGCAAGTTCCAGTTTCTGCCACTGCCATTTGTGGAGAAGCTTGAGGGAAAAGATCCTACCGTGCATTTTATTGCACAGTTGAGTTGGCAGGTGTCATGGGATATTATGCTGGCTGGATGCTGTTACCAAGGTTACCTAGGATGCAGATTCTAGAAGCTCTTGCGGAGAATAAAAAGGCAGTTGTTTAGTCTGGAAGCATCATTTGCAGAGAACATAGAAAAACTTTGGCTCCTTTGGTGAGTGAAATGAAGAACAGAGTACTCATCCCAAGTTTACGTTTCCTTTCCCAGGGAGAAGAAAATGGGGACAGATCTGTTTCATGTCAGGCATGTGTAAACTGTTGAATGTGTGACAGAGTTGAGTTAGTGAAAATTTCATCTAGTTTACCTGAGCTGGTTGGTGTGTTGGTTGTTTTTTTTATATATATATATATATATATATATTACATACTTATACCTGTATTCTTCTTGAACTTGTGTATCTGTGTATTGATGTGTGTAAAATCTTAAAGTAGTGTTTGAACTCTCGAAGTAGTGTTTGAACTCTGAATACTTTATGTATTCACATGTAGGTGATTTGAATCATTACTATTCATATCACTTTACGTAGATAACAGCACTTTGGATGATATCACAACAGCCAATAATTTTTTACTAGTGTAGTGGCAGGCTTCATCAGTCAAACAACAGAATGTTTCCCAGGTTGAGAAATTTAGTGCAGTGCGGACTCTTTACTTTTAACCATTTAAAGTTAGAAGAAAGCATTGCATGTGGGACTGCATATGTAATACTGCATAATTTTTCTCCACTTGGGAAATTGTACTGGTATATAGTTCCTGATGGGTAGTGTTATGCTTTTGCTGTAAGAACAAGCATTGATGGCATTTTAGAGACCAACAAGTTTTTATTTTTTTTAAATTTTAAAATACGCTTTTTGTTGGCTAGACCAAGCCAAATATTCTTAGACCACTGAGGCTGCTGCTTCCAAATGGTTCTGGTCTGAGGCCATAAAGACAGTCTCTCTCTCTCTCTCTGAACGGATGCTGTTTCAGCCCCACCCCACCCCGGGTCTTTTGTTCCCTGCATAGTCCCAAGGGAAGCTTTCCAAATCCAAGTCTGTGCCCATAGCTAAGGGCCCATGACTGATGCACGTGCCTGGGAAAAGCCTGGCACTCTGCTGCTCATTTAGCTCATGAGAGCCACCTGAAGTTCCCTGTTCTCTCTGTTGCATTCAGGATTGTTTGGATTCAAGAGTGTTTGGATTATATCCCCAAGACTCAAAAGCAAGTGGGCACTGGGTAACAAATTGACAATCAGCAAGGCACTTCCAGGCACTGCTGGAGATCAGTAGTATAGTGATTACATGATATTCTTTTCCCATTTCCACCATTAAAGCCTGCAATGACAGCATGCGTGCATCAAGAATGGCAGTTCCCATAGAAAAGAGTTTTCCTGGTAGGATGATACAGAAATGTACTGTGACAATTGGGTTAAGAACCTTAAGGTTAAAGAAGTCAGAATGTGAGGGCTCAATAGCTCTATATTGAAACATAAAACATTAATATTACCAAGTATACAAAATACATGTATTTATTACAAATTAGAAAAAAAACTAATGTAGGCCCAAATAGTAGCCTCAAATCAGAATGAAATCATGCAATTATCTCAAACATAGACTATTTGTGACCCTGACCAAATGTATTTCAGCCAATTGGCCTTCTTCAGTGTTCAAATAATGTTGCTGCACAGTGGCTTCAGACATTACAATGATAATACAGTTATTGCTTAAAATTGATCAGAGTTGAAATTGTTCTGCAGGAGAAAGAGAAAAAATGGAAGAAAAGAACAAAAAATCCATTATTAAGATTAGTACATTATTATGAATTGACAAAAAGATGTGTTCAAAAGATATATTTTGAGTTACTTATAATCAATTAAAGCAGAGATATAATTCAGAGGCCTCATTTTAAATAACCTGCTGCCCCAGGTCAGGTATACATGTCTTGAATGGTAATTCAGTTGTGTACCTAAAAAAGTATTGAAGAATATCCTGATGAACGCAGTTTTTTTTAAAAAAAAATATTGTGGAGAAGAACAAAAATGACATAGAAAAATTAAAATCAAATAATAATACATACCCATGGAAATTAGCTTCCTCTCCTGGTCCAATTTTTTAAAAAAAGATGTGGTCTGGAACCAATAGTAATAGTGTATTGTTCAAAGTATCCTACTGTTATATGTCAGGCAAGGGGATAATGCAGTCAGAATGGGAAAAAGCACGCACACTGCAGATATGACCAACCAGAGGTTACAGGAGGGATGGGGGAAGGGAGAAGATTCAAATGTGTTAATAAATACCAATATTGCCTCACACAATAGATTAATACTATTAAGGACAACATTCTGTCAAACACATAACCGGTCAGCTTCCTCATTAAGACCATGGGGAGATAGGGTATTCTGTTTAAATTCAATATATTTCTCTTGCTCTCAGATACTGAAGGAGTTGTAGGTTGAGTCAAAGGAGCATTCCTTCTTTGTAACCTAATGAAATTTCTGTGTTCACAGATCTGTTTCTTTACACTTCTTGTAGTAAAACCTACATACATCAAATTGCAAGAACATTTGATTGCATAAATCACAGATTTGGAATTACAATTAACAAATGATTTATGGAGTACCTACTATGTTTGGATGAGTCCTTTAAAAAGGCAGTGTGCTGGCAAGCAAAGACAACTAACAGAGCAGTTCCTGCAAGGGTAGTTGCCAACTGGCTTAGTTTTTCCAGCATTTGCAATCCTACCTATAGGGGAGGTTTTCACTCTACTTCTGGCCAACATGTCCTTCAAATTTCTGGATCTCCTGTAAGTGTGAGATAGAATGGCATCTTGGAATATTGGATAAAAGGTATCAATGTTTAGTAATGATATTTTTAACCTGTACATATCTGCCACCATAAGTTGGAGGAATAATCATCCTGGTCTGCATTGCCCTCTCTAATTCTAGGTGTCAGTGATGAAGTTCTGGCAGTTTTTGCTTTATAAAAAGCCTGTTTGACAACTTTAGAGGAGTAGTCCCTGTCCATAAATTGTCTCATCAGCAATTTGGCTTGTTTGACAAAATCTGTGTACTGTATGCAGTTTCTTATTCTGAACATTTGTAAACAGGGTAAATTTCTTTTTCGGTCATATGGGTGGAAGCTGTGCCCTGCCAGAAAAGAATTTGCATCAGTGGGTTTCCTATATATGTCTGTCTGGATTGTATTACCCACATTCCTAATCTCCACATCTAAAAAGTCATTCCAAACTTGATGGTATCATGAACCATATTAATAAGTTAATAGAATTGTAATAGCAGATATTCTGAACCTTTCCAAATGATAAAAATATTGTTAAGGTATCACTTTTTTGTTATACTGTATTTTTTGTTGTAAACCACCCAGATCCCTGTGAACTCAGGGAATGGCAGTATGTAAACTCAAATTGTAAATAAATAAATAGATATAAAATGATGGTACTTCTGTATGTATTACCTGTTTAGAGAATAAACTCATTCTCCTTCTGAGGTTGAGGACATCTTATGGGTGATTCCCACCATCCATTTAGGGAGGCAGGAACTAAATTCTTCCTTTTCCTATGATGTGGGAGTTGCCTCCTCTTTCAATTTCTGTTCCTGTCTCAAAGGGCAAGCAATTCTATAATCAGCTCTGCCTACTATTTAGACAGTAAGTTCTTTACTTCCATTCCTCTTCCCCATTCTATTACCTTTGATTCTTCAAGTCTCTTTTCAAACTTCTCTTCCTCATGCCTTTACCTCTTAGAGTGGTTTTCTCCCCCCTCTCCCGAAGAACGATAGCTACTCAGACCAGACATTCAAGACCATTTTGGGAACCATTTTCTCAGTCTTGGCAGAGGGCTCTGCAGATAGCTTTTTGTCCAAGGGAGAGATGGATGCTTTGCTCGAAGCAATCACTGCTGAGCTCAATCAAGTTGAAGCTGGCATATCTTTTCCGCTTGTCTGTGACTCCACAGCTGCCTTGACTCTCCAGGGAAAGTGCACAAAAAACCCCTGCCTTGATAAGACCATGCTACATCCAACAGCCCACTTCTGTCCTTCGACTTCAAGCGGTGGCTATGTTGACTCACTGACAGCAGTAAAAAAAACAAGGCTCCTGACCTTCTAGTCACATTAATGGATCTGCTGATGGCAACTTCCCGGCGGGAGATTCAGATGAGGATATTCCCTTATCGGAACAGACCTTTCCAGCTCAACCAGACATCTCTCATCAGAATGATAATGTAGGTGAACCTGGCCCTATGGCCATTTCTACTAAATGGTTAAATGTATTATGACAAGCATTGAGGGAGGATCTAAAATCCTCCCTAAAGTTAAAGCAGCTGTGGAATCCTATTCTCCCCTCCCCTCAAAAGCAGTCCCAAAACAGCCCTCACCAGAAAACAGGGCAAAGAACCCCCTTGGGAGGGTGATCAGTCCTCCAGCAGCAAAGGGGAGGATGAGGGGGAATTTCTATCAGAGAAAGAAATCGAGGAGATGAAGGTATCAGAGCAGTCTTAGCTGCTTATTTAAGCCTGAGGATTATCAGCACTTACTCAGTAAGGCGCTTGTGCGATCTGAATGTTTCCCTAGACATGACACATCTGAGGTGTTTACTTTTCCAGAGTTTTTTGAGAGACAGCTCAGGGCTAAATGGGCAAAGCCTACGGCAAATCAACAATTTCCTAATTTTGTTAAATTATATACACTTCTTATGCTAATGAGATTTTACAGATACCCCTCATGGATGTCCCTGTGGCTGCCTTAGTCCTATGACCTTCTTTCAGAAGATGGACAGGGTTCAGCCAGAGACACTCTTGACAAGAGAGTGGAAATGACCCTCCAGAAGGCACATGAAGCCACAGTCATGGCAATAAAAGCCTCAGCCATGGCATCCATTGCCTCCAGAGCAGCCATAGTCTAGATGCAAAAAGTAATTCAGCTA
Organism: Gekko gecko; assembly: GCA_029375565.1. NCBI lineage: Eukaryota > Metazoa > Chordata > Lepidosauria > Squamata > Gekkonidae > Gekko > Gekko gecko. The sequence continues at coordinate 61,163,194 of JAPDNY010000001.1, read as the reverse complement.
ATTCCTGGAGACATTTGAAGACTTTTAGAAGGGGCCAGTAGAGTTCTGAAGGCCAGTGCCTTCACAGCAGATACCACCTTGGACACCTTGACCTTTTTTCTAGGTCCATGGCCTTTGCAATGGCTGCCAGGAGAGTGTTCTGGCTTTGAGAATGGTAAGCAGAATGGTACTCTTGGGGATAGACGAATAAAATTTTGGTTGAAACTCAGGACAAGAAGAAAGCAATGCTCAAAACTCTCTGCCACTTAAACAGGAGATCTTCCACTGCATATTTCTTTTGTGCCCAACAAACATTACCAAAGTTCAAGTAGGAATACAAGAGACCATTGTGGAGATCTTCTAGACAGGAGGGCTTCAAGCCCAACAGACAGGACAGACCAGATTGAGACAAGTCTCCAAAGGCATGACTCACACACCATTCCTGTGGGGGGAAGATTACTTCATTTTCAAGACAGCTGGAGCAAATTTCAAGCAGATTCCTGGGCAATAGAAGTAGTTTCAAAAGGCTATTCCATAGAATTTGCCAGAACCCCACTGGAACGATGTATTGCGTCTCCCCTGTGCAAAACAGCTCAAATGCCACATAACTCACAAGGCCATCCAATGCCTCCTGGAAATATAGTGGAACTAGTTCCTGAGATGGAGAAGGGACGGGGAGTATATTCCGTCTTTTTCACGGTGCCCAAGAAAAACCGGGACTGGAGGGTGATATTAGACCTCAAGTTCCTGAACAAGTTCACCAAACTAAGACTCTTCCAGATGGAAACCCTCAGATCAATCTCAGAAGCTCTACTGCTAGCAGGATGTCAATAGACTTTATGGAGGCCTACCTTCACATCCCCATACTTCCTGCTCAAAGAAGATTTGTGAAGTTTTGCATGAACAATCTCAGTGTCCAGTTTTGAGCCCTCACATTCGGACTCTCCATTACCCCGAGAGCGTTTTCAAAGTTACTGATCAATCCGGTTGTTTACTTATGGGAAAGAGGTATCCACGTTCACTCTTAACTTGGTGACCTACTAATCTGGTCAAGCTCCAAGGTCAAGTCAATCCAGGACACCCAAACAACCATCCATTGTCTTCAGGACAATAGCTTTCAAAAAAGCTCTGTACAACCATCTCAGAGAATAGAGCACTTAGGAGTGAGTATAGACACCAGGCCTATTTGCCTAATTCTACCATCAGGGAAAGCTCACAAGACCAAACAAATGTCAGAAATGGTGATCAAAGCCAGGTTGTCCTCACTAGTGAAACCTGCAAAGGTTTTTTTTTTTTTAGGCCCCCTGAAGGGGATTTTTAATTGCATTTTCTAATATCTATACTATGGGATTTGGGGAAGGGGTACTAATTCCCTACCTCTAATTTCTATGGGAGACAGGAGAGGGCAACTAATACACCGTCAGCTACTGGAATAGGGAAGGAAAACTAAAACCCTACCTCTAAGCATATTAATGGATATAGGGAGGGATAAACTAACGAGGTGACACAATCTGGTTACATAGATATATCCTTGTCACCTAGTGGTACAAAAAATTGTTACTGCTTATAAAATTTTAACAAAGAATGGTAAAAAGGAAAAAAGCATTAGTTAACTGGTTAACAAAAAACTGCATTATCATCAATTATCTTGGTTTTAGAGTCTTTTCTTCTTGTGTTTCTTCTTTCCTCAGGGTTTGGGAGCGGCTGCTCCTTTCTCTGATTCCAAAGTGTCTGGAGAGCTGTAAAGTTCAGAACTATCGCTTGATGAATCCTGTGAGTAGGATTCTTCATTTTCTTCTTCTTCCTCCTCATCTGTTTTCGGTTTCTTATCTTTCTTGCATTGTGCTAAGTTGAAGTATTGGTCCACAAACTTTTTTGCCTTGGGAACAGTATCAATATTGATTTTTTTATCTTCATATTTAAAACTCAGTTCTTCTGGGAATAACCATCTGTAAGGCACTCCTTTTTTCTGTAGGTGGAGAGTAAGTTCCCTGTAGAGTCTCCTCCACTTCCATATTTCAAAGGGGATATCCTTCAAGATTTTTATCTCTTCATTCTTAATTTTTAAAGGTTTCTCCTGTGTAGATTTCAGCACCAGATCTCTCGTAGACCTTCTCGTGAATTTCATGCATATTTCTCCCGGGAGTTTGGTTTTTTTAATAAAATCTGGATAAGTCCTGTAAGCCCAGTCCATCTCCTTCAATAAATCTTCCTGTTTGTAATCCATTAATGGAGCAAGAGCCTCTGCTAGTTGAGCCTTTAAGTCCTCGTTCTTTTTCTCTGGTATGACCTCGAAGCACAGGATGTACGAGGATCTTTCCAGCTGGAGCTGTGTTAGTTGTGTTTTGTTGGAGGCTTTTTCTTTCTCTGCTTCATCCGCTCTTTTGTTAATACTGTCCGTCTGTTTTTCCATTTTTTAAAACGTCTTTTCAGTTACAGAGCTTCTTTTGTCCATTTGAGTCAATTGTTTTTGTGTGTGGGGGGTGAAGTGTTGAGTTTCCCCTTCCCCCACCGCTGTATATTTAGGCGCTTCTAATTGCTACGAAGGTTCTCGTAGATGCTTTAAATCACCTGAGCATTGCTTAACTCACACTTTGAAGCCTTGGAAGTCTTTTAGAAGCATTTCAAAACTTTTGACTGTGTCGGAGACGTGGCTTAGCAATCTGTGATGGCAGTCACATAGAAGATCATCTCCTCCACTTCCCCTACCTTTCTTCATCTTTCAACCTCACAATCAGCCGCAATCTACCCCAAGACGCTATGGGAAAGTCAGGCAACACCAGGACGACTAAAAACTCCACGACTCCACATCAACTAACCAAGTTTCTTGTTCAAGATTCAGCGAAGCAAAAACCAGGCTGTGTGCTTGATCGGGAATACAAAATGGCGGATGACCTAGAAGGTGAAGACAGTGGCGCAATATTATCCCGCAACGAATTCTTTGAAACTATACAACAGCTTGAAACAACAATCGCTGACCATATACATCTTGCAATCAAACCACTCATGGATGAACTCAAATCTATTATTTCTACCCTATCAGAAGTTGCACAAGTGGCAGAATCTGCGCTAGAATCTGCAATGGCTGCCCAGGAAGATATTCAAAACTTACAACGCTCTGAAGACTGGACTAAATCAAAAATCATGATGCTGGAAAACAAAATCAAAGAATGTTGTATGTTAATCTCCAGTAGATAGATCATTATGATCTAAGATGACAGCTACCTGTAAGCTGGTGTAGTGAGGACAAGTCCCAACTTGTTCTGACTGGCACTGAACAGTGTGCAGTCACAGTGACTCAGCATTACACTGATTGGTGGAGCTTTGTATATAAGTCATTGTACAGTTGCCATGTATCCTTCTTCAGTATATTGAATGTCTGGCATAGCACTTTGCTTGTGAATTCTGTGAATAAACCCTTGTATATAGTGTACCACTGGGTTGCTTTATTGTGGTTACTATAAGGGGCTCCAGTGCTGGATCTACATTGCAAGCTGCTAAGGCTGGGAGGCTGGAAGTCTTAAGGGGCTGGCTTGGATAGTCTCACACGCTCGCTGTCCAACAGGGTTATGGGCCCAGCCTGATGGGTTCAAGCCTAGCCTGGTGAGGACTCAGCCTAGTCTGAAGGAGAGCCAGCTTGATGCGAAAAACCAGTTCTGCCTTCTAAGGAATGCCAGTGAGCCGTGCTGAGAGACGATGTGTGCAGCTGTGAGTCCAGGACCTGGGGCGGACAGTTGCTGCATTCTCCAGGAGTGGGGGAGTGACCTGCCCGGAAAAGCCTGTGTGCAGCAAGAGTCACGCCGGGAGACAGACGGCAGTTCCAGCTTGTGAGTGTTGGGGAGTCGGGAGTAAATTATGGCTCACATACCGACTATGCAGGTGGTGGACAAACTAATCTCTTCAAACTATGATGTTTGGGCTTTTAAAATGAAGCATTACCTCATTAGAGAGGGCATTTGGCTGTATGTTGAAGACCCTCCTGACTCTGTGCCTGTGGGAGACCAGCCAAAGGCCGATCGACCTCTGGCATGCATCGTCTTGTCGGTGAGTGACGATCAACTTATTCATATTACGTCTGCAGCTGATGCGTATGAGGCTTGGCAAGCTCTGAAGGACGTGTACGTTCAAACTTCAGCAGACATGATAATGTCTCTGACACGCCGCTTGTATAGGAAAGTTCAAGCTCCAAATGAATCAGTTCGGGAGCATGTCAACGTGCTGACTGAACTTTATCAACAACTTGAAGGGAGAGGTAAAGTGATAAGCCCTGAAGACAAATATTATTTGCTTCTTAGCTCATTAAATGCCTTATTTGACACTTTAATCACATCCCTTGAAGGGCTGCAGCCTGCCCAATTGAATCTACAACTTATAATTGGGAGAGCTTTGGAGTATGAAGCGAAACTAAAAACGCAGCAGTCTGTCTGTCCTGGTTGCCTGGCAACGAGCCAAAGAATGTGCGGGAGTCACCAGCGGCAGTAATAGCAGTAGCAGGACTGTGAGAAGTGAACAGATAGAGTTAGCAAAAGCCCTGCGGATTAAACAGTTTTTCCTGTGGGTCAACAAATCATCTGAAGAAATCCTGCCCTTCAAACAAGAGGAACAAACTTGGTGGTCGCTTTGGCATGTTGTCGGGCCACCCTACTGCGTCTCTTGTCACTACTAAGAAGGATGAAAAGTGTAAATGGGTTCTTGACAGTGGAGCAACTGTCACAATTGTGAAAAGTCCTGACATGCTGAGGAATTTACAGGACGCTCAACTACAACACGTGAATCTTGCAGATGGTCATATTGCTGAAGTGACTTGGTCTGGAGAACTGACCCTGCCAGGTTTAAATCACACCTTCCAGAACGTTACTTGCGTCCCTACCCTTGAAAGCAATTTGCTTAGTGTTCTGGCACTGGATCGTGCCAACTTTGAAATCATCTTTGGGAGGGAACAATGTCTCATTAAGAAAGGTGGGAGGGAAATTGCAAAAGCTAACCTTGTAAATGGGGTGCATGTGTTGGATAGCTCTGTTCTTGCAGCTAGTGTTCCTGGAAATAAGAATCCACATCATGAGTGCCTACATCTCCTCCATCATCGGTTAGGCCACGCCTCCTTAATGCAATTAACCAGACCCTTGCTTTAACTGGTAGTGAAGGTGTTAAGGCTTGTAACACTTTCCTTGATTCTCACATATGTAAACAAGTTAAATCTCATGCTTATCCTGTGGCTTGTAGAAGCGAGAGGGAGTCAACTTATCCTTTGCAACTAGTGCATGTTGATATAATAGGTCCTTTTGCACCCAGTTTTTCTGGCAATCGTTTTGCCCTGACTATAGTAGATGATTTTTCGAAATATGTTTGGACTTATATTTTGAAACATAAGTCTGATGCTTTTGATTCACTGAAGTATTGGTACAAAAAGGTAAAGAACCAATTAGGTGATCTTAAAGCTATTCAAACTGACATGGGTTCTGAATTTATGTCACATAAAATGAAACAATGGTTGCGCAATAAGAACATAAGAGAAGCCAATGTTGAATCAGGCCAATGGCCCATCTAGTCCAACACTGTCACACAGCGGCCAAAATATACCAGGTGCCATCAGGAGGTCCAGCAGTGGGGCCAGGGCACCAGAAGCCCTCCCACTGCTGCCCCTTCCAGCACCAAGAATAGAGTGCATCACCTGCCCCAGACTGAGAGTTCCCATCTATACCCTGTGGCTAATAGCCACTGATGGACTTCTGCTCCATATGTTTATCTAATTCCCTCTTGAAACTGTCCATGCTTGTAGCTAAAGTGGACAGGAATGGGCGAATTTAACTCAGAAGACCATTATATCTACTACTGTGGCCAGGAATCCCGTGGAAAAAATGGTGTGGCCTTTATAATCAACAAGAGAGTGAGAAAGGCAGTATTGGGATACAGTCTCAAAAATGACAGGATGATCTCGGTCCAAATCCAAGGCAAACCATTCAATATCACAGTAATCCAAGTCTATGCCCCAACCACTGCTGCAGAAGAGGCTGAAGTGGACCAGTTCTATGAAGACCTACAACAACTCATAGAACTAACACCAAAAAATGATGTCCTCCTCATCACAGGGGGCTGGAATGCTAAAGTAGGAAATCAAAAGGTAACCAGAATAACGGACAAGTTTGGCCTTGGAGAACAAAATTAAGCAGGGCAAAGGCTAACAGAGTTTTGTCAAGAGAACACGCTGGTCATAGCGAACACCCTTTTCCAACAACCTAAGAGGCGTCTCTACACATGGACATCACCAGATGGGCAGCGCCGAAATCAGATTGACTATATAATTTGCAGTCAAAGATGGAGAAGCTCTATCCAGTCAGTAAAAACAAGACCTGGAGCTGACTGTGGCTCAGATCATGAGCTACTCATTGCAAAATTCAGACTTAAGTTGAAGAAAGTTGGGAAAACCACTAGGCTATTCGGATTTGACCTAGATCACATCCATGATGAATATACAGTAGAGGTGAAGAATAGGTTTAAGGGACTAGATTTGATAGACAGAGTGCCTGAAAAACTATGGACAGAGGTTCGTGACATTGTAAAGGAGACGGCAATCACCGCCATCCCAAAGAAGAAGAAATGCAAAAAAGCAAAGTGGCTGTCTGATGAGGCTTTACACATAGCAGAGGAAAGAAGGAAAGCTAAAGGCAACGGTGAAAAGGAAAGATTTGCCCAACTGAATGCAGATTTCCAGAGAACAGCAAGGAGAGATAAAGAGGCTTTCCTGAATGAACAATGCAAAGTAATAGAGGAAGACAGTAGATTGGGAAGGACTAGAGATCTCTTCAAGAAAATTGGAGAAATCAAGGGAACATTCCATGCAAAGCTGGCCATGATAAAGGACAAAAACGGTAGGGACCTAACAGAAGCAGAAGAGATTAGGAAAAGATAGCAAGAATACACAGAAGAACTATACAAGAAGGACCTCGATGTTCTTAACAACCACGACGGTATAATCAATGACCTTGAGCCAGACATCCTGGAAAGAGAAATTAAATGGGCCTTATAAAGCATCGCTAACAACAAAGCTAGTGGAGGTGATGGTATCCCAGCTGAGTTATTCAAAGTCTTAAAAGAAGATGCTGTTAAAGTGCTGCACTCAATTTGCCAACAAATTTGGAAAACACAACAGTGGCCACAGGATTGGAAAAGGTCAGTTTACATTCCAATCCCAAAGAAGGGCAATGTCAAGGAATGTTCAAACTATCGTACAGTTGCACTCATTTCACACACTAGCAAGGTCATGCTAGGCTCCAACAGTACGTGGATAGAGAACTGCCAGAAGTACAAGCTGGGTTTCGAAGAGGTAGAGGAACTAGAGATCAAATTGCCAACATTCGCTGGATTATGGAGAAAGCAAGAGAGTACCAGAAAAACATCTACTTCTGCTTCATTGACTATGCTAAAGCCTTTGGTTGTGTGGATCACAATAAACTATGGCAGGTTCTTAAAGAGATGGGAGTACCAGACCACCTCACATGTCTCCTGAGAAACCTGTATAAGGGTCAAGAAGTAATAGTTAGAACCGGATATGGAACAACTGATTGGTTTAGCATAGGAAAAGGGGTACGACAAGGATGTATATTGTCACCTTTCTTATTTAATTTATATGCAGAGTGCATCATGCGAAATGCTGGCCTGGATGAATCACAAGCTGGAGTTAAGATTGCTGGGGGAAAGATCGATAGCCTCAGATATGCAGACGATACCACTCTGATGGCAGAAAGTGAAGAGGACCTAAAGAGCCTCTTGCTCAGTGTGAAAGAGGAGAGCGCAAAAGTGGGCTTGAAGCTCAACATCAAAAAAACTAAGATCATGGCATCTGGCCCCATCACTCCTTGGCAAATAGAAGGGGAAGTCGTAGAAGTAGTGACAGACTTCATGTTCCTAGGATCCCAGATCACTGCAGATGGTGACTGCAGCCATGAAATTAAAAGACGCCTGCTCCTTGGGAGGAAAGCTATGGCAAACGTAGACAGCATAATAAAAAGCAGAGACATCACCTTGCCAACAAAAGTCCACATGGTCAAAGCAATGGTATTCCCCGTAGTAATGTATGGCTGTGAGAGTTGGACTATAAGGAAGGCCGAGCGCTGAAGAATAGATTCTTTTGAAGTATGGTGCTGGAAAAGACTCTTGGGAGTCCCTTAGACTGCAAGGAGATCAAACCAGTCAATCCTAAAAGAAATCAACCCTGACTGTTCCCCAAAGGCCAGATCTTGGGGTTGAAGCTCAAATACTTTGGCCACCAAATGAGAAGGGAGCATTCACTGGAGAAGACCCTGATGCTGGGAAAGATTGAAGGTCAAAGAAGAAGGGAACGGCAAAGGATGAGATGGTTAGACAGTGTCATGAATGCAACGAACATGAAATTGAGCAAACTTCAGCGGACAGTGGAAGACAGGAGGGCCTGGCGTGATCTGGTCCATGGGGTCACGAAGAGTCGGACTCGACTGTGTGACTGAACAACAACAGGAGTTGGCAGTTGCACTTCCTCTACCATTCCCAGTTTCTCTGGATATGCTGCAGCGGGGTCCGGTCTTTGCTTAGCTTATTCATCCAGCATGAAAGACACCCTGTTACCATTGAGAAGACATTAGACAACAGGATATACAACACTTCCTGAAAAGCTTTTACCAGGTGGTGCAGAATGAAACAGACACGCTTCATAAATCTTCCTTTAAAAGCCATATTACCCTTTCTTCAGGACAGCTTATCCTTGGGCCTCAAGGAACAATCCTCTGAAGGCAAGTGTTTGCATTGTTGTCAGTGCTACCATAGTTTGAGGGCAACAGTCTTTCTAACCACCCTCACACAAGGTGTTTCCTTAGAGGTGGCAGTCTCAAGAAACTCCCCTCAAATCCACAGGTTTCTCACGTAGAAGCTATACATGTTACTGACAGCATTGACTAAGCCACCCTTTAAACCATTTTGGGAAATTCCTCTTAAACAGCTAAGAATGAAAATCCTTTTCCTCATTGTGATTATGTTAGCAGGAAGGGTCTCAGAGCTGTGTGCATTATTTAAGATGGAGCTGTGTGTTTTCCACAAGGACAAAGTGGTCCTACAAACTGACTCTACATTCCCAACCAAAGGTAACCTCTGCATTCCATAGATCGCAGGTCGGCCTGCCTTCTTTTTGCCCAGATCCAAAGCACCCCAAAGAAAAACTCTGGCATACATTGGATGTAAGGAGAGCACTACAAGTATTTCTAATCAGGATGGAAGACATAAGGAGGTTGAGTCTCACTTCATTGACATTTCAGCTCCCAGTTTAGGTAAAAAGAGGTTCAAGCCAGCCATCAGTGTGACTCTTAAAACCTACAACATAGAGGCTTATCTCTCTGCATAATAATTCTATTTTGGTGTGAACACGCTCCCAAAGCTTTTGGCTCCCTCAGCTGCCACTCTGAAGGTGTGCAAATCCCCTGGCTGCATTGTCTTGCTGTGTTGCCTTGGCTCCTCCCACAAGGCCAGCAGCCAGCGTCTCACCCTCAGTCTGGAGGGAGCTGGCGAAGGAGCTGGACGCACTGCCAAGAGAGAGGCCACCCCTCCACAGGGGAGAAGGAGGCAGACCTATCGAGCAGTGGCAAGCAGGAGAAGCCTCGCCTTAGCTGCCCCTCACGGCCTGTTTCCCTCAGCCACAAGGCCAGTGCTTTGTCAGGGTGATAGCTCAGTGGGCCGCACTGCAGAGAAGGCTGCCCCGGCCCTCAAGGCTCCCCCGCCTTCCTTCAGCAGCAGTTTCAGCGTCAGGGAGAGTCTGGCCTAGAGGAAACGAGCTGCAGTTCCTGGAAAGCTGGACTCTCTCCTGAGGAAGACACTTCTCTTGGCTCCTGTGTGGGACTAACTGTGAATAACTGTCTCCTCAGTGGCTGTTGGTAGGCAACCAAGCTTGCTTCTGTGAGTAAAAAAACAAAGGACTTTCGGCATAACCCCTGCCCACTGCCAGCTTGGCCACTTTCCTATCAGAATAAACTTAAGGACTTTCGGTTTCGGCAGAGCGAATGGCGGTCGGGCTCTCAGGATGCTCCCGGAGACGACCAGCCCACGCACGTTTGGGGGGGCCTTTGCACAAGCGAGGACCCTAGTGAGCCTTAGTTAAAGGCTCCGAACCAGGGGGCGCTTTGGGGAGCAGCCTCTTTGCCAGCCAGTCGGGAAATTGAGGCTTTCCCCCAGCCCCAGTGGCCCCGCTGTGTAATGCCCGGATGGGACTTAGCAACGCCACTGACTTCCCGGAGTGAAGCAGCAGAAGATGAATTAAAAAAGAAAGAACCGGCAGCAAACCGTGAGTTGAAGATCTGTGCAAAAGCGGTGTAAATGCGCTCCCCCCCCAATCGTATAAGCGCATGGGAGAAGGGAGGGATCCCCACCCCCCCCCAAGAAGACAGAGTTTAGAAAAGAGAAAAGAAAGGGGGCAGAGTGAAAAAGCGGATTGGTGAAGTTACCTTTTGGGGAGTTGTTGAAGGTGAAGAAAATAGTTTGTCTCCTGAGTTGCGCGGCACAAACTTTTAAAAAATAAACAATAAAAATGTCGGGGCAGAAGAAGGTCCCAGACAAGCCGACAAAGAAGCTGGGAGGAACTTCCGGTTCTGGTACCCTCCCCTTGGAGCCAACTGTCAATCAACAGAAAAGCGAGATGCTGCGCCCTCTGCTGGATCAAATGCAAAAAATCAGCGAAACTCTTTGTAACATGGAAAGTGTGCTCAAGAATCAGCAGACACAGTTAACAGATACAGCTAAGAAGATGGAGGAGATTGCAAAGAAATGTCTGATCTCAACGGACGACACCAAAAAAATTAAGAAAAAGGTCAGCAAACTAGAACAACATCAAGAGATGCAAGAAAAAAAAATATTAATGTTTCAGATGGAAAAATCAAACCTGACTCTCCGCTTTCAGGACATGAAGGAAGAAGAGGAAGAAGATCTCAGATGTATTTTGGCGAACAGCTTGGCACCAATAACTGGCATAGAAACGCAAAAAAGAATAAACTTAAAACAGCTCTCTCTCCTTTTTGGTTCCACCATGGCTGGCTGGGTAATGAGGTGGGCCAGCAACCATAAAACCATTTTCTTCAACCCCCTGCTGTGCAGCTGACTTTCCCCTAGGGTTGCCAATCTCCAGGTGGGACTTGGAGATCTCCTGCTGTTACAGTTGATCTCCAGATGAGAGATCAGTTCCCCTGGAGAAAATGGCTGCTTTGGAGGGTAGACCCTGTGACATTATCCCCTGCTGAGTCCTTCCATCCCCTCCCAATCCTGCCCTCCACAGGACCTGCCCCCCAAATCTCCAGGTATTTCCCTAATCAAAACTGCCAAATGTACTTTCTCCTCAGTGTCTGTTGCTAGACAACAAGGTTCTGTCAGTAAAAGGCCCTTTCCACACCTATTTTGGCCTTTGGGAGAAAATCATTGGGACCAGTCCTGATCAGGTTGCCAACTCCAGGTTGGGAAATTCCTGGAGATTTGAGGGGTAGAGCCTGGAGAGGGTGAGGTTTGAGGAGGGGTGGGACCTCAGACAGGTACAGGGGACCTAAAGAGCCTCTTGCTTAGGATGAAAGAGGAGAGTGCAAAAGTTGGCTTGGAACTCAACATAAAAAATACTAAGATCATGGTATCCGGACCCATCGCTTCTTGGCAAATAGAAGGGGACATCATGGAAGCTGTGACGGACTTCACGTTCTTGGGATCCAAGATCACTGCAGACGGTGACTGCAGCCATGAAATTAAGACACCTGCTCCTTGGGAGGAAAGCGATGGCAAACGTAGACAGCATAATAAAAAGTAGAGGCATCACTCTGCCAACAAAAGTCTGTATGGTCAAAACAATGGTATTCCTAGTAGTAATGTATGGCTGTGGGAGTTGAACCATAAGGAAGGCCGAGCGCCAAAGAATAGATGCTTTTGAATTACGGTGCTGGAGCAGACTCTTGAGAGTCCCTTGGACTGCAAGGAGATCAACTCAGTCAATCCTAAAAGAAATCAACCCGACTGTTCCCTGGAAGTCCAGATACTGAAGCTGAAGCTCAAATACTTTGGCCACCAAATGAGAAGGGAGCACTCGCTGGAGAAGACCCTGATGCTGGGAAAGATTGAAGGTCAAAGAAGAAGGGGATGGCAAAGGATGAGATGGTTAGTGTTATCGATGCAACAAACATGAAATTAAGGAAACTCTGGAGGATGGTGGAAGACAGGAGGGCTTGCTGTGATGTGGTTCATGGGGTCACAGAGAGTCAGACTTGACTGTGCAACTGAACAACAACAACAACATAAAATAAACTTTTATGACTCAGCTGATGCTGCCTTTGGCAGAAGAATATTATAGCATGTTTTCACAGATGAAAACTGCTCTGAGAGGTCCCTTAAGATGTCTTCCACCTTTGGACTCTTTGGACACTTACTATGAAGGGTCCTTCTGTGAGGAAAGAAAGACATCTTGCCTTCCTGAACTCTTCGAACTATGAGCTGACTCTAATGCTTACCTTCTGGTTTTCGTATACCTACCACTTACCTTAATGTCTCTGTTTATCTGTTGCCATTGCTTTGGCTGTTAGTGTTCTGAGTTCTAGTTTACCCAGGATAGTTGTTGTACATTCCTACTGCTTTCTGACGTTGCTGGAACTGAAAGAGAGTGGCAACTCCCACAGTGCATGAACAGGAAGAATTTAGTTCCTGCTTCCCTAAATGGAAGGTGGGAATCACCCGTAAGATACCTTCCTTTCCTCAGAGGAGCAGGACCTTTCACAGTAAATGTCTAAAGGTCTGTTTTATTATTTACTCATGAATAAATCAGCAAGTTCTGGGGCAGATTTGCACCCCATGGCTGTACCTGAAATTTGCAAAAAATAAATAAATCTTAAAGTTGTGTTGGCTCTCCTTTATCCTTAAAATAATCTCCTAGCCTAATATGTCTAAATAATGGTTGAATTTCTGTCATTAAAAGGATCATGCTGTGGAGTAGGAATAAAAGAGAATCCTTTTTTAAGAACTGATATTTCCAACTCTGAGAGGTGACTATTAGGTTGACTACCTGTAGGTTTTCAAAATCTTTCTCCTGTGATGTATTCTTGGTTCTGTTGCCATGTGTCTCTTGCCTCTTTTGTCTAAAAAATTAATGTTAGAAGTCCTAGAGAAGGGACCACTGGAATTTTTAGAGCTCTTACAAAAAGACTCTTCAGATAATAGCAGCTTCCTCCTCAGAATTACTCCTATCCATTTCAGAACTTGTATTCAAGGTGGTATTAAAAGAGACAGATTTTCTCTTTGGACTTGCTTTTGTACTTTTGGACCATTTATAAACCCTGTTTTTTCATAATCCTTTCATAATCCTGGAACTTTTTAATTTTAATCTCTTTGTCATATATTCCTTTTCAATGTCATTACATAAGATAGCCAATTTATTAGAAAAGGATTGTTCTCCCAATGTTTTTTGGACCTCAAGAGATTCTAAGAGATTCAGTTTCCTGTTGTAATTTGGAAGTTTCTGCATTAGTTGTTTCTATTAGAAGGGCCATTAAATCCATTGAACATTTATTCAAAATGGCAAATCATCTATCCTTTAATTCAGTAGTACTGGGAAACATTCTAGGTGGGTTTTTTTTAATCCTCAAACCCCTTGGGATGATCTTATTTCTCAAATAATCCCTTAAAGCGCCTGCATGTATACCAATTTTCATTTTTTTGAAATTCAAAATTTCAAATTTATGCCATGCACTACACCTATCTGAAAATCCCTTTGTATTAAAAAATAAAAGTTGTTTCATTAAAGAGGCTATCTGTTCATCAGAGTAGCTGAGTAACCTGAAATCTCTGTGGTCTATGATGTATGGCAACTACTACCTTCGGTAATGAACACAACAAAAAACACAAGAAATGAGAAAAAAGCTTAACCCAAAGAGAAGACGACATTGGACTTACACCCCACTCCTCATTACCTGAAGGAGTCTCAGAGCAGTTTACAATCGCTTTCCCTTCCTCACCCCACAACAGATACCCTGTGAGGTAGGTGGGACTGAGAGAGCTCTTTTGAGAACTGCCCTTGAGAGAACAGCTGTGAAAGAATTTATTACTGACCCAAGGTCACACCAGCAGCTGCATGTGGTGGAGTGGGGAATCAAATCTGGTTCTCCTGGATTAGAGTCCACGCTCTTAACCACTATACCAAACTGACAAAGAGGACTGAAATAAGAACATAAAGGTTAAGAAGTCAGAATGTGAGGGCCCAATAATTCTATATTGAAGAAGAGGAGGAAGAGGAAGAAGGGTAGGGGGAGGGATTCATACCCCACCCTTCACTCAGAGACTCAGAGGGGCTTACAAACTCCTTTCCCTTCCCCTCCCCACAACAGACACCCTGTGAGGTAGGTGGGGCTGAGAGAGCTCTGAGAGAACTGCTCTTTCAAGGACAGCTCAGACAGAACTATGGCTTGCCCAAGGTCATCTAGCAGCTGCAAGTGGAGGAGTGGGGAATCAAACCCAGTTCTCCCAGACTAGAGTCCACACACTTAACCACTGCACCAAACAGTCTCTTTAAACATAAAACATACATTTTACCAAATATACAAAAAATACATGTATGATCCAAGCTCCCAACCTGCAACTCCTTCAAGTGTCTGAGGCATTGGTTATTTGTTTGACAGAATGTAGTCCTTATAGTATTAATCTTTTGTGTGAGATAATATTGGTATTAACACATTTGAATTTTCCCCTTTCCGCCCATCCCTCCTGTAACCTGCAGTTCGTCAGATATGCAATGTGTTTCCCTCCCTTGCATCATCCCTTTGGCTGACATAAAAGAGTAGGGTACTTTGCACTATACAGTATTACATACTATTTGCTCCAGACTGCATCTAAAAAATTCTAAAAGGTAATTTTAATGGATATGTATTTGATTTTAATTTTTCCATTTTGTTTGAGTTCTTCTCCATAAATATATTTTTTAAAAATTGTGTTTATCAGGATATCCTTGAATACTATTTTAGGTACACAAATGAAATACCATTCAAGACGTGTACCTGGCCAGAACAGCAGATTATATATACCGTATTTTTCACTCCATAAGACGCACTTCCCCCCCAAAAAAAAGTGTGGGGGGAAAGTGTGAGCGTCTTATGGAGTGAACACTGCAAAAAAGAGTGCACGTTGGGGGGGGGGAGCGCCGGCTTTCCTGGGCGTGCTGCAGAAGCAGTGCACCCAGGAAAGCCAGGGAAGGGGCGGGCGTTCTAACTTCCGCCCCTTCCCTCCCAGCCCCAGCGCTGGCTTTCCTGAGCACGCCGCAGAAGCGGTTCGCCCAGGAAAGCCAGGGAAAGGCCGGGCGTTCTAACTTCCGTCCCTTCCCTCCCAGCCCCAGCGAACTGGTGCGTCTTATGGTCAGGTGCGTGTTATAGAGCGAAAAATACGTAGTTAAAGTCTCTGAATTATATCTCTGCTTTAAGTCACAGATATTAAGTAAGTAACATCTTTTTGTCACACTCATAATAATGTACTAATTTTAATAATGAATACTTTGTTCTTTTCTTCCCTTTTTTCTCTTTCTCCTTTAGAACAATTTCAACTTTGTCCAATTTTAAGCAATAATGGTATTATTGTAATGTCTGGAGCCTCTGTGAAGCAACATTTTTTTTTTTATAACAAAGATTTTTATTGGAATATATTTAACATTGTTAAACACAATTTCCAAAACAACTTATAAGCTATATCCCTTTCCCCCTTCCCCCCCTAATAGGCTTCCAACACTGCTATTGCCAATAACAAAGAAAATTTAAAAGTAATCAGGTTTAAACTTATAACAATCGATAAACCAGGTAACATATTTTTTGTATACAGAAATCTGACTCATCTAACATAATTCCATTTTCAATAAGAATCAACATTGTTTGATCACTGAAGAAGGCCAATTGGCTGAAACACATTTGGTCAGGGTCACAAATGGTCTATGTTTGAAATAATTGTATGATTTTATTCTGATTTGGGCCTACATTTGTTTTTTTCTAATTTGTAATAAATACATGTATTTTTGTATATTTGGTAATATTTGTTTGTTTCGATATAGAACTATTGGGTCCTCACATTCTGACTTCTTTAACCTTTAGGTTCTTAATTCAGATTTTTTTGGGTTAAGGGCCCCCCCCCATTTCTTGTGTCTTTTGCTATGACAATTGGTGTTGTTGAAGAAATAGGGTGGTGAAGTAGAGGATAAAGAGGCCGTCATCCCTTGAATGATAGTCTGCATTACAAAAATCTGGCAACACGGCAAATAGTGAACCATTGTGGATATAAATAAGATTTCAAATGTATGTACTTCAATAGAGTTCTAGGGTAGATATCAACATTGTGGAAATTAGCAGGTGAAAGGGCATTTACTCTTCTCTTCCAGTGGCCAATCCAAATGCATTGAATGTGTGAAAGGGAAGTGGTTATAGCTCCCCAGTATAAAGTTGCTTGCTGCCTATAGCATTAGTCTTCTTAGAAGAGAAATTAGTAGTGTAGAAATCCAAAAACTTTCCGCAAATCTGATTTTTCTTCAGGCTTGCCTGCTAGTGTCCAAAGCCACTTTCAGTGATTGCCTGACAGCCTACCCAAGTGCTTGGTCCTAGAAGTATGAAGTTGGAGGCTTCAACATTCTTTTTTTCCCCAAAAAAAATTTATCATCAGGATATAATAACATGTTCCATAAATGGTAACCAATTCTTAACATACCCTTTTCTACAATTCCCCCCCCCTCCCCTGGCTCCCAACGATGCTCCACCCCCATTACAATTCCAATCAATATTCTCTTGCATTCACCTCATATTCAATAATCAAATCTTCTATTAAAACATTTTCCTTTTCTGTTTCTCTCTCTTAGGTAACATTTTAGATACAATCCATTTCTTACTATACTTCTAATCTTAATAGTTATCAAAGCAAAGTAACTTATTTTTAACATCCCAGTTCAGTTCTAAGTAGTCTTTAAAGTCTTTCCAATCTGCTAAAAATTCTTGATCTTCTTTTCCATTAAGTTTTTTTTGTCAATTTGTCTATTTCTACCATAAAAATCATCTTCTTTATCCATTCCCATTTATCTGGTATCTTCTCCTGCTTCCAAAATTGGGCATAAGTCATCCTTGCCGTTGTAATTAGATACCATAACAATGTTCTCTTTGTCACTTTCATTTCTTCAATTTTAAGCCCTAAAAGAAGCATTTCTGGCTCTTTTTTCAAAGCACATTTCAGGATCTTCTGAATTTCCTTATGTATCTCAGTCCAAAAAGCAGCCGCTTTTTCACATGTCCACCACATATGGTAAAACGAGCCCTCTTTCTTCTTACATTTCCAACATTTGTTAGACATGTTCTCATTCATATTAGCAATTTTTTTGGTGTTATATACCATCTATACATCATTTTATAACAATTTTCTTTCACATTAACACATGTTGAAATTTTAATCGATTTTTTCCACAAACACTGGAGGCTTCAACATTCTAATTGTTTCAAGGGTTTAATATTTTTTCATACATATGCACAATGGTATGGTATCAAGGAACTTGGCTAGCATTGATGGGATGAATTCTGGATGAGTATATGGCTTCACAAATTTTTTTTTGAAGGTTTGCTCTCATACTTCAGAGTTACATGTATGTTGCAAATTGGATCAAGTAGCAAGGAAGGTTAATGTGTAGTTGAATTTTACTTATTTTGACAAGTGCTCTGCATAGTGCAGTTGTAAACATAGTCTTGCATTACCTGCCAGCTTCAGGGGGTGGGTCCTGGTGTGTGAGTAATGTCTATTGAACATAAGACTTTCAGTTGTATGCCTGAATATGTTAGTTCTTCATCTCAAATCTACTATACAAGTTATAAACGAAAGGTACAGGATCATAAAAAGCTTTGTTTCCACCAGTGTAAATTATACTGTTAATAGGGGTTGATGCTCTTTTGTCTGGAACAGTGGGATTGTGCCCTTGTGGAGAGTATTCAGGCTGTATATGACAAAGTTCAGAGGTGGCTTCACTGATCTCTTGGCAGTGCAGCAGGATTTCCCATGCACAGAATATTTAAAGATCTCCAAAACAAATGAAATTAACTATTTAACAAGTGGCCTACTAATTTTCTTCATGGAAAAGTTGCACAACTATTGGGTACAATAGAAATGAAGCTGGGTCTGTAAGGATGGAGTTAAACATTTTGTCTTCATTTGCAAATGGGGCATAATTAAGTTTCTGGGCTACATTTTTATCTGCCGTGAGTCTAATAGGACACAAGTTATAAGTGTTTTTAAACACCTAAATGTATTTATTTATTTATTAGACTTATACCCCACCCTCCCCACATAGCAGGCTCAGGGCGGCTTCCAGCAAGTATAAAATACAGCTTAAAACAACGTATAAAATACAGCTTAAAGACAAACAGCTTAAAGACAAACACTAAAAAGCCAAACAACTGTACATGTGCTTATTTATGGAGCAGATAACCTGGTCAGGGGCTCCAAAAATTCTGAGAAGATGAGCATGTGTGTAATTTTCATACTTTTTTTGAGCTTTGTATTTTGATTGCTCATTTTCAGTATACTTCCTGGCAGAATACAAGTCCTTGCCAAAAATAGTAGTTTTGTAGTAGTAGTAGTAGTAACATCTCAGATTTTGCATTACTTCCACTGGAATTTATCCAGCATGGTCGATGGATTCTGTCAAGCAGTAGATTTCTGCTAGGGGAGGGGGAGGGGACACAGTCGTCTCCCTTTCACTGCGGTCTTCTCTTGTTTCTCTCATTCTGTTCTTAGGTGTTCCCAGGAGCAGTATTTCAGGCTGTAGCAGGACAGCAAAGGCAGAGTCCTGTTCTGTTGAACAGTAGTCCCTTCAGTCTGCAAGATGTTTGGTGGATCCAACTCAGTATGTTGCAATTAACATGAGCAAAAACATGCCCCTGTCCTAAGGAGCTTAGACTGTAAATTTCAGACTTAACAAGAGATTAGTGTATCAGAATGAATTTACATGAACTTTATTTTGGTTGGAATGAGGACCAAAATCCTACCTGGTCACGGATCCTACCAGGGGAGAAGCGATTCTGGATTTGGTCCTAAGTAACACCTAAGACCTGGTGAGAGATGTAAAAGCGATTGCACCACTTGGGAATAGTGACCATAATGTCATTGAGTTTAACATTTGTACAGATAGGGAGTTGCCCAAAAAGACTGACGCAACCACTTTTAACTTTAAAAGGGGTAACTTCTCTGGTATGAGGGGACATGTGAGGAAGAAATTGAAAGGAAGAGTGGAGAAGGTCAAAACCATCGGGGAAGCTTGGAGACTATTTAAAAATACAGTCCTAGAAGCTCGGAAAAAATATATACCGCAGGTTAGGAAAGGTACAAATAGGTATAGAAAAAAGCCTGCATGGTTAACAAATAAAGTAATGGAAGCTGTAAAAGGTAAGAAGGATTCCTTTAAGTGGTGGAAAGCTAGTCTTAGTGAGGTTGATAAAAGGGAACACAGACTATGGCAAATAAAATTTGGGGTTTGATTCCCCACTCCTCCACTTGCACCTGCTGATGTGACCTTGGGGGCTACAGGGGCTACTGGAATGGAAGATAGCGTCTGCCTAGAACGGAGGGTGGATGTTCCCTGGCTTCAGCTCCCAAGTTGGAATGCTGAATGCTTGCAAGTTTATTATAAGCCTTCTCTATTTTATTTGTTCTACCTCAGTTTGTTTTAATTTACTGTTTTATTAACGGAGCAGAGACAGTTGAGTAGTTGATAAGGAATACTCTCAGCTATGGGTGTAGGCAAACGCCCCCGCGACGCTGATGAGCCTAATTTACAACCAGCTCAGAAACAAACGAAGATTGGGGAGTTTTTTCCTTCTAAAAACCCAGTTACATTTAACATTCCTGTGTGCAATCATTATGCTCCCCTGGCTGATCCTGATAGTGACGGTGTAGGAGTGGAAATTTTAACAGGAGTCTCAGCTCCATTCCCAGAGCTAGCAAACGTAGAATTAACGACTGCCACTGGGAGCAACTATCCTGAACTCACGGCGGTAACTGTGGCTTATATATTTGAATCACTGAAGAAAATTGAAAAATCTCTTGATAAATTGACCCGAGAGGTTGCGGGGCGGTCTATGGGGAAAAGAGACAACACAGCTGTATCTCTGCCTACAGCCCAGGGGGGTGATTGGATACAAGGCGTGGATTCCTCCCCCGTAGCTGCTGATTGCTCTCTCCTACAGCCTTTGCCGTCGTTCCAAAGAGGAGCCAGGGGCCAGAGTCTTTCTCAGCTAATTTTACAATCTCATAAAGTGTGCCTTACTATTCGTCCTTACAAAGGTTTATTACCATCTTGGAACTCCAAACGGTTGGCTTCTAGGCACTTGGATTATGTGCTTAAAGGTCTGAGACAACCACTGGATCTTATCTCTGTGGAAACTCTAAACTCTTCTTGTAACTCCCAAAGTTACAAATGCTTACTTTTGGGAGTTCTGTGTTGCCTTCTTTGATTCTAGCCCAGAAGCCTACACTAGAATTTAAAATGATTTTTCCAACAAGAGTTTTTATAAATACAGAAATCACCCCTCTTTGCCGTAAACTGCGCAGGCCCATGGATCTATTGGCCAATCCCCTGGAGGAACGGCGGGAGGAGAGTTCCCAGGACTTAACTACCCCCAATGAGATGGTGGAACATCCTCTGGCAGAAGCCGAGCTCACTTATATGGAACAACTACCAATGGAAGCAGAGGCGTTACACCTGGACAACTCATTGGAGGCAGATTTGTTACTCTCCTTTGAAAGCCTCCCACAAGAATCTCAGCGGAGGATTACTGACAGACTGGAGGAACTGAGAACTAAACTGCTGATGACATCAGAATCCTCATTGACATCTGACATGGTAGCCCCTGCTGATAGGAGCACCAATATTGCCACCTTGGTTAACTCGCCCTTAACACTAGGAATGCCATTTGTTGAGGAATGTTCCCCCGCATCAGAGATATACAAGGAAAAACAGTCTACTGAAGAAACCACGATCCTTCCTTCAAAGAGGAAGCAAGGAAACAATGGATGCATCTTTTTGGATGAGGGGGGAACTTAAACTCCATTTCACCAATGATATGACTGGATAAAAAATCTCAAAGGAAACCCTTAATTAACCACTCTCTTTCCCTGTTATCATGGAATCTAAGGGGGTGTCACTGCAGAGTGAAAGAATCTAGTGCAATTGATTTTGTCTGTTCATTTGACATAATCTTTGGTCAGGAAACATGGTGTACAGAGGAATTTTCCTTAAATGGATATAGAACCTTTTTACTACCGGCAGAAGCCTCTGCACATGGCAGGGCAAAGGGAGGGCTTTGTATTTTGATCTCCACCTCACTGAAATTTACAGTGGAGGTGCTTCCTCATTATAAACATTTTGCTATGGCCCTGCTACTTAAATTCCAGGATGTTTATTGTCTAGTCATAAATGTGTATTTGCCTCCTGGTAGAGCTAAGGAACACACTCAGGTAACTTTACTAGGACTTGAGGAATATCTACAGCATTTGTCGTCAGTTTACCCCATGGCTTATCTCATTGTGGGTGGCGATTTTAACGCACGGATTGACAGGTCTGATGACAGTCTTTATGAAAAGGATAATTGTTGTGTCCCTGTGGCATTTGACAGCATTTTACCCCTAGAAAGGTGCTCAAAAGATACAAAGGTTAATTTCGCGGGTCTATTGTTAAGTCAAATTACTAGAAGAAATAATCTTTATATTCTGAATGGATCGATTCCAACTGATCACCCCACAGAATTTACATACTGGGCAGATGAAAAAATGAGTATTATTGATTATATAATAGTGTCAGAAGGCATAGTTCGTTATATAGAGTCTTTCGAGGTTGTTCCTTTCTGTGAAAGTGATCATCTTCCCATTGTGTTGAAAATTGATTTACAAAAGATAGAGTTGTTTGACAACCAACCCTTTAACTTTAAGCTAGGCCTGGTAGAGGATAATAAATACATTCGCCCCAAGTGGAAAGCTTCCTTGGAGAGCTCAATGGCCAAAATCCTACAATCAGAAAGCTAGTCTTAGTGAGGTTGATAAAAGGGAACACAGACTATGGCAAATAAAATGCAAGTCTGTGATCAGGCAAGAAAAAAAGGGAATATCAGGAGCATATCACAAAAAACATAAAGGCCAACAATAAAACTTTCTTCAAATACATTAGAAGTAGGAAGCCAGCCAGGGAGGCAGTGAGGCCCTTGGATGACCAAGGGGTAAAAGGAGTAGTGAAGGATGATAGGGAAATGGCTGAGAAGCTGAACACATTTTTTGCCTCTGTCTTCACTGTGGAAGAGGAGAAGTGCTTGCCCACTCCAGAAGCACCGATTTCGGGAAGGGGTTTGAAAGACCTGAATCAGATTGCGGTGACAAGAGAGGAAGTCCTCCGACTGATGGACAATTTAAAAACTAATAAATCACCAGGCCTGGATGGCATTCATCCGAGAGTTCTGAAAGAACTCAAATGTGAACTTGTGGATCTCCTGACAAAAATATGTAATCTTTCTTTAAAATCTGCCTCCATTCCTGAGGACTGGAAGGTAGCTAATGTCACTCCCATCTTTAAAAAGGGCTCCAGGGGAGATCCAGGAAATTACAGGCCAGTCAGTCTGACATCAATACCGGGTAAGTTGGTGGAAACTGTTATTAAGGAGAGAATTAGTAGGCACATTGATGAACAAAAACTATTGAGGCAGACTCAGCATGGGTTCTGTAAGGGAAGATCTTGTCTCACTAACCTGTTAGTGTTTTTTGAGGGAGTGAACAAACATGTGGACAAGGGGGACCCAATAGATATTATTTACCTTGACTTCCAGAAAGCTTTTGATACAGTTCCTCATCAAAGGCTCCTGAGTAAGCTCAATAGTCATGGGATAAAAGGACAAGTCCTCTTGTGGATCAAAAACTGGCTTATAAATAGAAAACAGAGAGTGAGTATAAATGGGACACTTTCTCAGTGGAGGGTGGTAAGCAGTGGGGTACCACAGGGATCAGTACTCGGCCCGATGCTTTTTAACTTGTTTATTAATGATTTGGAATTGGGAGTAAGCAGTGAAGTGGCTAAATTTGCAGATGACACGAAGTTGTTCTGGGTGGTGAAAACCAGGGAGGAGTGTGAGGCACTCCAAAGGGATCTGTCGAGAATGGGTGAGTGGGCGTCAACGTGGCAAATGGGGTTCAATGTGGCCATGTGCAAAGTGATGTACATTGGAGCCAAAAATCCTAAATATAAATACACGTTGATGGGGTCTGAACTGGCAGAGACGGACCAAGAGAGAGATCTTGGAGTCGTAGTAGATAACTCAATGAAAATGTCTAGACAGTGTGTAGCTGCAATAAAGAAGGCCAACGCTATGCTGGGGATTATTAGGAAGGGAAGTTGAAAACAAATCAGCCAGTATCATCATGCCCCTGTATAAATCATTGGTGCGACCTCATTTGGAATACTGTGTACAGTTCTGTTCACCACATCTCAAAAAGGATATTATAGCATTGGAAAAAGTGCAGAGAAAGGCAACTAGAATGATAAAAGGGTTGGAACACCTTCCCTATGAAGAAAGGTTAAAATGCTTGGGGCTCTTTAGCTTGGAGAAACGACGGCTAAGGGGTGACATGATTGAGGTTTATGGGATTATGAATGGGATTGAGCAGGTTGAGAAAGAAGTACTTTTCTCCCTTTCTCACAATACAAGAACTCGTGGGCACTCCATGAAATTGCTGAGCAGTCGGGTTAGAACAGATAAAAGGAAATACTTCTTCACCCAAAGAGTGATTAACATATGGAATTCACTGCCACAGGAGGTGGTGGCAGCTACAAGCATGGACAGTTTCAAGAGGGAATTAGATAAACATATGGAGCAGATGTCCATCAGTGGCTATTAGCCACAGGGTATAGATGGGAACTCTCAGTCTGGGGCAGGTGATGCACTCTATTCTTGGTGCTGCAGGGGGCAGCAGTGGGAGGGCTTCTAGTGTCCTGGCCCCACTGCTGGACCTCCTGATGGCACCTGGTATATTTTGGCCGCTGTGTGACAGAGTGTTGGACTAGATGGGCCATTGGCCTGATTCAACATTGGCTTCTCTTTTGTTCTTATGTTCTCTTAGGACTAGGGCATCGTCAGTTAAAATACACTTTTTAAGGAGGAATGTAATGGTAGCTTGGCTTATAATCTTTTAGAGTGTATCCCTGAAGACCATAATATACCCCTAATGCAGTAACGTCTCATCACTTAACCAAGCAGTGATACCATATTGTTCTTTATCTCTACTACTATTCTTTGACTAGGTTAGAGACATAATATCATGCCTGCTGCTTCCACTATCGCCCTTTTCTAGGGTTCCTAAGTGCATGGCTTTGAAAGGTGATGACTGGGGGTAGGTGGGAGTAATTACTTTCTCCAGGTACCTTTCAGAAATGTTCGGTGAAGGACACAGAATATCTTACAAAATGTTTGTGAAGTGCTGGTGAGTCATTGCCGTGTTTCACTTGCCTTGCCTTAGACACTATGTCCATTGTTTGTTTTAATTAGATTGCACACATGCACATAGTTTGCTTTGCTGAAACTGTGGGAGAACTCTTTGCCGCCAACTGCTATCTAAGTGGCCTTGAACAAGAGGCAAAGGCATGTCTTCCCAGCCGGTGGAAATATTCTTGCCTTTTGATAGTGGGAAGGAGGGGGCTGTTCTCCCGTTCATTATGTAAACTCCCGTCGAGAGAATTCCCCCGCGCGCGCTAAGTTTTCATTTGCTAGTTGAGCTTCTGCATCATAGGCTTTCATGCCTGGTGGGGTATTTCTGACAATAACTCTGCAACCAGTGGCAACCTACTTGTATTCCAATAAAGCATATCTTTCTTTTTGAAGAGTGCCTGGACTTGTTTGTTGTTAACCCTGACAGCCATATGAAAACTTTTAGCTGAAAACGCTTGGATTATTCATTCTTCCTTTCCTCCCCCTTCAGTCTGTTGAATTTTTTTCTAGTTCCCGTTGTCTTAAAAGATATCTAGAATTTCTTAGTTTGCTTCCTTCTACATTATGTTGTGCTAGCAGGTGCATAAATATGTAGTTTTCTAGAAATTGTACTTTTAACATAGCAATATGCTACATCATAGACCTAAGTTCTGACACAGCTTTGTTAGGTCAACCAATTTTTCATTATCTGTAAACTGTTAGCAATTATTAAAGTGTTGACTGGCTAGAGATATCAAGAAATATCCTGGTTGAAATCTCTGTTGCATTAAGATGAGGAGCACTTTCCAGAGTATGTAACATGTTCTGATATTAGATTGAATTTCTGTTAATTAAATATAGAATAATTATTTCTGCTTGCTTCTGTTTCTAGTTAGTCCCTTATTTATGTTGTTAGAATGTAGTAAGTAGGTTCAACAGAATTTTCAACCCATGCTGTAGAGCAGTACTTCTCAAAATGGGTTCTGGCCACCACTCGAGGTTTTTGGGTGTTCCAAGGGATCTGTGAGTTCTTTGTAAGGACAAGGGGTAAGTTCTTCTGGCCATGAGCCTATATATGAAAACAGAGCCTTCTCAGTTTCCCAGGAATGGTGGCAGATAACCATCTCTGAAAAAGGGGATAGCTTTTCCCCTTTCCCCCCCCCAAGGGTGGCAGTAATTTCAGAGTGTTAGCTAATAAGGAAGCCCATTCCAAACAAGGGGAGAGATTGAATTGTACTTCAGTTAGGCCTCTTGAATTGTGTGGTCCTACAGAACCAACTACTGTCTCAGACTTGACTTTGCAAGTCATGTATAGACAATTTACACAGTTTCCTTAAATTTTCTGTTAAAATGTAGTTAATGAGGGTTCTCATTGTTTTGAAGATATGAGAGGATGGGAGCCTCTAAGGAGACATTTGTAGCTTATAGCTAACTCAGCGTTCAGTGTGTGATATGTGTCTGTGAGGGAAAAGGCTTGGCCATGTGAGTTAGTGAAAAAAATATCAGAATCAGGGGTCCTTAGGTTTCTAAAATTTGAGCCTTTAACCTAGGGGTGTCAAACGTATGCCCACAGGCCAGGTGCAACCTGTGAGCAACTGGCTCTCTGCTGCTTCCTGTTCCTGCTTCTGTTTCCTTCATCGCAGCTCCTTTTGCTCAGTCTCTCCTATTTCCTGCTTTGCAGAGGAGAAAACAAAAGCCAAGCCTCCCTTCCCTTAATTGACTGAGGGCTCTTCCTCTCCTCCTCCTCCTCTAGGGAGGGGGTGGGAGAGAAAGACCAGAGAGAGAGTCCCGTGACATTTTTAAGACCAGCAATGGTTTATTCCAGGTACAAGCTTTTGTTTGGGTTGCAAACTTTTTCAGAGAGAGGGAGGGGAAGGGAAAGAGAGAGAGATGGTGTCCCATGGCACTTGGAGAGATCCCCCTTTCCAGTTCTAACAGATGGGGGGGGCCCTAACAGCACAGCTTGCAATCTTTATTGGTAGAAGGGAGCAAGAGTCCAGGAGCACCTTAATGATTAACAAAATTTGTGGCAGGTCATGAGTTTTCATAAGTCACTGCTCATTTCTTTAGATACAGCTAGACTATCAGTCCATCTGTTCTTACATCTTGGAGAGTGAAGTGATTTCAGATGCCAAATGACAATAGCAGGCATTGGTAATGAGAGAAGAAACCTAGGTCTCAGTTCAGTCCAGGAGGTTGCATTGTCTTAAGCTTCATTATCAGTAGCAATTCAGCTGTCTCTCAAACTAATCTCCCTTTGAAATTCCTTTGTAAGAGAGCTACTACTGTTAGGTCAGCAGCTGAATGTCCTGGAAGGTTAAAATGTTCCCCCACTGGTTTTTGAATGTTATGGTTTCTAATACCAGTAAGAAAGAGTAAGAGTCCAGTAGTACTTTAAAGACTAACAAAATTTGTGGTAAGGTATGCTATTTTGTGAGTCACTGCTCACTTCTTCAGACTTACTTCCATTGATTCTTTGTATCCCCTGGACTGAATCCTCCTGTATCAAATTGAGATCTAGATTTCCTGCCTCATTTCTAATGCTAATATCTCTACTCCTACCTATCATATTGCACCTAATCCAGTCACGCCTGGTATTGCCATTTGGCATCTTAAATCATCTTTATAAAGTTTATATCTCCAGTACTTCATGTTATATTTTAGGGCACACATGGCCCGGCCTGACAAAGTGACATTTATGTCAGATTCAGCCCTCATGACAAATGTGTTAGACACCTCTGCCTTAACCTAATGAGCTTACTGAGCAGATATGCTTCTAGTTGTTTGACAAATTTACATAGATTTTGTGTAGTATTATGTTAGTCATGATACTCAAGAGTATTACAAAGATTTTAAAGTTCTGTAGTAGTATAAGAACTTTACCACATTCTTAATCTGTATATTTGAGGCACTAATTTTGACTTTCATTTCTTTTAGGAAATTCCAGATGTTGCATCCTATGCTATTTGAAGCTTAATCTCTTCTGTACCAGTTGGCGGAAGGAATGTAAACCAACATAATTCTGTGGAGAAATTGGCAGAGGTGCAGTTGACTGGTAAATAACCTTATGGAATTGAATGTGTTGGAAATTGTCTTGATCCAGATGTTTAACCCATGGGGCTAATCATATCTGGAAAGCTTACATGCACATAACAGTGTTAAATATTCTCCATTGTGTGTGAGAGAGACTGTTCAGGTTCAGATTCTTAAATTTAGGTCATAATAGTACAGTTCGTTGTAGTCAGTTACAATAGCACAATTAGTTGGCCTATGATACGGTGTGTTCTCTTACACAAGTCAGCATTAGGATGTTGCCCAGCACTGCTTTAGGGATTTTGTCATAGCCAAGAATAGCTCCCATATCCTTCAGAGCTCAGTCAGATGGCTGCCTCACAGTTACAAAAGGAGCTTTTCTTGTTTTGCTGTATGCCGTACACTGTACACTGCAAATCTTGTCCCATAGAGCTAGTTTTGGCAGTTCCCTGGCAACAGGAGTTCCTATAGTTGCTTATAGGGAATTTGAGAGACTAAAGTTGAACCTGGACCTACAGATACTTGTTTTATCTAGTTAATATATGAATACTTGGTGTTAATACTTAGTGTTTTCAACTTACAATATAAATACATTGCTGTTATTGTTTGAACTCACTATAACCCAGTGATTTCCATCACTTCTCGGCCTTTTGGCTAAAATCAAGTGTAGTACCCAGTGATTTCCAGTGTAATATAGTGGATTTGGAGTGTAGACTCCTAGGTGTGAATCCAGCATGGCCATATGTGGAGTGATACTAGAACTGGATACTGTTGCAGTAAACTCCTGCCACAAATGTGGTGAGGCTTTCATAGAGGCAAGCTTCAGTCATCCTGAGATCTCCAAAAAGCTGATGATTGAGGTTGCAGGAGCTGTGTGGCTAAAAAGCTGTACTGCCTGGGATGCTACAGTGAGGAAAGTGATCTGGGTGAAATTACTTGTGCCAACAGAGCTCTCTTTGCAAATGTAGGGACCCTGGGAAGAAGGGGAAAGTGGTTATGATTTCAGCTGTTCCCTCTTCTTGCTGCAGCTTCCTTGGCAGCGTAGGTTTTTTGTCCATGCATGACCTGAAACTTTCGACATCAGCTTTTTGGTTACCGAGGAACAGGATGTTTGTTGCACTTACACTTTCAGACTATTGTAATTTAGTAGAATTGGCTAGCACAGACTCATTTAACTCTAATTGTAGTTTTTGACCAGGTCAGTGGCATTTTGAGTGTTAGAATCATATTCTTAAAGCTGTACAGCTTAGTTCCTAAAGTGTTTGGTAAGACCTCATCAGTTCTTACTGTCTCTAGCCCAGTATCCTGGTTACAGAGTGGAAGTAATTGCCTGTGTTATGAGGTTGAATGAGAAATAGTATAAAGAATTTTGCACATAGGTAAGTTGGCTTCATTTATACAGATATGGGTCATAATGCTCACATTCATAGTCATCTTGCCAGAAAGCTTTACTGTTGATCAGTGGCATTCTTGCCAAGGGCTTCAATAAAAGCCACTAACTCTTAATATAGCATTCATGTGGTATGTTGAGCAGGGCCTTTTGAGTCTCCTGTTACTCTAGTGCATCATTGGTTCATAAAGCATAATGGGTGCTACTTATTTAATGCTCTTATTGATCTAAAATAATTGTAGTAATTTATTCTATACCTGTTGTGACTGAACTAAAAATGCTTTTTATGTAATAGCTTAGATTTTTCAGGCCCATGTTTCAGTGTGCATATTAGAAGGTACTGTGTTTTATGTTTACATTATCATTTTTTTTACTCATTAAATGTTACTTAAAGTGCAAGGCTTCCTGCTTCCAGTTAAGTATGCCTGAATTCTGTGCAGACTGAGATCTATGTGCATTGAACTAAATGTCTTAAGACAGTCACATATTTGAATCTAGGAGACCACGAGACAGTCTACACATTCAGAAGACTTTTGAATAATTTCAGGCCATGGTGGGTGGAAAATTAAGTACATTTGACTTGTTCTTCTGTAAAAAAACAGCAACACAAGCCCATTTTTGAAAGAGAAAGTGATCATGTTGGGTGAGAGTTCTAGGCCAAGGTGTCTTTATGAAGCAGTATTTGTATACAATTACAATATAGGCTGGTTGTACAGTCCCTAGAGAGCTGAACAACATATATTTCTGAAGATACAGATTGAATCCATAGGTGCTTATGTTTCCTGGTTAAGCTCTGTATCTGAAGTCTTGTCAGTTAAATTTCATAGCAGACTATCGTGATTTTCAAAAGCTGCTGTTTGCCATTGTTACTGTGGTTGTCTTAGCAAAGTTTGCTTGGCTATTTAAGGTATTCCTTGCATTTTGCAGTTTTTTTTATTATTGATAGTTAAATCACTTGTTTTGCAGACTTCTTTGCAAATTAAGCAAACATGGGTGCATTTTTGGATAAGCCAAAAACCGAGAAGCATAATGCTCATGGGACTGGAAATGGTCTGCGTTATGGGCTTAGCAGTATGCAAGGATGGAGAGTGGAAATGGAAGATGCTCACACAGCTGTTGTAGGCATTCCTCATGGCTTAGAGGACTGGTCCTTTTTTGCTGTTTATGATGGCCATGCAGGTTCTCGTGTGGCAAATTACTGCTCCAACCACTTATTAGAACACATCACTAATAATGAAGACTTCAGGGGAACGGAACAGCCCGGCTCTGCTCTTGAACCTTCTGTGGAAAATGTAAAGAGTGGAATCAGAACTGGCTTTTTGAAAATTGATGAGTATATGCGCAATTTTTCAGACCTTAGAAATGGCATGGACAGGAGTGGCTCAACAGCAGTGGGAGTTATGATTTCACCTGAGCACATTTACTTTATCAACTGTGGAGATTCACGTGCTGTTCTCTATAGGAATGGACAAGTCTGCTTTTCAACACAGGATCACAAGCCTTGCAATCCAAGGGAGAAGGAGCGAATCCAGAATGCAGGAGGGAGTGTCATGATTCAGCGTGTTAATGGCTCATTAGCAGTTTCTCGTGCTCTGGGGGACTATGACTACAAATGTGTCGATGGCAAAGGCCCTACAGAACAACTTGTTTCTCCGGAGCCTGAGGTTTATGAAATTGTAAGAGCAGAAGAGGATGAGTTTGTTGTCTTAGCTTGTGATGGAATCTGGGATGTAATGAGCAACGAGGAGCTCTGTGAATTTGTTAAGTCTAGGCTTGAAGTATCAGATGATCTGGAAAAAGTGTGCAATTGGGTAGTGGATACTTGTTTACACAAGGTATGTAATCTATTCTTGTCATGAATTTCATCCCAAAAGATGCCATAAAGTCCCTGGATCTGCTGTACTGTGGCAAAATTAGCCAGAGGTTACAAAAACCTAGTAAAAGAAGTGGTAATTAGACTACTCTTCTGCATTTGTGGATAGTATCTTGTGATGTTTCAATGAGGATTTATTCTGAGGATAAATTTACACAATTTCACACTTATTAGGAATTCATAACTTTATTGGATTTGGAATTCTTGCTGTATTGTATGCCACATTAAATTGAATTTTTTTAACCCGAAGCCCTAACTTGTCATTAGTGAGAGAATTTTTTTTTCTTTCTGTGTTTGAGTAGGATATTTAAAATGTCCATAAAAGATAAGACTTCTTTGGAAAAAAAGGACAAACTTCTCTGTTTTACCCAACCCCAGGAATTGTTATGACCTACAGTTAAAAAGAGAGCCTCTAATTTATGATTTCTGAAGATTTTCTGGATTAAGTGTTAAAGTGATATTTCCATACCAAAATATTTTTCAGTCTGGTATTGTTTTTGGCATACCGATATTGCTTTCAGGATGAAAAGAATTCTAGTCTTGAGGAGGACGGATTGTTCACTTTCCCCTTCATTCCCAAACTTATACATAACAGAGGTATAGGAGAGGTAGACATGTGAGGAAGAATCATCGTAATATTGACAAAATTAGAATCTGAATGTTTTTTTCCGGGAAAGTCAACTTTCTTGGTGCCAATTTATCATATTTTGATTAACTGGGAGGGTGGGGTATAAATGTAATAAATAAATAAACTTTCAGCATTATTTCAGCATTCAGAATCCAAATGCAGAATAGTATGATGCTTAAAATATTAAGAATTCAGTGTTTTTTCTTGAGCACATCTTCTTGTGGGTTAATGTGAGAGGTGACAGCATTTTTAGTACTGCTGGTATAAATTTATATTAAATTGCCTCTTAAGAAGGGATAAAATATTGCCTCTTAAGAAGGGATAAAATAATGCATTAGATGCCTGAGAGTCTAACAAGTCATACAGAAAAATACAGTTAGGACCAATCTATTTACATAGAATGTCATCGTTCTCACAGATACCTTTCCTGACACTGCCAGGTGTTTTTAGATAGTGGGTAGGTCTTTTGCCTGGCAGTGCTTCAGATCAGTGACTGGAGATGTAATTGGCTGTGCCACCATAGCACAAGGGTCTTCACAAAAACTGGTGGGTGTGTATGCAGGAAAATATTTTTAAACAATATCATTTTAAAAGGCATCCTATTAACAGAGCTTCTGCCTGAAATGTTGAAGAACCTACTATTAGGATTATGCATGGACCTCACTTCTTGAGATTTTGTTGTGCTGCCTCTTGTGGCAGCTATTTTGTAATTGGCTTTCCCTTATATGGCAGCCTTTTTTGGTTGCTCCTACCATCCAGTGTGTGAATTCCAAAGGTGCTTGCAGGTTCAAAAAAGTTGGGGACCCCTGATACAGAACATTCTGTGTCTCTTCAGGAAACCTCCTTGAATCAACTTTATAAAGTACAAAGGAGGGCAACTGGGATTATTAGGAGTTTGGAGCACCATCCTGATGAGGAAAGGCTGGAGAATTTGGGTCTTCAGTTTAGAAAAAAAAGACAGCTGAGAGGAGACATGATAGAAGGTTTTAAAATTATGCATGAGGTATATAAAGTGGATAGAGAGAATGTTTTCTCCATTTTCCATAATATTAGAACTTGGGGTTGGCATGCATTGCAGTTGTTGAGAAATAGATTCAGGACAGACAAAAGGAAGTACTGCTTTGCCCAACTGG
The DNA here is from genome assembly GCA_029375565.1 of Gekko gecko. Lineage (NCBI taxonomy): Eukaryota > Metazoa > Chordata > Lepidosauria > Squamata > Gekkonidae > Gekko > Gekko gecko. Next base: position 61,130,676 of record JAPDNY010000001.1, on the reverse strand, counting down.
TAATTAAACTGTGAAATTCCCTGACAGTTGAGGTGGTGATGGCCATGAGCACAGATAGCTTTAAAAGGGACTTAGATTCATGGAGGTAGAGGTCCATCATTGGCTACTGGCTATGGTGAGTGAAGAGAACCTCCCTCTATAAAGTGGTAAATCCCTGAATACCAGTGTTGGGAGGCAGCAGCAGGGGATGCCCTCAGCCTCTGTGCCTTGTTTGTCTGGCCACTGTGTGAAATAGTATGCTAGACTAAATGGACCACAGGTCTGATCCAGCAGGTTATTCTTATGTTTGTATGTTCTTAGACCAAATTTCATCTTGTAAAAATATTAACTTTGAATAAGCATGTATTTTTTAGGTGGAAAAATACAAGCAAAATATCTAAAATATATACTGTTTTTTCCTCTCCAAATATAGGGAAGTCGTGATAATATGAGTATTGTATTAGTTTGCTTTTCAAATGCTCCTAAGGTCTCAGATGAGGCAGTGAAAAGAGATGCAGAGTTGGATAAGCACTTGGAATCACGGGTGGAAGGTAAGCAATCACATTCTGCATTCAAAATTTTTCTTACAGTTTGAGTCAAATCTACGCATAGAACAATTGAAGTGGCTTTAGGCAAAATTAGTCTACAATGCAGCCCTTGTGCAAATTGGAAGATGCAGCCTTCGGGGGTCACGTATACCTGGTTGACTTCTTGTCCATACTGCATCACAGTTTTGGAGAAGTGGTAGTCTACATTGTCCAGCACAGTTCATTTTATTTGAGATGTACAGATCATTTGCACATTGGCCAATTTGTGGTGCGGGGTGTTAACTTCTGTTAGCGGTTTTTAAAGGTAGGCTTATTGGCTTCTCCTGATGCAAAGTATCTCATGAAGCAAAGCAACTCCTATTGAAGAGCAGACAAACTTGCTTGTTGATCAGTAGTAACTCCTATTGAATAATTAAGAACAGGTGCTGTATGTGCCTGCATAAGCTAAAACAGCTGCACCATTAACATCTTGTAAACTTTGTCTCCATGTAAGTAGACAGGCTGAAAGATAAGTATTGGCAGCCCTGGTCAGATTGGTTACTCTTATTTTGGAGAGGGGGTGTTCAGTGCATGTGACGCTCTGGAACTTAACACTCTGGAGCTTAACAACAGCTTATTTTTTAAACTCTGAGAATTCTGTGTTTACCTTTAAACAAACCCCCAGTTTAAATGGAAGATGAGGGGGGAAAGTCAAATTAAATTGGCTTTCCTGGCCTCTTCTCGTAGTGTATTATATCACAAGAAAGCTAGTTTTCTTGTCCTCTCTTCCATATTTAGAAAAGTTTGTTAAGGAGTCAACATTCTGTTTACACGTGGAGAGGTTGTGATGGAGCCAGCCTCTAAGTTGGAGAAAGGCTGTGCATACTTGACTCTAAATACAAGATTTGGGAGATGCCAGGATGAGAAGAAATGTGTTGGGATTTAGAAACTTGTTTAATGCTATATCTTGGCAACAGGTAATATGTAGGCCATTGAGAGCAGAAATGGCTTGATTCTGTATTGTCTCCTAACTGGCTTTTTATTTATTGAACACATTTATACCAGTCATTCTTAGCTCTTGCTCAAAAAAGTCAGATATAAAAACAAGTAAAATACAAAAAGTAAACTCTGATCACGAAACTAGATAAGAAGTAAAACCAACAATTTAGAAAACCTGCATTATAGCTATGGCCACCATGCATGTATTCCGGGAAACAGAAGTACAGTGTGAGGCTTTTTCAGGAAACTTTCCAGTGAACATATCATGGAATGTAAACTGAGCATTCTAAAATGCAAGTTTGGTTATACACTGCACTTAACAGGTCATGACGGAAACATCGCTAATCTTCTGAAGTATATCATAATCCTGCATTACTTAGCAGTTGGATATATACAAGCAAAACTGACACAATATTCTTGAGGCAATCAGTGGTTTGTGGCTTAGCTCTTCACTTGTTGAAGCCTAAGTCCTGAAATGAAAAATTTGCTAACTTGAAGCCTAAATCCTGAAATGAAAATTTAATGTGTCATTTATTTGGTGGATATGACAGACCCCTTCCACTTCCCTCCCTCGGAGGCTAGGTTTTCCCTCTGTTTTTCTGGCCCTTCACTGACTGAGCAGCCCAGGTAACATGTTTTCTTCTCCCCTGAAGAAACCTTGGCTGTCGCACCCTGTCAGTAAGATATATTTTGGTCATTTCCCCAGTCCAGGAACCTGAGGGAAGGGATAGGATTGCCCTTTAACTTAAACCCTTGAAAATGGCACTTGAGATGCTTTTAAAATTCAAAAATAACAAAAGGTTTTATTTAACATCAAAGGGTGAAATCAAGGGATAAAATTACTGAGGTAAAACTAATACAAGCATAACCTTTTGTTCTGATATATCAGGCTAATGAGAGGTTCTTAATTTAGTCACAATTACTTAGTTTTTTATATTGAGAGGCTTTCGTTCCAGTGTTTTCACAAACACTCTGATACACTTTATTTCAGTAATCGGTGGCTCTTTTGGTGGCCAGAAGGCTGGTACCCTGTTCCCAGTACCCAAAATCCTTCTGTTGGAACAATAGTACTCCTCTTGAGTGGTTCATTGTCTTTTAAAATCTCTGCAGGCAGTTTCTAATCACACCAGACCAGGGAATTCTGTATTCCTCAGAGATAACTCTCCCTGTTTGACTGGGTAGGAAATGTTCTTTGTCTAGAAAATCTATCCCCTTTCCTTTGGCCTGAATGGGAGTCTTCTCTACTCCCCAAACTTCCTCACTAAACTCTCCCACAATTCTCTGTCTGTGTTCAAACGGCTCTTAGCTAATCCTAAATTCAGACTGCATTCAGTCAGGGTAGATATCTGACTCTGTCCGCACTAAATGCTTTTTATGTCAGGGCTATATTCAGACAGTGTCGGTACACGTCTCTTCTCCCTCTGAGGTGAAGGGACATCTTACGGGTGTTTCCCACTGTCCTATCAGGGAGGCAGGAATGAAATTCCTCGTCTTCCTGTGATGTGGGAGTCACCCATTTCTTCAGTTCTGCTCCTGCCTCAAAGGGAGAGGAGTTCTGTAGTCTGCTCTGCCTACTATTTTGATCCTTAGATACTTGGATCGCTTCCTTATTCTACTACTAATTCTCAAGCCTTCTTTCTCTTTTTTCTCCTCTCCAAACCCTTTCCTTGCTAGTCTTTCCTTCTGCTAGGGAATTTATTATTTCCCTACAAAGAGGACTGAAATACCAGGATCAGCCATTTGGCTCATTTCTGAAGTCAGCTTCAACAATGTCAGTAAAGGACTCCATGGATGGATTCCTTTCCAAAGGAGAGGCAAACATCTTGCTCGCAGCTGGCACTGCTGAGGCCAACCAAGTCAGAGTCGGCATGTCTTTTCAGCTTGTCCGTCACTCCACAACTGCTGTTCTTTTCCTGGAGCTGCAAAAGCATGTGAAGAAATGCCACCTCGACTTGCCCTCATTGGAAACAATGGCCCACTTCTGTCCTTTGGCTTTGAGCGGTGGCCATCTTGGCACACCAATCGTAGCAGAAAAAGAAATCTCCCAACTCCATACCCACCATTCTGAGCCTACTGATGCTGAGGTGAACTCCTTCCCCCTCTGGTGGGGTAATCTGATGAGCATCTCCCATTTTTGGAACAAATCCTTCCAACTCAACTGAGCACCTTTCTCCAGAGTGGTAACATAGTTGGATCTGGCCCCTTGTCCATCTCTGCCAAATTGTTGACTTTATTAAGACAAAAACTATGAGTGGGGAATTAATTAATCTGTGTCATATGAAAATCCTTCCCAATGTTAGAATGACTTCGGAACCCTTCTCCCCCACCCCAGTTCTTGAAAGAGTTCTCTCAGCTCCATCTGCCTCACAGGGTGTCTGTTGTGGGGAGGGGAAAGGAAAGTAGATTGTAAGTTGCTCTGAGACTCCTTCGGGTAATGAAGGGCAGTTGTATAAATCCAATCTCCTCCTCCTCCTTTTTTATTTTGTTAATAAGATTTTGCAGGTCCCTCTCGTGGAGGCCCTTGTGGCCATATTACAGTCTTACGTACTTCTATCAGATTTCAGTCAGAGACACCCTAGACAAGAGAGTGGGAATGACCCTCCAGAAGGCACTTGAAGCCACAGCCATGGCAATAAAAGCCTCAGCCACAGCATCCATTACTTCAAGGGCAGCCATAGTCTAGATGAGAAAAATGACCCAGCTTATTCCTGTGGACAATCGTAGACGTATAGAAGGGGCCAACAGAGTTCTGAAGGCCAGTGCCTTCACAACAGATGCCACCCTGAACACCCTAACCTTTTCTTCTAGGGCCATGGCCTCTGCAGTGGCTGCTAGGAGGGTGCTCTGGCTCAGAGCATCACAAGCAGATATCCATTCGAAAAATACCTGTTCAGGTTACCCGTTTTTGACAATGCCATAGACAAAATTTGATTGAAACCAGGGATAAGAAGAAAGTCATGCCCAAAACACTCAGGCGATCCGACAGAAGGCCCTTTAATGCCCACTCTTTTCATTCTCAGCACACACTGCCAAAGTTCAAGCAGGAATACAAGAGGCCATCATGGGGATCCTCTAGACAATCATTCAGAAGAGGATCCTTTAACATCAGACTCAACAGGCAGTCAGCAAATAGAACAAATAGATCCTATCACAACAACAAATCTCCTGAAGCATGACTTGCAAACCATTCTGGTGGGGGGAGGATTACTTCATTTCTGAAACAACTGGATCAGCTCACAATGAGACTCCTGTGCCATAGATGAGGTCTCATGAAGGCTACTCCACAGTATTTGCCAGAATCCTGCTGGAATGATTTATTGCATCCCCACTACACCGAAACCACCGCAAACAATACATAACCTATAAGGCGATTCAACATATTCTGGAGATTTAGGCAGTGGAATTACTTCCTAAGATGGAGAAGGAGCCGGGTATGTGTGTATATTTCATTGTCACAGTTTCAAAGACAAACGGGGACTGGAGAGCTATATTAGACTTCAAATTCCTAAATGAGTTTATTAAGCTGAGGCACTTTTGGATAGAGATCCTCAGAACTATCTCAGAAGCTCTACAACCAGGGGATTTTCTAACATGATAGACCTCATGGAGGCTTATCTTCACATTCCAGTCCTCCCTGCCCACAGAAGGTTCCTGAGATTTTGTGTGGGAAACCTCCATCTCCAGTTCTGAGCCCTCCCATTTGGCCTCTCCATCACCCCAAGAATGTTTTGGAAAAGCTGGCCATTCCAGACGTTCACTTAAGGGAGTGGGTTGTCCATGTCCACCTTTACCTTGATGACATGTTGATTAGTTGAGTTTTGAAGCCAAATCAATCCTGAACACTCAAACAACCATCCATTGTCTACAAGACTGTGCTTTTCTCATCAACTTTCACAAGAGTTCTCTACAACCACTCAGAGAATAGAACATGTTTGTGAGGCATTATAAGATGAATAAGAACATAACAAGAACATAAGAGAAGCCAATGTTGAATCAGGCCAACGGCCCATCTAGTCCAACACTCTGTCACACAGCGGCCAAAATATACCAGGTGCCATCAGGAGGTCCAGCAGTGGGGCCAGGACACTAGAAGCACTCCCACTGCTGCCCCCTCCAGTACCAAGAATACAGTGCATCACCTGCCCCAGACTGAGAGTTCCCATCTATACCCTGTGGCTAATAGCCACTGATGGACTTCTGCTCCATATGTTTATCTAATTCCCTCTTGAAACTGTCCATGCTTGTAGCTGCCACCACCTCCTGTGGCAGTGAATTCCATATGTTAATCACTCTTTGGGTGAAGAAGTATTTCCTTTTATCTGTTCTAACCCGACTGCTCAGCAATTTCATGGAGTGCCCACAAGTTCTTGTATTGTGAGAAAGGGAGAAAAGTACTTCTTTCTCAACCTGCTCAATCCCATTCATAATCCCATAAACCTCGATCGTGCCACCCCTCAGCCGTCGTTTCTCCAAGCTAAAGAGCCCCAAGCATTTTAACCTTTCTTCATAGGGAAGGTGTTCCAACCCTTTTATCATTCTAGTTGCCCTTCTCTGCACTTTTTCGAATGCTATAATATCCTTTTTGAGATGTGGTGACCAGAACTGTACACAGTATTCCAAATGAGGTTGCACCAATGATTTATACAGGGGCATGATGATACTGGCTGATTTGTTATCAATTCCCTTCCTAATAACCCCCAGCATAGCGTTGGCCTTCTTTATTGCAGCTACACACTGTCTAGACATTTTCATTGAGTTATCCACTACGACTCCAAGATCTATCTCTTGGTCCGTCTCTGCCAGTTCAGACCCCATCAACGTGTATTTATATTTAGGATTTTTGGCTCCAATGTACATCACTTTGCACTTGGCCACATTGAACCCCATTTGCCACGTTGACGCCCACTCACCCATCCTCGACAAATCCCTTTGGAGTGCCTCACACTCCTCCCTGGTTTTCACCACCCTGAACAACTTCGTGTCATCTGCAAATTTAGCCACTTCACTGCTTACTCCCAATTCCAAATCATTAATAAACAAGTTAAAAAGCATCGGGCCGAGTACTGATCCCTGTGATAACCCACTGCTTACCACCCTCCACTGAGAAAGTTTCCCATTTATACTCACTCTCTGTGTCCTATTTATAAGCCAGTTTTTGATCCACAAGAGGACTTGTCCTTTTATCCCATGACTATTGAGCTTACTTAGGAGCCTTTGATGAGGAACTGTATCAAAAGCTTTCCGGAAGTCAAGGTAAATAATATCTATTGGATCCCCCTTGTCCACATGTTTGTTCACTCCCTCAAAAAACACTAACAGGTTAGTGAGACAAGATCTTCCCTTACAGAACCCATGCTGAGTCTGCCTCAATAGTTTTTGTTCATCAATGTGCCTACTAATTCTCTCCTTAATAACAGTTTCCACCAACTTACCCGGTATCGATGTCAGACTGACTGGCCTGTAATTTCCCGGATCTCCCTGGAGCCCTTTTTAAAGATGGGAGTGACATTAGCTACCTTCCAGTCCTCAGGAATGGAGGCAGATTTTAAAGAAAGATTACATAGTTTTGTCAGGAGATCCACAAGTTCACATTTGAGTTCTTTCAGAACTCTTGGATGAATGCCATCTGGGCCTGGTGATTTATTAGTTTTTAAATTGTCCATCAGTCGGAAGACTTCCTCTCTTGTCACCGCAATCTGATTCAGGTCTTTCAAACCCCCTCCCAAAATCAGTGCTTCTGGAGTGGGCAAGCACTTCTTCTCTTCCACAGTGAAGACAGAGGCAAAAAATGTGTTCAGCTTCTCAGCCATTTCCCTATCATCCTTCACTACTCCTTTTACCCCTTGGTCATCCAAGGGCCCCACTGCCTCCCTGGCTGGCTTCCTACTTCTAATGTATTTGAAGAAAGTTGTATTGTTGGCCTTTATGTTTTTTGCGATATGCTCCTGATATTCCCTTTTTGCTTGCCTGATCACAGACTTGCATTTCATTTGCCATAGTCTGTGTTCCCTTTTATCAACCTCACTAAGACTAGCTTTCCACCGCTTAAAGGAATCCTTCTTACCTTTTACAGCTTCCATTACTTTATTTGTTAACCATGCAAGCTTTTTTCTATACCTATTTGTGCCTTTCCTAACCTGCGGTATATATTTTTTCTGAGCTTCTAGGACTGTATTTTTGAATAGTCTCCAAGCTTCCCCAATGGTTTTGACCTTCTCCACTCTTCCTTTCAATTTCTTCCTCACATGTCCCCTCATACCAGAGAAGTTACCCCTTTTAAAGTTAAAAGTGGTTGTGTCAGTCTTTTTGGGCAACTCCCTATGTGTACAAATGTTAAACTCAGTGACATTATGGTCACTGTTCCCAAGCGGTGCAATCACTTTTACATCTCTCACCAGGTCTTGGGTGTTACTTAGGACCAAATCCAGGATCGCCTCTCCCCTGGTAGGAACTGTGACCATCTGTTCCATAGCACAGTCATTGAGAGTGTCTAAAAACTCAATCTCTTTTTCCCGACTAGAACTCAAATTGACCCAATCAATGTGTGGGTAGTTAAAGTCGCCTACTACGACACAGTTATTTCGTCTAGCCGCTATCTTTAATTAATTCATCATTTTATAATCCTCCTCTATCTTTTGATCTGGTGGGCGATAACAAACTCCCACTGTTAAGCCTCCTTTTGGACCCACTATTTCAACCCATAGCATTTCCAGAAGCGAATCCAGTTCTCTTACCCTCTCAGTCTTAATGGACGGTATGCCCTCTCTGACATACAGAGCCACCCCACCTCCAACCCTTCCCCCCCTATCCTTCCGATATAATTTATAACCAGGAATCACCATATCCCACTGATTTTCCTCATCCCACCAAGTTTCTGAAATACCCACAATGTCTATTCCCCCCCCCCCCAACACCAAGCATTCCAACTCCCCGATTTTACCTTGGAGACTTCTAGCATTTGTGTATAAACACTTATAGTTTCCCACGTTTGTTAAGCCCACAGCCTTCCTCTTGCTGCCTCGAGACCTTGCCAGACAGTTCCTATCATTAGCCACAGTCTCAGTGGACAATTGTAATCCATTTCCTTGTACAAAAGTAATAGCTACCCCTTCATCTCTTTGAGATGAGCCATCCCGAACCAGAGACTTTTCATCTCCTGTCGGCTTTCCCCCATTATTCAGTTTAAAAACTGCTCTGCCACCTTTTTGATTTTGATCGCCAGCAGTCTGGTTCCTTCTCGTGACAAGTGGAGACCGTCCCTTTTGTACAGTTCCCTCTTGTCCCAAAAAGCATCCCAGTGCCTAACAAACTTGAACCCTTCCCCCCTACACCACCGTCTCATCCACGCATTGAGACTCCTGATCTGTGCCTGTCTCTCCGGACCTGCGCGTGGAACAGGTAGCACTTCCGAGAAGGTTACCTTGGAGGTCCTGGCCTTGAGTTTCCTGCCCAGCAGCCTAAATTTCTCCTCCAGGACCTCACAACTGCATTTCCCCACATCGTTGGTGCCGACGTGCACCACAACCACTGGCTCCTCCCCAGCACTATCTACCAGCCTATCTAAAACAGCGTAATGTCCGCTACCTTCGCACCAGGCAGGCAAGTCACCATACAGTCAGTACGCGGGTTCGCCACCCAGCTTTCTAGCTGCCTAAGGATCGAATCACCAACTACCAAGAGCCCCCCTCCCACCCTTCCCAGGGACGGTTCCTTGGTACGAAAGGATACCCGTTCACCAGCTGAAGAAGAGGTCCCTTCTGAGGGCACATTCCCCTTATCCTCAGCATGGTGCCCCGTTTCCCCTTGCCCCTCATGCTCCCTGGCAGTAGCCGGGCTACCAGATCCAGAGTGGGACATACCTAACAAGTCCCCGAGAGTCTTCCCTGTGCACCTAACTGACTGTCTCTGCTTCTCCAGGTCAGCCACCTTGGCCTCAAGGGAGCAAACTCGCTCCCTGAGAACCAGGAGCTCCTTGCACCGAGCACACACCCAAGACTTCTGACCAGTGGGCAGATAGTCATACATGTGACACTCCAAGCAAAACACTGGATAGCCCCCAACCCCCTGCTGGCATTCTGGCTTCATAATTGTTTTTAAACAAATACTTTTCTATAACCCCCCTTTTAAAACCCTTTGTATTTATATGGTTCCTGTTGTAGGATTCTACTTACCGTACTGGGAACCCAAGGAGCCAAGGTCCCTGTCTTTCTGGCTCTTCCTGGGCTTCTTACAGAGCCCCTAGGCCAAGAGCCACAGGCAAAGAGCCTCACCCTTTTGCTCTCAGCCTCGTGCCTCTTGCAAGCTTCCTGCCTTAAATAGAAGGGTCCCCCAGGAGAGGGTGTGGCCAGCAGCTACTCAAATTCACCCAAGGCACTTAATGACAGTCAAACAATGACCCTTTCACACCCCAACTCCAGCAGCCAGGAGTCTGCTATTCAGTTTCACCCAGGCACTTAATTACAGGCAAACAATGACCTTTCACACCCCAACTCCAGCAGCCAAGAGTCTGTTACAACTCACCCACACACTCCCAAATACAGTCCCCCACACAGTACCTTCTCAGCTAAAGCACCTTAGCTGAAAGTAAATAAATAAAAATACCACTCACGCCTCTGGCAGCTCAAAACACCTTGCTCCTTCTCAGAGCGCAGCTGGGTCCTATACAACTCAGATGGTGCTGCTTTTGGCAGAAGAATATTACAGTGTGTTATTGCATACGAAAACCCAGCCAAGTAAGGGACACTGCTCTGTGAGGTCCCATAAGATGTCCTCCACTTCAGAGGGAGGTTCTTCTCCTCTGAGGAAAGGAGGACATCGTGCCCTCCTGAAGTCTTCATCAATAGGAACTGATCTTGCTGCCTATCTTATCTACTTTTTATATGCCTATCATTTAACTGATTTCCTCTGGTTGCCTGTTGCCCATAAGGTGTCCTCCTTTCCTCAGAGGAGAAGGACCCTTTATAGTAAGTATCCAGAGGTCCATTCCCAGTTAAGGCAGGAATCTGTCTGAATCTCCTCTGCATCCAGCTTCCCCTAGACTTTTTTTTTGCTCAGTTGATGCTAACCAATCAGATTGCTTAGAGCAATCTATCTCTCAAGGCTCTCTGGCTCTATCAATAATTCACCTTTCAAGGTCCTTTAGTTGTTGGTACAGCTCTTTGAAGCCTCTTAAAAAGTGCATTCCATCACAACTGACTTGGTACGTACTACTCCCTCTTTGATACCCAGTGTTTTATAAAATATGCACAGGGTGGAGAAAGTTGAGAAAGAACTTTTTTTTCTCTCTCCCAAATTATTAGAACTCAAGGGCATTCAGTGAAGTCGATGGGCAGCTTCAGGACAGACAAAAAAGAAATATTTCTTTATACAATGAGTGATTAAAATGTGGAATTCACTGCTAGAGGATGTAGTGATGGCCACAGGCATAGACAGCTTTAAAAGGGAATGAGATAGATTCATGGAGGATAGGTTTGTCATTGGCTACTAGCCATGGTGACTGGCACTGGGATTCAGAGGTTGACTGCTTCTGAACGTGATACAGCAGTTCTGTTAAATCAGAGCTGATAGATACAGCTGATTGCAGGCAATCTGGTAAGGAAATGTAGCAATACCTTCAGCTGGAGTATTGTTCCTTAAAGCAAACTCTTCTAATTTTAGCTGCAGTCTGAACAGTTTGTGTATACTTCATACTAAAAAGCAACATTCTTTGCTTAGGCAACCCTATTTATGTGCAAATGAAAAGGGTGAATTCTGCCATTTGTCTAAATTGGGCAGATCAATATTTTGCAGAACTCTGGCTTTTGCTAGTTTTGAAGGGTAAGGAACTGAACAGAGCACTGAAACTTGGCCCACAAACACTGGAAATCAAATACATAAAGGTTCAGTCTTGCTTTTGGCTATGGAGGCGATATGAGTAGAACCTCATTGCCTGTATACCTTTAAGAATAACTTTGCATCCATAAAGGCTAGTAACTTGCTCCATTTTTAAGACAAGTTTCTTGGGGAGCTGAATTCTGTTACTGGCTTTTCTGTGTTGTTGTAGAATGATAGTGTATGCATAGTTAATGCTTGTGACTAGTCAAGCCAAGGGCTGTGGTGGCTCAGAGACGTTAAGATGCTGAGTTACAGACCGGAAGGTCAGTAGCTCAGTAGTTCAAGACCCTAGTGCCACTTGATCGAGTGAGCTCTCATCTCTGGCCCCAGCTCCTGCCAGCCTAGCAGTTCGAAAGCAAGAAATTGCACCTAGATAAATATGTACCACTTTGGTGGGAAGGTAACAGCATTCCGTGTGCCTCAGCATTTAGTCACGCCGGCCACATGACCACGGAGAAGTCTTCAGACAGCGCTGGCTCTTTGACCTGGAAATGGAAATGAACACCACCCCCTAGAGTTGGATTCGACTGGCTTTCAAGCAAGGGAAATGTGGTCAAGCCAAAAGCAGCTGCCTAGCTTTGTCTCTTTTAGCTGTGTTGTCATCCAACAGTGCCTGAAGTGATACAAAAGAAATAAAAACTGACATAAATTAAAATATCAATAGTAGCTAGAAGAATAGCAGTTCAGCTTAAGCATAAAGACAGAATGATAAAAAACAGTTTAAAACAAGCAGTGGCTATATTTTAAATTACTCAGAAAGTGACCTGGGCCTACAGAAGCAAAGGGGGCTAGTAGGCTTGACTGGTCTAAAGCTGTTTGGGCTTCTATTCCTTTAGTCTATGGGTACACACCTAAAAAACAAATCAGTATTTTTTGGGTCTGGATATCAGGAAGCTTGAAAATTATGTGTATTCCTGGTTTTCCAGGTTCCAAATACTGGTTTTGTATTTGGATTGTTATTATTTTTTGCAGGGGATTCCAATATTATTTGGCTCCATTATTTCCTATGGGGAATCAAGCGGGGGGGGGGTTGAGGGTTGTTTTTTTTTTAATGGTACCAAATTTGCTCTGCAGCTCCTGGTGCCTGCCCACAGAAGAGCCCCCAAGTTTCAAGTAGGTTTTGTCAGGGATTCAAATTTTATGGACCCCTATATAAGGTGCCCTAGCCATCTTTTATTATTTCCAGTGGGGAAAAAATGCTTTCTCCAGGGCATACAGCAGAAGCCAAACACACTTTTGCAAGCCCAACAGAATCACTGTCAAGCCACAAAAGCTGAGCAGAATCACAGGTGAATGTGGCATTACAAACCCAACAGAACCAACAAATCTCAGCAGAACAAATTTAGGGGGGGGGCCTTTTGCAGGTCCAACAGGATCAGTGGCAACCCACCCAGCCGAACCAGACTGCTAGGCACACCTGATGAGATACAGACACAAGAAAATGCACACACAATAATAGCACTTTTCCAAGGAGAGCCTCAGAAAGTAAGAGGGAAAAGGTTTGTGCACCCAGATTCTCTTCTGCAGTCTTCAGCCTCTTGGCTAAAGCAGGAGTCTTAGGAGCTGCAGTTGCCCTTCATCACTGATGCTCCTGTTCCCTCCTCCCACCCCTGTAAAGAAGAAGCACAACAGGAATGTTAAAGCCTGCATATGTGAGCCTCATTTCAGGTGCTTCTGTGGGTTCTGTGGGTTAAAATCCAAATTTTAACATGTCCATAAGTACCCCCTCTCCTGCCAACCTAGCAGTTTGAAAGCAAGAAATTGCAAGTAGATCAATAGGTACCACTTTGGTGGGAAGGTAACAGCGTTCCGTGCACCGTGGTGTTTAGTCATGCCGGCCACATGACCACGGAAACGTCTTCGGACAGCGCTGGCTCTTCAGCTTTGAAATGGAGATGAGCACCGCAACCCTAGAGTCGGATTCGATTGGCTTTCGAGCAAGGGAACCTTTACCTTTAAGTACTCCCTGTCATCTCTTGTTTCAGCAGTTTTGATGCAGCTGTATTTTCTGCAGAGATTTGTGTGCAGGTATTGCTTGTGGGCCCCAACAACATCCCCCTATGCCACACAGCTACTAGGATTCAGTTGAGGGGGGGTTGTGTAGGGTATTTTTGGGGGATACCATTTGGGATGCTGAGGATACTGCCAATCAAATTGAGAAACTGCTCTGCTGCTTCTTTCTTTTTTTTTTTATAATACAGTTTTTTATTGGATATATCACATGTTCATACAATTTAAACAAATCACTACATATCCATTTTTCTTACTCCCTCTCCCCCCCAAACAAGGCTTCCCGCACTGCTCCAACCCCATTAATGTCTCTCTTATTCTATTACAATTACTTCTAAACTTATATTCTCTTACTAACGGTAACAATTCAAAAAACTAACTCTCTTTCATTTTCTTCTTAATAACTATCAAAACAAATCAAACCACGTTTAATATCCCAATTTTTCAACAGATATTCTTGAAAGTCTTTCCAGTCTTCAAAAAAAGTTTCATCTTCTTCGTTGTTTAACTTTCTTGTTAGTTTGTCCATTTCTGCCATAAACAACGTCTTTTTAATCCATTCCCATGTTTCAGGTACTTTATCTTGTTTCCAACATTGAGCAAAAGTCAGTCTAGCTGCTGTAATCAAGTACCATAATAGTGTTCTCTTGGCTACATTTATTTCTTCCATTTTAAGACCTAGCAATAACATCTGTGGGTCTTTCTTAAAAGTACATTTCAGAATTTTTTGTATCTCATTGTGGATCTTAGTCCAATAACATACTGCTTTATCGCATGTCCGCCACATATGGTAAAAAGACCCTTCATGTTTCTTACATTTCCAACATTTGTTAGACATACTTTCATTTATAATAGCAATTTTTTTAGGCGTCATATACCATCTATACATCATTTTATAGCAATTCTCTTTAACATTTACACAAGTTGAAATTTTCATTGACCTTTTCCACAAATATTCCCAAGATGTCATTAATATCTCGTTATTAACATTTACCGCCCATTTTATCATTTGCTCTTTTACAATTTCATCCTCAGTATACCATTTCAATAAAACCTTGTACAGTTTAGAAATCATTTTTTTCCCCTTTTCAAGCCATACAGTTTCAATTTCCATATTATTTTCTCTAAAACCATGTTCTCTTTCATCGGTCTTAAATAAATCATGAATCTGTCTATACTTCAACCAATCATATTCAAATTCCACATCAAATCTGTCTTTTAACACAAAGTTTTTCCCTTCTAATTTTAAAAGACTTTTATAAGGTAGCCAATCTAACCCTTGATTTCTTGAATATGGATTAATCACTTCTGCTGGTACTATCCAAAGTGGTCTTTCTTCTGAGAAGAATTTTCTATATCTCATCCAAGTCTCGAACAGTGATTGTCTTATAAAGTGGTGTTTGAAGAATTTGTCCATTTTTACTTTTCCATACCATAAGTATGCGTGCCATCCATACTTATTGTCATGTCCTTCTAAGGCCAATAACTTCTTATCCTCAAGATTAATCCACTGTTCCAACCATGTTAAACAGATGGCATCATAATACAGTCTTAGATTTGGTAATTGTAGACCTCCTCTTTCCTTTGCATCACATAAGATTTTCATTTTAATCCTTGGCTTTCTTCCTGCCCATACAAATTTGGATAATTCTTTCTGCCACGTATCCAATACTTTCCTTTGTTTTAATATTGGAATAGTCTGAAATAAGAACATCAAACGCGGTAAGACATTCATTTTTACAGTTGCGATTCTTCCCAATAGTGATAAATTCAACGTGTCCCATTTCTTCATGTCTTGCTGAATCTTGTACCAAACCTTTTCATAATTATTTTTAAACAGATCAATATTTTTCATGGTTAATTCAATTCCTAAATATTTAGTCTTTGTAACTACTTCACATTGAATTTTCTCTTGTAGTTCTGTTTGCCTTTGCTTCGTCATATTTTTGCACATCACCTTGGTTTTACTTTTATTAACATAGAATCCCGCAACTGAACCAAATTCTTCAATCTTTTCCATCAATTGTGGTATTTTCTCAATTGGATCCTGAATCATAAACATTACATCGTCTGCAAATGCCCTGTATTTATATGCAAAACCTTTCACTGTAAGTCCTTCAATGCTGTTATCTTTTCTTATCGCTGTCAATAATATTTCCAATATCCAAATAAACAGCAACGGGGATAGCGGGCAGCCTTGACGTGTTCCCTTTTGGACTTGGAAGAAATCCGTTCTTTCTTTATTTATATTCAAAGTCGCTTTTTGTTCTGAATAAATTGCCACAATCATGTTTAAAAAAAACTGTCCTATATCCATTTTTTCAATAACTTGCAGCATAAATTCCCAGTTTAAATTGTCAAAAGCTTTTTCCGCATCAAGGAAGAGGAATCCAACTTCTTCTTCTGGGTGTTTGTCATAGTATTCAATTGCGTCAATCACCACTCTTAAATTGTCTCTGATTTGTCTATTTGGTAAGAAACCAGCTTGTTCTTCCGCTATAGTATCTTTCAGATGTTTTTTCAGTCTTTCCGAAATTATTTTTGCAAATAATTTATAATCATTATTTAATAGCGATATTGGTCTATAATTCTTGACATGAGTTAAATCCAAACCTTCTTTGGGTATCAATGAAATATTTGCTTCTTTCCATGAATCTGGGATCCGTTTAGTCTTTCTTATCTCATTCGACAGAAGTACTAAGATAGGGGTTAGCTCCTCTTTAAATTTCTTGTAGAAATTTGCAGTAAAGCCATCTGGACCTGGAGCTTTTCCCAACTTTGCATCTTCTATCGCCATTGTGACTTCTTCCTTCGTTACTAAACCATTTAATAACTCTTTAATTTGTTTTCCCAGCTCTGGAACTTTGATAGTCTCCAAATATTTCTTAATTTTCTGTTGATCAATTCCTTTCTTTTTAAACAGTTTGGCGTAGTATTTAAAGAAGACTCTTTTTATGCCATTCAAATTAATAACATCCTTTCCATCTTCAGTAATCTTATTTATAAAATTCCTTTCTTTTTTATTTTTCAATTGCCACGATAAAAATTTTCCTGGTTTATTTGCACCCTCAAATGCTTTTTGCTGTAGTTTCTTCAGGTTCCAGTATAATTCTCTGTTGAGTAGAACATTCAATTGATCCTGTAGAAAGTGGATCTCTTTAATAATCTTTTTCTTCCCTGGTCTTTTCTTTAGTTCCTTTTCCTTTTGCCGAATTTTTTCATGAAGGTCCTTTTGTTGTTGCATCCTTTGTTTTTTATCTTTAGAGTTCAGAGAGATAAGCAAGCCTCTCATTACCGCTTTGTATGTATCCCATACAACTTGTATATCCGTACCTTTGTTTAAATTCAGTTCAAAGAAGCTTTTTGTCTCTTTTTTCAAAGTTTCATTAATTATTTTTTGATCCAATAAGTCCTCATTAATTCTCCAATATAATTGTTTGGGCTTTTCTTTAGATATCCAAAGTAAGGGGTTGTGGTCTGAATTAGTTTTCGGTAAGATTTGTATTTTGTAGGTTTTTTGCGCCATCTCCTCTGACATCCAAATCATATCATTTCTGGAAAAGGAGTTATGTCTGTTAGAATAAAACGTATAATCCTTTGTCTTGGGGTTCCACTTCCTCCAAACATCTTCTAGTTTCTCTTGCTTCATTAGCTGAAAAAATTTTTTTGGCAACTTTCCAACTGTCTCTCCAGTTGCTTTGGATTTTCTGTCCAATACATTATTCACTGTACCATTAAAGTCTCCTGCAAGGACTATTTGATTATAATTTAAACAGTCCAACTCTTTAGTCAAATCTTTAAAAAAGTCTCTTTCGCACCATTGGGTGCATATATATTTACAAGCAATGTCTTTTTTCTATTCATCGTTATTTCCACGCCAACATATCTTCCTTCTTTGTCTGAGAAGATTTGTTTAGGTTCCAATTCTTTTGCAATGTATATCACTGTTCCTTTTTTCTTATTGATTGCTGAGGAATGAAATTCTTCTCCCAATTTTTTATTAATCAAATATTTATTATCTTGTTTTCTGATATGTGTTTCTTGTAGACAAATTATGTTACATTTTTGTTTCTCTAGCCAATGACTCACTAATCTTCTTTTGTTTGGTGAATTTAGTCCATTTACATTCCAAGATAAAAATTTGTAATCCATAGTTGTTTTGAATTAAATGTCTTTAAAGTCATCAAAGTTGTTCTCTTTAAATCTGTATATATCTCCTTCCGTTTTGAGGGTAAATCTCACCGAATTGTAAACAAATGATAATCCATATGGAATCTCCCATCTAAACCTGATACTCATTTCTTTTAGTCTGTCTGTTAATTTCTTGAATTTCTTTCTGTCTTGTAAGATCGATCTCGGAATTTCTCTCAGAATTATTATTTTTTTTCCATTAATTTCCAACGGTTGTGTAAATTGCTTCTTGAAAACATCTTCCTTCATTTTTGTAGTCACAAATTGAACAATCACATCTCTGGGTAATTGCTTTCTCTTGGCATAAGCTGAGTTTACTCTATAGATCAGGTCAAAGTCTGGATCCAAGTCTCCAACATCTTCCCCTATGTAAGTTGTCAATGTATTAATTACTAGGGCCCTTAAGTCCTGATCTTCCTCCTCTTCTATTCCTCTCAATCTCAAATGATTCTGAGTAGCCCTATATTCCATCATGGACTCCAATCTTGTGTTTTCTGACAAGGTTCTTTTAACTTTCTGTTCCATTTCTTCTGATTTTGTCACCAGACTTTTAACCTCTTTTTTAACGTCTTCCGTATCTTTTTTTATCCCTGCCACTTCTGTTAGTACCAGTTCTTTTAATTCTTCCATATTTTTTTTCTGTACTTGGACTTGTACTTGTTCTATTTGCTCCAATTGTAATTGCAGCTGTTGTTGCAGCTGTTGTTGCAGCTGTGATTCTATTTGCTTTCCCAAACTCTGCACCACTTCAGTCATCCGTTTTTCCATCGCTTCCATAGCAGCCTGCCACTCTTTTTTTCCTTTGCAGTCATTCTTGGGCTGGGTGATGAGGCAGCTCTTGGTCTTGACCTCAAATCCGTCTTGAAAACGACTTCCGGGCTAATCAATCTTTATATTAGCAATCTTCAAGCCAAATCGCCACCTTTGTAACTTCTTCCAATGCTTTTTCGGCTTAAAAATAACTTTTTAAAATTTAGTCCTCCTCAAAATGTCGGGCGCAATTTCTCTATGATTTTCTGGCTAGAGTAGGCTCTTTCCGAACTTCCTGTTTGTCTGTCCGTCACTGTAATCCAACTTCCGGTGGTGGTGTCACACACTAAAACAACCGTCTACTTCCGGTACAGCGACTTCAAAAAACATCCACTCTAGTCTACTTCCTGTATCATAGAGTCACAGTCAGTTTCGTTTCTGCTACGCAAAGTTTAGACTTAGCTGACCACAGGAATGCAAAACAAAGTCAGTTTTCGGCCGTTTTCTCTAGAGGAAAGCTTTCTTTTAACTTTTAAATCAAGCGGAATAGTTCATTAAAGGTTTCTACGCTTATCCGTATGTTTCGATTTCGCGTTCTTCTTTAAACCGGTATGCTGCTTCTTTCTAATGACGTTTTAATTTTGGGGAAGAGCATTTTTCCCAAACCCCCAACACAGACTGAGAGAGGATGCAGACACAAGCTCGTGCTCATTTCACTCACAAAGCTGAGAACTGGGTAGTTGAAGAGTGGTAAGCTGACCTTGAGGAAGACCAGCTGCTTAACTCTACAAGGGAGCAGACATGAGCAGTGTGGGCTGACATCCAGTCCAGAATTATCAGTAGAACCCAGGCATTCTTCACCATGAGGTGATCCATATGTTGGCCTGCTGGACTCCGGAGGAACTGAAGAAGGGGCATTTAGTCTCTCCAGTAGTTCCTCCAGCAACCTTTGGATCCCTGGGATGAGCTCAGAGCTGGAACACTCTTGTTTCCCAGGCTCACACTAAAAGATAGCTCAGGCTGCTCCTTCTCCTGCTTCTGAGTCGCAACAGCAGCTGGAGGAGGGACAGCCTGAGCGGCAGACCCCTGCTGAGTGCCACCCCTCATGCTGCTCATTCTGCCCTCTTGGCCAGAGTTTGTCTTCAGGACATTAGGTACCTAGCTAGCTGCACAGTGGCCTACCTGACTCACTAACTTTTTTCAATCCCTCATCCAAAAAACTAAGTTTTTGTTTTGTAAAAGTACACCCAACATAACCTTGCTTCACTGGGTTTATATTTTTTTAATTAGTGATTTCCTATTCTAAAAGATTTTTGTAAACTAACCTGAAGATGGAAATGAACCCTTTTAAAAAGCCTTAATGAACTGTGTTTAAGGATTCCTAATTGTCCTACAAGCAGAGCCTAATTCTTTTTCAGGAATTAAGCAGCTGCCTTCTAAATAATGCAACTCTGAAAGGACAGCCTAAAACACTGTTTTTCTAAAACCGTCTGGCTTCAATTGTTTCAAAGCCCAGAGTGGACACTAATTTTTGTACAGGTAATCCATTCTACAGTTATTGTTCGGAAACAACCTGGCCTCTTAATCACCCAGCACTAGCATAATAAAGGAAGAATTAGCCCTATACTGAGGTTTGTGCTGTGCTTTTTACCATTCTGACACACCTTTATTAAAAGTTACTTCTTACTAAAACCTTACAAGAAATCGTTTTACAATTAAATGGCTCAGACCAACAGAAGCATTACAAAACACTAACCAGTTAGCAAAGAAAAACAGTAAACCACTTTAGCCAGAAAAGATCAACTTTTCAAAGAAGCTGAACACCCCACCTAACACTTAGAAATTCAAGAGCAAACAAGAACGGATCTCAAGTCCTCTCCTTATCCCAACACAAAAGCAACAGAACAAAAGAGCGAGCCTTTTAACAAATAAAAACAGTAAGCTGAACAAAAATAGTGTGTAGAACAGGGGTGTCAAACATGCGGCCTGTGGGCTGGATCAGGCCCTTGGAAGGCCCCAATCCAGCCCGCAAGGAACTGCCTGTTTCCTGCTTCGTTTTCCAGTTCATCTGCTGCTGCCACATCACAGCTTGCTTTACCAGTCTCTCTCAATCACACAGGAGAAATAGATAGACAAGCCTCTCCTGTGCAATTGAGAGAGTCTGGTAAAGAACTGGCTAAGGCTCCTCCCCCCAGGGGGAGGGAGGGAACAGCCAGAGTTTGCTTCCTGGCTAGGCAGCAGGAGACAAAGGAAAGCCTTTCTTTCCTTCCACTGACTGACGCTCCTCCCTGAAGGGAGGGAGGAAACAAGGGAGAGCTTACTTTGCTGGGCTGCCTAAATTGCACAGGAGAAATACCAAGCACCTTTAAGATCAAAAAAGTTTTGTTAAAGGTATGAGCTTTTGTGTGTTTTGTTGGGCTCTTTATGTCAGGGCTTTTCTGGGTGCAGCTGGGTTCCCTCCACCTTTTCACTGTATTCATGCCCTCATGATCCAGTCTTTCTCAGTAAGAAAGCAATGTGAACTATTTTAGAGGAGGAATAACAACAAGCCAGTGAGGTGGATTAGGCTGAGAGTGTGTGTCCAGACCAAGTTCACCCAGCACATTTCCTATGTAGGAAGCTGTAGTTATTTATCTGGGGAAGACTATAGTTTTGTAGACAAACACATGGCCCTCAGTCTGTGTCAGGATACCTTCTCATGTTCTTGACCAGCATATGCAGCAGCATATGTACAAAAGATTGCAATACCCAGCCATTTCATGTTTTCCCCTGGGTCCTAGGCTCAGAACACTGAGCATCAAATTTCTGTAATGTCGATAAATCAAAAGTAAGTTTTCAGCTTACAAATACACACCTGAACAGTGTACTCAAGATTGCTACAGCACAGACATTATGATGCAATAATTCAGAGCAAGAGGTGTCAGTTATCAGAGACTGTTAAATAGACAAAATATTGCAAGAGTGCTAGTATTTTAAGTGTGTTTCATTTAAAGTTTTAAAAATCTTTAATTGTTTTTGTCTGTGTCCTTTATAAAGTTTATATCTCCACTACCTGGCATTACATTTTATGACACGATGACCTAGCCCAACAAGGTCTCATTTATGTCAGATCTGGCATTCATAACAAATGAGTTCGACACCCCTGGTGTAAAAGAACCAGAAAGTAAACTAAACAAAGCAGAGCCCCCCTACGAGACCAAAAAAGAGAAACCTGCACAAGATTGGAATGGTAAGGGGAAAACCACAGAAAACTAGCTTTAAAAAAAGCAAAGGACCACCTCCCCACATGACCCCCCAAAAGTTGATAACCCCAATGGTCTTCTGCAGGCAGGTAGAAAAGTATCCTAAAGATTCTGGAATCCTCTGGCTGCAGCAGACCTCTAGAGCAGCAGAAGCACACACTCTAGGAATCTCTTATAGTAATAGAATCTGGCTACACCCAGGGTAATAATAATAATAATAATACTTTAGATGTATTGATCACTTTTTCCCACACACCTGTGGGCTTAGAGCAATTTACAGTTACTCATTGACAATTGAACTAACAATATTTATGGGGGATAGGGGAGACAACACATACAATTATTTAATCACACACTGTAGCTGCTCGGGAGGATTCATCTGCAGGCTGTATCAGATGTAATCCAATGGCATTCTTTGTCAGCTGGCTGATGACGTCAGGACTCATGATGTTGCATTGCCACACTGCCACTGCCTGGCCAATTTGCTCCACTGCAGGCCGATTTGCTCCACTGCAAGGAATGCCGACACAGATTTTTCTACCTTTCGATCTCACAGTGCAGCAGACGTCTTCCAACAGCAGCTAACACCTCCCTGAAGGGATTGGTGTGCCCACCCCTAGCGGGTGGTCTCCAATTTTGTCTACTTGCTGAAGCTTTCAAATCGCTGGGTGGATGATGAGCTAGGGACAAGGCTTGGTTGCTCACACCAGCGCGGGGCTAGAACTGACAGCTTGGCAGTTCAGATGTTATAGTTATGCAGGGGATTTTACCCACTGCGCCACCACTCCCCTGCTTTTATTCTTTGCCCATGGTCAGAGAATTTGAAGCACAATTAGTGTATGAGACAATTGCTGTGATTGGGCAAAGAGTACAGTTTCCCTTAATGTGCGGTTCCATTTGCCTGTGAAAACTGCTTCCTCCCACCCCTTCCTGTTGCCTGGGAAATTTGCAAAGCATGGAAGGATATATCGAATATATTCAGGATCCAGTTTACCAGCTTTGCTTGCAATTCTCCATTTTGTATTCAGCTCAGTATATACCGGAAAAATACCAATAAGGTTGTATTGGATATATATTTGGTTCGGCGATATGAAAGTATACCCCTACTTTAAACTGTGTACTGTCTTCACATTTATAGATGTGATTTGCTAGCTGTCTCCCATTTAAAGATCATGGTATGAGACTTAATTATGGGCTGATGGAAGAAAGTGATGCTTGAATAGGCCAGAAAAGAAAATTCAATAGCTGCTTTAAAGCATATTGCATTTTTGGTGCATACTCGGTCAGCTTACCTGCTTACCTACCTGCCCTTTTCCCATCACTTCTCATTTTCTCAGTAGTATGCCTTATCACTTGTCTCTTTCCTCCAGGGGATCTACTATTTCCACCCATCATTCCCCTAGGAATTTTCAGCTCACATTTCATTCTACCTGTTTATTTCAGCCATCTTGATTTTTAGTCAGCTTTCTTGTCTGTCGTTCCAGTATTGTTTTCTGCAAACATTCTGTCACTAAGCCCTGTGTAAGCTTTTTTCTTAAGCAGTCCATCCTGTGAATCCCTTCACTGCCTATCTTATCTGCTGTCCTTCCTCTCAAGCTTTAATCTGTTCTCCAACTACATACCAGCTTACCCTCTGTCTTGTGTCTTCACTCATCTACTCCTATGTCCTGTGTTACTTGATGTCTGTTCTTACCCAGTGCACTAGCTTCTGTTTCCTTGTCTGTGCAGTACTGCATCCTTGATCACCGCATAGCACTCATTTTCTCTGGTCCTTATGTTCGGTATGAGGTTCTTCCATCTAGTTCACTCTTTCACTTATTTCTGGAAACTGTACAGCTGTTTGATAATCTATTGCTGAGCTATTCAACCAAGTGTATAAATGTTCCATGATATTTTAGTATCTCAGTCAGCGGTTCATAACATTTTACAGACTGGCAACATACATCTTTATACTACAAGCCTCCCCTTTTCAGATTAATTGTTGATTAATCGATTTTCTATTGTTGATTAATCGATTTTCTTCCAATGTGGTTCATGTCAGTTGAGGGATGCAGATCCCGTCTTCAAACTTGTAAACTTCAGATGAGAGAGGTAGAAGAGATTGGATTTATAACCCACCCTTCACTACCTAAAGGAGTCTCAGAGCGGTTTACTATCCTTTTCCCTTCCCCTCCCCACCACAGGCACCCTGTGAGGTAGGTGAGGCTGGGACAGTTCTCTCAAGAACTGCACTTGAGCGAACAGCTCTGAAAGAATTTACGACTAACCCAAGGTCACACCAGCTGCTACATGTGGAGGAGTGAGGAATCAAACCCAGTTCTCTCAGATTAGAGTCTATGCTCTTAACGACTCTGCCAAATTGGCTGTTATGATGAGAGGGGCAGGAAAATAGAATCAAGGGAAAATAGTGACACAGGTTTTCCTACCCCTCCTGTAGGGGAAGCATTCCTGTTGAAATATACATATAGAAATGAAGAGTCTCTTTGTTCTAAAGAAACATATTAAATGCTAACCACAGCACTGTACTATGACTGTTATTCTCTCTTATAGTAATCTCTACCGGTTATCAGTCCTCTGAAGAGAAATCAGAAGTTTATTAATTCCAGGTGTCAAGTGAAAACCTTGTACTTTGTAAGATATTTATTTAAAATCAGTTGAATCAGTCTGGATTAGTGGTCTCATGCAACCCACATGTGAGAGATTCAGAGGTGTTTGGGGTGTGGCTATTTTATATAGACCCAATTACATTCAGCTCACATGACTCTTAATTTGTTCCCTTTGAAGGCATGATATAAATGCCTCTGAGCTTAGGATGAATTTTCCATGGAAATAAATTGTGGCAAACCTCTGGTCTGTTTGTTCTTCATATTGTAAGATTTACCTATGGTCATATAGCTGTTCATACAGTTAGTCAGTCAGTGTTTATTACAGTCAAAAACCAGCATAAGATCAAAATATCTCTTAAAACCATCTAATACTCATAAAACTCGGAGCTCAGAATAGAAAGAACATTGCTAAAATGGTAAAAAGTACATTCTCAGGCCTATTGTTGATTAATCGATAGCACTAACAGGGTCTGTGAGTTATGTAATGTGTAAATAGTATCAGCTTTTTTTTTTTAAGAATCCTCTGAGGTGTGTTTGAAGTCTTCTAGTAAATTTAAATGGATGCCACAGCCCCAAGGAGCTCAAGGGCATCTCAATATTTTGTGCATTCCACCAACAGAACTTCTGAAATTACTCGTTAATCTTGCCCAGACTTTATGAAAATTTTTCAAGGGGAAATTGAGAATGAATACAGTTTGTTTGCTTTGTAGTATTTTCCCTTAAACTTTTTCATTGCTGTTTATGTGAAAACCACCACAGTTAAATCTTGGAGATCAAGCACACCCTTTGTGGTGAGGCACTGAATTGCTAAATTCTGGGAACTGTTAATGACACAGAGAGATCTAATCTGTTAAATCAAGCGAAGGCAGATAAGCTTTCTCTTGCTTTCATGGGCCTCCTTCCACTGCTGACAGAGGTTCGAAATGGATACATAAGGCACTGATGTGCCTCCTGTTTTCCGTTTCATGCTTTTAGTATAAATGCATCTGCCTAATTCATGTATGTTCGCTTCATGCATCTGATGAAAGCTTATGTTAGAATAAATTGTTAATCCAGCAGCTCTGTAATACTCCTGTTTTTATTGGGTGCTGCAGACTCACACAGCTGTTTTACTAGAAGCCCCAAGAATGGGGCTGATGATGCTTCTTCATGTTCCTGTGTGATACACTTGACTTTAAAAAAAATGCTTTAGGCATTAGATTTTGGTCTTGTAAATGTTAGTGTGGATGACTGTGGTAATGTGAGGGTCTGTAGATACACTGGCCTATATCCAGTCATCTGCACATAAGGCTGGTTTATCTCTTTATTTCTCTCCATTCTTGCAACCCCTTTCAAAATGCAATTATTCCTGGGATTGCAGGCCCCTGTGTGGGTCCAGGTGCTGCAGTAGGGAGTTGTAATGAACCATTTCACCACCTTCTGTGTCTTCTGCCAGCAAAGCTCCACTGATGGGAGAGAGAAGAGGGGTTACACCCCTTCTCCTCCTCACTGCAGTGCCCCAACCTGTGCACCTAGCTATTCCTCCACAAAGTTCCCAACCCCAGGAATACTTCTGGAGGTCAGAAAGGGCTGCCAGAACTGAGGGGAATGTGGGAAAACTCCATGCATGTGTGATTGAATTGACCTATTTTTATAGCTGCTGTTGAGTGGTGGTGGGGTGAAGGGTTTTATAATTTACTCTTTCTTGCAGAACTGGGGAGAAACATCAGATTGGGATATAGTATAATTGTAACCATTTAAAAGGCTTTAAAAAACTGACGGAGAATCTTAAGAATTTCAAGATACTTCTAACGCATCAAGGAGATGATCCAGTCCCTTGCTGTGCCATCTCCTGCTGCGATTTCTGCTCATTGTGTGGAATTCCCCCTTACCAGCTGCCCCATAAAAAGCTCTTTGATATGCATGGAATTGTGCTTGCCAATTGCCACAGGCTGTCTTAATTCATTTGGTGGGCTTCTACCTACATGTCTAGGTAACTACGTTTAGCTGTCAGTGGGATATACACAGGACAGTGAGTTCAGTACTGGACATGGAAATAAGCCCTGGCCTATCAGTTACCAAGAGAATTGGGAAAGAACGTTTACTAGTGGCATCCAAACTAAAAACTGATTACACAAGCAATGGCCCTTTCTCACCCACCCAGGGGAATGCTGATCACCACTTTGGGGTCAGGATTGGAAGCAGTTTTTCTCCAGGCTAGTTTCACTGGAGATCCTGGAAGTTTTTTGTCATCTGGGCGTGGTACAGCGGTCACTGGGGGTGTGTGGGAGGGAGGTATTTGTGAATTTCCTGCATTGTGCAGAGGGTTGGACTAAATGACCTTGGTGGTCCCTTCGAACTCTATGATTCTGTAATACAAACAAATATACCCATACAAAAGCTACTTCAGGTTTGGTACCTTAATTTAGGCAAGAATGGAAGTCTTGAAAAATCATGTCACTACATTTCAGCTCTTGATTTCCCAATACATACATGTAATAATAGTGCTGTCAGAATGGAAAACTGAAGTTGAGAGTACTGTGATCCAGATACCCCAGGGCACTTAAGGAAGCGATGGTCCGCCCCCTCTTAAAAAAGCCATCTATGGACCAGGCCAAATTGGCCAACTATCGGCTGGTGTCCTATTTGCCCTATTTGGGCAAACTTATTGAGAGGGCAGTGGCGTCACAGTTACAGGGTTTTCTGGATGATGCTTCTGTCCTTGATCCCTTCCAGTCCGGCTTTCCCCCGGGTCACGGTATGAAGATGGTGCTGGTCACCTTGACTGACGATCTCTGTAGGCATCTGGATCAGGGTGGTGTGGCGGCTCTGGTATTGTTAGATCTGTTGGCTGCGTTCGACACGGTCGATCACCAGCTGCTGGCCCACCACCTCGCTGACGTGGGGATTCAGGGGCTTGCCCTTCAATGGTTTGCCTCTTTTCTCCAAGGTCAGGAACAGAGGGTGGTGATAGGGGATTGGCAGTCCCGGATACACCCCATTGACTGTGGGGTGCCTCAGGGGGCTGTGCTGTCCCCGATGTTGTTTAACATCTACATGCGCTCCCTTGCCCAGATTGCCCGGAGTTGTGGGCTTGGGTGTCATCAATATGCAGATGACATCCAGTTCTATTTGATGTTGGGCAGCTGGTCGAACTCTGCCCCGGATGACCTGTACTGGGCGTTACAGGCTGTGGCTGGATGGCTCAGACTGAGTCAGTTGAAACTAAACCCGGCAAAGACGGAGGTCCTGGGCCTGAGTCGGATTGGTTCAGGGCTGGGGTTCCCTCTCCTGAACTTCGGAGTGCTGTTGGTGCCAGCATCGGAGGTTAGGAGTCTGGGTGTGGTCCTGAACTCCTCTCTAACAATGGAGGCCCAGATAGCTGCCACTGCCAAGTCAGCCTTTTACCATCTCCGGCTGGCTCGGCAGTTGGTCTCCTTCCTTGACCACGATGACCTGGCCACTGTGATCCATGCGATGGTCACCTCGAGGCTAGACTACTGTAATGCTCTCTACTTAGGGCTGCCTTTGTCGCAAATCTCCAGAATGCTGCAGCCAGACTGCTGATAGGTCTCTGTAGGAGGGATCACATTCAGCCTGTGCTGAAAGCACTGCACTGGCTGCCAATAGCGTACCGGATTAGCTTCAAAGTGATGGTTTTGACCTTTAAAGCCCTGTATGGTCAGGGTCCAGCCTACCTGAGGGACCGCCTTTCTCCATATGTTCCCCCAAGGGCACTCGGTGGGGGAGCCAACACCTCCTGGAAATCCCAGGCCCCAGGGATGTGAAATTTGCTGCTACTACAGCCAGGGCTTTTTCGGTGGCGGCTCCTACCTAGTGGAAGGAGCTCCTGGAGGAGATCCGGGCCCTGTGGGACCTTGCTGAGTTCCGCAGGGCCTGTAAGATGGAGCTCTTCTGCCAGGCCTATGATTAGGAGCCGCTGCCATTGCTACTTCATCATTGCCAGCCATGCACCATCACACCGCTGTCATCATTAAGTGCGGGGCGGCCCTGGAAGGAGAGGGGATGACAAGCTACTGTTCGGTTGCTGGGGATTACGATCTGCCCCATCTTGTTTTAACAATGCTTGGATGTTGTTTTATATGTTTTTTTGGTTTTATACTGTTCTAATCTGTTTTAAAGTTGTCATGTGTGCCTCGTTGTCAGCCGCCCTGAGCCTCCGGGGAGGGTGGGATACAAGTCTAAATAAATAAATAATATGGTGGGAGGATTTAAACAGAATGATTTGTGTGGAATTGGAAAAATCAAAGAAGAAATCTGGAACTGTAGAAGTAACGTTTGATATATGCAGCCAAGCTATTAAGAGTCAGTGTGTTGGTCTTAGTTTAAAATGTAGATTAAACCACAGGAAAAAATTCTGCTTTGCAAACCAAGCTCAAACTGCAGATTTGTTCATTTGTATGTAACATGTGAATCTGGAGATCCTGTAATGGCAAACCATGGTTTTTGCTGTTGGATTTCAACTGAAAATACTTTCAGATGAACCTTATGCTTCAAATGTATCTTGGGATCCTGATACAACAAACATGTAGAGATACTCAATTGCCTCATACAATCTTTTATATAGACTAGGCAATCTATAGTGCTAAGCTAAAATATTCAACAGAGTAAGATGCCCATCTTTTTTCAGTCCTATTTGTATTGCTTTTGATTTTTTCCCCCACAGGAATTTCCCCAGTCATTCAATGTTCTGTACGTTGGATGAACTATAGCAACTTTAAGTGACATGTACTTGACAAAGAATGAACATTAGAGTATTGAAGGCATTTATTTCAAGAATAGAAGAATGTAAAGAAAACAGAAGCGAATGCAGAAGAGCACAACTTATTTTCTATTACTCTTTGTCTCCAAATTCCCCTTTCTTTCAATAAATACGCTAACTCAGCAGCCCTTTGACAAATGTCTGTTACTTCCTTAATTAACCAGTTAAATCTCTACACAAAGAGGTTTAGGATTTTGCGTCAGATTGGATGAGAACATAAAAATTAGGCTATATGATCTTTTGGTATAACAAGAAAAACTTAATAGCATTGATTTGTACTTATTTAGCATAGATCTTTGTTTTCATTGGGTTTCTAAATTTATCATGTTCAGTCAGAAATATGTGTGAACAAGTTTGTGTTTAAAGGCCTGAACAATTTGAAAACATTAACTGTTCTTGCCACACTTTGCATATTTTGGAGGTGAAGATAGCGTGAATTAACGTGCCTTAGATTAGAACTAAGGGGCATTTTAAATTGTAAGAATCAATTCTGGAAATTTTAACAAGTAAAAGAAATAAATTCTTACAGAAGAAAGTCTGGCTGACCTGCTTTTAATTTACAGCTTCATACTTGAATTCTTCTTTCCCCCCTTTGTATAAACAAACATTAACTTCTTTTGCATTATAGTTGCTTTCCTAGGTTTTGAATTGGGGTCCTGGAGATAAGCTCCATAAGTATAAAATTTTGTACTAGGTGTGACCATTACAGTAA
The DNA here is from genome assembly GCA_029375565.1 of Gekko gecko. Taxonomy (NCBI): domain Eukaryota; kingdom Metazoa; phylum Chordata; class Lepidosauria; order Squamata; family Gekkonidae; genus Gekko; species Gekko gecko. Next base: position 61,101,025 of record JAPDNY010000001.1, on the reverse strand, counting down.
CTGTGGTCCGTCCGTCCCCAATCCAGTTTTCTAGTTTAAGGCTGTGCCAGCATATGTAATTGGGCTTAAATGATATGATTGGTTGCATATAAAATGATTACAGTAGTAATAGAAATTACAGAGGAAATCTCATGTGATGCAGAGACTGTTGAAGATAATCCAGAAAGGAAACAGACAAAAGGAGGTGGTACCTGAAAACTGCTTCTAAAAATGTCTTCTTTGAATTTTTATTTCTTCATCTATTGATCATCTGAAGCAGGAGCACAGTTAATCTGAAGGAGGAGCGCAGCTAATATCTCAGGCTTTGTGAAAAATTAAATGAATTGAATTGAAAGTGTTTGATATAGTTGAGAATAATAAGCCTTGGAAGCATAAAATCATGGTATGGAAATATTGGATTGCATCCTAATGCATTTTCCCATGTTCTCATTCCTAGCCTCCCCCCTCCCCACAACTGATGCTGAGGGCCAGAAGGCCAGGGCTGGGAGGCTACAGTGAAAAGAAAGGGTAGTTTTGCCTGGCTCTTTGTCCATGCAAATCCTGCGGTGTCTAGGAGCAGTGTTTGATAGATCAAAAAGGATACCAGGGGAAGGGAAACGTAAGAATATCTGTCTCTGGAAGTGTGTTGCACTGGCAGGTGTTAGGATATGACCCATAAGTGGGTGTTACGGGGACACAGGAATAGTTGGATCATATATATATAATACGAAGTAAATGTAGAAGGGAAGAAACCAGTTGTGTGATTTGAGGTAGTAAATTTTTAACAGAGTTCTGAAAGGATGGAAGAAAAGAACCATAAATGGAACAGGACTTTCCAATGTCACCTTTCCTTTGTGGTCTGCCGCTGGCACCAAATACTGCCCCAGGGCTTGGTGGGCCCCTGGAACCGCATTGGTCAATCTGTAGAAGACTTGTAGTGGGAATGGGAGATATCAGCAAAAATAGTTTCCACCCAACAGGACTATTCTCCTGATGGTGGAAAATGGCCATTGAGTAAGACAGTAACTGAGGAAAACCATTGCAGGGTTGCCTGCAGGAGGTAGCAAAATATCACTTTGGAAAGGGGGAGTCAGAAATATTGAAAAATCTGAACATATAGTATGTGTGGATAAAGATGTTTACAGAAGCCAGGAATAAGGTAGCTGCTGAACTAGCTCCTGACCAGATAACGAGTAGAAGCTATGAATGACACACTTCAACAATGTGTGTTTGAGTATACATAGTAATTCCACAAGTTCCATTTGAATAAAAGTTCCATCAATAATTTAGCAGCATTAACACAAATTCCAGTTGGTGATTCTACTAAACAAAAATAAATAGGAATTGTAGCATGTTTTCTTAATTCGATATACACTTTCTGTTTAGGTAACTAACAGCAATATAGAAAATATATCCTAGGATCAAAAGAACCATGCAACTAATTCCTTGCTCAAGAACAATTTGTATAACTTCAGTGATAGTCCCATGCCACATAGTAAACCGTATATTTCTTAATATTTCTTGCTGAATACATCATGTCGCATCATTTTTAAAAAATGTCATCCATCATTGGGACAGGTAACTGTATTACAATCAAGTGCATTTCATTATAAAGCTGTATTCTCCATATGGAGCTTAAATTGACAAAACCCTTTAAGTGTCAACTTGGATTGTTCAAGTCTCGATGACTTCGCTTTTCTCAGGCTCCTGACCTGAGCACTAGAGTTAAAACAGGAATATTCTTGTCATCTCTCACTGAAACCTGTGTTTTTCTATGTAATAGGTATTCTGTTTTTTGTGAAGCTCCAGTGTGATACTGCTTGTGTTCTTCTAGAGAATATCTAACAATGAAACCATTTTTCTATTTCTCATAATGTCCTAATGCTATGAGTTTTCTGGGCTTTATACATTTTCTTGAATGCAAAGAATGCTTTTATAAAATCTTGTAATGGTTTCTGGTTTGGCACAAGAGCAGAATTTTAGATACCAGTGATGGTATTGGTGTCTTTTCTGAAAGGAATTAATGTTTCTGCACAGGCTGTAAAACTGCCGTGGTTTATTGTGTTGATGCACTTTTTACAAAACACTACTGAGGAACTGAAATATGACATTCTGTTTTGACCTGCAAATGTGTTTATATCAGATGTTTACAGGTTTTAATCACATGGATTTTTGTCTACTTTTTGTTTTTAATAATTTGAGGATTCTCTTTTAACTAGAAATTATGGAGAAGTCGGGTGAGGAAGGAATGCCTGATCTTGCTCATGTAATGCGCATTTTGTCTGCAGAGAATATCCCAAATCTACCACCAGGAGGTGGTCTAGCTGGCAAGTAAGTGCAGAATGTAAATTAACCTCTAAATTATTACTCAGAACAAATGTGCTTCAGTTTTAAACAAAGTCCTTACTGGAACAATGCATGCAAACAAATCGTATCATTAAATTGTTCAGATGTCTCAGTAGTAAATGCTTTTCATTTCAGAAAAAAATATTATGATTATGATTCCAGTTTATTTTTAAAGGGAGAAAAAGTGGTCATGTATCCCAGCCTTGTATTACAACTAATGTGAAAATGTAACAAGGGCTTATAGTTACTGCTGCATTTTTTAAGTGTGTTAAAAAAGTAGCAGCCATTGTATGTTAAATGCATTTTACCTTGGCCTTATACTAGGGATAATTTTAGTTTAACTCGCTGTCTAGACTGAAAAGTAAGCATTTGGTTAAGGCTCACTCTGGAAGCCTGAAAGCCAATCTATTTTTTTCCATAAAAAGCACTCCGTAAAGGTTGTCTTGGAACTGTGTTTCACAGTGGTGGTGGTGGAGAAGCCAGCATGGTTGAATGTGCTTGCCTCTTCCCCCCCTATCATTTAACTAGCTTACAGTATATAGAGAGCTAGCATGTTGGAAGGAGTCCAGATTTGGTTACTGTCATCACTTGCTTTCCTTCTGGTTCTGATCTAGGGGGACATTCAGTCATGAAGTTTTTCATTTTCATTTTCAAGTGGTTTAAAGCAGTAGTCCATTTCTGTGGCATTCAGAGTAAAAAAATGTTTGGGGGGAAACTAACAAAGAATAAAAGAGCTGATATTAAATCAAGAACACTAATTGCACAGGCCTTTAGTGAAGAGTGAGAGTCTCTGAAACAGGTTAAGATGCAATGGGTTGGTTTGATTCACCCAGGGGTTTTTTTGTGTTTGTGTGTTTTCTGTACATCACTTGATTATTTAGTGGATTGGCTTTAGCACAGTTTATATCCTTGTACTTTGCAGGTAGCTTATTTTTGCTTTTAGCATTGTGATTTGTAGAGCTCCAATGTGACTGCTTACATTTGAATCAAAATGGTTTTAAGTGGACAACAGTTTCTTTTTTAAAAAAACAGTTCCTTACAAAAACAGTGGCAAATGAATGACTTTTCTAAGATGTTTGCATTAATTTATGCGTTAATACAGTGAATTGACTAAGATATTTTTACATTGTGTGGCATCCTGTTCAGGTCAGTTTTGGCAGAAGTGCTGTGCACAGTGTAGCTTCCATGAAACTGATTTAACCCAAAGTATTTTTTCCATCAAAATAACTATCTTTAAATTGTATTCCATGCTGCATTAGATTTCATCTAAAACTACACTGGGTTATGCTTATTCTTGCTTCTCAAATACTTTTGAAATTGTGAACCTGCTAAGATCTAGGAAGCAGATCTTCTTAGTTAAATATTAGAGATTTGAGATGAAATCACTTAGTACAATCCTATTCAGAGCTATTCCAATCTGAACCCATTAATTGAAGTAGACTAATAACTCTGCATATGATTGTCCTGTTAAAAGCAACTCTTGTAATTTCTCAGTAAAAATTACGGCAGCCTTGTCTGATAAGGCACTATTAATTAACCCAGTCTTGAAGATGGATTTTGTATGAATGTGACCTATTACTGAATTTGTGGCTCATGTGAGACTTGAAAGGGGGACTTCTTCATTCACTGTACTGTGCCAGATCTGCCTTTCAAAGTAAATGTGGTAATATGTATTCCTTCAGCATATCAGTGTCAATATATAAGCTATCAGAAATCCAGGAACATCAAAGTAAAAGTAGACTGTTATTCTCTCCTGCATGCCCTATCCTAAACATGTCTATTTGTAATAGTCAGAAAGGAAAATCTATGCTCAGCACCTAGTTACCTAACCTTATTTCACAGACATAAACCATACTGGCAAATTAGAACCTGTATTAGTAGTAAGAATTCATGACTCACCACACTTCACCCAAAATAGGCAGTACAAAATTACACCAAGCTTGTAATTGGTTTCAAGTATAAATCCTGCAGTGTTAAAAATTCTCAAGCTCCATTCCAAGTTTCAAGTAGGTCTTTTTTGTCTTGCCGATGTATGCAGATATATTTAAAGCTATATTTATGTCACAAACCTCTGCTGAACTAGAAAATTAGTGGCTTCCAGTGCTACTTCAGATGTTACCTAGCTACTCGGTGGGCTGTTACCAGTCCTTTGCTTGTGCACCTTTAAAATACATCTGCTTGCAGTCTTGCTTTCTTCAGCAGAAGGCACGTTCAGCTTGAATGCATTGAGGATTCTCTTGATTCCCCGATACAGTGCGTGATGATAGGTTAACATATGAAGTATTTGTGTTGATATATGAAAAAGTGCATCAAACATAACTTTAAAACATTTATCTTAATTCAGGCGAAACATTATTGAAGCTGTTTATAACAGGCTGAATCCACACAGAGAAAATGATGGGGTAAGTTTCACTTTTGCTGGCTTTCATTGATGCAGACGATGAAATTTCAGTGCAGGGGATTATTATATGTGTGCTGAACTATTCTGGTCATTGTTGCTCATGAAAGATCTTTAAATTTAAAGGGATATAAGTTTCTTAGGGCATGTTATTCTGAAGATATTTTAATATAAATGGCTGCTGTTGCTTTAAGGGTCAACAATTTAATTATTAAGACTGCTTACAGTGGAGCCTTGAGTCAGAAGCAGGGATAATCGTGCCTCTCCCTCCGAGGCAGAGGATACCTTGGTGGGTGATTCTCACTGTCTGATCTGGGAGGCAGGAATAAATTTTCAACTTTCCGTCTCCGTGGGAGTCACCCTCTTCAGTTCTTTTCCTGCCTCACGGGGGGAACAGCTTAGATTAGGCTTTGCCTTCATCTAACCTCTGAATTGTAACACTTTTCCTACATTTCTACATTCTAAACTCATGCCTACCTCTATATCTTATTTTCTATAAACCTTATCTACTGTGCCCCCAACTTCTAAATTTTTGGGGGAGTAAGAAAAGCCCTCTATGAGCCGTTTCTGTCAGTGGCGGCCATTTTACTGGGCTATCCGTCTCTAGAGTGAGCTTTTGCAACTGCTCACAAGATGAGGAGCTGGCAAGACCCATAGAAAGTGTGACTCTCCCACCTTCCTTCTCCTGCTACAGCCCCAAATGTCCCCTGAAATGCTGCTTTCCCAGGCACATTTGGGGAGCATTTTGCATTGTAGCAGAAGGGAGAGGCAAGAAAATATTAAAATAATCCCTCCTAGCTAGTATAGCTACCACCTCTCTCTAAATGTACGATGGTTCAACAGGACATGATTTTGGTTTGCAAAAAATTGGAATATCATTATTATCTAAAACAAGGCAGAACTTTAATATAATTTACCATTAGTGTATAAGGAGTGGAAAGTTACTTGCCTCTGTTGTAGTGTGCAACAGCTTGCAACATCTCCTAATTTGTGTTTTATTCTGGTTTATATAAAATTTGTTGTGGGTGATTTATTGGGCTGCCTTTTTCTTCAGCTTTGGTCCAAACCTGTCTCAGTATGTGTATCCATTAATTTCTGAAGCTCGGCATACTCCACCTACATCGAATGATGCCGTGCTGTCAGAACATGGTAGTCACTATATGGTATATAATGGGTTGGCTTCATGCCACAAGTAATTCAAGGGTCCAGCAAAGATAACTTGGTGCACTGTGTGCTACTTTCATTGACAGTGTGTTATCCTTCATTAAACCTTTATGTACAGATTTATCTTAAATACCTATATTACAATGGAGAAAGAATAACACTAGATAAACCGAACTGAGATGAGACTGCATAGTGAAAGCTGTGTTTAGGTGTCTTTTTTATTAAGTATATGGGCTTGTTCAAATGTGTTGTAGTCTGTGAACAGCTTAATTAAAATGTGTTTAAATGTACTGTTGCTCTAGTCTGTTGAATTAAGCAGTGTTTAATTAAAATGTTTAATTACCTTACATCTTTTTAAGTTCTAAACACCTTGGCATTTTAAACACCAAAGGTCTGTTTTGGTTGAATTGATTCCCAGGTAAATGTAATGGCAATGTCATCCTTAGTGTTGTAATGGTTTCCACCAGCATAAGGCTTCTCAGCAGAAGGGAGTCAGAGGATACAACCCATATTTTGCCATGGAAAGCATTCTTGAATACTGAGAAATGGTTCCGAGGTAATGCAAACTGTAGCTTTGCATTCTATGAACAAGCCTTGGTTCTCGTGTTGCCTCTTGACTTCACACACTTTAATTCCTTCTCCCCCTGCAGGCTCATTACACCTGAACCATCAAAATATGACTTGCCATTGCCCTCCAGAATAGAACTGGAAACTATAGTTTTACTATGGACTGCAGTTTTGGCTTGGAGGGCAACCAGAAGCCATAGTTTTCTTAGTCCAGTGCTCTGGATTGCTTTTAAGTCTGGATGAGAGGGTGCTGCGAGATGCTTAGGCTTGTTCATGCAACACCAGACATTATCCTTGAAGTGAAGCTTTAGAATGCTTTCCCTTGATAGCTGGGATGAAACATATTGGATACTTTTCCTTCTCTTTACTCTTGTAGACAATAAAAGCACAGCAAATTGTACAGAATCTGCTTTCTGTTACCTTCAGAAGCAGCAGGATTCCCCCTCACACACACACACACTTATGTAGGCTGTGAGCTACATATTGACAGTATCCAGCAACTTCTGGTCATTTTTGAATATTCCCTGTCAGAAAACCTTTGAGTTTTGACTTGCCAGACTTGGTTGATATGGAGTGGGGTCAAGGTGTATGTAACAGGAGAGAGAGAAACCTGGAGAGGGCCCAAATTTCCCATTCATATATAAAGGTTTTAAAATTTAGCATGTTACAAGGATTTCAGCTGGGCTAACATGTTCTCTGCTTAAGCAAATTCTGAACAAATAATGAAGCTAAGAATAACACCTTAAATGTGTAATTATTGTTGGAAGAGTACATGTCCAGCTTATGAACGATCTCTTAAAAATATTTACACATTTATATTTTTTAATATACCACCTTTATAATCATAACATTTTCAAGGCAGTGTACAGTGGTGAAGCCCAATAAATGACAGCAGCAGAACAACTTTTTAAAGAAAAGCAACAAAAATGTAACCTTCATAAAACAGCAGGGGGGAAAATCAGAATATAAAGTTCTCTGGGGAGGAAAAAAACCTCCAACAGATAAGATTAGAGGATGCAAGTAACCAGGGGTCTTTGGGGAGGGGGGGGGAGTGCACTGGAGCACAGCTCCGGGAGCTCAAGAGCCAAGCCCTGCCTCCAGCCGGCGTCCAGGGAAAGCTTTCAGGCAGCCGAATGTCAATTTCAGCTCCATTATATCCTATGGACCATTGAAGTCAATGGTGAAAACATAGGGTATATTCTGGGGGCTGGAGGGGAGGGGGTTTGCGGGAGAGGCTCCAAACTCACAGGGTAGCTGATAGAGCCTCTCCCCAAGATACCCACCAAGTTTCAAGAACATTGGACCAGGGGGGTCCAATTCTATGGGCCCCCAAACAAGTTGCCCCTATTCCCTCCATTGTTCTCTATGGTGGGAAAAAAATAACTTATGGTGTTTCCTTAATGTATGACAACATGCATAATTAAATACGGCATCAGTCAATACTAGCCAGCATGGTGTAGGGGTAAAGTGCAGCAGACTCTAATCTGAAGAACTGGGTTTGATTCCCCATTCCTGCATATGCAGCCAGCTGAGAGACCTTGTTGGGCCAGTCACAGTTCTTTCAGAACTCTCTCAGCCCCACCTAACTCACAGGGTGTATGTTGTGGGGAGAGGAAGGGAAGGCAATTGTAAGCCACTTTGAGACTCCTTAGGGTAGGGAAAAGCAAGGTATAAAAACCCAGCTCCTCATCTTCTTCTACTAACAGGCATATGTTTTGTTTTGCCACAGTTAAACTAGTCTGTATATCCACTAGGGACGCTAGTGAATTCTGGTTCAGAATGCCACTGCCATTCCAAAAATGATGTGTAAACCCTTATCTGAGGAGTCCCTGTTTTGGAAACTTATTTTGCCAAGTCTTCCCGTGTAGCTTGCATTTGGGTGTGTGTTTGTTTTTCAAACTTGCCCATTAAATGAACACTTCATAACTTACATTTTACCTTCTTAGTGTAATATGACTAGAGGACACAAACTAGAAAATGAGTGCATAAAATATGGTTTTCTGAGTTACCAGAATTGTGAGAAACTTCAGTCCTGTGAGATTAATGATTCTAGTAATTGCTATGAGAAGCTGCCAATGGTTAACTATGTTTGTATTTCATAAATGGGTGGCTGTAATTTTTAACATTTAATTGTTACTCTATGCAGCATAGAGTTTTTCAGACTTCTAGTACAAGAACTAATTCATGGAACACAATTTTATTGATGAAAGCAAGTGCTAGTCTTTTAAATGTTCATTATGTATGAACCTAATGGCCGCAGTGGTTCAGAGGTTAAGATGCAGACTGCAAGGTCGGTAGCTTGGCAGTTCGAGACCCTAGTGCCACGTGACAGAGTGAGCTCCCCTCTCTGGCCCCAGCTCCTGCCAGCCTAGCAGTTCGAAAGCAAGAAATTGCAAGTAGATAAATAGATACCGCTTCGGTGGGAAGGTAACAGCGTTCTGTGTGCCTTGGCATTCAGTCATGCAAGCCACATGACCACGGAAAAGTCTCTGGACAGCTCTGGCTCTTCGGCTTGGAAACAGATGAGCACCGCCCCTTAGAGTCGGATTCAACTGGCTTTGAAGCAAGGAAAACCATTAACCTTTTTATGTATGAACTTGGCTGGTTTGAGGCACAACTTTTATATTTTTTATTTACAATATAGTCACATTTTCAAACAGTGTGATCAGCAGAAGCTTATTCAAAATGCACATAGCAGTAGGATTGCTGAAACAGGTTAACATGTTATTATGTTCTGGCTGAATTCAAGCTGTTATGAGCAGAACAGCCCATTCCTGAAATGCTCCAGGATCAGAGGACTCCCTGGGAGAACATTGGGCATGATGGGCAGGGTGGATGTCTGCAGCGGGTGGGTAACTCGTAAAAATCATTCTGCCGCTCTGCAGAAAGAAGACTTTTCAGTGCAAAAAAAGCTTTGGTTCCAACCCCATGTTTAAGAAGGCTTACAGTACTTCAGTATAGGATTTTCTTGGCCTTCTGGTATTTGAGATTTGAGGATGTCTGCTGAAGAATTTACAAAGCCAAAGATATTGTACAGTAACCCCTGTTGAGTGCCTCAGGATAGATCTGTCCTTGGGGGAGTGTAGTTCATTGTGCTTCTATGATCAAATCAAGTTATCAGAAGGCTTTCCCTGGGCTATTTCATCTGGATAAACAAAGATTCTTGTATAAATGTTGGATCTAAACCATCTTTTTCCTGAAATATAAATAGCAACTAATTTTAATTAAGCTGTTCACAGATTTGTCATTTGTTGGTTTCAAAACCTCAGCAGAATGTAACTTACAAAGACCTAAATTATAAATGGTATCCAGCAGTTTACTGTGAATTTGAGTGAACACCATGTGCATCAGATGGTATAATATGACAGTGTGGTTCTTTATGTTGATATTTCCTTCCATGTCACAATTTGGAAACTAACCAGTAGGATGTTCAAAGAACTTCCATAAATGAAATTTTGCAACAATACTTTGAGATTGGTTGAAAGCTTGATTTGGGGACACAGAACTTCTTTATAGCCTGTCTAATGTATTAAATACTTTAAAATATCCTAGTTTCTCTACTGATTTTGGGGTCTTGAATCTTAAATAAGGACCCTGACGTAACTGCTGAAGGTGGAACACAGGGAAAGTTGGTGGAAGCTCTCAGACAAGTGAGAATTACTCATAGGGGGAACTACCGCCACCTTCTGGAGGATGTGCTGATTAGTTACAGGCTAGCTAAAATGCAGGGAGAAGAATGCACTGCTGATGAATCGGCTACGGCATCAACTTCAGATAATGGTGATGGATCCAGTAACTCCCAAGCAGGATGTGAGAGCCAGCTTCCTGAAATGCAGAATGCTAATGAAGATTCAGAGATGAATGATGAACAGTGTGATGAAAAGATGTGATATCTTCACTTGCCATACAATTGACTGGTTCTTATATTAATCCCTCACAGTATTTGTTACTCATCCTAGAAATCTAGTTTTACCCTTAATTTTATATGTAAAGCTGCTTAACAAAAGGCATGCTGGTGGGGGTGGAATTAGGAATGTTCTGTCTGAGAATCTTAGACATTATAAACCGTAGTTTATAGAGTGATTTGTCACTGCAAGTCCTCTGCACAAGAAGAACTAGAGCACCTATGCTTCTAGAAATAGGTCAAGAGTTGTGTGGATTTACATTTCATGGCATTGGGCTGGAACTGTTCCCCATAACAAGAATGTCATACTGTAAACACATTTTGGTGGAAGCTAACTTTTAGATTTAAATTACATTTTGGTAAAGCCTAAAATTGCCATCCAGAATTTTTAGTTTGCATATCCCACATTCTTTGACTGCCTTGGTGATACAGATATTGCATGTTTGTATTTGACTTAGTCATTCTACTTTTCAGGCTTCAGGCATGTTGCATTAGTAATTAAAATAAATGGTGTAATATCAGGCTGTAGTTTGGACTATATAATCTGTATGCCATTTTCTAACACTGTATTCAGGATGAATTTATAGCACTATGTATCCAATGGATAAATGTACTTATAATTAGTGTTTAGTTCCAGTTAATGTTTCAGATCAAATAAAGAATGTGTGGAATAATTTGAATGTATATTGACTTTATTTAAGCAGTTTTGCTAATAGAAACTACCCTCAAACAGAGCAACTATAAATTGTTGGATTTAACTAAATTTTTATTCCATTAACTGATCATTTTACTTTAGAAGTGATCAATGCCAGTGAAGTTAGAGTTGCTGTTTACTTTTTTGGGTCTCCTTTAGCAAATGCCACTACATATGTAGTTCAGTAGGTATACAGTGAGAAGAGTTACTTTTTACAAAAATGTGAATAGCTTTTGGTGCCTATGTTGGTGTATTAAGCTCATCTCTGCCTCTTGGGATATGATCAGTGTTGCACTCATGGAATGCTCACTCAAATGTACTTATATGAACCAGTTTCAGCCTGGAATTCTTAAAAGTTTTAGCTAGCTAAAAGATAGGCAAACATACTTGGTAAGTCTTTGGGGGAGGGGGTTGGATTCATGACAGTTCATTATTTTATTGTCTGTCTATATTATGCTGGGGAGAGGGGAGAGATCAGTTGATGAAACCTCTGAGAGTCTGGCCTGAATATGTGAAGAAGAAGTGGCCATATTTATGTTCTTCTGTGTAAGGTATCTTACATTGGGATTCAGGTCAGTACGGATTTTACATTTTTGAGCTCAGTTGAGTATTAACAATTTCCCTCTTCTTTTCCTGTAGGGTGCTGGCGATCTAGAAGATCCATGGTAGCCTTACAGATCTACTAAAATGCTTTTGAATATGAAAAATGGGGGAAAAACTTTTAATCAGTTTTCTTCAATACAAGGGAAAAATTCTGGTGGATTTCCAACACTTTTGTGAAATGGGCAGAGAAATTATTAGGATTTTCCATCATTTGTTCACATTTGTGTTTTCTGATATTGCCACTCTTAGCATTGCCTGTACTACAGTATTTTTACCAGCCTTGGGCATATTGGTTACATCTTTATGGAGCCTGAGCCCTTAAAAACCAAGGAAGGAATAATGCTGGGAGCACATCACTAAATGTACATAACGTACCATGGGATTGTAGTTGTACTCTGAAGACACACTATGATTTAACAAAACTTAACAATATGAACACGACAAAGTGCAGATAATTGTAATGAGACACTTACTTACTTCACGTTACCAAGATGGAAGGCTTTTGAAGCTCGGGCTTGGAAGTCATTTCAATTGGGCAATATGCTATAGGATGTGTATTTTTTTAATTTTTCCAGTTTTACCTGTATTACCAGACTGTTAGGTTTTTCCCTACAGTGTCCAAAAAGTGATATGTTGCCTACTGCTTGCTTAAGAAAAATTGTATTTGGCAATAATATAAGGAGATTTTAGACATCTAAAACCAATAAGAATTTTACGCATGTGTATAACACATCCTTAAACTCTTGCTAGAAGAAATCTTTTTAAACCAAACAACTTAATTTATGGTTAGTTGTAATTTGCTTTGACATCTCACTCATTGCTGCAAGTTTTTTTAATGCTGAATATTTGCCTTTATTATAATGTAAATTGTGATTTTGTTCTAAATGTGGTTTTCTATAGTTTTTTCCTTTGATTTCTATCAGCTTAAGAGAAGAGAGGTCTTATGTAATATGGGTATAATTTTTAATTGTTTGCATTATTTACGAAGTTCAAATTATCACTTTGAGATTACTATAAATACAACTAAAATTATCTATTTTAAATCTAAGAAAATATTAGAGATATTTTCATGGGTTCAGTGACCTTTCATTTTATAAGCAATGGGCATGGTACAGAGTGGCCGTCATGTAAGGTACTTGAAAATTCTTAGTTTAATTCTATTTTTGCAATAACTTTATTTTTTTCTTAATTCTTTTGAGTTGTGCATGTATTGAGTCCAGTTAATGCTGAAAGTGGAGAAGAGTAAAGTATTTATCTAAAAATAAATAAATAAAAGCTATTGGGGAGGGGAAACAATGAATGTATCCATCTGTACATGATTTACATGCTGTGGATGCCTTGTAAACATTTTCCTATTTGTTTAAACTGTGTTTCAACCAGGATGTAATTGCCCTTGTGTGTAGTTTAAGCTAACGACAGTCATCAACTGGTTTTGTGTGAAATGAAATTCATGGTATTTTTCTGTAACTTCCCCACACACACATACTTGAGTGTAGATCCATGTACACTCTTTATAACCTGGTGCCTACAGGCAGCTTTCCCAATCATTTGGTTCATTGTGTATCTGATTTGTGGGTGGGGGGTTGGGGGGAGTCTAGAGAGGATTATTGCCACAATATATTTTATTTATTCATTAGATTTTAGCCTTGTAAGTTAAAGTGTTCTAAATGATGATGTTAACAGGTATTTGTCCCTACTGGGTTTTTTTGGGTTGTTAAAGCTAGGGAACGAAGAATGCAAAATGGTTTATTGTTCAGACTGTCTGCTCTGGTCCAATCCTGTACTGATAGTACCTTCCCAGTATGATATTGTGATGTTTCATACAATACAGTGAACATAACCAACTTGTTATCTTCAATAAAGGATTGCTAAAACAGTAAAAGGTGCTGTTTTGTGGGAAAGGTTTTAGTAAAAAAGCAATTGCTTTATGCAGATATGTACTTATATGTATAATCCTAATGTGATTTTTAACCTATTAAGAGTTTGGCCCTTTAATGTTTGTTTTCTGAACAGCAATTACACATTTCATCCATCCACAGATCACAATGAATTACAGGCTTATGCTGCTAAACAGTTTTGCAAAGATCCCTTGATAGTCCTCAACATATTGGTTTTGATCCAGTATGAGTTGTGCAACAGTGGAATCAGCTGCCTAGGAAGGTGGTGAGCTCTCCCTCACTGGCAGTCTTTAAGCAACATCTGGACAAACACTTGACAGGGATACTGTAGGCTGATCCTGCATTGAGCAGGGGGTTGGACTAGATGGCCTATATGGCCCCTTCTGACTCGGTGATTCTATGATCCCCTCTAGAATTTCCACAGGTACAAGGGTAGGGATGGTTTTCACCAGTTCCCCCACAGCAGCCCAAAGTTCCTCCTGTAAGGTTGTTTCTGGGGTACAGGGTACCCTCCCCGGAATAGTTTGGAAGGAATTAATGGAAATTGCCCTCACATCTACAGAAATTGTAGGTGGGATCTAAGAGCATAAGAAGAGCCTGCTAGATCAAATCAGTGGTCCATCTAGTCCAGCATCCTGTTTCACAGTGCCTGACCAGTTACTCTGGAAGGCCACCAACAGGACATAGGAGCCCGAGGCCTTTCTCTGATATTGCATTCTGGCACTGGTATTCAGGACATGAGTGTAAGATCAATTTTACATCCAGATACTAATGGCAGGAATGAAGATTTTTGAAGATAAATTAGGAAAAGATGCTGGATTATTATTACTATAATTTGAAATATGCTCTACTTTGATTGGTATAATTGAAAAAAAAAGCACTTGCAACTTCCATTTTGGTGTCGAATGGAAGTGCCTATACAATATGGTGTATTCGTTTTACTGGATGCCAAAAGCACTGTGGTTTAATGCTTAATGGTGAGACCTTCCATAAATTGATGTCTTTTCTCCCTCATCAGGGCCACCAAGAAGCTAACAGAATAAAAATCTACATGATAAAACACATTTTAAAGCCACTAAATCCAAACACATCATTAAAACCAAAGCTGAAATACAATATGTACAAAAATACATACTAAAATTTTAAAACTGATCTGGAAGGAGGGATCATTGAGGGAATGCTGTATAGAACAAGTCTTTATCTACTTGGCAGAAGATGACAAGAGAAAGAGAAGACAAGGCCCTCTGGGGTAAAAACTGCAGAGTTTTGGTACCAATGAATGAAAAGAGAACATAAGAGAAGCCAATGTTGAATCAGGCCAATGGCCCATCTAGTCCAATACTCTGTCACACAGCGGCCAAAATATACCAGGTGCCATCAGGAGGTCCAGCAGTGGGGCCAGGGCACCAGAAGCCCTCCCACTGCTGCCCCCTCCAGCACCAAGAATAGAGTGCATCACCTGCCCCAGGCTGAGAGTTCCCATCTATACCCTGTGGCTAATAGCCACTGGTGGACTTCTGCTCCATATGTTTATCTAATTCCCTCTTGAAACTGTCCATGCTTGCAGTTGACACGACCTCCTGTGGCAGTGAATTCCATACGTTAATCACTCTTTGGGTGAAGAAGTATTTCCTTTTATCTGTTCTAACCGGACTGCTCAGCAATTTCATAGAGTGCCCACGAGTTCTTGTATTGTGAGAAAGGGAGAAAAGTACTTCTTTCTCAACCTGCTCAATCCCATTCATAATCTTATAAACCTCGATCATGTCACCCCTCAGCCGTCGTTTCTCCAAGCTAAAGAGCCCCAAGCATTTTAACCTTTCTTCATAGGGAAGGTGTTCCAACCCTTTTATCATTCTAGTTGCCCTTCTCTGCACTTTTTCCAATGCTATAATATCCTTTTTGAGATGTGGTGACCAGAACTGTACACAGTATTCCAAATGAGGTTGCACCAATGATTTATACAGGGGCATGATGATACTGGCTGATTTGTTATCAATTCCCTTCCTAATAATCCCCAGCATAGTGTTGGCCTTCTTTATTGCAGCTACACATTGTCTAGACATTTTCATCGAATTATCTACTATGACTCCAAGATCTCTCTCTTGGTCCGTCTCTGCCAGTTCAGACCCCATCAACGTGTATTTATATTTAGGATTTTTGGCTCCAATGTGCATCACTTTGCACTTGGCCACATTGAACCCCATTTGCCACGTTGACGCCCACTCACCCATCCTCAACAGATCCCTTTGGAGTGCCTCACACTCCTCCCTGGTTTTCACCACCCTGAACAACTTCGTGTCATCTGCAAATTTAGCCCCATCATTGCTTACTCCCAATTCCAAATCATTAATAAACAAGTTAAAAAGCATCGGACCGAGTACTGATCCCTGTGGTACCCCACTGCTTACCACCCTCCACTGAGAAAGTTTCCCATTTATATTCACTCTCTGTTTCCTATTTATAATCCAGTTTTTGATCCACAAGAGGACTTGTCCTTTTATCCCATGACTGTTGAGCTTACTTAGGAGCCTTTGATGAGGAACTGTATCAAAAGCTTTCCGGAAGTCAAGGTAAATAATATCTATTGGGTCCCCCTTGTCCACATGTTTGTTCACTCCCTCAAAAAACACTAACAGGTTAGTGAGACAAGATCTTCCCTTACAGAACCCATGCTGAGTCTGCCTCAATAGTTTTTGTTCATCAATGTGTCTACTAATTCTCTCCTTAATAACAGTTTCCACCAACTTACCCGGTATCGATGTCAGACTGACTGGCCTGTAATTTCCCAGATCTCCCCTGGAGCCCTTTTTAAAGATGGGAGTGACATTAGCTACCTTCCAGTCCTCAGGAATGGAGGCAGATTTTAAAGAAAGATTACATAGTTTTGTCAGGAGATCCACAAGTTCACATTTGAGTTCTTTCAGAACTCTTGGATGAATGCCATCCGGGCCTGGTGATTTATTAATTTTTAAATTGTCCATCAGTCGGAGGACTTCCTCTCTTGTTACCGCAATCTGATTCAGGTCTTTCAAACCTCCTCCCGAAATCGATGCTTCTGGAGTGGGCAAACACTTCTCCTCTTCCACAGTGAAGACAGAGGCAAACAATGCATTCAGCTTCTCAGCCATTTCCCTATCATCCTTCACTACTCCTTTTACCCCTTGGTCATCCAAGGGCCCCACTGCCTCCCTGGCTGGCTTCCTACTTCTAATGTATTTGAAGAAAGTTTTATTGTTGGCCTTTATGTTTTTTGCGATATGCTCCTGATATTCCCTTTTTGCTTGCCTGATCACAGACTTGCATTTTATTTGCCATAGTCTGTGTTCCCTTTTATCAACCTCACTAAGACTAGCTTTCCACCACTTAAAGGAATCCTTCTTACCTTTTACAGCTTCCATTACTTTATTTGTTAACCGTGCAGGCTTTTTTCTATACCTATTTGTACCTTTCCTAACCTGCGGTATATATTTTTTCTGAGCTTCTAGGATTGTCTTTTTAAATAGTCTCCAAGCTTCCCCAATGGTTTTGACCTTCTCCACTCTTCCTTTCAATTTCTTCCTCACATGTCCCCTCATACCAGAGAAGTTACCCCTTTTAAAGTTAAAAGTGGTTGTGTCAGTCTTTTTGGGCAACTCCCTATCTGTACAAATGTTAAATTCAATGACATTATGGTCACTGTTCCCAAGTGGTGCAATCACTTTTACATCTCTCACCAGGTCTTGGGTGTTACTTAGGACCAAATCCAGGATCGCCTCTCCCCTGGTAGGATCTGTGACCATCTGTTCCACAGCACAGTCATTGAGAGTGTCTAATAACGCAATCTCTTTTTCCCGACTAGAACTCATATTGACCCAATCAATGTGTGGGTAGTTAAAGTCGCCTATTACAACACAGTTATTTCTTCTAGCCGCTATCTTTAATTCATTCATCATTTTATAATCCTCCTCTATCTTTTGATCTGGTGGGCGATAACAAACTCCCACTGTTAAGCCTCCTTTTGGACCCACTATTTCAACCCATAGCATTTCCAGAAGTGAATCCAATTCTCTTACCCTCTCAATCTTACTGGACGGTATACCCTCTCTGACATACAGAGCCACCCCATCTCCAACCCTTCCCCCCTATCCTTCCGATATAATTTATAACCAGGAATCACCGTATCCCACTGATTTTCCTCATCCCACCAAGTTTCTGAAATACCCACAATGTCTATTTCCCCCCCCCAACACCAAGCATTCCAACTCCCCGATTTTACCTCGGAGACTTCTAGCATTTGTGTATAAACACTTATAGTTTCCCACGTTTGTTAAGCCCACAGCCTTCCTCTTGCTGCCTCGAGACCTTGCCAGGCAGTTCCTATCATTAGCCACCGTCTCAGTGGACAATTGTAATCTATTTCCTTGTACAAAAGTAATAGCTACCCCTTCATCTCTTTGAGATGAGCCATCCCGAACCAGAGACTTTTCATCTCCTGTCGGCTTTCCCCCATTATTCAGTTTAAAAACTGCTCTGCCATCTTTTTGATTTTGAGCGCCAGCAGCCTGGTTCCTTCTCGTGACAAGTGGAGACCGTCCCTACAGCTCCCTCTTGTCCCAAAAAGCATCCCAGTGCCTAACAAACTTGAACCCTTCCCCCCTACACCACCGTCTTATCCAAAAGGCCCTCTGCTGGATTACCATCTACCTAATATCAGATAGTAGAGGCACACAAACCAGAGCCTCAAAAGGCAATGGTAGTTGTTGGGTAGGTTCATAAGAGAGTAGGTGGTCTTTCAGGCATATAGGTTTCAAGCAAGAAAAAAGAGCTTTAAACGTCAACACCAACACCTTGAATTGTACCTGGAAACAAAAACTGAGAGCCAGCGTCAGTGGTAAAACACTGGAGTGAAATGATGCTTATGACTTACTCCAGTCAACATCTTGGCTGAAGCATTCTGCAGCAGTTAAAATTTTCAAGCACTTTTCAAGGGCTGTCCCATATAGAACATGTTGCCAGAATCTAATCTACAGGTAACCCGGGTATGCACCACAGTGGCCAGACTAGTTAACCAGATGAAGCTGATGAAAGACTCTTCTGGTCACAGCTGCCACAGCTTACCTAGTAATAGGTCTGGGTCCAAGAGCATCCCCAAACTATGCATCTGTTATTTCAAGGGCAGTGCAACCCCATCTTGTCAGGATTAAGCAATTAAGCCCACATCCACTCCAAAATTGCCTTCCAGCACTGGTTCAGGGTTCCTACAGCTTCCTGGGGGATTGGCTGGAAGTGGAAGATCGCTGTCATCCACGATATTAGTGGCAACCCACACCAAATTTCTGAATGACCTCACCCAGCAGGTTCACATAGATGTTAATATGGGGGACAAGATGAAGCCTTGTGAGATCCCAAAGGCCCAAGGGGCTGAGCACCCCGACACCACCTTCTGAAACCTGTTCCCCAGGTAGAACCAGAACCACCATGAAACTGCCTCCCAGGCTGGAAAAGTGTTTGAAAAGGATGCCATAATTGATAGTATTGAAAGTTGCTGAGAGATCCAGGACTGTTAAGAAAATGACTTCCGTCAGTGCAGATCTGCCAAGGCTGTTTCAGTCCCATAACCAGTCCTGAAACCAGACTGGAAAGGATTCATCTAGGAATGTTTGGTATTTATATAGCCACCATCTATTTGATCACTTTGCTCAAGAATGGAATGTTTGAGACTAGTTGATAGTTATTGAAGTCTACTTGGTTTGGGGGTAGGTTTCTTCAGTAGTGGACACACCACAGTCTCTAAGCTGAGGTAAATACCCTATCTCTCAAGGAGACAAAGTCACCCTTGGACCCAGTCAGCTAAAACTCCCCCCCCACACACACACACATTTCAGTTGCCATAAGATTCAAGAATCATACAAGCAGGTGGTAAGCCTCAAATCTCCAATACTCACCTTCAGCATGGCCTGCATGTTTGCTTCTTCCTCTGATTCTTTCCTCATATTCTGTCAGTTGATTAGGTTGAGAAATAGACTGGTCAGTCACCACTGAACTTCATGCAACTTCTCCCTGATCTTAGTGTAATCTAACCCCTACATTATATCACACTGGCTCTTCTGTCAATTTAAAATACTGGGAGTTTAGTATCATACAGGTTGTAATGCATTTATAATTACTCAAAAGTAATTATTTTGAAATGTCTCCTCTTTTTTTGATAGCACTATTTAAATTACTTCGCATCTTATATAAAACAAGTAGGGACCTATGATAATCACAGGGGGATCCCTTCACCTTCTTAGCTGTCTGCTGCAGCTCCTAGCCGCCTCCCCACCATCTCTGCTGCTGTAGGGCCCCTTGTGGCTTCCATCACCTTCACACACACATACACCATTGCTACACCCAGCGGCAAGCCTGGCACAGCGACTGATAGGCCCTCTGAGGCTTCCCTCACCATCTCCATTCCTGGCATGGAGCCTGGCACAGCTCCTGGTGGGCCTGCTGCAGCTTGATCCTCCACCATTGCCACCACTGCTGCTGGGCCTGGCTTGGCTTCTGGCCACCCTCCACCACCAGGCCCACCGATGTAGGAGGAGAGAGGTGCATTGTCTGCATGTAAGACAGACACAGGGAGGGGAAAACAAACTTGACCTAGAAACTGGAATCAAGAATCACAAGGGTAAGAAAGAAGTCTGATAAAGGGCCGATATTAAAAACCTAATGTAAATTTATAACATACAAAAATACATGTGTTTATTAGAAAGGTATTGGCCCTTGTGTTCAGGCCACTTGCACTTTGTAACGAGGCTTTCATTGGGCCCTTATTTGCTTTTGACTGTCTTTCTAATTAATACATGTATTTTTGTATGTTATAAATTTACACTAGGTTTTTAATATTGGCCCTTTATCAGACTTCTTTCTTAACACTGTCTGCATGCACAGACAATAGCTTTGTTTGGGGGGGGGATTAATCCCCCAATATGTTTTTTTTAAGTTTTGAGATTTTTCTGCAAACCTGGAACATCCTAGTCATTGTGGGCCTGATATATAGTATATAAGATATCGGCTTATTCCAACAAAATGCTGCAATGTTGCTGTATTGCTCAGCTCATGAGAGAATGGGGGGTTTAACATATATGGGAAAAGCTATTTGTATCCTCAGTGCAGCAGTCAGTATGTTGTCCTTGGTGACATCTCTCCTTATAAATAATTATTTTTTGGTTTCGCAAGATTCCATGCGCTCCCATTGGCTGTAAAATGCCCTCCCTCAGCCACTGGCCCATCAGCCGCCACTCAAGAGTACTCGCGTGCCATTGGCCGGGTGCTGGGTCTGCTCCTCTTCCCCACCCGCTCCCCCTGGCAGACAGCTCTCTGTCCTGAGGAAGACAGTTCTCTTGACTCCTGTGAGGGACTGTCCCCTCAGTGGCTGTTGGTAGGCAGCCAAGCTTGGTTCTGTGAGTAAAAAAAAACAAAGGACTTTCAGCATAACCCCTCCCCCGCCCATAACCCCCTCCCCAACGGCCACTTTCCTGTCAGAATAAATGGAAAAAGGCTCTTTCTCCTGCTTAGCTTCAGCATGGCTGGCTGGCTAACGAAGTGGACCAGCGACCATCAGACCATTTTCTTCAACTCCCTGCTGTGCGGCTGACTTTCCCCTAGGGTTGCCAATCTCCAGGTGGGACCTGGAGATCTCCCACTGTTACAATTGACCTCCAGATGACAGAGATCAGTTCCCTGGGAAAAAATGGTTGCTTTGGAGGGTAGACTCTATGGCATTATACCCTGCGGAGTCCTTCCACACACACCCCAAATGCTGCCCTCCACAGGATCCACCCCCCCAAATCTCCAGGTATTTCCCTAATATTCCCTGTACTTTCTCCTCTGTCAGTAAAAGGCCCTTTCCACACCTATGTTGGCCTTTGGGAGAAAACTCATTGGGCCCAGTCCTGATCAGGTTGCCAACTCCAGGTGGGCAATTCCTGGAGATTTGAGGGATGGAGCCTGGAGAGGTTGAGGTTTGAGGAGGGGTGGCACCTCAGACAGGTACGATGCCATAGACTCCACCTTCCAATCCAGCCATTCCCTGATGGGGAACCATTGTTGCCAATCTCCAGGTGGGGGCTGGAGATCACTCAAAATTACAACTGCTCTCTAGGAGGGATGGGGGAGGAGATGGAAAACTAAAGGTAGGTTGATGGTTGGCTGGGAGGGAGATAGGGTTATCAACTCCAGGTTGGGAAATTCCTGGAGATCTGAGGGGTCGAACCTGGAGAGGGTGAGTGTTGAGGAGGGGTGGGACCTCAGACAGGTACAATGCCATAGACTCCACCCTCCAAACCAGCCACTCCCTCCTGGGGAACCAGTGTTACCACTCTTGGGGGTGGGCTGGAGATCATTCAAAATTACTACTGCTCTTCAGGTAGCAAAGATCAGTTCCTCTGGAGAAAATGGTGGACTCTGTCATTATACCCTGCTGAGATTGCCACAGCAAATTGTCACTGAGTGCCCAAAGCCGGGGCACTCTCCCAGAGCCTCTTTCTAGAGCCCGTTGTATTTATTTCCACAACGGGCCTTATTCCTAGTTTGAGATAAAACATGGTCTTAATTGAAATCTTGGCCTTCTCCGAAATCCTCTCTCTTCAGTGCCAACACCACTACCTCTACTTTCTGTGTTCTGGTTTTAAGCCATCAATAATTTGGTGCAAGCTCAGGAACAGAATAATAAATTGGTGTGCAGTCAAACTATATGTTGACTCAGAAGTAGATCCAACTGTTCAGTAACAACCTTAGCAATGGAAAGCCCAGTCGGGTGTTGTGTGCTGCCAGCTTGAAATTTAGATTTTGTAAGTGCTGCTCTGTGGCAAGCAGGTGGTATGAAGGCACACATGCTGTACATGAATGGTATCCCCCCCCTTTGCTACAGCAAACATTTCCCTATAGGTTTGCTCTGGTTTGTTAATGGCTAGATCAATGTAATGAATGGCAGCACAAACCTGGATTTCTCTGGTGGTGCGATTCCCAAGTGATTTGTGCTTTAGATAGCCACTGGTCAGTCACCTGACTAGGGCCAAGCCTCTCTGTAAAGCATTGGTTAACTTCATATGATCTATCCTTGATCTCTTTACCACTAAAATATCAAAAGTAGTCCATGCAGGAACAACAGATCAGCATAGTTGCAAGAAATATTTTGGCTATTGGTTTTTACAGTCTTGAAAGGTGTAACTGTCATATGAAAACTTGCAGTTTTTCCAAAAGCAGATAAGGCAGTTCATTATTGCCTGCCAAAGGCTGAGAAACTGACCCAATAAAAAGGCTGCTGCCTTGCAGTGGAGAACTTTAATTTGGACAGTGTGGAGAACCTGTGTTCATAGTGGCATTACATCTGCACCAGCATAGTTTAACTTTGGTGTGAATTGGTTTCCTGCCTTATCCTCTTCGTGACCCATCAGTACTATCTGAACCCAGCATACTTGGGTCTCAAATTCTTACCCAGTTGTTCAAATCGTGTATCTTGGTCATTTTAAGATGTTACATCCTCTTGTGATGCCAATGTCATAGGCCTCTGGTCAATGTAACTTGCCCTGAGATAATCTGGTTTCAGCACCTGAATTCTGCACAAGATATAATTTTGAAATGAACTATTAAATGTGGGGAGTATTTAAACTTCCTATGTTGTGTCTTTTTCACCTTGATTATGACACATGAGAATCAATACCATTGTCCCTCTCTTGAATGTCCAAGCAGAAATACATGGTAAGGCCACAGGCCTGAAAAGTAACATGATATAAGCTGTACGACCTTTGTTCTAGCCTCTGTTCCTGTAAATCTGATGGGAATAATTCAGTAGTAGTATTCCTAACTGTCTACAGTTCACTCCTCCCAACCTTCTTAACGAATTAATAAAATGTCCAAGAAAGCCACCAGCTGTTGGCAGTGAGACAAGGGATACATTTTGGGGTGGGAGAGAGGCCCAGTTATGTGTAGTTGACATCCAACTTACAAAAGTGTCTGCAAAACACATTTCAAGAACTTTTTTGTGAGTGTCTGAAAAAAAATTTGTTTTCCTCTTGAAGTATTCCTTACCTAATAACACTTGGTCTTTTCTCAAGTATTTAACATTCGCTTGGGGCTATCAAGTGTGGCCAAGCTCTCATTATAGTACTGACGATCCATACCCTTTTTTTCTGATGGATTGTGCCCTTATTGCCATATTTTAACGAGTTTATTAAGCTGCTTTTCCAGGAGCTGAACCAACAGGATAAGATGAGATGGTGTGTAAATGCACTGAGAATATTTAGAAGTTGCTTTCCCCATTCCTTGTGAGAGAATAAAAGGGTTCACACACCTATGTCTTGTCTTTAAAAATCTCATGTCTCTGGTAATAGCGCACCTGTGGTCCAGCTTCCATTTGAAAAAAAGCGGGCTACTATTGATTGGATAGGACAACTTGTATGCAGATGCCTGTGAACCTTTCATAACAGTGATTTGAGGGGGGCGGGGGGGGGCACATGATTTGTATCTGGGAGATCCAGTTTTTGAATCCCCACTGCCATGGAAGCCTACCTCACAGGTTGTGAGGACAAACTAGAGAACAGAACAATGTAAGCTGCTTTGGGGCCCCACTAAGGAGAAACGCAGGGTATAAATGAAGTAAATTTAAATTAAATTAATGGATGAAAGTTGAGGTTAACTTAAGTATGTGACCACTAAAAACCAGTCTCCTTAGAGGAGGAGCCAAGGTATTTCCTCTTTTTAAAAAGGCTGCAAACTTCCTGTTATCTTAACTGGTTAAATTGACCAAAAGGTGAACAGCTCTAGAGATGGCTTCTATGAAGGAATCATGGATCATTTTTTAGTTTTTTGAAATTGTAAGTGTAGCTGGGGTTGATCTGTTTGACACTGCATATTGAGATAATTATAAACCTTTTGATGAAAACTCTGTCTTTTACCAGTTACTTTCCATAATTGTGAGTTCCATTAGAAATGTTTCATGATGAATATATATAGTTTTTTCTGAATAGAGATGAAAAATGGGGGTTATCATCCTTCAAAGCTTTGGTTTTGGACTGATGGAACTGACCTTGTTCATAAAAAATGTAGCATGAACAAGCAGTTAGCCAGCTATGCAAACAGTACTAAATTGTTTGGTCTGATTTATTCACAGCTTCTAAAGGGTCTTTCAAGATAGATTCATTGGGCAGGGAAATGGCAGATACTCCAAGCGTCTGCTGCATAAAACATGGCACATTGGGACAAAGCCTAACTTAAATTGGCTGTAATTGCTTAGGCAAGAGACATTAAAGTGTGCTAAGAATATAAGTTCTATGTTAGGAATTATTTAGGAAAAGGGATAGAAAATGTCACCAGCATTCTATTGCAGAAAAGTGCATGTAGACCTGGTATTTTGCTCATTTTGTTATTGCCTGATGCTGTATAACTGTCTGACAAAGTGAACTTTGACTCTCAGCAGCTTCTGCCCTGAAAATCTTGTTGGTCCCTAAGGTGCCACTGGATTCAAATCCATGTAACTAGGAAAGGTACAGAAAAAAAGCAAATAAAACTGTCAAAGCTTTTATGAAGAGGCACCAAGGAGTGTGGCTCTTCATTTTTTAAAATGATTAAATCCATTATTTAATTCAGCAGAATGATTAAAAATTAGTTCTTTGCACATGATCTGTCATCAGTGGTGTAGTGGTTAAGAGCGGCGGACTGAAATCTGGAGAACTGTGTTTGATTCCCCACTTCTCCACATGCAGCCAGCTGGGTGACCTTGGGCCAGTCACAGTTCTCTCAGATCCCTCTCAGCCCTGCCTAACTCAGAGGGTGTCTGTTGTGGGGAAAGGAAGAGAAGGAGATTGTAAGCCACTCTGAGACTCCAAGTGAAGGGCAGGGTATAAATCCAACTCTTCATTCTTCTTCAGTTCCTAGCCATACCGTGTCAAATATATAACTTATTTCATCCTGAAGTAAAGCCACTATCTTGAATTGGGCAGCAACCATTGCAGCTATGCAGGGAGTTCAGTTCTACTATGCTGAGCTCTTCTGTGCTAAATTGATTACGGGAATGGAGGTAATGACTCTCAATCTCATCTAGTCACAGGCATATTCTTAAAAGGGCTGGTGTTATCTCCTTATTCCAAGAAGGAGGTAATGCCTCTAAACAAGGGTATTATTTGAATACACATCTGCAAGAAATGAGAGAGACAAACACCAAACAAGTGTTAGCACAGAAAAAAGAAACAAGGCTTCAGCAGAAATCCCTTATATAACACAAGCAGCAAGCCCCTACCCTGAATCTGGGAGGCTCCTGTACCCACAGCAATGGAAACAACCTACGTCTGTGAAGAATGAGTGGGAAGGATGGATTTCCCACAAAGTAAATTCTATATGCTTTGTTGGCAAGGCCCTGCAAGAAAGACACCTTGTAGATGCTGCAGAAGCCTAATGAGCTCTTATTGCCCTGAACAATATAACACAGGAGGTATGAACAGGACATAACTAAAATCCAGTATTAACTGGCAGTGTAGTATTGCAAGCTAAGGACAGTGTTCTGTTTCTTACCTCAGTTTTTACCTCTCCCTTTTCTTCAGGATGGTATCCAGGGTTCCTCATTTTATCTGCACAGCAATTTAAGAAGTAGGTTAGTCTAAGAGAAAGTGACTGATCCTAGGTCACACAGTGAAATAAATAAATAAATAAGGTCAAGTGGGAATTTGAACCCAGGTCATCTCAGTCTGACAGCCAAACCACTCTACCAGTGATTCTTAAAGGTACCAGCTATTTGAAACTCTCAGTTTCAGCTTCCATGGCCAGGCATTCTATTTCTGTGAATACCAAATGTTTTGAATCAACGCCAAGGCTAGATATAACAGTTCACAAGCAGAGTGCAACTACTGAAGGCTTCTTTGTTGGCAGATCAATGTGTTATTGTTCAAATTCAGCATGGTGGTAATTATGGTCTGCTCTATATTACCTTCTGTTTCTTGATGTTTGTGTATGTGTGTATTAAATGTACATGAGCTTGGTAATGGATAATGGGTGAAAAGTATGGTGGGAAGCCAGTGTGGTATAGTGGTTAGAGTATCAAATCTTGGAGACCCAGGTTCAAATCCACACACTGCTATGCACTTTGATGCTGCCACATTTTCTCAGCCTAGGGAAAAGAGAACCCTATCCTCTTCCCTGAGTTTCCTGGGGAAAGGGCGGGTTGAAAATGCCCTAGGATCAGGGGTGGCCAAACTGTGGCTTGGGAGCCACATGTGGTTCTTTTTTGTGTGGCTCCAAACAGGGTGGCTGGGGAAGTAAAAGGCATGCCTCCCCAATCAGTCTTCCTTTCCCCAGCCAGTGAGCCCCTCCCTGGGTAGGCTTGAGATATGGGGGAGAAGAGAAAGAAAGCAACTTTAACTTTAAATGCATTCTTAAAGACACCACCCCTTTGCCAGCTGGCTTGGAAAAGGCATTTGTCTCTTTAAATCCCTTCTCCAAGCCAGCTGGCATGGGGGCTGGGGGGGGTTTGGAAGATGCATTTAAAGTTGAAGTTGCTTTCTTTCACCTCTCCCTCTTTCCCTTCCTTCCCCCCCATTTATTTGCTTTCTTTCCATTTCCTTCCTTCCTTCCTTCCTCTCTCTCTCCCTCCCCCTCTCTCCCCATCTAAAGTTAAATATCATTATCAGTATCTGTTTTTACCCCTTTTGTTTTTATTTTTGGCAGTCTCATTTCATGTTAATAAAAAGCAAATTTGCATATTTTTCAATAAAAACACATGGGTTATATTTGTTCATGTCTTGTGGCTCTCAAACATCTGATGTTTATTCTATGTGGCTCTTACATTAAGCAAGTTTGGCCTGCCCTAGATGAGACAGAGAAGTGTTTAACTGAAATCTGGTTGCAACTGTGGCGTTCTTGTTTGCATAAGCCATATGAGTACAAGTACCATATAGTGTTTTCTGGTTAATTTGTAATTTTTCCCTGACAACTTCAGAGGTGGGTTATTATCTGATAAGGAGAAGAATTAAGTCTCTTCCCGAAAATGTCAAAGGGCAAGATACAATGAGCTGTTGAATTATTGTCAAGAGCATTTTTCTTGGCAGAAGAACCAGGGTGGAGTCACCATTTGCAAGTTAGCATTAATCATAACACTTCTTTTTCTAAAAATGCATTTGAGGATTTGTATCCTGCCTTTTCTTGTGCCCAATGTGGATCACATAATAAAAAATACAGTACAGAACCAAGTGACAAGTAAATACCAATATTTACAAAAGTTATACCATTCGTGCCATAAACACTACACAATTCCCTTGCATGACTGAAAGCTTACCAATCTTTATGGAAACTAAATGTAGCTACTTACCTATAGAGAGCCGATTCCACAAATTAGGGACAACCCCAGAAAAGGCCCTGTTTCTTACGTTTGTAGATTTAGCTCGGTGGTGATAAACGACTGCCAGTAATGATAGTTGACCCAATCCAGAGAGGTGCATAGATGCATATGGAGTGAAGCAGTCCAGGTATGAGAATCTCAGGTCATATGAGACTTCAGTCAACACCTTGAATTTACTCCAAACCAAATTGTTCTTGAATCTGACGACAATGGTTTTCACCCACAAAAAATTATACCATGATAAATTAGTCTTTATGGTGTCAGCAAGACTTTGTTGCTTTTATTACCCATTATGTGTGTCCTGTTTCATATTGTAGAACATAACCACTTCTTTAATCCCTCAAGAGCCTGTATGTGAAATCATGGAAGGCTTTTCTCCTTGGTAAGCAAGTTGATTCTGGGAAATTTTTTTAAAAAAAGTTTCAAATAGTTAAATGTTTTTTTTTATCTCATCTTTCCCAAGTCCAAGGTGAGTGTCAGGAACCCTAAGGGATGGTGTGGGATGTTGCACAGTAGATTTCAGTGGAAAGATGGGGATCAGCTGAAATTGCCCATCCCCATCTTGTGCAATGTTCTGACTCAGTATAAGGTAGCTTTACATGTTCAGGGACTGCACCCATTGAAGTGGTTGCTAGCAGATCACTTTGGTCACCAATGTGATATAGAGAATAGAGTAACAGACTAGGATTTGGGAGCTTCAGGTTCAAATGCCACTCAGTCATGAAGCCCTTTGGATAACCTTGGGCCAGTCACCCTCAGACCAACTTCCCTCATAGAGTTGTTGTGAAGATGAAATGAAGGAGGGCTTTTCAGAGGAGAAGGGCAGGATAAAAATATGATGAGAATGTTTCTCTGTGTAAAATAAAAATAAAAAGCAGCATAGTACATAAAGAAGGGATATGGAACATTTGTCTTTTGTGGGCTACTTACATGGAATTTTTATACCAAAAAACATTGAAACATGGAATCCAACTGCAGACTGAAATGGTGCAGTCCATTCTACCACATCAGGGCCTTACCACCACCACATGCATGTATGAATGAATCCTTAGAGATCTCAACTTCAAAGGTAAAGGAGAAGGGTGAATTTAACTCCAGAACATTATATGAACGTTTATTGTATATTATACTCACACACACCCTTCCTATATAAGCAGGTTTCCCTATGGTTTTGATGTTACTTAAACACTTAAAATTAACTATATTGAGTTCATGTGTATAAGTCCATTTCTGTTCATTTGAAGAACCCAAAGTTGTTCACAATAAACAAAAAATTAGTAGAATGACATAAAATACAATTTCAAAATCAAATTCTAAAAACAGCAAGCAAACAGCAACCTAGATGCAGTAAGTTGCATCATCAAGTACAGTCAATTAAAAGAATTCCTAAAAGTAGTCAAATCAAAGAGCAATAAAACAATCATATGTTTTGAAGCACATAGACAGTCATAATAGAAATAACTTAAACACCTTCTGGAACAAAAATTTAGTATACTCCAGGAGGACTGAGGAGGGAATACCAGCCTAACCTATTTCAGGAGGGGCTTCCATAGTTTATTTTTAACTCTGTGTCCCTGAGTACCAATATGCTTAAATCATCAACAGGGCCAAAGATGTGGATACTTAAATCCAGAGACTGGGGTCATGGACACGCAATACAGGTCTTTCTACAAACCTGACAAAAGCCCCAGATTTTCAGAGAAATATGAAATCTTTTTAAAAGGGGGGGGAGTGGTTAAAAAACCCCTAAATAGTAGAAGCAGTACATGTAACTTTAAGAAATGAATGCCTTCAGTGGCAATTGCTAGGCAACCACAATAGTATTGCCAGCTTCCCTACCTTGGTTTCTGTCAGTAAAAGGTGAAAGAATGGGGCAGGCCCCTTTCCAGGGCTGCTTGGGCCTTAGAGAGAGGACTCATAAGGGCCAGGTCTGGCAGCTTGCTACTATCTAATGACAGCCACCCCCTGAAAACCAGTATACTATAATGGTCAGAATTTTGGATTAGGATCTGAGAGAACCAAGTTCAATTCCTTATTCTGCCATGGAAGCTCTCTGGGTGACCCTGGACCAGTTCCTCACAATGTTGTTATGAGAATAAAATAGAGAAGAGAATGCTGTAAGCTGCTTTGGGTCCTTATTGTGCAGAAAGGCGGGATATAAATTATGTAAATAAATAAATATAGAGCAGAAGATGGGGAGCAGATAAAATTCTGGTGGGTGGGTGGGAAAAAGAAGCATGGAAAGGTGAGGATATGGGGGTTGCCAGGAAGAGGGAGAAAAGGAAATACTGTGGAGAAGGGGATAGAGGGGAAAGTGAGATGCCCTCCCCAAGTCCTTGCAGCTTCCCCACCACACAACTGGCCCCAGCTTGGTAGCCAGCATAGCACAACTGAGCTGGAAGAGCATAGAGTTTTTCCCGGGGGTGACTCAGCCAGCGGGAGGGTAGGAGGGAAAGATGAAGACGGAACAGAAGAAATGTAGGGTGGATGGTGGATGGAAAGGAGAGGGGCAGGAAAAAGGAATAAGTTAAAGGGGCTTTCAAAGAATGGAAATAGGAGATAGTGGGGGAGGGGATAATGCAATGCCCCCACAAGTCCTTGTGGACCCCACTTGTAAGTGATGTTGGCTTCTGAAAGGACTTCCTGTAAGTTCCTGCTGCCCTGATCTGGATGGCCCAGGCTAGCCCAATCTTGTCCGATCTCAGAAATGAACAGGGTCAGCCCTGGTTAGTACTTGGATGGGAGACCACCAAGGAAGTCCAGAGTTGCTATGTAGAGGCAGGCAATGGAAAACTGCCATTGTTCATTTCTTGTCTTAAAAACCCTATGGAATTGTCATAAATCAGCTGCAACTTGATGGCACTTTCCATCACCAAGTCCCCACTAAATTCATCTCAGATGGGGCAGCTTGCCATACAAATTCCCATCCATTGAGGAGGAGGAGGAGGAGATTGGATTTATACCTAGCCCTTCACTACCCGAAGGAGTCTCAGAGCAGCTTATAATCTCCTTTCCCTTCCCCACCCCACAACAGACACCCTAGGAGGTAGGTGGGCCTGATAGAGCTCTTTTGAGAACTGCTCCTGAGAGAACAGCTCTGAAACAACTTGTAACTGACCCAAGGTCACACTAGCAGCTGGATGTGGAGGAGTAGGGATTCAAATCCGGTTCTCCCAGATCACTCCTAACCACTACACCACACTGGTTCTCTTGAGGTTGAGCAGGTTGATATGGCTGGAGGTAGTCCTTCAGTGACTTGGGGCCAAGCCATTCAGGGCTTCAGAGATCCAAACCAGCATCTGAAAATGAATCCAGAAACAAGTAGGAAGCTAGTGTAGTTAGCAGAGCACTCATTTTATATGTTCTATCTGTTGAGAGCCAGGCCATAGAGGGTGAGCCTGGGATCTGCACAATGGCATGGATCCAACCTTCCTCCAAGGAGCCTTTCCTTAACTTGTGCTGAAAGGGGGTTCCTGAAGCTGGAGGAAGGCTTCAGACCTTGCTCAAGTGATTGGTAGGACAGGGGTAGGATCCATTCCTCTGTCTTTTAGTCAGACATCCCATCTGTGCAGTGTCAGATCTGAATCACAACAGCACATGGGGAGAAGGAGCTTCAAGCCCCAGGATTGCTAGCTTCCTGCTGGGAGCAAGGGATCTCCCACCCCTAGCTCTTATAGCCAGCTGGGAGGAAAACAAATTTTAAAATTGCTGTAAGGCAATGGCATGATGTTACTTCCAGGGGAAAAACAGAAATGATGTTACAGCTTTCTAGAGATCATAGGCAGGGAAAGGATAATACTCTTAAGAAAGCAGCTGAAGACAAATGTTGGGTGGGTTATGACTCCTCAAGATTCGCAGCCATTACTGAATATTAGTTGTTGTTATCATTTTCCAGTTAGGACTCGTGTGTTTTTAATAGCTGTGAACGTTCATAGAATCATAAGAGTTGGAAGGGACCTCCAGGATCATCTAGTCCAACCCCCTGCACAAATACCTCTCCCCACACACACACCCAGTGACTGCTGTTCCACACCCAGAACATGACAAAAAAAACCAAAACAACCTCCTGGCTCTCCAGCAAAATTGGCCTGGAGAAAAATTGCTTCCTGATCCCAAAGTGGCAATCAGCATTTCCCTGGGCATGTAAGAAAAGTCACAAAAACTAAGCACTAAGGGAACCCTTCCTGCCCTCCTTCTCATGATATGCCTGAGTTCACAGAATCAGCATTGCTGTCAGATAGCCACCTAGCCTCTGTTTGAAAACCTGCAAAGAAGGACAACCCACCACCTCCCAAGGAAGCCTGTTCCACTGAGGAATCACTCTGTCAGGAAGTTCTTCCCAATGTTCAGCCAAAAACTTTTTTGATTTAATTTCAACCCATTGGTTCTGGTCCGACCTGGGATGACAGAAAACAACTCCACACCATCCTCTATATGACAGCACTTCAAGTACTTGAAGATGGTTATCATATCACCTCTCAGTCATCTCCTCTCCAGGCTAAACATACCCAGCTCCTTCAACCTTTCTTTGTAGGACTTGGTCTGCAGACCCCTCACCATCTTAGTTGCCCTCCTCTGGACATGTTCCAGCTTGTCCATATCCTTCTTAAATTGTGGTGCCCAAAACTGAACACAATACTCTAGGTGAGGTCCAACCAGGGCAGAGTAACAAGTACATCTTTTCCAAGAAGGGGCATGCAGCACTTGGAGAAACCTTGCTTGTTGAATGCCATTGCAGGCCCATAATGTGATAAACTATTTCATGTAAGAGCTTCCATAAAGAAAAAGCATGCTTTATTATTCTCACAGGAATGACACTGAAAATATAAAAATAGCCATGTGATCAGTCTGAGCCTGAGTGGTAGGGGCCAGGCTGGAGTGTACTTTTGCTTTTTTTGCTTATTTGGAGGCCCCTTGTATTGTGAGGCCCTAAGCTATAGTTTGCTTACCCCTAAATTCAGTTCTGCAGCCCTAAGGTCATCAGCCTCCAGGTGGCACTTGGAGATCTCCCAGAATTACAACCGATCTCCAGATGGATGGACCAATTCACCTGGAAAAATGGCTGCTTTGTAAGGTGCAGTTTATGGCAGTATATCCTACTGAGGTCTCTCCTCTCCTCAAACCCTACCCTTCCCAGGCTCCACCCCCAAATCTCCAGGAATTTCTCAACTAGGGATGGTACAAACCATGTTTTTGTGGTGCGGTTTGGTTTGGTTTGTGGTTCATGGCAAAACCATGAACCAAACCATGAACAGAGACCAGTTTGTGAACTGAACCAATTTGTACTGGTTCATGAGCATTTAAAGTTTAAACCTCTGCTTTCTGCTCCCTGCAAAAAGCTCCCTGCAAAAATGGCTCAGAGCCATTTAAACCACTGCTTCTGCTCCCCACCACTTTTGGCTGGGAGGCATTTCACCTCCTGCTTTCTGCTTTCCATGGCTTTTGGCAGCAAGTAGAAAGCAGGGGGTTAAATGGCTTGGAGCTATTAAACCAAACAGTTGAGTGGCAGGGAGCTCCCCACCACTCAGCTGTTTTTCATGAGGATCAAAATTCATGCATCAAAATTCAAAATTCACGGAATTTTGTGCCAGCTCTTCAGTTTGCAAACATTGCTTCATGAACCACAAACCACCCAAAATTCATTATGAACTTTAGTTCATGAGCTTGTTTGTGCCCATCCCTATTCTCAGCCCCAAAGTTGGCAACCCTAATAAACCAAGGAAATCAACAAACTGTTAAAGGTATAGGAGCCCTGCCAGAAAGATAAGGTGCAGTCCTTTATGCATTCTGTATTCCTGAAACATTATAATTTTTCTACTTAAGTCCAAACCTTAGCTGGTATAAAATTAGATCTTTGTTTCTGTTTGGTTTTGGTGTGCTTTTTTTTGTAACATTTTGCCACTGAGAAGAATAACCCTTTGTGTAAAGGTGGGGGAGTACCTCACTCTTTTAATCTGCGTCAAACTTTGGACTGGTTGGTCAGGTTTATTTATAAACCACACATTAAGAATGCTTCTTCCTCCTTCCTCCGATCAAAGGTATTCTTGCTATCCTTCCCCAGCTGCAGCAAGTCTTCTGAGAGGGACGAGACCGAACTGAGTCAAAATGGTTGATGAGGAAATGAAGGCCGTCTCTATTGAGCTGAGGGAGAAAGAAGGCTTGGAGAACAATGGCTTTGTTCAAAGTGACGACACGGATGAAAAGGAAGCTGAGAATGCTAGCCAAGAAAAGTTGCCAAAACCATGCCTGCTTGGCATTGAACCAGGAGAAATGCAAGAATTATCAGTGCAGCCGTATGCTGGCATGCCAAAAGAAGTCCTCCTTCAGTTCTCAACTCAGGCACGCTACAGAATTACCAGAGAGATCCTTTTTTGGTTGATCATTGCATCTTCACTGGTCCTTGTCGCAGCTACAGTTGCCATCATTGCAATGTCCCCAAAGTGCCTTGGCTGGTGGCAAGCCAGTCCCATTTACCAGATCTACCCTCGGTCATATAAGGACACAAACAAAGATGGTAACGGAGACCTTAAAGGTGGGTATGTCCAAACTTCTGTCAGAATCATGCAGGAGAGAGTATATTAAGTATATTTATTTTAATTACCTAGGCCTCACCTGTGAAAGATTGTTTTTACAAAGCAGGTTACAGAACAAGATGGAATAAAAATTAGTTGGATTGTATTGCCTAATAGAGAATGTTTTCAAAATAGATAGTATGTTTTACCTCTGGAGAAAGAGAATGATCATTTGTCACATTCTAGATCAAAGAACCTCTCAGAAAATTAGAAGTCCCTGAGAACAATAGACTTGGAAATGCCAGTTTGTGAGCACTGTAAATTAGATTAATATAATATGTGCCTTTAACGAATGCTGTGTCTTTGATGATGGGTTGGCTAGTGAAGATCTTTGTGAGTTTGTAACTGTAGTGAAACTATATGCGGGGCTAATCTAATAAAATAAAAGAGAAACAAAATAAAGACAACCAGATTAAATTCCACATAATACATCATCACTATTCAAACAAGATTAGATGACAATTCATCCTAAGGCTTGCAGAAATAGATAAATGTTTCTATTTTCTGGAAAGTTAAATGACCCAGAGGCTACTGGGTAAGAGGAGCTGTTGCTTTGGCAGCTGTTGCCCTTGTGTTAATTTTTGAGCAATGTTAAATAGCTCTGGTTAAGGCAGAGTAGTTTGGGAACTAGAAGAAGTGGCCACAGTGAGAGAACAAGCCATCATAAATGCAGAGTTCACCTTACAGAAAATAGAAGGTTGGACTTTGACTCGGAAACTATTCTTACCTCCCTGCCACTTAGAAATTTTTCCAGTGAAGATTCTTTGGAATGAATCCTAGAAAGCTATATTGTTTCACATGCCTAACAAAAACTCCCCCCCCCCATTTTTTTTAAAGGTCTTCTACTTTTTTGGTCAAATTAGTCCTTTCAGAGAACAGTTTTGCATCCAGTGAGCAATCAAGAGATCTCTATTCTTTTCTCCTGCTACTCCTGTCAGCAGCCTCTTTTGCTGAAGGGTTGCTTGCGTTAAGAGCGAAAATCTTATGCCCTGTCCCCCCCAATTAGGCTGCTACCATTTCATCGCTGTGGCACTTGCTTCTCCAGCATGGTGTGGTGGTTGGAGTAGGATCTGGAGGACCTAGGTTTGAATCCCTAGTCTGCTAGGAAAGCTTGCCGGGTAACCTTCATCCAGCCAGATACTCTTGGACATGCCATCTTTTTGTGGACTATGCCATCTTGTTGAAGCATTTGGAGGTAGAAATAAAGATTAAGGGTTCTGCCTTGGGCTGGTTTATATTGTACCCTGTGGATAGATCTCAGAGGGTTGCTGGAGACCAAATGCCATCACTGTGGGATTCCCCAGGGCTTAGTTTTAACCCCCATGCTATTCAGTCCTTAGGAGAAATCATTCATGGATCTTGAGTAGGCTGTCATCAATATGCTGATAACACCCAGCTCTATATGTCTTTATCCAAATCACTTGATGATGCTGTAGAGTTCCTGAACTTGTGCCTAACTATTATGGGCAAAGAGTTAACCTGATACGGTCAAGGTCAGGCTGGTTGGGAAGGCTGAGATCTTGGGAGATATTGTGATCCCCACCTTTGATGGGATCCAGCTGATGCTTCCTGACTTATGTAAGAGCCTAGGTGTTATACTGCATCCAGTACTGTTCCTGGAATAAAAAGTTAATGCAGCTGGAAAAAAAGGCATCCTACCAGCTTCATCTAGCCAGAGCTGATCTGGCCACATGGATCCATTCTATGGTTAGCTTAAGGCTAGATTATTGTAATGCACTCTATATGGCTTTGCCCTTACAGACAACTTGGAAACTCCACTTGGTGCAGAACACTGCAGTCCAGTTATTATTGAGCACCAGGCAAAACATGAACATCACAGCCACTCTGCATGCAGATACTCCATTGGTTACTGAGTTCAATTTAAGGTCCTTGTTATCACTTACAAAGCCTTAGTGGCTGCAGGCCCACCTCTCCCACTCTGCTTCACTGTGACAGCTTCACTCATCCAAGCAAAGCCTTCTAGCGGTGCCCCCTTCCCAACAGGTAAGATTGGCAGTTTACCTGAACTCTTAGTGGTGGCTCCCATCTTGTGGAATGGCCTGCCTGAGGAGGTCAGGAAGGCTCCGACACTTCTATCATTCCCCAGAATGTACAAAACAGTACAAGAGGATATTTTATAAAATATATTAGAACTGTAGTAGAATGGAACAATCCATGAGGGCACTTTTATAGTTGAACAGGATTGCAGTCCACAGCAATGGTTATTGTAAATATCACCACCTTTAATGCATTGTCTTATACCTTGAAAATCCCCTTCCTTATCCTATTGCACTATCCATTGATTGCTGGTGCTGTTTGCACCGTTCTATGTCTGTAATTCACCTTGAGCCTCATCAGCAAATAAATAACATACCATAAAAATAAGAGATGGAGACCACCTGTAAGTACCCTTGTGACCTGCTAACACCTGAGTGAGGGTGCGGTCACAAACGCGAGATAACCTGGGTGGGGGAAGCGAGGTTATTTCCTCCAGAGGAATTTGACCTGCGGTTGCACGATCACACAATCCTTGGGAGCTGCAGACACAGCCTGCCACTGTGTGATCAGACGCAACCACGGGTGAGTCGTGGGTTGTTGTTTTTTTGCTGCTTGCTTCCAATGCACTTAAACGAGGAATGGATGAATAGCATCTCTGCACTGAGGACTCCCTATGGAGTCTGCAATGATGCACATACTGAGAACGGGGAGACAATGGCATGGAGTTGGGAAGGCCTGATCAGACCATCCCGCTGCCATGAGAGCGCACTGGAGCGATCAGATATGGGAGACTCCGTCCGTGGCCTGTTGCAAACCATTTACTACCGGATTTTCCCCTGTGTCTTTTTACTCTGCTCCTGCGGCAGAGCAAAACAGGTTGCCAATGGGTGCGGGGCACTTCCCAGATGTTTGTGTCTAATCGCACCTTTTAAATCCACCCGGCATTGACATCTGTGGCAGGGCTAATTGTGCATGTGATCGCAGCCTGAGTTGAGAAGAAGAGCAGTTCTGAGTCTTCACCATAATAACTTTTTATGTCCCTATTAAATGGGAAGCTAGAGTGCCTGTGTTGTATTATGTTTAGAATTTTAAACCAGTACTGGGGAGACCTGGATTTGAAGAGCCACTCAGTAATAAAGTTCATTAAGTGGCCTTGAGCCAGTTAATCTCCGGCAACCTAAGCTACCTCACTGCGTTGTTGTGTGGGTAAAATGGAGGAATATAAATCATATATGTACTTTGACTTTTATGTGGGGTTGCCAACAGGCCTGGAGAAAATGTCATGTTCCTTCAATAGAGACTCAATATATGGGAATGGGCAGCTGAAGCTCTTCACAGCATGGATGTATATAAGGCTATTAAGCCCTCTGTCTGTCTATCCACCCACCCACCCACCCACCCCCGACCCATACCTGAAGATTTTTCTCCAGGTTTTTTGGCACAATCCCTACCTCTATGGTGGGAGTGTAGAATTCAAATGATAGATGGAGGCTGCTGTCTTAATTATTTCCCTGATCAGGTATCCAAGAAAAGCTGGATCATATCCAGTATCTAAATGTCAAAACAATTTGGATCACATCTTTGTACAAATCTGCTTTAAAAGACGTTGGGTATGGAATAGAAGATTTTCAAGATGTAGACCCTATGTTTGGAACAATGAAGGATTTTGAAAACTTGGTTGCAGCAATCCATGATAAAGGTTAGTTTTGGTTATTATTTTGCTTGTATATATTAAGAAGAATTTAAAAAAAATACTTCTGTGATTTTTTTTTATTCTTAAACTAGCTTAATGACCATTAGTATGATAGGCAGAAGGAAAGCCCATAAATGTCAGGAGATAGGACAGTAAAAAAAAAAGTTTCCACCCCGGGGGAGTCCCAGCAGTCTTTTAGGTGGGCGGCCATGTTGGTCTGCAGTAGAAGAGCAAGATCCAAGTCCAGGAGCACCTTAAAGACCAACAAGACCAACCTGCAGTAGAAGGGCTCCATGACTAAGCATACTAATAATTAGAATCCCAAAATAGTTTAACATAGGATCATATTTGCTAAGAAATGTGGAAGCCGGTGTCTGTACATCGAATGTGGTGGTTGTGCAGGTAAGGCCTCCAACATCCTGCAGACTGAGCTGTGTGCTTGGCAGTTTCTGCTGTATGCCTGGTCAGTGGGATGGCCAGCTTCAGTATTCAGTGTCAGTTCAATACATTTTGCCACCTGAGGACATGCATAAATTCATAGAAATTACAGACCCATACTTGCATGAACAGAAGAATCTTCTGAAAGGCCACTTTGAATCTGGCCCAAAATATTTCGTTGCCAGAAAATAAAGATATGACTAGATGGCAAGTCTGAGTTCATTGTATCTGTATGAAGGACTGGGACTGCTGATCCACATGGCCTTTGAAACTGGACAGTCCTGAGCTGAGGACTGTTTAAATCTGTTAAAGTCAGTGGCCTTAGATCAGTGTAACTCTACCTAGGAATACAGTGGAATTCATTCATTCATTTCATTCATTCATTGCCATCAGGTTGCAGCCAATTTATGGCAACTCTGTATAATTTTCAAGGCAAAAGATGTTCAGAGGTGGTTTGCCATTGCTTGGCTCCTTGTAGCAACCCTGGACTTCCTTAGTGGAGTTCCATCCAAGTACTAACCAGGACTGACCCTGCTTAGCAGCTGAGTTCTGACAAGATCAGGCTAGTCGGGGCTGTTCAGGCAATCATGTTTATAGCATTTTTCCTAAGAGCTCAGTGCGTTTCACATAAGATTTACTCTGTAATCCTTGGGAACCCTCTAAGATAGACCAATATTGTAATCACCATAATGGGAATACCTTGTGCTGTGTTTCACATGCTGTTACACACATCTTGATTTGTAAGGTTTAAAAGTGATAATGGATCTAATACCCAACCATACTGGCGACAAGCACAAGTGGTTTCAGCTTAGCCGCAATCGGACTGGAAAGTACACAGATTATTACATCTGGCATGACTGTGCACACATCAATGGGGAAACCACACCACCTAATAACTGGGTAAGTACAGAATTTGGACAATAAAGAATTCATCAGCTGAAGAATACCTTACTGTGCTATTAAAAATACAGGCATTGAGGGTACAAGCATACCATCTGCTTCAAACACATGACTTTTCGATGTGATGGGTGTTGCTGGAAATTCAGTTCTTTGTCCCCCTGATTGATTCCCTTTTATATTTGTATTATTGTAGTTCTGTTTGGGTCCCTGTTTTGGAAGAAAAGCAGAATCTAATAAAGACATAAATATAGCTATCAACAATCCTAGTGACAGTCTTTTGGAGTCAATGGGGTTAGAAGGGTGTAACTGCTTGAGCTGTTGATCAGCAGATTTGGTAATAGCTGCAGAGAAGTGTAAAAAGGGGGTTGACATTTTCACAGGATGGAAAGCAGTTAACAATTATTAACTGGTCAGGATGTTGATTCCTCCCCCCCCGCCCCCCCCAAGAAAAAGCACCTTTTGTCGCTATACCTGCTCTCTGCTGCTGTAATAATTTACTGACTAAAATAAAATGCCAAAGCAGATTGGATTCTCTGTTAATAGTTACTAACCTGCATACCAGCTGAGGCCTTGCAAAAGAGCACTGTCTTGGTCCAGCAGCTTAGTTCAGTCAAGCTTCAGTCTAATGCCAATCATACTTTGTTAGGCGTGATTTAACTGTTTGGCTAAAGGACACACATTCTAAGGATTTAATTGGGACTACTTTAGAATGTAAATATTTGTGTAATGAACATTTTGTTAAAAAATGTATAGTTTGCTGAACTCCATGAGTAAAATTGCTGCAGAACAAAACCTAGCCCACAATTGGCAAAACCAGCAGCGCTATTTAAAAATATATTCTCAGAGACCTGCTGCTCAGTATATTGACTTATAAAAGATAGCTTTCTGCTTGCTGGCAAAAATTTTACATCATTTTATTTGGCTGTTCCTCCAAAGAGATCTGACTGTCTACCCCCTCTCATTTGGTCTTCACAACAACCCTGTGAGGTAGGTTAGGTGAAAGAGAGGGATTATCCTAAAGTCACTAAAGTGGGGATTTGAAATCAAACCCTAAAATCCAACACAGGGACAACTACATGGAATTCCATCCTCTAGGTGGGGCTTGGATCTCTCCTGCTATCACACTAGGATCTCCAGATTACACTTGATTTCCCCTGGGGGAAATGGCCGCTTTGAAAGGTGGAACCTATGCCAGTCTACCCTGCTGAGGTCCTCCTCTCCCCAAAACCTGCCCTTCTCAGGCCCAAACACCCACCCACCCACCCAAAAAAATCTCCAGGTATTTCCCAACCCAGAGCTGGTAACCCTACAGCTTCACCACCACAAAAGCTGTTTGGCGGGTAGTCTCTTTCAGTGGGGAAAAAAATCACAAGACTTAAATATTCCCTTTTCCTGCACCAGGCTTGCTTTTAAAACTGCAGGCTGCTGTCCATTAAAAAAAACCCATCAAACGAACAGAAGGAGAAAGTCTGGAAAAATAGTTACAGAACTACAAGTAATGTGTTAGTTCCTTCCGAAGAGAGTTTGCAATTGCAATTTTAGGATAGGATCGCATGCACATTTACTTCAGAGGAGTTACTATGAGACTGAAGAGAATGACTTTGGATTCAAACTGCATGTATGAATTCAGCAAGAGGTTCAGTCTGTTGCAGAATTAGATGGTGTTGCCTTTGAACTTTGTTTATCTTTATTTGGTGTGATTTTGCTTCTCTTGCTGATTTTTGTTCCATCTTTTTACAAAGAGGTTTGGGGAAAAGAAGATGCATTATGCATGACTAGTTCATTGTCAGATACTCCTTGTTCATTGGGCATCCCAGGCAAGGAGCTTCCTCACAGCTGTCTCTTGTCCCTGCCAACCATGACATCAGAATCAAACAAACCAACTAATTGTTAGATCATTCCTTTGGGGGGGTTTGAGATGGAAAAGATGTTGAAAACAGTCTCCACTCTCACTTTCCATACTTCACTTTGAGATCAGCACAGTTCAGAATACAGGAATCTCCTTAAAAGGAAAGATTGTGGGTTGGAGAAAGGTTGACTGTCCTTGCCATTTCCTTTTAATCTCTTTAACATCGGAGCACAAACTCTAATTTCAGCAAATAACTTTAACCCATTTTCTGCATACAGAAGTTACTTTTTAAAAAATGTTCCATTCTGTAGCATATCTGTGTTTTGTAAAGTGGACTTTAATATCATATTTTGTCTGGTAATTAACCCCTGAGCCTGTTGTATACTAAGTGGAGACTGCACACGTGGTCAGGGAACCACGCGGTCGGGAAAAGGAGCAAGCTTCACCTCCAGAGACAATAGCCCGAACAGATCCTAGTCCACACATATCGGATGGCTAGGATCCTAGGAGAAACCAATGGGGAATAGGGTGCACTGTAAATAACCTATCACAGGTGTCTGTGTGTGTTGGGGGCGTGGGAAACACGGGAATATAAACCGGCCTGCGAGCCAGGTAGCCATCTCAAGTCTTATGTACACCTAATAAAGTACAAGCTGTTATCACGCATCTACGGATCAGTCTCAGTACTTTATAGAGCCTATAAAAACAGATTACAGTAGCCTGCAATTTGTGTTTCCTTTTGGACCAGTCTTTTATTTTAATTGTTGATGTTCACAGTAGTTACCAGCCTTGAAACAGTGGAAGTTTTGCTGAAATCAGGTTGGAACTAAAACGTGTATCAGGCAATAAAGGTGGGATAAAAATGTTTTAAATAAATAAACAAAATGAAATAAACCTTATCTGATGTCTGGAGCTTCCGCTGAAAGCAGCAACCCCATGGAAAGCTCTCTTGCAGTAGCACTGAGATATGTAATTTCTTCATATTTCTCTAGCCCTTGCCAATGGCAGCCAATATTTTAATGAGGAAATGGGGGATCACACAGTGTACTGCCAGCACAAGGGTGAGTGTACTTAGACATTACAGGAAGAGGGAGACTCCCAATTCTAGACCAACATGTCCCTGTTTCTCTCTTCATGCTATCTGTGGGACTTATTTCCCAATGTTGTAATCCTGTCTTCAAAGATTTCAAAGTGCCATCATGTATCTAATTCTGAACCTGCCCCCTGTGCAGATGAAAAGACCCAGAGAATGGGGCCAGCTACAGACAGTGGGGTATTTCTCTACAGACCTGGAGCATCCCATAGGGTAGCAGAAAAAAAGATAAAACCCACAATTTTTGGTGAAAACATTGAGCTCTCTCAATGCCACATCATAAGATCTCAGCCACTATTTTGAGGCAGAAGTGGACAGGAGAGGAAGAGTGGGACTGGCCGTCACATGAGCCAGGTAGGTCGTGGCAGCACAAACAGGTAGGCAAGTGGTACCCTTGCTGCCCCACCACTACTATATGAGCCAGGTAAGGGGAGGAGGTGGCAGCCATGCTGTGTGGGAGATGGAAGAGAAGTAGGAGAGGACACTGCCTGCCTGCTATGTGAGAAGGACAAGGTAGAACAAGGTGACAGCACTGTAAGCAGGCGAAAGTAGCATTGCTGTAGGTGGGTGGGAGGAGGGGTCCCACCTACAGCAATGCTACCCAGCCCTGCTACTGTCCCTCCCCGCCACTGCTACTGTATGAACCAGGTGGGCGGTGCTGCTGCAAGCGTGTGAGAGGGTTGTGGGAGGGGAAGCTGACAGTGAGAAGAGAGAACAGGATTTCCCCACATGAGTCTCATGGGTCCCTGCTTATACTACATAATTAAAACATCCATATAATTCCAACTTTATCTAATAAAGCTTTGCAAACATTGTGAAACTTCTACATTAGTTACAGTCAAATAATAATGATATAAAAATGGGTAGGTGTGAACAAATTTAAAAAGTCCTCACTCCTCAGTTGCATACTTGCAAAGCAAGGCAAATTGAATCCCATAAAGTAAAGGTATTCCAGAGCTCTGAGGCAACTACAGACAAGGCCCTGCTGTGCATGAAGGCCACCCTGGCCTCGTTCTGACCTGTAACCTTATGAAGGACTTCCATTGATTCCAGATATTTCTGCCTATTAAGCACTTTGTTCATTTATTTATTTATTTCCTTCACTGATAACCTACCTTTCTCCCCAATGGGGATCCAAAATGGCTGACATCGTTTTCCCCTCTTGATCTTTACAACAACCCTATGAGGTAAGTTAAGTTGAGAGTCATTGGTCCAAGGTCAACCATAACCAAATGTCAATTCAAACCTGGCTCTGGCAAATCCTTATCCAACACTTTAACCACTATGCCATGCTGGCCCTGCTTCATCTTCTATAGTGGAAGAAAGGCAGACTTTTTCATCCATGTCACTTCAATTGTGGAACTCCTCCCTCCCAACCCGCTGGTGCTTGACTTTTGTTGTCAGGTAAAGATGTATTTCTTCACTCAGGCTTTTTGTTATCAAGTTAGTTTATTGTTACAGTAGTTTGTTGCTTGTTCCACTGGATTTTATTTTGTTGATTAATGTATATTTTAGTTTTTATTAGTTAACCTGTTCTGTTTTTGTTGCTGTGCTGTTCTAAATGGTTTAAGGAATGTTGTTTATCCTTCTTTTGGATTGTTTTGCTGTGGTTTGGGTGGTGGGTTCATTGACATGCATTGTATTTTTAGATTTATTACCAATCATTTTTGTATGTATTTATTTAACTCATTAATTCCCTGCCTGTCTCCCCAATGGGGGCCCAAAGCATCTTACATCAATCTCGTCACCCTCATATTATCCTCATGACAACCCTGTGAAGTAGGTTAGGCTGAGAGAGAGTATGACTGGCCTAAGGTCACCCAGCAAGCTTCCATGGTAGAGCAGGGATTCAAGGCTCGGTCTCCCAAATCCTAGTCTGATACTCTTAACCACTGTGCTCCATTGGCTCTTTACCCTGAGTACCTTTGGGCTGAGGGAGCAGGACTGAAATTTATGTGGGAGGGGGAAGCTCTGTAAGAGAAGATAATAAGCAGGAACCAACCAGGGCCCTTTCCCCAAAAGACAAGGAGGCAACTAATGCAATATATTAGAAGAGTATGAAAGCTATGAAATTATGTGTTCATGTTCAGCATTCTAACAATGATGAGTCTAAGAAATCTGATTTAAAAAGAGTATTCTTTATGCAATCAGGTGAGTGTATTTGGGAATTCCAGCTGGCAGTACGATGATGTTCGAAAACAATGTTATTTTCATCAGTTTGGAAAAGAGCAGCCTGATCTGAATTTTCGGAACCCAAATGTTCAAGAAGAAATTAATGTGAGTATCAGCTAGTATCCATATTATTGAGAAGCTTGGAACCATATTATTAAGAAGTTTGGATTGTCCTCAGGA
This sequence comes from Gekko gecko, assembly GCA_029375565.1. Lineage (NCBI taxonomy): Eukaryota > Metazoa > Chordata > Lepidosauria > Squamata > Gekkonidae > Gekko > Gekko gecko. The sequence continues at coordinate 61,056,227 of JAPDNY010000001.1, read as the reverse complement.
ATATGATTAACTGAAACTTGTTTTTATACTAAGTATAAATAATGAGTAAAAGACATTCAATCAGTAACCTATAGTGTTTCTTTTCTTTTTTAATTGTTGGCCCACAAGCATTCTTTTAATGACTTAGAACTCATTAATATGTGTATTTGTATGTAATACAGTTTGACCCTGAATCTTGACTTCCCTGTTAGGTTGTAGCTCCCAGAAGTACAATGTATATTAGATGGACAAGACAGGGTTTGAGCAGTAGATCAAATACTGACTAATGTATAGTGCAATTGGATAGGACTGTACATCTTCAGGCTGCAGACAGGGTGGTATTACATGCCTGAAGACTTACCTGTGGTGGTCGTGGTGGTGGGGAAGCCTTCTTCTTGACATGCTAGGTTTCTGTATGAAAGGAGCACTCTCATGTAGTGGAGCATTCAAACATGAAGCTTGCCTCTTGCAACCTGAAATGGTACAATCCATGGAAAGATGATAGTTTCATAAAATCTGCCGATGGTGCCATATAACCTGGAGCATACTTTGGGTGGAAAGAAGCTTCAGAACTGGGAGAAGACACTGCGGGGGGTGGGGCTGCTATCAATTGCTGACAGTGAAAACTTGGTTGAGGTGCAGACTCCATGACAGGGATTCCCAACCTTATTGAGTTTGCAAGTTGGGTTTTTTTTTAAATTTTGAGAACAGGTAGTGACAGCACCTATCACAAAATGGCTGTCATGGGGTATGTTGCCAACTGCAAAATATTTGAAGGTCCAGAGCAAAACACCTTCTTATGAAGGAGGCAGCAGTTTCCCAAATGAGAACTCTCAGCTAGCGCAAAGGTGGTATTCCCTGGCTGTTCTGAAGTTTTTCCTTCTTCAATGAGATGCAAGAAATTCAAGACAGGCTCTTTTTGGGCAGAGATGGGGGAGGAGATATGCTTTGAGGAGGAAAGAACTGAGCACCAAGAAATACTTGAATGCCCATTCAATGCCCAGGGGTACCTTGTTGGAGATCATGACAGCTGCTCTATGGTATATAAGAGGAGATGCCATTTCACACTAAGACTATATCATGCAAAGGTTCTGGCCAATTTCTTTCCTGAAACATCATATTGTGTTATCTAGATAACTGTGTGAAATATGTTAGGTATTTGCAAGTTAATCCATTTTCTCCATTTCCTACTTAGGATGTAATCAAGTTTTGGCTTGGCAAGGGCATCGATGGATTCAGTTTCAATGATGTTAAATTCCTTCTGGAAGCAACACACCTGAGAGATGAACCTCAAGTGAATAAATCTCAAAATCCAGTAAATGGCTTTTCTGCCTTTTTCCTTCCTCAGAAATGTGAACCAATTAGGGGTTTTTGCATGGTGATATAATCGTTATTTAATAGATGCAATGATTATCAGGATCCTGCCTAGTTTAAAGTGTCAAGGGGTGGGCATGGATATACATCAGAGGTAAGATTAAGGAAACAGCCGACTGCATGTCAGTTGCATCACTGTTGGTTGTCTTACTGCCTGATGATCTACAAAAAGTACTGTAGAAACCTGCAGCACAAGTTTGATATCAGCTAGATAGAAAGGTCTACCATGAGCAATAATGACCATTCTCCAAGGAGCCTTCCTGCAGCCTAGGGAGACTTTCTCCAATGGCTGAGCCACTTAAATTGCAAGAAGGCTTCAAACTTTGTTCAGTGGTATGCTAGGATGGTGGTAGGGTCCACTCCTTTAGCACTACAGGATCTGGGTGAAGGGCACATGCTTTCCACACTCACATTGTGACATTTCAAGTGTAAAGGACAGTAGGACTGGGAAAGACCTAAGGCAGATCTGTAGAAATATGTCTTCTGTATCTACATGGACCCACATATGCAGATTTAAATAGCCACAGGCGGGGGCATGTTGACTATTATATGGATAGCTTTGACACATTGACACCATATCCATTTTACAAAGCGTCTAGTTCCAGCTCCTGCCAACCTAGCAGTTCGAAAGCAAGAAATTGCAAGTAGATAAATAGGTACCACTTCGGTGGGAAGGTAACAGCGTTTCGTGCACCTTGGTGTTTAGTCATGCCGGCCACATGACCACGGAAACGTCTTCGGACAGCGCTGGCTCTTTGGCTTTGAAACGGAGATGAACACCGCAACCCTAGAGTCGGATTCGACTGGCTTTCGAGCAAGGGAACCTTTACCTTTACCTTTACCTTCAAATCAGTGCACAGATCTGACTCAATTATGACAATAGTCACATAAAAATGCATGTATGTTCTGAGCAGCAGCTATTTTTTTATTTTTTTTAATATAGGACAAACGCAAACAATCCAACAAACATAAATAACATACAAATTGGGGGTTACATATACCTTCTAATTATATCTGTTAAATTCTAATTATATCTGTTGTATCTCCTATATTGTATAACTGTATATATATATATACTTGTATCTAGATGTTCTGCATCATAATAAAAGCTATCTCTGGAAATTATTTGAAAAAAACAGTTGTCCAGAGTATTAATGACAAATGCCCCATTGTTTTTCAAGGACAGCATTTCGGCCTATTCTGAATTGTATCACGACTATACCACCACCCAGGTTGGCATGCATGACATAGTCCGTAGTTTTCGGCACACCATGGATAAGTTCAGCAGTGAGCCTGGTAGATACAGGTAAGAATACTGTGATAACTTGACCATGTATCAATTTCTTAATATCTGATTAGCTTATTCTCTGATTAGCTGTTAAAAGCCACCTAGGGAACAGTTTGAAAATGTTAAGAGGTAAGAGCAAATGTGTTTTCCTGACCCCTGTAGTTATTGGAGCACAACTACAGAGAGCTGGGCAAGATTGCTTGCATGAGGTTTGCATGTAGTAGGCCAGCCACATTAAGTGGCCAGTTTACTGTCTGTCCAGGAATAGGAAAGGAGATTATCTCCTACTCAATATTTTACAGCTGTTACAGCTTCTTTTAAAGTAAAACATGTTTGTTTACTTAGGAAATGTATATGCCACCTCTCTAGGCCTGCTCAAGGCAACTCACAAGTAAAAACACATTGATACAGACAGCTGATCATCCACTCATAATGCAAATTCAAGTAATATTATCTATTCCCTTATTTTGAGAGTTTCTCATTTTACAAGACAGTGCCCAGTACAATCAGTTCTTCATTTTGACATAGGACTTGCTAACAGCTGATATTGGTTCATATATGTTTTGACGAGAGAAAGGGGTTTAGAGATAAAAGCTGGGCTTGTATATAAACCCAGCCAAGCCTAAATCAATAATTAAAGGATGCAGACATGGAGAAGACAGTTTACTTTTAAACAAGGTGTATTTAAAAGAGAAATACAAACTGAAGTGACTCTTACCTGGTAACAAAGGGGATGTGGGATGTCAGGGAGGGGGAAAACCCATCCCCAGGGAACCTTTTCACAATATGTCATAACCTGGTTAAAATGTTACAATTAATCAACAGCAACCAGCTGTGATGAAGTAATTCCTTCAGGTCCAGGACAGTTATGCTGTCCCTAACTAAATCCTCATCTCACCTTTTATCACTTTCAATCTACAGCTAGTTTCAGAGGGTAGCCGCGTTGATCTTTAGTACGACATCTAGATTTGAGTCCAGTAGCACCTTAGAGCCTAGTAAGATTTTCGGGGTGTCAGCTTTTGACAATCTTGTTGGTCTCTAAGGTGCTGCTAGACTCAAATCTAGCTAACCTAAAACTGAACATTGTTAAATTTCAAATCTTAACACTGTCTCCCAGTAGACAGTTCCTATTGGCTGGTTCAGAGCAGCACTCTCTTCGGGTCCTGATTTGCTGGGGAATTTTCACTGCTCCATGTGTCACACATATCCTCTTGCATTTCACTGATGAAAATAGGGATGTACTTCTAAATATATATTCTCAGGCCAAGAATCATTGCCACATGCAGAACTGTTTCTCCAGCCAACCCACCCAAGCAACTGCTTGGTAATGCACAGTGAAGAAGGCACCAACACTCTACAAAGGCTTGGTTTCTCCTGGCCAGCTGCAGTGCAGGACTGAAGGACAGCCCATTCTGGACCTGTGCTGCTGCTATCCAAGCTACAGGGGGTTGGCTTATACCTGGCTGGTGGCAGCATGGGAGGAGGAAATGTATGTACTTTGTGAAGGTGGCAGAAAATAGCTTAAGCGGCCCTGCCCCACCACAAGATCCAGAAGAAAAAACCAAAATGCATTTCCACATCCATCTCCCGGCAAAGGAGGACATTCACTGGGGCAGGGGTCCCCAACCTTTTTTACCCTGTGGGCACCATTAGAATTCTTACATAAGGTGGTGGGTGCAGATCCAACCATACGGAGGAAGGCTAAGTGCAGGGGAGAAGAGGGATAATTTAAAAAATATACACTGGGAAAAAGGAATGAGACAGGATAAAACCAATACAGTGATGGCAGCTGCCACTGAAGCAACAATAATCTAATCTGCCCAGCCAATTGGATATCCAGTGGCCAGTCAGAGGCTCTGCTGGGCAAGTGCCCCACTTGGCCCCACCCACTTTCTAAAGATAGTTGATGGACACCAGGAAAGCTGTTGGTGGGAGCCCTGGCACCCACAGGCACCATATTGAGGACCCCTTGCACTAGAGTAAAGCCGATTTAGACCAAAAATGACAATTAGGTTAAAGATATGTTTGCAAAACAATGTTACCAGACAATCTGTCAAAACTTCAAAATGTGCTTTACTTGCATATGAAATGGCAAATTGTACATTGTGTGGCTTCTTTTAATTGTGCTGTCTGGTTACATGCATGGATATTAAAGACAAGATTCACCCAGATATTTAACTCCTAGAAACTTTGGCAGGACCTTGAATAATGGCAATTAGCAATTTATTCTAACAAAATTTTAAACCAGGCATTCCCACAAGGCAAAAATAGGAACAAAACAAGGACAATGATTTACCAGGAACAAGTTACAATAACTAGAGACAGTCCCTGGTAAATAGGAACACTTGAACTCTATGGAAACCTGGCTTGTCTTTGCCCAAACCAGACTTCTGCCTTGCCATGGAATGAGTAGCATTCCTAGTCTTAACATATCTAGAGTACTTTCTACCAATCCCTTTCAAGCTACACTCAAGAGGCTACATGTGGAGCGGTGGCACAGGGGATCTATCCCACTGCTTAATAAGCAACATCTGAACTGTTGTCAGTTCGAGCCCCGCACTGGTGTGAGCTGCCAGCCTGTGTCCCTAGCTCGTCGTCTATCTAGCAATTCAAAAGCTTTGGCAAGTAGATAAAATGGGTGCCACTCCTTAGAGAGGGTGGGCACACCAACACCCCCCCCCCGTGGGGGAGGTGTTAGCTAACGCTGGATCATCCTGCTATGAAGACCAGAAGCCAGAAAGAATCTCTTGGCATCAAGAAGCCCTGCAGTGGGCTGATTCGGCCAGGTGGTGGCAGTGTGGCGCTGTGACACGAAGAATCCTGACAGCCTGATGTCACCAAAGCCGACTGACTGGAAAAAAAAAAAGCTGATCGGAACACGGCTAGTCCGAAGGCAGAGATGAATCCTCTGTCAGCTGCAAGAGTGTGTGGAACTAAAGAATTACATGTTGTCCTCCCTACCCCTTATATAACATTGTTAGTCCCATGTCTCAAAGAGGAACTGTACATCGCTCAGAGCTTGCAGGCACGCGGGGTGAGCAATTAATAAATCGAAAGATTATTATTATTATTATTATGTGCTCAACCACAGGTTTAAAGGCCTTCTCCTAACCGAAATAATTATTTTTGACCATTTACTTGCTTTTCTAAAATCACCTTGCCAGTGGTAGATGAAGAATAACAGCTTACAGCAGAGAAAAAACATTTGGAACTATATTTCAATATAGAAAATACTTGATAATTATTTTAAGTATTATTTTAAATTTAATAGTGAAGTGTGCCCCCATTATTTTAAATTATATCTGTATTTCTAATAGTGAAATGTGGTCTCTGCGGATCAGGGCTAAATGGATTTCCCTACAAACTTGGGAGACACCCCAACCCCCGGTTTGCAGAAAGTCTTAAAATATATTGGGAGGTCTAAATTCCTCCCCAAATAAAAGATGCATTGTTGGTGATGAGTGATATGGGCAGGGGTCTTTTCGGGGGGGAGCCCACCGGAGCGCAGCTCTGGGAGCTCAGAAGCCAAGCCCCGCCCCCAGCCGGCGTCCCGGAGAGTCTTTCAGGCAGCCGAATGTCAATTTCAGCTCCATTATATCCTATGGGCCATTGAAGTCAATGGTGAAAACATAGGGTATATTCTAGGGGCTGGAGGGAGGGGTTTGAGGGAGAGGCTCGAAACTCACAGGATAGCTGATGGAGCCTCTCCCAAGATACCCACCAAGTTTCAAGAACATTGGACCGGGGGTCCAATTCTATGGCCCCTAAACAGGTTGCCCCTATTCCCTCCATTGTTCTCTATACTGGGAAAAAAAATAACTTATTTTCCCACCATAGAGAACAATGGAGGAAATGGGGCAACCTGTTTGGGGGCCCATAGAATTGGACCCCCTGGTCCAATGTTCTTGAAATTTGGTGGGTATCTTGGGGAGAGGCTCCATCAGCTATCCTGTGATCTTGGAGCCTCTCCCTCAAACCCTCCCCTCCAGCCCTCAGAATATACCCTATGTTTTCACCATTGACTTCAATGGCCCATAGGGTATAATGGGGCTGAATTGCCACTGAATTTCTTTCATTCCCTCCTTTCCTTCTTTCTTTTTCCTCTTTCCCTCATTCTTCTCTTCTTTCTTTCTTTCTTTCTTTCTTTCTTTCTTTCTTTCTTTCTTTCTTTCTTTCTTTCTTTCTTTCTTTCTTTCTTTCTTTCTTTCTTTCTTTCTTTCTTTCTTTCTTTCTTTCTTTCCCACCTTCTTCTCTTTCTCTTTTTCCTCCTTTCCCTGTTTCCCTCCCTCTTCCCTCTCTTTCTTTCTCTCTTTCCTTCCTTCTTTCCTTCTCTCTACTCTCTCTCTTTCCTTCCCTCTTTCCTCCTTCTGTGGCCCAACTCTAGTGAGAAGGAGTTTAAACTTTAAACCCCTTCTCTCTTAGCTCCCCCACCCAGACCAGCTGGGGAAGGGAAGGGGAGGCTTTTGAAGATGCTTCCCCCCCCTTTTGCTTCCCCTTCTGACATCACTTCCGGTGATGTCAGGGGGTGTGGCATATGCTAATAGCCTAATAGCTCATTAGCATACCATATGCTAATGAGCTCCTGCAGCTGTTCTTCTACGAAAAGACCCCTGGATATGGGACAGCCATAGTGATGGTGAGGAGAAAAGGCTGTGGTGGTGTCAGCAGCAAGACTGGGAGGTCTGCCTGGCCCTCCTGCATTGGTAGTGATTTATTATTTATTATTATTTTTTAAATTGGATTTACTAGGCCACCCTTCCCTACAAGTAGGGCTCAAGGCAGCTTACAACAGAATAATAAACAATTTCAATATAAAACTAGTTTAAAACAGTCCAATGAATACCAATAAATAAAAAACAGTGTATATACAATAAATGATGGGAGGGATGGCCGGGAGCTGCGACAACCCTGGTGACAACAGTAGAGATGGTGGGATGAGAAGCTGCATTCAGCCTGGCAGCAAGGCTGGGAGGCACACTGGACCATGCTGCATTGGTGTCAATGGTAGGTGGTGGCCAGGCAGCATTGTTGTTGTTGGTGGTGGTGGGATGGCCAGGAGCTCTAGTGGGCCTGGCATCATTGCTCTTTTGTGGGTGGGCAGCTGGGAGCCATGGTGAGCCCAGTGGCATTGCTATTGGTGGTGATGGTGGGCAGGAACCACAGCAGTCCCAGCATCATTGCCATTGGTGTGGAAAGATGGGGGGAGTATTGTGGGTCCTCACTTGTGACTTACTGATATGCTTATTAACAATTACTGCCTTGTTAGAACTTGCTGTGAAAACTCTTTATCATATAACAAATTAAGCCATGGCCAGGATCCAAAGGGATGTTAAATAAAGACTATGTATTTCATGATCTATTCCAGGCACAATTTTTTTATTTTGTTTTTGCTATATTAGTGAATAATACTGGCTATATTTTTGTTAATGTTACAAAATGTCTTTTCTTTTGAAGATTTATGGGCACAGGAGCCAATGATAAAGAGAGTATTGAAGGAACTATGATGTATTATGGGACACCTTTTATTCAAGAAGCAGATTTCCCTTTTAACCTGTTGCTCATGAACATAAAAGAAGTCTCTGGAAGTAGCATTTTTGAAATGGTAGCTGCATGGATGAAGAATATGCCAGAAGGGAAATGGCCAAATTGGGCGGTAAGCTTCTGATCCAGAGGACTTGCACCTCACACAACACCTAACACAACAGAACTTTTGTTGCTTCCACTCCCTTCCTCTAAGGAGTCAGGATGACATATGTAATAGACTACTAAGGGTTAATGCCTCGCAGAGTCTGAGAAACTTTTTTTTTTGGTCCCCCGAAGGGGAGTTTTCTATTTGCTTTTCTAAAAAATTACAACAGAAAAAAAGGGGGGGGGAATTTACAATCTAAGGAGAAAGTAAAGAAACCTACCTAAAAACTCAAGAGTGGAGGTTATACAATGCTCATAAAATAGTTGTTACCCTTGTTCAGTTGCTTTAAAACATGACGAGTGCACGCTAATCATCCCTCCTGTTGACAACATCAGCTTATCAGACTAAGCATAGAGTATTTCCAGAGCTAATACACACACAAACCTAGACCTTAAGACTGATTGGCTTCTTCGATTTACTCCCTCCCCCATAGGCAAATTATTTAAAACCAGTGTTCCTTCAGCAAGAACATTACAACAATTTATCTTTTTCCATCTTCAATATATCTTCTTTTTTCTTATGAATCCGGATCTGTCCATTTGTGATATAAACCAAGTTCCTTTTTCCCGGGACATCTTCACTTCTTTGGACATCTTGAATCATAAGAGATCTTCCTTTTGTTGCTTAGAAAGCACGTTCATTGGAGAATCCAGCCTTTCTCTTGGCAAGCAGATCTTATAGAGTTAAGGTAACAAATCCTTTACTCCAGAAACCGCTTTTCGATCCACTTGCCAGTCCAACCACATGAAAGCTAAACTTTAAAGTCTCCTTGCCATCCATATTTCTCTATGATCAACTCCACATCAAACACTGTCCCTTTAAAAGTATAGCTGCTTTTAATACACATCCCGGTCGCTACTCCACTTTGGCCACCAGAGGGCCCGGTTTGCTTAAAGACAGAGTCTATGGTTGGGCCACATGACCTCGCTCTCCGTTGTTCTCCTTCCTGAAGAAGACACTGGTCCCGCCTCCCTCTTTGTCTCTTGTCGCCATCTTTTGGGGGATGTTTACATTAGCTGAGAAAGACAGCCAAAGTCTTTAAGGTCTGTTTATACGTTCAGTTTTCTTTTGGGAATACTCTCTGCTATAGTCCATTGCCACAATTTGGTCAGTCCCTCCGATCATGCTTCCACATTCGCTTAGGCGTCAGGAGAAAGGGTGTCCCCTTCCCCTCCCTCCGCTTGTATTAGAGGGACTTCACATCTGGGCTTTAGTGTCTTGTTTCAATGAAAACTCACTCATAAGTGCACGAGTCGATCCAACAGGTCCTGAAATGGCTCCTGGGATCCTGCCAAGCAGAGAAAAAAAACGCTAAATCTCCAAACGCTTGTTCCAGCCAGCAGCTCTGGTACTGTACGGTCGCATAGTGGCAGGACCGTTGGGGCAAAGGAGCGCCTCCATTCCCCGGCATTATGCTGGTGAAGAGGCCACCCCTCAAAGCCCCATAGCTAGGAACCTTTTCCCAAAGGTTCCAGGGGGGAGTGAACTGTTGCCCCCCCTCCAAACCGCCAGCACACAGATCATGCCCCCGGATCGACCAGGAGGCATGTCTGCTCACGAGTCGCCATAGACCGGAAGTCAGAGTCTGAGAAAGTTTGAATGACAGGCTGTTTAAATGAAATTTTGTGAAGAGTGTCAAGAAATGACAGCTGGGAACTGACAGCTGAAGAAGAAGAACAGGAGGAGATTGAATTTACACCCCATCCTACCCAAAAGAATCTCAGAGTGGTTTACAATTTCCTTGCCCTCTCCACAACAGACACCATGTGAGTCAGGTGGGGGTGAGAGAGCTCTTTTGAGAACTGCCCTTGAGAGAACAGCTTTGAAAGAAGTTGTGACTGAGCCAAGGTCACACCAGCAGTTACATGTGGAGGAGTGGGGAATCAAACCCAGTTCTCCCAGATTAGAGTCCGTACTCCTAACCACTACACCAAACTGATTTAGCACTGACAAGACTGGGAAGAAGGCAAAGAGGAGTGAGAGGATCATAGAAGATCCCCATTCAAGCCAAAAATGGACAGGGCTTCTAGTGAAGAGAAGTAATCCCTGCCCAGTGAAAAGGGAGATAGCTCTAAAGAGAGGAGTGATCCCTTGGTTTGTATATAAAGAAGGATTTTGGGAACTTGGTTGTATGTTCCTGCCTTCTAAATGTGAAGTGTCAGTGAAACTCAGAAACCTATGCTTGTGAGTTAAAGCAGAAACTGAAAAGAAAGCCTCTTTCCCCAGAGTTTCAAAGACCTTGTTGAAAAGCAAAAACACTTATTTGTTGGAAACATATTAGCAGTATTTAGTGTGATTTCAAAGTTACCTCAGTTTTATTATCAGTTCACCTTATACACCCTACCCCTGAATGCACCTGACCTTTCCCCTTCCAAGTTAAATAGAATATTTTGTTTATTTTGAACTTTCAAAATAAGCCTCTCATGCACCATTACAGAAATTGAAAAAAAGCAGGTGATTTTGTTTCTTCCCTCAAGTCCTTGGGCTGGGCCAGCATCAAAATATGATAACATGACTTGGTGGGATAGCCACAGACCAACTAATAAGAAGAAAATAAATATAGGTGCCAGTCAGCAAGAAAGAAAGAAAGAAGAAGAAGAAATGAAAACCCTGTGAGTAAGGGAGGGAAGACGGTGAGATTGCCATTATGTACATGAGGTAGTTTCCTTTTTGTACTCTTGCCTTGTGTACGAGATAGATTAGTCTGAGGTTAGGGGGTTGGTCTCCTCCTAAAGAAACTGCTTTGCAGCTTGAGGGTACTGTTCAGTCTGCAGATAGAGGCATAGATCTTTTGCCAGTTTTGGGTGGTGTGCTAGCTCAGCCCTTCCTTGAGAGAAGGCCTGTAGCTACAGTGGGGCATTTGGGGGCCTGGCCCCCTGAATCACTGCCAAGGCCCCCTGACTTCCATCCAGCCCCTAGGTCCCCCGGCTCTCTGGGCCACCTGGAGGACTCCCTACTGCCACCCCTTCCCCAAGCGTGGCTTGCTTCCCCATGTAGGCAAGCAGACTGTGAACGCTGCAAAAGTGAGTTTTTAAAATTTTATTTTTATTTTATTTTTATTTTTATTTACAAAATCCTGGCTACGGGCCTGCTTGAGAGGCATATTCGACCAAATGCTCAAAACGAACACACACATGTAGAACAAGATATTGGATTTATACCCTGCCCTTCACTACCTGAAGGAGTCTCAGAGCGGCTTACAAACTCCTTTCCCTTCCCCTCCTCACAACAGACACCCTGTAAGGTAGATGGGGCTGAGGGAGCTCTGACAGAAACTGCTCTTTTTCAAGAACAGCTGTGCCGGAACTATGGCTTGCCCAAGGTCATCCTGCAGGTGCAAGTGGAGGAGTGGGGCATCAAACCCGCTTCTCCCAGATCAGAGTCCGCACACTTAACCACTACACCAAACTGGCTCTGGTGACTGGTTTCATGACTGAGGCAGGGTATATGGAATCAATGATGTGTTATCTTGGACTATGCCATAAGCCACTAAAGAAATGTGGCAAATACACTCCTGTGCCACACAATCCAGCATGATACTGGACAAGTTCTTAATAATCAGAATTATGCTGTTGTTTGTCGATCTGTGCTCCTTTCTGTGCCTTTGTGTAATAAAATAAGGTACCCTGCTGTTCAAATGTAATATTTTATTGCACAGAGGTTTTTAGCTTTGATCATTAGACTACTTCTGACAAGACTGTTTCTTTGTATTTAGTGACCTTAGAACAATTTATTCTCTTTTCTTTGCGTGTAGTGAAATCTCTTTTAGTGGAAAGCAATATTAAAATACTTTATTTCAAACATCGAATGATGTGATTAAAAAGCATGTAAGTACTCAGTCAATATAATAAAATTATGAATAAACCTTTCTCCCTAGGAGCTATAATCTACCCAAGTACTTTAGAATATAGGCAATTTTTAAAAATGCTTACCTCACTGTAAATGCCAACTTCATTAGTTTAAACTACTGTGTTCTGTTGTAAGGTATGGCCACTGTGGCTTTTATGGGGTTGATAACCTGATCTCATATCTAGCCCCTCAATAGGTTCTTTTAAAATTATTATTATTATAAAATAAGTTCCTTTGTATTTTAGGCTGGAGATCCTAACAATGTTCGCATCGCCTCTCGGATTGGAAAGGAATACATAAATGTCATGAATATGCTTCTTTTAACCCTTCCTGGAACACCCATTACATATTATGGTGAAGAGATAGGAATGGAAGATACCACATCACAAACTGTGAGTTAAATATTCTGTGGGTGCATTCAGACGCACCGTTTAGTCCGCTTTCGGCACACTTCAGGAATGGATTTTATGTGTGCGTTCACACACCCAACATCTGCGCACCGTCCCCAGCTGTCGCTTTCCAGATCAAACCCCCTTTAAAATGGAGTATTCTGATACCACTTACCCAAGTGGTGTTTTCCTGATTCAAGATGCACTTTTCTGCCATCTGATCGCTCCTATCGAGCCACTTCTGGATGCTTCAACCCCCTTCCCTCTGGAAAGCTGCCTCAGGCTTCTGCTTTTCATCCGCCATTTATTTTTTATGCCTTGGCGGTGTGTACTTGGGCGGAGCTCCACCCCTAAGTTAATAAAAGAAAAGTTTAAATGGTGCCTAGTTTAAGCATTTAGACGAGTCCGGGATCTCAGGGAGGCCAGTTTTGGGGTAAAAGTTTAAAGAGAAGAGTTCATTTAAAGTTTAAAGGGACGTGTGGAAATTGCTGTTCTGTGCATGCATGAAAATTTTAGCTCTAGAGATGGCTGCCTGTGCGCATGCTCAAACTGAGAGGAAACACACACACCACCTGTGTGCGGATGGTGGGGAGGTCAGTGTGATCGCGATTCCCCGGGTTAAAAAACCCCCACCGGGACTGGAGCAATTCAAACCATTCCAGCACACTGTCTGAACACACCCTGTGAGTTCCAGTCCACAACATCAGACATCAGAGTGTTCTGGAAGAGGCTGGCCTTGTCCTCAAAAGAGAGCCAGCATCATATAGTGGTCACAGCAGGGGTCCCTAGCCTTTTTGAGCCCATGGGAACCTTTGGAGTTTTGAGAGGGAATAGTGAGTGTCAAACCCCACATGGCTTCTGCATGAGGCAAAACCAAACACAGTGCCTTCATCCTCACTGCCAACAACAACAACAACAACAAAATACAGAAGGGAAATAAAAAGAAATGAAGTGGGGTAGAGTTGCCAGCCTCCAGGTGGGGCCTGGGGATCTCCCACTTTTACAACTGATCTCCAGTTGACAGAGATCAGCTCCCCTGGAGAAAATGGCTGCTTTGAAGGATGGACTCTATGGCACTGTACCATGCTGAGGCCCCTCCCCTCCCCAAACCCAGCCCTCTCCCGGATCCATCTCCAAAGTCTTCAGGTATTTTCCAACCCAGATCTGGCAACCCTATGTGGGGGAGAGGAACAGAGCAAGAGCTTGGGGAATAAAAAGAAAAGAAGGAAAGAGGGGAGGCAGTTGGAGAAAAAGAAGGTGAGCTAAAGAGAAAGGTGAAAGGAAAATGAAACCACAATCCTTTGCATTCAACAGTTCACCCGATCCTTCAATGGCTGCGGCTTTATGAGAATCATGGAAAACCTTTTCATTTGCATGCGAGCAGCCAATAGTAAATACTGTCTTACAGTGGCCATGTCTAGTACTTTCTGAAAGCTTGGTGGGCACTAATGGAAGTACTGGTGGGTGCCAGGGTGTCCATAGGCACCACACTGGGGAACCCTGGGCTAGAGTGTTGGGCTAGGATCTGGGAGACCCACGTCTGAATCCCCACTCTGTTATGGAAGTCCTCTGGCTGACTTGGGGCCAGTCACAGGCTCTCAGAGTAATCTATCTCACCATGTTGTTGTGAGGATAAAATGGAAGAGAGCAGAATGGTGTAAACTGCTTAAGGGTTCCCACTGGGGAGAAAGGCAGGGTATAAGTGAAGTAAAACAAAATAAAGGATCATTCTCCTTTGGCAGTAAAACCTTGCTGAGTCTATTTGTGCTGCAATATGAGTTCTCCTGTGAATGGAGTTGACTCTTTAAATTGAGGCTCAAATTTATTGGTCCCAATAATGTTTTTTGCAACATATAATAAAGTTCCTTTTGAAATTACTTTCCCATTCCCTGCCTGCAGCCAGTGGTGATACATTCAGGAGCGCAAGCAAGCAACAACAACTTATCTTAGGAGTGCAGATAAGCCACAATGGATAGGGATGAGGCTCCTGTTCATACTAGCAGGTGGCAACTGTGGGAAGGAGGTGAGTCAGGAAATGCAGGCGCTCTTGTGCAAGAGTTAATTGGATAACAGATTTGTGTTCTGCACATCACTTTTCTCCACAGCTGCCACCACCTGATGGCACCTGTCAGTATGAACATTAACCTTCCCTGTCTTCTGATTGCCAATCAGCAGCTGCAGCCCAATGGTACAACCCACAACCCTGCATATACCACCATGTTATCTGACACCAGTATAACTCAGTTGAGCAATCTGTCTACTGGTCTCACGAGTCCTGCTCCTGTTTGTGAGGGTAGTTGGAAAGGTCTTCTGTTGTCTCTACCCAGCAAGGCACCTGTTCCCCTTTACTCCTAATTTGTCAACTTCTCTTGGTATTGCCTTTAAATACTAAGAGAGAATTTTCCCTTTAAATGGTTGGAGGGAAAGTGGGTGCCGTGCTTGCCTGCCCTGCAAGCTGCGAATTCACGGCTTGCAGGGCAGAAGTGGGTGACCCCCACTTGAAAAGAGCAGGCACCCTGCACACCTGCCCTACAAGCCACAAATTCAACATTGAATTAGGATAGGCTTGTAAGGAGGAGAAGGAAGAAGAAGAGCTGGGCTTTCATAACCCACTTTTCTCTATGCTAAGGAGTCTCAAAGCAGCTTACAATCTCCTTCCCTTCTTCTCCCCACAGGTGGGGCTGAGAGAGTTCTGAGGGAACTGTGACTGACACAAGGTCACCTAGCAGGCTTCCTGTGGACGAGTGGGGAATCAAACCTGGTTCTCCAGATTAGAGTCTGCTGCTCTTAACCACTATACCATGCTGGCTTTCAGCCTTGAAGCTGTGTTTAAAATCCTCCATTACCTGAGTTCTCAGTGCTTGGGGCTTTTCCCCATTGTTGTTTGACATGTGGTCAAGATGGAGTCCCATTGCAGAAGCTTAGTCCTTCATGGCTCAAGTACAGCTGAAAAAGATACAAAAGGACAAGAAGAACAAAAGCCTCTTCTCCCTTGTGTCCAGAGAATTTATAATCTCCCCTTCAGAGTTCTTCCTTCTCTGGGGTGGGGTAATTCCCATTCTTTCTGACCCTAAAGGAAGAAATATAATCTAGCCTTCTGGTTTTACCAGTCTCTGTCCCTTTGGTGGAAAGTGCCATCAGGTTGCAACTGACTGATGGCGACACTGTAGGATTTTCCATGCAAGAGATAAACAGAGGCTGGTTTGCTATTGCCAGCCCCTATGTAGTGACACTGGGTGTTCTTGGTGATGTCCCATCCAAGTACTAACCAGGGCCAAGCCTGATTGGCTTTCAAGATCTGATGAAATCGGGCTAGCCCGGGCCATCCAGGTCAGGGTTTCTGTTCCTTTAAGGCGTGACAATCTAGTTGAGGTGGTAACCAGTAAACCTTTTGTTTCAGTCTGGCTAGAGCTATTCACATCTCTAAGCACTTAGCTGTGCCATTCCTCTTGCCCGCTGCTAACTTGCTGCAAGGCTCCTGGAGCAGGGGTATAGTGAAGACCCCAATTATTGTAATATTGATGTGATAGCTAAGGTGGAAGGCATAAATTAAATTATTAATACTTATTATTTCTATCAATACATTACACTAGTATTGTATAGTATAGTAAAGGTAAAGGTTCCCTTGCTCGAAAGCCAGTCAAATCCGACTCTAGGGTTGCGGTGCTCATCTCCATTTCAAAGCCAAAGAGCCAGCGCTGTCCAAAGATGTTTCCGTGGTCATGTGGCCGGCATGACTAAACACCAAGGCGCACGGTACTTGTACTGGTTGACAAATTGCATCTAAAGAGTGCTTGTGAATGGTTCCTTATCTTCTTGGAGAGGAGTGACAAGTGGAGTGCCTCAAGGATCTCTCCTGGGACCTGTTTCGTTCAAGAACTTTATCAATGATTTGGATGAAGGGGTAGAGGGAATGCTTATTAAATTTGCAGATGATACTAAATTGGGAGGGGTACCAAATATGGTAGAAGACAAGAGTCAGGATACAGGATGATCTTGATAGGCTGCAAAACTGGGCTAAAACAAATAAAATGAATTTCAGTGGGGGTAAATGTAAAGTTCTGCATTTAGGTAGGAAAAAGCAAATGTATAATTATAGGTTGGGGGAGACTTGTCTTGGCAGTAGTATGTATGAAAAGGAGTAGGGGTCTTAGTAGACCATACACTGAACATGAATCAGCAGTGTGATGTGGTAGCTAAAAAGGCAAATGCGATTATGGGCAGTATCAACAGAAGTATAGTGTCCAGATTATGCAAAGTGATGGTACCACTTTACTCTGCTCTGGTTAGACCTCACCTAGAGTATTGTGTTCAGTTTTGGGTACCACAATTTAAGAAGGATATAGACAAGTTGGAACGTGTCCAGAGGAGAGCAATGAAGATGGTGAGGGGTCTGGAGACCAAGTCCTATGAGGAAAGGTTGAAGGAGCTGGGTATGTTTAGCCTGGAGAAGAGATGACTGAGAGGTGATATGATAACCATCTTCAAGTACTTGAAGTGCTGTCATATAGAGGATGGTATGGAGTTATTTTCTGTTGCCCCAGAAGGTTGGACCAGAACCAACGGGTTGAAATTAAATCAGAAGAGTTTTTTGCTACACATTAGGAAGAATTTCCTGACAGTCAGAGCAGTTCCTCAGTGGAACAGGCTTCCTCGGGAGGTGGTGGGCTCTCCTTCTTTGGAGGTTTCCAAACAGAGGCTAGATAGCCATCCGACAACAATGCGTTTTTTTTAACTTGGGCAGATCATGAGAGGGAGGGCAGGAAGGGTGGCCTCAGTGCTTAGTTCTTGTTGCCCTTTCTTACATGCCCAGGGAAATGCTGATCGCCACTTTGGGGCCAGGAAGCAATTTCTCTCCAGACTGGTTTGGCCAGGGACCCTGGAGGTTTTCTGTCATCTTCTGGGCATGGAATAGTGGTCACTGCAGGTGTGGAGGGGGAGCTATTTGAGGACTTCCTGTATTGTGCAGGGCATTGGACTAGATGACCCTGGAGGTCCCAACTCTATGATTCTATTATTCTATTCTATTATATATTATGCACAAATTACATTAGTATTTAATGAAGATATTAATGCTAATTAATATCAGTACTGGTTGATCAGTATTTATTTAGTACAATATATTTATTAACAGAAGTACCTGCCCAATAGCTGTGTTCTTTCATTTTTTAATATGTGTGAGTCTATGCAGCTTTCTTCTGTCTAGGACCACATTGCCAATTTTTAAATTATGCATTAGGGGAGAATCCAAAAATGAACATGTTTAAATGGGGCAAACTTTTCCTTCAGGAGCTGGTATGAGCAAGTGAACTTTCTGAGAGGCAGCTGACTTCACAGCCAGTTCCCTTGGCATTTTTGAGTTCTTCTGTCAGTTGTCAAATCACAGTGCCTGACTCTTCTTCCATCATACCTGAATCTGCAAGAATGGCCAGGCCCCAACTTCACCTGCTACTGGTAGAGAAAGTGTCTGATGGTGGTAGTACACACAAATGAGATCAGGTTTGGGGCATTTTTTTTAAAGGTTAATTAGCAAATAAAGTGTACACATGGTCTGTACAAGCTTCGGGCTGATCTAGGGTTGCCAGGTCCCATCCACAGAACATGTGGAGCTGTGTGGGAGCTGCTTGCCAGTGGTGCTGAGCCTTTTCCTGGCCACCACAGCTCTGGTGAAGCAGGCAGTCACCACTCTGGCCATTCCCAGCTAGCCTGACCATGACGGCTGCAGCAGTCACTTGCACAGGATGAGCAAGAGCATGCACAACATGTTGTCCAATCACCCTGAACAACCATGCTTATCTGAAAGGGAGGGAAGCAAATCCTGCTCAGACACACTTGCTCAGGACCAGAGGGCAGCTAGCTGCTGTTGTTTTTTCATCCTGAGCAAGAAACTGGTACAGTGCTAACAGCTAGGCTGGCTGGTGGATGGGTGTGGCTGTGATGGCTGCTGGACACGGGGTGCCTTGTGGGCCAGCCACGAGTGTCCTTGGAATGGGTAAGGCACCCCCAGCAGCATGTTTAACACCCCTGCCCTATGTTGTCTTCTCTGCTCTGATACATCATCTACTATTGGTTTTCAAGCACCAGACTGGCACCTCTAAGCAAGCAGGAACTGTTGGCAGGGCAACCATGTACTCTCACATTGCTGTTTTTATCGTTGGTCTTAATTACAATACCTTAGCTTTATGCTAAATGTCTTGATCCTTACAGACTGCCAGGGCTGAGTATCAAACTATTTGTCCATTTCAAAGCATTTCATTATTCTTTCATTTCATTTATCTACAAACATGAATTACCATAAATAATTTTTCATTTGCTGGTCCTTACCTCCATATCATGTAGGTAATATTGGTGAACACAGAACCTAAGCAGAAATCAGAAAAATGAACACAGGGTTGCCAAATTAAAAATGTAGAGTGTGGCTTTGATTTAGGCTGACTTCACTTTTATTGACTTGATTGCACTGTTTCCATGCCGGCCCAAGTTTGAGCAAACTCTTCTTGCTATATGGGTGGGCTTCCTATCGAGTTGGCAAACCACACAAGTGACACCTGGCTCTTTTGAGAGGTGGTCAAATGTATTTGGGTCAAGTTTTGTGGTCTTGCTCCAAATTAAAAATAATTTCTGACATTTAAACATTATTGTATTTCATTTTATAATAAATAACATTGTCTTTTGTTTAGGCAACCTTTTCAGAAAAGTCACCCATGCAATGGGACAGTAGTCCTCATGCTGGCTTTACTGAGGGCAACTCAAGCTGGATCCCTGCAAACTCTGATTATCCAAATATAAATGTGGATGTAAGTATGAAGGCTGAAGTTGTTTTCTCTCTGCTTCAAAAGGAAAAGGGAACAACTAGATTATTTTATTGGTCAAGATGACTGCTTGAAGTTAAAATCAACACATTTAAAAACTAAGGGGAACTATTAAGCCCCTCAGATACACAAAAGTCCATGCAAAGTAATAATCACAACTGTGTGTATCAGAGGGACTGGACGGTTTCTTGAGCGGGCTATCAAATGTTCAACAAGCCGATGGAAGAAAAATTAGGTCATCTTTGATAGTTTCTTTCTTTTTTCCATATTACAGTAGCATTTCAAACCTCTAAAGGTAAACAAATATGCCCTTAACTCAGTCCGAGAATGTATTAGGACCAGAGGGGAGGGATATAAATTTGATGAATGAAAAACTGTAATAAATAACTCTCAGGCTTGCCCTCCCCCAGCTGATCAACTAATCCCTCCAACTGATCAACTAATGCTTTAGTTGATTTACCAGTTTGTGTTTCATTATGTTTTATTATTTACTAGGAATAAGGCCCGTTGTGGAAATAAATACAACGGGCTCTAGAAAGAGGCTCTGGGAGAGTGCCCCGGCTTTGGGCACTCAGTGACAATTTGCTGTGGCAATCTCAGCAGGGTATAATGACAGAGTCCACCATTTTCTCCAGAGGATCTGATCTTTGCTACCTGAAGAGCAGTAGTAATTTTGAGTGATCTCCAGCCCACCCCCAAGATTGGTAACACTGGTTCCCCAGGAGGGAGTGGCTGGTTTGGAGGGTGGAGTCTATGGCATTGTACCTGTCTGAGGTCCCACCCCTCCTCAACACTCACCCTCTCCAGGTTCGACCCCTCAAATCTCCAGGAATTTCCCAACCTGGAGTTGACAACCCTATCTCCCTCCCAGCCAACCATCAACCTACCTTTAGTTTTCCATCTCCTCCCCCATCCCTCCTAGAGAGCAGTTGTAATTTTGAGTGGTCTCCAGCCCCCACCTGGAGATTGGCAACAATGGTTCCCCATCAGGGAATGGCTGGATTGGAGGGTGGAGTCTATGGCATCATACCTGTCTGAGGTGCCTCCCCTCCTCAAACCTCACCCTCTCCAGGCTCCATCCCTCAAATCTCCAGGAATTGCCCACCTGGAGTTGGCAACCTGAACAGGACTGGGCCCAATGAGTTTTTCCCCAAAGGCCAACATAGGTGTGGAAAGGGCTTTTTACTGACAGAGGAGAAAGTACAGGTGCCAGAAAGTACTCTGATTAGGGAAATACCTGGAGATTTGGGGGGGTGGATCCTGTGGAGGGCAGCATTTGGGGTGTGTGTGGAAGGACTCAGCAGGGTATATTGCCATAGAGTCTACCCTCCACAGCAACCATTTTCTCCCGGGGAACTGATCCCTGTCATCTGGAGGTCAATTGTAACAGTGGGAGATCTCCAGATCACACCTGGAGGTTGGCAACCCTAGGGGAAAGTCAGCCACACAGCAGGGAGTTGAAGAAAATGGTCTGATGGTCGCTGGCCCACCTCGTTAGGCAGCCATGCTGAAGCTAAGCAGGAGAAAGAGCCTTTTTCCATTTATTCTGACAGGAAAGTGGCCGTTGGGGAGGGGGTTATGGGGGGGGTTAAGCTGAAAGTCCTTTGTTTTCTTACTCACAGAACCAAGCTTGGCTGCCTACCAACAGCCACTGAGGGGACAGTCCCTCACAGGAGTCAAGAGAACTGTCTTCCTCAGGAGACAGAGCTGTCTGCTAGGGGGAGTGGGTGGGGAAAAGGAGCAGACCCAGCACCCGGCCAATGGCACGCGAGTACTCTTGAGTGGCGGCTGATGGGCCAATGGCTGAGGGAGGGCATTTTACAGCCAATGGGAGCACATGGAATCTTGTGAAACCAAAAGATAAATATATTATAAGGAGAGATTATGACTAGATGGCTAAATGATATTTATAAGGGTCACTGGAAGTGGATGAATGTTAAAAGCCAAGCAGGTAAAAAAAAGTGCCTGAGTAACAGGGAAATATTGGGAAATGGGGAATAAACCTCAGCAGGTAGCTTCATCATATTAAGAGCATATTTTCAGCATCTAAGAAACCACTCAGCACTGGAACCATTATGTTACAGGTTCAAAGGACTGAATGGAATTCTACACTCAAAATGTATCGAGAGCTCAGTTCCCTCCGTGCCAATGAGCTTCCCATTCATAGGGGATGGATGTGCTATATTTGGAATGACAGCAATATCTTTGTGTATGTGAGAGAACTGGATGGCTTAGATCAAGTGTTTATGATGGTCTTGAATTTTGGAATGGAAACCACAACTGATCTCCAGGCATTGGATCTTGACCTTCCCTCAGATATTTTTATAAAGCTAAGCACAAACTTCAGCAATAGTGGTAAAGTAAATACAAAAGCAATCAAAACTGAAAAGGGTGAAGGTCTCATCTTGGAATACAGGACAAGCAAGCCAGTTCACAAAAAGGAAGCTTTCAAGGAGAAGTGTTTTGTTGCAGAAAAGGCATGTTATTCTAGTACCTTTAATTTGCTCTACATGTACTGCTAAGCAGCAGTTATTTCCAAGTTTATGCCTTGACAAATCGGGTGCATGTTTTGTTTAATAAAAGGTATGCTAGTCTTTCCACTAGATTCTAATATGCTTCATCTCATTCAAATATGTGTGTTAAGTGCCATCATCAATTCTGACTTATTGTGACCCTAAGACTTCCAAGAAATCCTATGCTAACAGCCTTGGTCAGGTCTTGCAAACTAAGGGCCATGGCTTCCTTGATTGAGTCAGTCCACTTCATGTTGTGTCTTCCTCTTTTCCTGCTGCTTTCAAATATATATCAGCTTAATTCAGACCAAACGCCAAACCATAGTTTGGTGCTAAATGAACAAACCTGGGGGATCCTTAGCCTTGCACATTCCCCTCCTTCCCTTGCACACTGTAATCTAATTAATTTTTTCCTCTTTTTCAGCAAATGGTTTTGATTTTGCACTTGCCCTATAAATCATGATTGCAAACTGTAAACAATCCAGTGTACACTTTGGTGTAATCAATCTGATCCTGTGATCCATGTAGAGTAGAGGTTTTCCCCGTATCTACCCTGCCCTGACAATACCCTGAGAAAGTTATTCCAAGAGCTCTGGGACCCATATACATTAACAGCCAAGTGGGTCCTGTGGCTCCAAAAACAAGCTATTGGACCTAAATACTAATTAATTACCATGTGGGTTGGGAGGCTGTACTGGGAAGGGGGAAGTGAGAAAAATGGTTCCTTTGTTCCTACTCCCTCAGCAGAGTGCCATAAAAGACGGTTTTGCCCCCTTTCCCTTCCCCACTGCACCCTCCTGACCCACATGGCTATTACCCTACACAGGTCTTGCAATGCCAGGAATACCCTTTCTCTGGGTTAGAAATGAGCATTGGAGGGAGGGGAGCATGGGAAAGATCTGTAGTCACCAGAGGCTTCTGCTGATGGATTGCAGGATCCAACCCTATGAGTGAGGGCACAACTGCTATCCATGAATCCCATTCCTGCTGTACTGATCATTGTCACTACTATTCTGGGCAGTAGTTGTCTTACCCATGCAATATTTATTGTAATTTATCTAATGGAACATAAATGTACCCAAAACTCCATCCTTCCCACATCAACAAAACCAATGTAAATGTAAAATTTGGCAGGGTATTTTCTAGAACAAAAGAATTCACTTCTAATTGTTGTACTAAACATTTTATTTAGTAAAAATAAATTTGGAGGAGACATCTACTTCTGAGGAATCTGATCAATTACAAATTAGTTATCATTACTCTGAAATATTACATCTGTTTGCTGTAATAGGCATGTGGGTAGCTTCCCATTCAGTCAAGGCTGCTTTATCACTTGAGTCCCAAACTCGAGCTTCGTGGAGTCATTTTTGCATGTCTAGTCCAAGCTCACTGTAGAGAAAAGCTAGTTGAACTGCAACCTAAAACAATTAAAACATTTAGTTGTTAAAGATCAACACACTCTTTGTAGTCTTCTGCACACTTCACAAGTATTTCCAGCTCTGTACAACTCTGTTGCTGGTCCCCTTCCCATGCTATTCGTGCTCCTCTCACACTGTATATAATAATGTGGGTTCTCCTGCAGTCCAAAGAGTAATCAAAGTTCTTCCTGCTCAATTTTCTTTAGAAAATGGCAGCTGCTGTAATGGGCTTTTCACTGAGATCAGAAAAGCTTCCTGTGAATTGAGCATTACTGTCAGGTATAACACAGCTTGTGGCCAGAACATAAGCAGCATCTCTGAAGCTGGTGTCACTAAATGCTTTCAAAATTGCTTTGCTTCCTTCAACCATGCATGAAGAAAGTGTGTGCATGTATCCTATGTTAAATATCCTGTGTTTTCATGTAGCAGAATTTTAACTCTAGAAAAATGCAGTTATGATCCCCCCCCTGCACATTTAAGGTTCATAGCTATACAAACCACACTTACTCACCCACACAAATAAATATGGTTTTGATACACATATCAGGATACACAAGAAATATTGCTACTGCCACTACTGCTTTTTTGAGGGAAAGTGTTGGAGAGAGCCTCCCCTTCAGATACTGATACTGCATGACACAAAAAGCCCAATCCACAGCCACCTCCAGTCTTCAGTAATGCTAATCAGATGTCTGGATAAGGGAGGAATGACTGAATCTAACCCTTTGGGTCCCCTGTCCTTCCTGATGAATGATCATGGCTATTGAAGCCAATTTCCCTATGGCAGCAGATGTGTGGTTTGGCTTCTAGTTCAAGTTTTCCAGCCCAAAGAAGTAATGGTATCTGTTTTAGGGTATGTTTTCTTCTGTTGAATTGGGGTCATATTGCAAGAACTTATGTACAGGTATAGCAAATCTTTATATATGGCTGTTAATCTCTGTTGGAAGGTTCTCCTACTATGAACAGAAGTATTATTTTTACAATATTAAAGCAATAACATTAGTTAAAATAATATAGCTATGAAATGGATGAAATATAATAAGCATAAATCTCTCTCTCCCTCTCTTACACACACTCACACAAACACATCAGTTGGTCAAAAGCTATTTCTGTACTTTACTGATATTACTGATGTCATGATCAATCTATATGTACCAATTCATACAATTGTTTCTGACTATGAAGTGAATATTGGACATTCAGCAAATGACACTGATCTGCAGAATCCCTGTCCTTATGAATGGGTTCACCAAGTGTTCTACAACCATGTACCTGGCACAAGTCTTATTTCTTTAGCTTTCTGGGAAATGTGAACATAAGAATATAAGAGTACTAGAACAGCCTTGCTAGATCAGACCAGTGATCCATCAAATACACCATCACGTTTCACACAGAGGCCAACCAGTTGCTCTAAAGGGGCAACCATCAAGGAGCAGAGGCCAAGGCCTTTCCCCTAAAGCTGATGTGGCAATAGGACAGCAGGGCATATGGCAAACCTCACAAGAATACAATCCCATTTGAATTATTTCCACTGAATCATTTTGTGTTTGGGAAACAATGAATCTTCTTTTAATGAAGCAATGGGAATGTACTCTTTGGCTGTTCAGTCTGGGTATCTAGGGGAACAAAGGAAAGGGTATTGTACTCAGAACTGGCTGGAAGGAAGGGAGTTAAATAGCACTGAGGATTTATAGGGATGCTACCAAATTCACCTTTGATAGGCATTCTCCTTGGAATATGCCATTACAGTCTGAGTAGTCTGTTCTGCAGAATTGAATTGCATGTATATTATTTTTGCTCATTTTCCATCAGTGTGTCCCTGATTTTGGTAGAAGATGTGCATTTGGATATGCACATATGCACACATATCATTACGGAGGGACAGACTGCAACACACTGAGTGTCTATGTATCCATCCAGACATACACACACACACACATTAAATAACAAAGTATGCATCATGTGCACATCCACATAAGATGTTCAGTGAAATTCACACTGCATCATCAGAAATGTCACTCCATCCCTTCCATACTCATTCTTCAATTTTACTGCAGTAATGTTCCATTCCACATGACATCTGTACAACAGCAGGGTGGGACTGAGAATTAAAAGCAGTGAATGTTTATTTACAAATTATTCCTTAGATGTTCATTTACCTAAGGTCTCCGTTTTATCCCTGGACACAAAAGCTATTTTTCTACCTGTTATGCAGAATAGATCTATGATTGTCTGTAGGATTTTCTGGTCAATTAAAAAAAGTGTGTATGGATCATACCTGGTTTAAAGAAGATGCACAATGACAGCCTCCTGGTTGCACATCCAAAATAATATTAGGCATCTGAAGACCTAAAACAAATATTGAAATGCCAAAAAAAGTTAGTTAAATTCTGGAGTAGAACTGAAGATGTGCTGTTATAATATATAACTAGAACTCCACTGAAGCCAGTAGAAAACTGCCTGCCAGTACTGCCCATGATATTTGTCCCCCACCCCCAGCACCAGTTATCCTCTCTTCCACTGTGCCACGCCAAGTGCTGCCCTGCTGGCATTTGCACTGTCCAGGGTACTGAACGCTCAGACTGCAGTCACTACTACCCAATGCCTGGCAATTGTGGTTGCTGCTGTGTACTTGCCACATATCCTAAGCACTTCAGTGTTGGCAGAGATACTGGGAAAGGGTCAGAGAACTGACGACAACCTTTTAAAAAGTAGGAAATGGCTATTTCTTATTAACTAATGATAATTCTGAGTCCCAAAGGTTGCAATGCCAAATTTGAATAACACATTCAAATTTGTGGTGTATTGTTACCCTAATAAACAATGGCTGATAAAATTCATTACACACAAAAACAAAGAATGATCCTGGTTACTGAACAGAGCTGCAAATACAAAGTCAAATACGCTAAACTAAGGCCACTTAGAAAAAAGAATGATCCCAGTTACTGAATACAAAGCTGCAAATACGAAGTCAAATACAATAAAGGCCACTTAGAAAACTGTAATTGAGTAAAAGACATGCAAAATACACTCTGTATTTACAACTCCATTTTTTGAGCACTATTTTTATGCCATATACTTGTATGATGATTTAGCCAACTACATATAAATGGGAGACTATCTGAAGTTACCTTTCTCATCTGCACTTTTGGCTTGGACATGATCTCTTACAGCTCTTCTTAGTTTACAGATGTATCTCAACACTCCTTCCAGAGGTATTCGTTGATCATTTTCAGAGACTGCGATGAAAAGAGAAGGATAATGCTGGGCAGAGGGAGAAAAAAAGAGAGGAAAGGAAACATCTGAGTTAGAAGGATGAAGTTACTGATGCCAGGCTGTGTGACCGTTACTTTGAACTAAGGCTATAATTGACAATTATGGTAAGACTGTACCTGTTACTTGGTAAACAGTTGCATTTGCTTTCTATTAAGCTGCAAACATCCTCAATTATTGAGACTGGAAAGAAGCACCAAGGAGAACCTGTCAAATCCTCTCAGCACCATTTTACCTATTCAAATCCACCTGGCATTCTACATAGGATATGGGCCTTCTCCCCCTTACTTCTTTAAATACTGCCTAATGAAGAGTTCTAGAAAACTCCAAAGCTTGAGCAACCATTGGCTGGCCCTAACAAAAAGCACTTTAGACCAACACAGCTACCTAAATTTTTTGCCAAATAACCAGTCTCCCTCTACATAATCAAAAGGTGTGCTATGCAAAGAGTAATTTCACCTTTAATTTAGTTATGGGGGTTCTGTTAGTTATTTGTTAGCTATACCGTAGGCAGTAACATTTTAGATCTCACCATCTGTGACATTGCTTGGATGCTTTGAACTGTGAATATATCTTCCACTTCAGGCTTGCACAACTTGCAATTCGCCAAGCCAAATGCAGTCTCCCAACCACACACAGCATCCACTAGGGGCTAAAAGAAACTCTTGTTTTTAAAGCCTGCCCATGACTGCACAAAAGGGTTGGGTTGGAAGGTACTGACATGCACTTGGCAGATTGTAACATGTGCAAAGCCTGATGGGCCACAGTTTGGTAAGGCAGGATAGGTGGTTAGCAGTGAAACATAACAAAACCCATCAACCTCAGATTACTAGGAAGAGCTGGTGGGACCAAACCCCTGTAATCAGAACTGCAAGGAGACAGGCACTTGTGCTACCCTTGTCTAATACAGTGTACACCATCCTCAAAATTATATCCATGTGGGGAAAAAGAAATATATAAACTGGTCCTTCTCTGCTTTTATGACACTGTGGTCCCAAGTTAACTGGTAATACTCATCCATCTGAGTGAATGAGGAGCTGTCACCAGTAGGAGGAGCAGCTACCACTTGCTTGCCTGCTTCATCATTCCCACTGGCAACTGCTGCTTCTAGTGGCCATCAATGTTCACTTCAGCAGGGAAGTGAATGGTGGAAAATAGCATTCAGCAGCCCCAGCTTCCTGTTCTTTGACTATCTTGGCAGAAGAGGAGGAGTCAATAACATGCAAGCTGAGGGAGGGATGGGTGGGCAGACTCAGTCTTTTCAGGCAAGTCCCCACCAAGAGAGAAGGGGGGGCAGACTGCAATTGCTGCTACTACTACCATATACTGACTCAGTGTGACAAGACTTTGTAGACGTCCTAAGAGCGTGGGGGGTCTCAGCAGATCCTCAATGACATCTACCCTGATGCTGGTGTTGCCTGCTGGACATTTTGAACTATGAGCTAACAGTAAAATTAACCAAGAAGTTTTCCTGAGCAAGACCCACTGAAGTAAAGGGAAAGTACACAAAAGCCGTACAGTTTAGAAAGGAAGTCTTGATCTGCTTTCTTCTGAGTTCCTGCTGTCTGACTTGGATTCATACTTGAGTGCTGGGCCTGGAGATATCTATAAAATGGCCAGTGGCAGAGTCTGGAGTAGATGTAACAGTGGCTCTCTCTTAATCATGCCTGTGGAATCAGGAGGCAATTGGGAGAAGTGTGCTCTCTTCTCCCGGTCCCTTTCCCTTGCTCTTTTTCCAAATTTAGCTGTGGTTAATAGAAAGATACAAGGAGCTACAGTGGCTCAAGTGGTTAAGATCAGGGCTGTTTTTGGGCAGGAACGCACAGGGACAGAATTCCGGCTAGTTCCCGAGTTGGCCACACCCAGCCAGAACTCATTAGCATAATAGGCCACACCCAACAGCAGAAACTCATTAGGACTGGCTACATTAGGGCTGTGTGGCCTAACATGCAAAGGAGTTCCTGCTACAAAAAAAGCCCTGGGTTTTGACAACAAACAAGGTAAACAGAATAAGAAGCAAAAGGTGGGTGTGGCTGGATGACCAGATTTCTGGTAACATGGGGATGTAGCCTAATATGCTAATGGGCTGTGCTGTCAGGGGTGTGGCCTAATATGCTAATGAGTTCCTGCTGGGCTTTTTCTACAAAAAAAAGCCCTGGTTAAGATGCTGAACTGCAGGCTGGAAGGTTGGTAGTTCAGCAGTTCGAGACCTGAGTGCTGCATGACAGAGTGAGCTCCCGTCTCTGGTTCCAACTCCTACCAACCTAGCAGTTCAAAAGCAAGAAACTGCAAGTAGATAAATAGGTACCACTTCGGTGGGAAGGTAACAGCGTTCTGTGCACCTTGGTGTTTAGTCATGCTGGCCACATGACCATGGAAACGTCTTTGGACAGTGCTGGCTCTTCAGCTTGGAAACAGAGATGATCACCGCAACCCTAGAGTTGGATTTGACTGGCTTTCGAGCAAAGGAAACCTTTACCTTTACTAATGGAAAGATTGGTATCAGCCTGAATCACAAGTAATGCTAACCAGCAAAAATCTAAAACTATAGCTCAAAGAGGGTTTCAGAGAACACTGGTTAGTGTTACCTATGTGTAAGGTTTGTGTTGATGGCTTGGATCCTATACCTTTCCTCTATGTGTACTTCACTCTGGGAGCTGCGGAGTAATCTTCTGCTGAGCAGTGCAGTTCTACTTCTGCCAGAACAAAGTTTTCCAAGGAGCCCTAAAGTGCCTGCCACGAGAGGAACATGCCTGCAGTGAAGAACTGCTTCCACAGCACCCACAGAGAAAGTGTGAGAAGCAGAGCCATAGGATCCAAGCCACAATTAAGACAGGAGGAGGAAATTCATCTCTCAGAAGGGAGAAGATGGGGGGAGCATTCATTCCCAAGGCTAGATTCCGATTTTCTTAATCATTGTCACGCAGAACCCAGTGCTATTTCTGCATATGCTTAGTTCAAGAAAATCATTTTAAATATGCCATGAGGTTGGAAGTAATCCCCTCTCCCCAAGGTTGTGTTCCACCAAATTCTATCTCTGGAAGAAGGATGTACTTTCATAGTAGGACATATTTAAACCACAGAAAAACACTTAGCTGTACTATGGTCCCATTATAAAAAGCCTTAATAAGATTTAATAGTGCTTGAGTGTGCTAAGCATTATGACACTGGTCAATGGAGTCTAACCAATTTCAGCTACCATTTACATCTTTGCTCTTGATATAACTTGAAAGATACGAGTCTGATTAATCAAACTTCACTTAAAGAACCCTCAGTATGGAAGATAGTTTTGTTTGTTTGTTAAGCTAAAAGTCTGCTATATAATAATCATCATACGTTATCGTCTGATACACAAGGTACAATCCAGCAAAAGTTAACGACTTTGAAGACCTGCCAGTTTTAATGAGTTCGGTGATTAGAATGAGAGAATAGAAGATTCTGAATCCTGAAGGTGGGCTAAATTGTGACAATTGTTAGAAACTTCTCCCAAGGTTTTAAAATGTCAACAATTTACTTATGTATGTCGTAGTAATAGGAAAAGATGACCTTATACCTGTGGTCTTATATTCTGATAGGGACAGTAGCTTTTAATATATGCTTTGCAGGTCTCATCAAGCAGTGGATTTCCCCATTCTTCTTGCTCTTCAATGGTCAGAGGGAGATGAGGGTCCAACATTGTGTTTAACACATCCAGAAAAGGAGACTGTGAAACAAACCAACGTTTTTTCACACCTTTTAGATAATTAACACAGGACACTTGTCGACATACACTATAAGACTATCTGTATTTCCACTCTCCTGAATGAGGTTCTGTTCTCAGGAGGTTATTAAAAATTTATAACAGACTATGAACAAATCTTAACCCATGCCACTGTTTAAAACAGCTGAGGGGAAAAACTGTTTCCCGTAATTGTTTTTATTTTGACATTTTTTCTTTATAGAATGCAAATTGCCCCACTGATATTTTTAACTCTAATCCAGCAAGGACCTGATCTGAATGGTTCAGGCTGGCCCAATATAATCAGATCTGGGAAGCTAAGCAGGGTTGGCTCTGTTTAATATTTGGACGGGACACCAAGGGTTGCTAGGCAGAGGCAGGCAGCGGCAAAACCACCTCTGAACATCTCTTGCCTTGAAAACCCTCTGGGGCCACCATAAGTCAGATGCGACTTGATGGCACTTTCCACTACCAATCCAGCATGGGGATCCATGTAGGTTACTTTTTTTGTTCTGGATCATCAATCACTTCTTTGCAGTTCTGAAGTGCGATCCCTGGACATGAACTTCATTGTATTCTAATGATCATACTATTTCCCCATTTCCTCATGCGTGGAAACACTGCTTTCTTCTGGGAGATCTGGCAATCCAAGATGTGGCTATGGATGAAACTGACAATTGAAATGGACTGTGGGGTCACATATATGCTGCAAAAAACTTTTAAAATTCACCTTTCTGCACAGTGAACCAAGAATACACAGATCTACCTGCAATTAAGGGCTAGAAAGAGTGGACTTTAGTTTTGGCTTAATGATTGGACAAGAGAAGAGAGTGTGGGAGCAGTGGCGCAGTAGGTAAAATCCCCTGCATAACTATAACATCTGAACTGCCAAGCTTTGTCAGTTCTAGCCCCGCGCTGGTGTGAGCAACCAAGCCTTGTCCCTAGCTCATCGTCCACCCAGTGATTTGAAAACTTCGGCAAGTAGATAAAATTGGGGACCACCCGCTAGGGGTGGGCACACCAATCCCTTCGGGGAGGTGTTAGCTGCTGTTGGAAGATGTCTGCTGTGCTGCGAGATCGAAAGGTGGAAAAATCTGTGTCGGCATTCCCTGTAGTGGAGCGAATCGGCCTGCAGTGGAGCAAATTGGCCAGGCGGTGGCAGTGTGATAATGCGACATCATGAGTCCTGATGTCATCAGCCAGCCGACAAAGAATGCCGTCGGATCACGTCTGATACAGCCTGCAGATGAATCCTCCCGAGCAGCTCCAGTATGTGATTAGATAAATGTATGTGTTGTCTCCCTATCCCCCATGAATATTGTTAGTCCAATTGTCAATGAGTAACTGTAAATCACTCTGAGCCCACAGGTGTGTGGGAAAAAGCAATCAATAAATCAAAAGAAGTATTATTATTATTATTATTATTATTATTATTATTATTATTATTATTATTATTATTATTATTATTATTATTATTATTATGCCATGAGAGCTCAAAACATGTTGGATTTGGGTCTGTGCTTGCACCTATAAATAAACAGGATTCAAAGATACCACAAGACCTTGGAAGCTTCCATTGTAAAGTGATCCTGAAAGAGTGCCCTGAACTGTGAAGTGGAATGAAATGATAAATTCTCACCTGTAAAACCATTGCTCTGATAAGGTGAGGATCATTATTGTACAGAGCTCCTGCAAGAACTCCTCCAGCACTCAGACTTGCCAGGGCTGTATACACAGGCTGAGAAAACCCCAGTTTGTGCAACAAGTTTATACATGCCTTGAGATCATGGATACCATTATGCTTCTTAGTAGTACATCCATCTTTATGCCATCCTAGACCTAACTCTCCTCCACCTCTGGAATAAAATGATTATACAATCCTGTAAGAAAATGTATACATCTTTTGACAAACAGGCCCATCACTTCCTAATTTTATATAAATGAAATGGTTTATATAAATTTCAAAACACAGATTATAAAAGTAGTTTGATTTGGAAATGTCTGGTGAAAACTTTCATGATTTGTCAATTTATAGTTAAAGAACTGCTAAAAACTATAATATACTGGGTCCGATGCATGTAGTAGTGAATCAGCTCATAACTTTATTTAGGAACAAGACAAGTTAGCCAGCTCACAAGCTGGTTTATAACCCCAAGACAAACCACACCCCAACACACCCCAACACCTGTGATAGATATATTTACAGTATCAGTCTTTCATAGGTCTAGTCTTGGATCCTAGCCTCCCGATTGGAGCGGGCTAGGATCCACTCGTCTATTGTTTGTCTGTGCGAAGCTCAGGCTCTTCGCTTGACCATGTGTGGCCATACACTTGCACGAGGTTGTTTCAGTACACAACAAAACATCCAGCATTTCTATTTTAATTTTAACCCCTAGATCCTTAGTCTGGGATAAATTCCTACCCCAACTGCATTTTTTTTTTTTTTTTTGGCACAACATCTAGAGAAATCGCTCTACATTTTTTTCCTCTTAGGAAAAAAGAGAACCTGTACATTGACATTGTCCCCAAACTACAGCTGCTTATAGTTTTCTTTCTAGACACAAAAATGTGATTGGGGTACAAAACAACCATGGAAGTATACCGATTTTGACTTCTGGGGAGTTTTTTTTACCCCAGCTCAATAAATGTGTCTGTGGTAAAAAACCAAAAACAAAACCCCATGAGTTTTTCCATCAGGAAACATTGCTCCGAGGAAGTATGCTAAGTGTACTGGAGAGATTAGTAAATTTTCAAAGTGCTATATAGTGAAATATTTCAACAATTAAAATTAATATGCACATTAATGAAATCCAAAGCAATAATTATAAAACAATACATTATTTAAGTAAAAATGGCTCTCTCTGTAGGTCCAGCTTATACGTTAGCAGGCTGAATGTGTTCCCCCTACCCCATGAAAGACTGGCATCCATATATGTTCTATAAGTGATAAAAGAGCTGACCAGGAGAGGCCTCCCTGGACAGGAAATTCCACAGCTGTGACACTGCTACTAAGAAGGCCTTAAGCCTTGTTCCGTGTGTGTACTGTGTCTAGACTCTGCAGGAGTTGAAATATTTCTCTTTCTCACTACAGAAACTAAATTACAGCTTTTCATTATTATAAACAATCTATATACCACACTCTAATTGCATTGCAGTGTAAATGTCCTTGAGTGTAGAATTCCACTAAAATAGAAATCTTGCCCCTCCTCCTTTCTACAAGCACAAGCACCAAAACAGGGTGTAAAGGGGAGGAATTTTTGTGTACCTCCCAGCCATTCTTTTTCAGCTTGATGCAAGAATCCGGCACTCTGTTGGACTCCTTCATTTAGGGGTACCCTGCTTGTGATGTAAGTGGAACATGCCTCAAAGGTTTTGGTGTTCCTTGAGCTGTATCCTTTGAAGGGATTCTTATACTAAGAACATGGTTTTAAAAAGTGTTGAAATTCTTATATATTCTAAAAGGCTGTTGAAATTGTATTTTATTGATGCTATAATTGTTGGCCTAAGCTATGTACTTGCTTTTAACACTCTATACCCCCCCCCAATTAATCAGGTTTTTTTTCAATGCTTGAGTTAGGCATGCTAATTAGAAAAGACACAGATGGATACAGATAAAATTATTCAAAACTGCATAAACAACTCAAAGAACATTTCTTGACTTACCAGGAAAACTAAAACACAGCATAGTTGCTGCAATAAAGCCTATTTACATATTATATTTAAATATTGCACAGAAGCAGGGAAAGCAGAAGGACGAGTGTGGACATGCAGTGTGGAACCTGAGATTCGTGAGCTTCCAAAGTGACTAGTCTGGGTCCCACAAATAACACTTTGGATGAGATCAACTAGGTCCCACTTCACAGGATACAGAAGAAATTATGAAAACAACTTATCCAAACTAATGTAGTATTTTAATTTTTTTTTTTTTGCTTTGCACATATCCTATTTCTCTTAGGGCTTTCATGGAATAATTCATGGTGATTTATACCCTTTTTTCTGCTACTGAAACCAAGGATATGGTCCAAAGGATACACAAAAGGAATTAAGTCCCACTGAAACCAATCGGACTTACTTCTATATAGTCTGATAAGGGCAGGAATTAAATAACCATACTTTTTACTTATTTATTACATTCATAAAATTCCAGTATTTCAGCTAAATTGGGTTGTGGAGTTGGTTTCCTGTGATACGCTATGTTAGAACCAGTGTCTCAAAAATAAATAATAATATTGGTCCATATGAAAATATTATGTTCACAATTTTCCAAAATATGCAGGAGAAAACCAATCATGTTATTTTTGAATTATTTTAATTAGACAATGATTACTTAGAACTATAGGGAAAGAGCTGAAAATGCATTATATACAGTCACAAAAGTAGAAAGGGACAAGCACAAAACAGAATTTATCCAGCAAACAGAAGCAGCAAGGTTAAATATTTGTATAATTTATATGCTATTGACATAACTTATACAATTTCAGCAAATGCACATATTACAGTATCTGACCTCAGATGAAGGTATGCCTTCACAAACTGAATGTAATATCACAGTATCCTTTAACTTACCCTTTAAGCACAAGGAAAAAAAGAAACCTTGTGGTAGAAAATTAACACTAGAATAGCATGATAGGAATCAAAAGAATGAAAAACCTGGACCCAGCCATTCTTTATCTTAAGCCAAAGAACTGAAATCATGTATCCTCATCTGGTGAATTTTAATATAGCTTATTAGCAAGCTGCATATGAAGAAATTAAATTATGAATGGCATTTCATAGGAGAAAACTAATGCAAATGGAAAGAGAAGAGACTTCCTAAGCACACATTTCCCCAACAGCAAAAAACCAAAACCAAAACAAAACTCAAAACAAAACACAAACACACAAACCAATTTAGTAATGTATGTGACTTACCTAACATGACAGTATGCTAAGATCCACCCATCGTCGATTAACATGAGGTTTTCTGGTTTAAAGCTCATGTTCACTTCTGTGCCATAAGCTCCATAAACATGAATCAGAAGTGGTTTCCTGTGTAGCTCCACAGAATTGAGTTTATGAAAAACTGTAATTGGCACCCAAACTTCATCCTAGAAAGGAAGGAGTATTTTACGTTAAAGGATATTTCAAAGTTCACAAGGGACACAGGGAAACGAAAGCTTCAATTATACATTTTTAAATATGTTTTTCTTATTATAGTAATTCTTCTGTACTTTTACTGTACAAAAAAAAGCACTCTTGAAAAATAAACCTGAGATATTGGCTTGCTGCTGGGTTGGTTTACCAATGTGGAGCATGAAAATTCATTTAAGTGCAACACCGGAAAAATCTATAAAATAAGAAAACAACCAGCTCTTCCTGCACCCTCTAATCAACCCCCTATACATTAGGAATAGCTTAGTTTAGCACTTAGTGCAGCAGCAATCTTTTGTTATGAACTTAACATTTCTATAAACATATATATTACAGCTTCTAAGGTTCTTAGGAATTCTTTCCCTTGCAACTGGCAATTCACAGTAGACCAGCCCTTATAATTTTAATTCCTTTTGCATCTCACCCAGAATATCATACACATAAATATTACAGGAGATTAATTTTTCCCCATTGTTACATAGCCAGAGATTATGTTTTTCCCAGACAGTTCCCAAATGTCCTTCACAAGTACTTCCTTCTCCTGTAGAATAAGCCAGGCATTAAAATGAAAAGAGGTATCCCAGTAAACCTTTTGTGCCATGACATTCTCTCTCGGTTAGAGAAATATACTGTCACCTCAAAAATAAAGCTGGAAAAAGAAATGGTAAAGCTTATGAACCCCTCCTTTCTATGCTGAAGGGATAAATGGTGCCAAGTGAATGAACATGGAAGCCAGAGTCCTTTATATACTGTCAATTCAACATTCCCATCCAGATGCTGCTCAGAAGACAGTGAAGAAATAACGGAGACTCTTACCTTGCTCTTAGCTTCTAAGCGTACAGCATGACAGTTCACTGCAATGGATACCTCTTGTTCACTGAGCTCAATAAGCTTGTTTTCTACCAATGAATATGCAAAACGTATTGGAGGCTGAACAGGGGAGGAAAGCCAAAAATAGCAAGTGCTAGTGGTGTATTCGGGATGAGGCTCCAATTCAAATGAACAGGCCCAAGCAGGTAGCTGAAGGAAAAAAAAAATCCCAGCAGTTGTTAATATCCCCCAGCCTTTGGCTGTCTTTACAGAACTATATTCGATGCCTCCTCTTTGATGAAAGGATTTGAACTTCAAGCTTAATTAACTTTGGCATGCGTTTCAGCCAGGAGTTGCAGTCCCTCCCCCTTATAAATTAAAAATGTTGAAAGAAACACCATGACAAAGAGGGCAACACTTTAACTACTTTTTTCTCTTTTCCCTAAAAGCGACTTAATGAGGTTCAACAAGTAATTGAAATGGAAAACAAAACCTTATGTCAATTTGAAATAAAAGGAGCAACAAAGTCATAATCAAATGCCTTAAACAAAACACAACATTGAGAATAATATAAGAAATATTATAATACACATGTTATATGTTTAGGAGTTTCATATACACCAGTGCATTATTAGGAAGTTTTCAAAATCTTTCTTTCTTCTCCTGAGTCTACTCTTTCTTCCCAATTTGAAAAACTGCCAAGTCAACGTCGGCTATTGCACTGAGGCCGTGCGTTGGCTCTGGAGTGCTCAGCCACTTACAATCCCTGCCTTTGACTTTGTTCCCAGTGCTAGCCATTGTGAAGAACAAAATCATTTTTTTGGCACAGCTACACTCAGAAACTCAGGGCTATTATGTCTTAAGACTTCAACACTCCTAGAAATGAAAGGAATCAAGATTCATTCTCTGAGACCAGCAGGGTCTCTTACCCACTGCTTACTTTCTTTTAAGGAGTTCTGGTTAGTAGGTTGATAAAGGCTTTGGGAATTGTGGCAGTCAGAGTCAAAAAGCTTCACACAGAAAAACTGCACTCCGTGTAATTGATTAAAACCTGAAGAGGATCAATCTAAAAAGTCTGGAAAACCCGACAGAATGGGTACTATATTTAACTTGAATGCTACCATTAGGAGACTAGTTGGAGAGTGTATAGGTTTACCCTTTTATTACAAGCATGCGAAGTGAAATCTTAAAATATTTTTGGATAGCTGGATTTTAAGGCTAGAGCTGGCTAGGGCTTTTGTGAGACAGATCTTTTCCGTATTGTGTTTGGAAAGTTAAAAAGGAAGTCTGCCTATGCAAAGTAATACTATTACAAGGAAATATGGTTTACTTTAATTGATCCAGGACAAAAATTCGAGTCCAGTGGCATCTTTAAGACCAACAAAGTTTTTATTCAAGGTATAAGCTTTCGTGTGCACACGTACTTCTTCAGATACATTGAAATGGAAGTTACGAGCCCATACATATTGTTAAGAGGATGCACAACAAACAAGGACCAAAAAGGAATTACACCCTTAGTTTATATGGTCACCATTTGTTTGGATTTAATTCTGGGGGAAAAATAGTGAAGCAAATAAATATATCAAAATTGGAGATTGATGTGTAAATGTACCTTTTTTAATTGTGGAATGCTAATTAACTGAGACCCTGTTGTTACACTCCATCTGTCACCTCTCAAGCATGCAGGTAACTAACAGCATCCTTTTCTTTAAGGTGGGGTGATTGGTTATGTAGCATTATGTCTCCTCTGTCACCAGACCAGAGAAATACATTCCGATCTACCATTCCAAATAAGAAATACTATTAAAAATACAATAAAATAAAGAGGATGTATGGCCTTTCTTGGTAAGAATACAGATGTAAGGACTGAATAAGATTAATATGTATAGTGAGATAAGAAACCAATAACCCTATTAAGTTCTGAGGTTTTTTGTTTTGAGTGTTGTAATAATTCAGCAATTTCCCTTTCCAGTCTGCTCCTGAAGTTCCTTTGTAATGAAACAGCTACTTTGAGGGCCTCCCACTGAATGTCCTGGAAGGTTGAAGTGTTCTCCTACAGGTTTCTCAGTCTTGTGATTCTTAATGTCAGATTTGTGTCTATTTATCAACCATCAAAACATTTCCGATTTGCAGGCTCTCCAGAACTGCATCAAATCCCACAGGGCCTGGATCTCAACTTGTAGAGTGTTCCACCAGGCCAGCGCCAGAGCTAAGAAGGCTCTGGCTCTGGCTGAGGCCAGGCATACCTCCTTTGGGCCAGGGATAACCAGCAGATGTTGATCAGAGGAGACCAAAGCCCTTCAAGGGTCATATTGGGAGAGACAGTCCTGTAGATATGTTGGTCCCTGTCTGCATAGGGCTTTAAATGTTAAAATCAGGACCCTGAACTTGATCTTTACGTTTGGCAGGTACTCCGCCAACTGCATTGGTTATCAGTAGAGTACTGATAATTGTTTCAAGGTGTTAGTAATAACCTTTAAAGCCTTACATGGCCTGGGACCAATATATCTGAGGGACTGCCTCTTCCCATATATGCCCTGAAGAGCACTACACTCTATGGATAAACACCTCCTGGTATTCCCTGGCCCGAAAGACATCTGTCTTGCCTCATCAGGGCCAGGGCCTTTTCTGCCCTGGCCCCTGTCTGGTGGAACATGCTCCCCATTGAGATCAGGGCCCTGCAGGATCTACTTCAACTCCACAGGGCCTGCAAGATGGAGCTGTTCCACCAGGCCTTTGGCTGAGGCAGCGGGCATCCATATATGGCCTCCCTGAGGTATCTGTCACTCTGTTAACAACTACTGGCTATATCCAGGAACCTCCCACAACCAGAAAATCTTTGCTATCTGCTGTGACCACCATTTTAATATTTATGATGATGTTTTAAAATTAATTTTATTGTATTAACTAATGTATTTGTATAAATGAAATGTTGTTACCTGCCCTGAAGAAATAAATAAATAAAAATTGTCTTCTGCCAGTGGATGAAGATTTTTTTCACTTTATCTGGTATACCCCAATAATTATTATTTGTCCTCCTTCCCAATTTGGTGGTGCGTATTTATTAATTCTTATCGAATTATTTTATATATATGAACCAATACTGTTTTAAAGTTGAAATGTTTTAATGTCCACTACTGAGGGATCTATTTGTATGGAAAGTCAGCACAGAAATATTTTAAATAATACAGTTACATGTGTAACATGTGGCTATCCATTAAGATGCTGGCGCTGGATCTCAGTCACATTCAATGCTCCCTCTAAGCTATGGAGCCTTGTGAGCAAAAATTCTACTTTCTGAGCTACCGGCATTAAAGTTGTGAGTGAGCGATTTGGCTACTGCATAAATTGGTTTGCTCTGGAGCCATCCTTCCTGAGCTAAGACAAAAATGTGTGAGCCGGAGGCTAAAAAACTGTGAGCTAGCTCACATTAACTCAACTTAGAGGGAACACAGGTCACATTTAGCAGGAACCTTTGTTCTGGAGCTCAAATATGAGTTTGCAGTATTCATACTCTTACTCTACACTGCCCAACTCAGTAGCCCATATCAACATAATTAACAGGATTATTCCTGATAAATTGAATGAACATTTTGTACATCTCGAAAGGAATCAGGCTAACTAATGAACTACCACAACCCACCTGTGCTTTCAAGTTTATCAATCTTTTAAAAGTAAAAAATGTATTTTAAATAAAACATTTACCTTAACACTGTGAATGGAGTTTGATACTAGAGAAATATTATTTATGTAGAGGTGACCGCAGTATTTCAAGAACACAACACAGTGGTCTTTAAACATCTCCAGTTCAATTAGTTTGGCCTTTTCATTTAAAGCATATATGGACCGCCAATTCTCCAAACTACATGAATCAACTGGAGCCTCTATCAACTATAAAACAAAGAAAAGCACACATGCTTATATTATAACTAAAATTGTATGACACATGAACATTCTCAGAGTATGAAGGACACTGGCTTAAGTTAGCTTAGACTTGCATTGTGATAACCTTCTATTAGTGATTGGTTACATACATCTTAATAGCTAATTATGGGATTCCCTGGGGAGGCAGCTGTGTTTGCCCAGTTTCATAGCATCTGAGAGTATTCAGGTGTTCCATCCTTAATTTCTAGTTATCTTCAGATGAAACAGAGAACCTACAATCTCTCTCCCACTGTCCACTGAAGCAGGAGGTAATGTATATATACTATATATGGCTGTTAACTTTTGACCACTTGAGGGTAATGTAATAAAGGAAGGAATAACCAAGTAATATTTTTTGCTTCTGCTCAAGTACCATCCATCAATCAATAAAGTACCCAGCTGAACAATGTTTGATATTTCTTTTCAACTTCTTTTGCAGCATTTTCCATATGCTTCCAAACAGCTCAGCAGGAAAGACAATAAAACGATGAAATGGAGTCCACAAGGGCTAAGGGATGGAAATGGGCAGAATCACCCTTCTAGAACAACATATATTGCAAAAATGAATGTAATGACAACAACTGTGATGGATCTATACACTGAGGACTAAAATTCTGCATTTTTTTAATGCAACAGAAATGAGGTAGGAAATAGCAGCGTGAACTCCTTCACACTGGAACTACAGCCTTTTAAAATGATAACACAAATCTGATTTTTTTCAATAGCACTATATCTAACACAGTACTATGAAATATCCATTTAACACAATATCCATGAATGGAATTGTAGTCTTATTACAGGATAGGTAACCAGTTGCTGATTTAAAACCAAAAAAAGAAGAAAAGATGATGTATACTCCAGCACTGAGATACAGAACACACAGCTTTAACAAAAAAATGACCACAAAAAATGAACCAGAAGATTTATGAAATGGTGTATTTGAACTACAGGTTGTATTTTAATGGACATCCAAGTGTATATCTGGTATGGAGGCTGATTACCTATGCTGCATTGTACATGGGAATAGACATCCAGATGAGGATGCATACATTATGAATATTTCACTGTAATACAGTGTGGATGCAGCATATATGCACTCCAATATGCATGCAGATGCATACCCAATTTTCCCCATAGTCGTTTAAGCTCTGGATCCCATTGTTCCTCATAAATTAAAGGATCCTATGGTATAGTATAGCTCAGTCTCCTCAGATCTTGGAAGCCAAGCAGGGTCAGTACTTGGATGTGGGACCACCAAGGAAATCTCTGCAGATGAAGGCAATGACAAATCACCTCTGCTTCTCACTTGCCTTGAAAGCTCCTTACTAGGGTTGCCATCAGTTGGTTGCAACTTGACAGCACATGCATACGTACATAGAGGGCAAGAAGGATGGAGTCTGGAGAAGGAACATCCTGAGATCACATTCTCCAAGGCTAATGCTTCTCCCCTTCTTTAAACTGGGAAGTGCTTTTACCACTTGTAATTTACAAAGGATCTTTTAATGAGGTAGAATTTGGTTTACTGATTGTCATCAGACTGAATCCCAACTTCAGCTTAATTCCCAGCTCCAGCTGGTGAGTACTTGCACCCACATGTTGCTTTTTGCTGACAATACATGCATGTTCCTCAGTAGAAAACCTCAAACAAAAACTGCTGCACCCAGGACTTCCCTGTATACCCAGGAGGTGCAGGGTCTTCCCATTTAGGGGTAGAGCAATGGCAACCTAGGAATATGGCAAACTGGCACCTGTATATTGCAGCACTGTAGCACACATTTCAGTAGCAAGCAAACTTCCCTACATTTCCCACATAGCCATAGTTAATTAGAGACCCCAGAGATGACTATGGAAGTTCCCAAGGGCCCACTACCCATATGGATTCAGACAGCAGTGATGTAAGAGGAGTTCTGATCAACTCTTTTCCTTCCCATTCTGGCATTCCACATGGTGTGCTATGGACATAATTCCAATTTTTGAACATGGAAAAGTGCACATATCAGAGACTATCGCTTGACCACAGAAAGCCCTGTTGGAAATGCTCTGATTTTTCAGACAACTTAACTGTTACAAAAATATTGACTGTACTATTTAAATGTGCCACAGCTAAGAACTTAAGCCAACCTGAACAGTTACTAGCATGTCAATATCCCATACCTTATAGCCCACTGCGTCCCCATATGTAAGAATGTACAGATAATTGTTTCTGTGCTCAGCATGGTAAATAATCCCTTTTGTTCGTTGTTGCACAAGAACAGGAGGCTTAAAAGGGTGGTGACAATCAACTAGCCATACTTCAGAGGTAGTCTTGCTATTACTATTTATAGTCAGAAAGCGCTTGTCTTTCGTGCAGTAGAGATCCACAAAATATCTGCAGTCAAACAAGAAACAATGTAATGGTTAGGGAATATAGCACAAATTCATCAGTGGGACATCCAGGATATCTGGAGAAAAGAAGATGGCATAAAGGGTAAATGCAGAAAGTTATGTATCCAATTTGTGAATGTGCATAGACTTAGGAACTTCATATATTCTAACAAATGGGATACAAAACCCAATGGTAGTTTTATATATGAATCCCACTAAGAGATGTGAAGGAGGAGAACCACAGCCACATCTAAAGACACGGAAGGTATAATGTGAGAATGTAACACAAGTGCCTATCTCCAAGCACATAACACTGTACAGGAAGGAATGACCAAGGGAGCTTTCAGAGGTCTGCTGAGAACCCATGATGTAGCTTCCATAGGTAACTTGTCTCTAATATGCTTAGCAACAGGTGAAAAGAACTCAGTTGTCCAAAGATTTTTTTAAAAAAAGGATTTTTAAAATGATCAAAACAACACTGAGCGTAAAGCATATCATAAAGCCCTGTTCAAGAATTAAAGCGTATGACGTATAATGTAGAATAAACTCATTGAAAACACATTCATCCAGACCACTGTTAAGCCAAAGCATAAACCTGCTCATATAACACACTGCCAAAGTGTAAAAGCCACACGAAAGAATCCTTCTGATTTCATTCCTCAGTAAGGAAAAAAAGTTCAAGTAGAAACTATGCTGCTATTATAGCCTGTATGTTCAGACTGATTTCTGATATTCAGGAATGACTGGTTCCTTCTAGGGGGAAATGATCTTTTCTTTCAATACCACTTTAAATTATCTATCATGTTCCTACTTTAAAAATGCAATTATTTTTGTGCTGAATAGATAGATGTGGAATATTTTTTCCAAATTATTTTCCCAAGCGATATAATACAGTTATTTTCTATGTAACACTATTGGACTTCAAAGCTAACTCCTCGTTTAATATTGGTGTGAATCAATGTTCATAAAACCAAGTAAAGCTGCTCTAAAAACTATATGCCTACATGGAATACGTTGACGTTTAGGCTCTGTCAGCCCAATAATGGGATTACCTACCTAATTCTACTAAGAGACAGCTGAAATATCTTTTTGTATGCTGTGAATTTTT
Organism: Gekko gecko; assembly: GCA_029375565.1. Lineage (NCBI taxonomy): Eukaryota > Metazoa > Chordata > Lepidosauria > Squamata > Gekkonidae > Gekko > Gekko gecko. Next base: position 61,012,589 of record JAPDNY010000001.1, on the reverse strand, counting down.
TTCTGTAAAAAAGAGATGGCAACTTGGACCCAGCTAAGCTCTGAGAAGGAGCGGGAGATAGAGTAGATATTCAATTTAAGGCAACACCTTGCCAGAGGCACGAGCCTCTGGTATGAGCTGAAGGGTGAGAGCCAAAGAGCTCTTGGCCTGTGTCTCTTAGCCTAGGGGCTCTGTAAGAAGCCCAGGAAGAGCCAGAAAACCAAGGCCCTAGTCTCCTTGGGTTCCCAGTAAAGTAAGTAGACTTCTACAAGAAGAACCACATAAATACAAAGGGTTTTAAAAGGGGGATTATATATAATTATTATTTTAAAAGCGATTATGAAGCCAGAATGCCAGCAGGGGGTTGGGGGCTACCAGTGTTTTGCATGGAGTGTCACATGTATGACTATCTGCCCATTGGACACAAGTCTTAGGGGTATGGCCAGTACAAGGAGCTCTTGGTTCTCAGGGAACGAGGCCAAAGTGGCAGACTGGAGAAGCAGAGATAGTCAGTTAGGAACTCCCGAGAAGGAACCAGGCTGCTGGAGCTTAAAATTAAAAAGGTGGCAGAGCAGTTTTTAAACTTAATATTGGGGGGAAAGCTGACAGAAGATGAAAAGTCTCTGGTTCGGGATGGCTCATCTCAAAGAGGTGAAGGGGTAGCTGTTACTTTTCTACAAGGAAAAGGATTAGAATTGTCCACTGAGACTGTGGCTAATAATATGGTCTCGAGGCAGCAAGAGGAAGGTTGTGGGCTTAACATGCATGGGAAGCTATAGGTGTTTATACACAAATGCTAGAAGTCTCTGAGGTAAAATCGGGGGATTGGAGGGCTTGGTGTTGGGGGGAAAAACAGACATTGCGGGTATTTCAGAAACTTGGTGGGATGAGGAAAATCAGTGGGATACAGTGATTCCTGGTTATAAATTATATTGGAAAGATGGGGGGAAGGGTTGGAGATGGGGTGGCTGTGTATGTCAGAGAGGGTATACAGGTATAAGTATAAGACTGAGAGGGTAAGTAAATCGGATTTGCTTCTGGAAATGCTATGGGTTGAAATAGTGGGCCCAAAAGCAAGCTTAACACTGGGAGTTTGTTATCGCCCACCAGATCAAAAGATAGAGGAGGATTATAAAATGATGAATGAATTAAAGATAGTGGCTAGATGAAATAACTGGGTCTTAATAGGTGATATTAACTGCCCACACATTGATTAGGACAATATGTGTTCAAGTTGGGAAAAAGAGATTTCTAGACACTCTTAATGACTGTGCTATGGAACAGATGGTCACAGAACCTACCAGGGGAGAGGCGATCCTGGATTTGGTCCTAAGTAACGCCCAAGACCTAGTGAGAAATGTAAAAGTGATTGCACCGCTTGGGAACAGTAACCATAATGTTATTGAGTTTAATGTTTGTATAAATAGGGAGTTGCCCAAAAAGACTAACACAACCACTTTTGACTTTAAAAGGGTAAATTCTCTGATATGAGGGGACATGTGAGGAGGAAACTGAAAGGAAAAGTAGAAAGGGTCAAAACAATTGGAGAAGCTTGGAGACTATTTAAAAGTACAATCCTAGAAGCTCAGAAAAAATATATACTACAGGTTAGGAAAGGCAGAAATAGGTATAGAAAAAAGCCTGCACGATTAACAAACAGAGTAATGGAAGCTGTAACAGGTAAAAAGAATTCCTTTAAGCAGTGGAAAGCTAGTCTCAGTGAGGTTGATAAAAAGGAACACAGGCTGTGGCAAACAAAATGCAAGTCTGTGATCAGGCAGGCAAAAGGGAATATGAGGTGCATATAGCAAAAAACATAAAGGCCAACAATAAAACTTTCTTCAAATACATTAGAAGCAGGAAACCAGCCAGGGAGGCAGTGGGGCCCTTGGATGACCAAGGGGCAAAAGGAGTACTGAAGGATGATAGGGAAATGGCTGAGAAGCTGAATGCATTTTTTGCCACTAACTTCACTGTGGAAGATGAGAAGTGCTTGCCCATTCCAGAACTGCTGATTTCGGGAGGGGTGTTGAAAGACTTGAATCAGATTGTGGTGACAAGAGAAGAGGTCCTATGACTGATAGACAACTTAAAAACTGATAAATCACCAGGCCTGGATGGCATACATTCGAGAGTTCTGAAAGAACTCAAATGTGAACTTGTGGATCTCCTGACAAAAATCTGTTATTTTTCATTAAAATCTGCCTCCATTCCTGAGGACTGGAAGGTAGCTAATGTCCCTCCCATCTTTAAAAAGGGATCCAGAGGAGATCTGGGAAATTACAGGCCAGTCAGTCTGACATCAATACCAGCTAAGTTGGTGAAAACTGTCATTAAGGAAAGAATTAGTAGGCACATTGATGAACAAAAACTATTAAGGCAGACTCGGCCTGGGTTCTGTAAGGGAAGATCTTGTCTCACTAACCTGTTAGTGTTCTTTGAGAGAGTGAACAAACATGTGGACAAGGGAGACCCAATAGATATTGTTTACCTTGACTTCCAGAAAGCTTTTGATACAGTTCCTCATCAAAGGCTCCTAAGTAAGCTCAATAATCATGGGATAAAAGGACAAGTCCTCTTGTGGATCAAAAACTGGCTAATTAATAGGAAACAGAGAGTGAGTATAAATGGGCAATTTTCTCAGCTGAGTGTGGTAAACAGTGGGGTACTGCAGGGATCAGTACTCGGTCCGATGCTTTTTAACTTGTTCATTAATGATTTGGAGATGGGAGTAAGCAGTGAAGTGGCTAAATTTGCAGACGACATGAAGTTGTTCAGGGTGATGAGAACCAGGGAGGATTGTGAGGCACTCCAAAGGGATCTGTTGAGGATGGGTGAGTGGGCGTCAACATGGCAAATGGGCCAAGTGCAAAGTGATGCACATTGGAGCCAAAAATCCTAAGTATAAATACACGTTGATGGGGTCTGAACTGGCAGAGACTGACCAAGAGAGAGATCTTGGAGTCATAGTAGATAACTCAATGAAAATGTCAAGACAGTGTACAACTGCAATAAAAAAGGCCAACGCTATACTGGGGATTATTAGGAAGGGGATTGAAAACAAATCAGCCAGTATCATCATGCCCCTGTATAAATCAATGGTGCAACCTCATTTGGAGTACTGTGTACAGTTCTGGTCACCACATCTCAAAAAGGATATTATAGCATTGGAAAAAGTGCAGAAAGGGGCAACTAGAATGATCAAAGAGTTGGAGAACTTTCCCTATGAGGAAAGGTTGAGGTGCTTGGGGCTCTTTAGCTTGGAGAAACGATGGCTGTGGGGTGACATGATCAAGGTTTATAAGATTATGCATGGGATAGAGCAGGTTGTGAAAGAAGTACTTTTCTCCCTTTCTCACAATGCAAGAACTCGTGGACACTCAAGGAAATTGCTGAGCAGTTGGGTTAGAACAGATAAAAGGAAGCACAGCAAACTCAAAGAGTGATTAACACATGGAATTCACTGCCACAGGAGGTAGTGGCGGCTACAAGCATGGACAACTTCAAGCGGGACTTAGATAAGCATATGGAGCAGAAGTCCATCAGTGGCTATTAGGCACAAGGTATAGATAGGAACTCTCAGGCTGGGGCAACTGATGCTCTGTATTCTTGGTGCTGGGGGGGGAGCAACAGTGGGAGTGCTTCTAGTGTCCTGGCACCACTGCTGGACCTGCTGATGGCACCTAGTATTTTTGGCCACTGTGTGACAGAGTGTTGGACTAGATGGGCCATTGGCCTGATCCAGCATTGGTATCTCTTATGTTCTTATGTAGCTTCACTATGGCTGATACTATGTGATCTCTAGATGTGTGTGTGTGAGGAATGAACAAGAGCTGGCCACTGTCAGGCTAGATAGATGTTTAGTTTAATCTACAGCGGCAGTTCTTAAATTCATATATGCATGAACCACAGAGTCTTACTGAAGGATACCCTGATAGAAGACTGACCTTGACACTTCCAAACTCATTTACTTTTTGTTGTTGTTCAGTCGCACAGTCGAGTCCGACTCTTCGCGACCCCATGGACCAGATTACGCCAGGCCCTCCTGTCTTCCGCTGTCCGCTGAAGTTTGCTCAATTTCATGTTCGTTGCATCAATGACACTGTCTAACCATCTCATTCTTTGCCGTCCCCTTCTTCTTTGACCTTCAATCTTTCCCAGCATCAGGGTCTTCTCCAGTGAATGCTCCCTTCTCATTTGGTGGCCAAAGTATTTGAGCTTCAGCTTCAGGATCTGGCCTTCCAGGGAGCAGTCAGGGTTGATTTCTTTTAGGATTGAATGATTTATCTCCTTGCAGTCCAAGGGACTCTCAAGAGTCTTCTCCAGCACCATAGTTCAAAAGAATCTATTTTTCGGCGCTCGGCCTTCCTTATAGTCCAACTCTCACAGCCATACATTACTACGGGGAATACCATTGCTTTGACCATGCGGACTTTTGTTGGCAAGGTGATGTCTCTGCTTTTTATCATGCTGTTTAGGTTTGCCATCGCTTTCCTCCCAAGGAGCAGGCATCTTTTAATTTCATGGCTGCAGTCACCATCTGCAGTGATCTGGGATCCCAGGAACGTGAAGTCTGTCACTACTTCTATGACTTCCCCTTCTATTTGCCAAGGAGTGATGGTGCCCAGATGCCATGATCTTAGTTTTTTTGATGTTGAGCTTCAAGCCCACTTTTGCGCTCTCCTCTTTCACCCTGAGCAAGAGGCTCTTCAGGTCCTCTTCACTTTCTGCCATCAGAGTGGTATCGTCTGCATATCTGAGGTTATTGATCTTTTCCCCAGCAATCTTAACTCCAGCTTGTGATTCATCCAGGCCAGCATTTCGCATGATGTACTCTGCATATAAATTAAATAAGCAGGGTGACAATATACATCCTTGTCGTACTCCTTTTCCTATGCTAAACCAATCAGTTGTTCCATATCTGGTTCTAACTGTTGCTTCTTGACCCTTATACAGGTTTCTCAGGAGACATGTGAGGTGGTCCGGTACTCCCATCTCTTTAAGAACCTGCCATAATTTATTGTGATCCACACAATCAAAGGCTTTAGCATAGTCAATGAAGCAGAAGTAGATGTTTTTCTGATACTCTCTTGCTTTCTCCATAATCCAGCGAATGTTGGCAATTTGATCTCTAGTTCCTCTACCTCTTCGAAACCCAGCTTGTACTTCTGGCAATTCTCTATCCACGTACTGTTGGAGCCTAGCTTGTAGGATTTTGAGCATGACCTTGCTAGCGTGTGAAATGAGTGCAATTGTGCAATAGTTTGAACATTCCTTGACATTGCCCTTCTTTGGGATTGGAATGTAAACTGACCTTTTCCAATCCTGTGGCCACTGTTGTGTTTTCCAAATTTGTTGGCAAATTGAGTGCAGCACTTTAACAGCATCTTCTTTTAAGACTTTGAATAATTCAGCTGGGATACCATCACCTCCACTAGCTTTGTTGTTTGTAATGCTTTCTAAGGCCCATTTAACTTCGCTTTCCAGAATGTCTGGCTCGAGGTCAGTGATTATACCATCGTGGTTGTCAAGGATATTGAGGTCCTTCTTGTATAGTTCTTCTGTGTATTCTTGCCATCTTTTCCTAATCTCTTCTGCTTCTGTTAGGTCCCTACCGTTTTTGTCCTTTATCATGGCCAGCTTTGCATGGAACGTTCCCTTGATTTCTCCAATTTTCTTGCACAGATCTCTAGTCCTTCCCAATCTATTGTTTTCCTCTATTACTTTGCATTGTTCATTCAGGAAAGCCTCCTTATCTCTCCTTGCTGTTCTCTGGAAATCTGCATTCAGTTGGGCAAATCTTTCCTTTTCACCGTTGCCTTTAGCATTCCTTCTTTCCTCTGCTATGTGTAAAGCCTCATCAGACAGCCACTTTGCTTTCTTGCATTTCTTTTTCTTTGTGATGGCGGTGATTGCTGCCTCCTTTACAATGTCACGGACCTCTGTCCATAGTTCTTCAGGCACTCTGTCTATCAAATCTAGTCCCTTAAACCTATTCTTTACCTCTACTGTATATTCATCAGGGATGCGATCTAGGTCAAATCTGAATGGCCTTGTGGTTTTCCCAACTTTCTTCAATTTAAGTCTGAATTTTGCAATGAGTAGCTCATGATCTGAGCCACAGTCAGCTCCAGGTCTTTTTTTTACTGACTGGATAGAGCTTCTCCATCTTTGACTGCAAATTATATAGCCAATCTGATTTCGGTGTTGTCCATCTGGTGATGTCCATGTGTAGAGACGCCTCTTAGGTTGTTGGAAAAGGGTGTTCGCTATGACCAGCATGTTCTCTTGACAAAACTCTGTTAGCCTTTGCTCTGCTTCATTTTGTTCTCCAAGGCCAAACTTGTCTGTTATTCCGGTTACCTTTTGATTTCCAACTTTAGCATTCCAGTCCCCTATGATGATGAGGACATCATTTTTTGGTATTAGTGCTATGAACTGTTGTAGGTCTTCATAGAACTGGTCCACTTCAGCCTCTTCTGCAGCAGTGGTTGGGGCATAGACTTGGATTACTGTGATATTGAATGGTTTGCCTTGGATTCGGACCGAGATCATTCTGTCATTTTTGAGATTGTATCCCAGTACTGCCTTTCTCACTCTCTTGTTGACTATAAAGGCCACACCATTTTTTCTACGGGATTCCTGACCACAGTAGTAGATATAATGGTCTTCTGAGTTAAATTCGCCCATTCCTGTCCACTTTAGTTCACTGATTCCCAAGATGTCGATGTTCATTCTTGCCATCTCATTTTTGACCATGTCAAGCTTACCTTGATTCATAGACCTTACATTCCAGGTTCCTATGCAGTATTGTTCTTTGCAGCATTGAACTTTCCTTTCACCGTCAGACACATCCACAACTGAGCGTCCTTTCGGCTTTGGCCCAGCTGCTTCACTCTTTCTGGGGTTACTCGTACTTGCCCTCTGCTCTTCCCCAGTAGCATATTGGACACCTTCCGACCTGAGGGGCTCATCTTCCGGCGTCATATCTTTTAGCCTTTTGTTACTGTCCATGGGGTTTTCTTGGCAAATATACTGGAGTGGGTTGCCATTTCCTTCTCCAGGGGGATCACGCTTGGTCTGAGTTCTCTGCTGTGGCCTGTCCGTCCTGGGTGGCCCTCCACGGTATAGCCCACAGCCTCATCGAACCACGCAAGCCCCCTCGCCACGACAAGGCAGTGATCCATGAGGGAGCATTTACTTAGATATCCCAATTTAGACTGCTTAAAAATAGCACGTGATAACAACACAGGGTAAAAACCAAAACGTCCTATTCTTGCACCTTCTCTTGTGGCTTGTCCCTCTAGAATGTAAGCTGGTTTCCCAGAGAATTGTCATTTATTCATTTCAAAACAGTAGTCTGCAATGCAGTAATGTTAAAGGCTTGGTGGAAATGTATGGCATCCCATAAACAACACATGGCCAGTTTAATATATTTTACATCACTTCAGAGGCTAGATCAATTCTTAGGTTATTTAGGATTTTGCTTTTTTAAAAAATCAGTTGCACCTCTAGGAGTTTTGCAGGTATGCCTTATACTGAGTATCAAGAGACACTAGCACTGCACAGTCTGTACTAATTACCTCCTGAGGCTGAATGTCAGCATTCTGCTTGCAAAGCCAGTGTTCTACCACATCTACACATAAAGAACACATGGCTTGCTTGGATTTGATGTTCTCTGAGTAGTTCTCTCTGCAGTCCTACAGCTGGATTCTTCTGCATACAAGACGCCCCCCCCCCGAGACTTGCTGTCTTTGTGCACGCCCTGAAAGGCCCAGTGAGCATTTTCCTGCTCATACCTCCTTTGACTGATCAGAAAGCAGCTGCATGTATAAGGTTCTCTGAGCCCTCACTGAACCAGTGAGCTCTTGATGTTGTCTTCCTTTGTTGCTATAAAGCTGTTTTTTTCTTTAACATGGGTATTAATCCATAATTGTGAATTTTAAATGCAGAATGCAGAGTCACATACTGAGAACTCTAAGGTAAATGTATCTGCTTACCTTGCATCTTGTTCAATATAAACCAGCTCAGAATGTTTTTTACTAAAATCATACAAATATACTTCATGACACTGAAGGTTCTTCTGGACTGTATAAAACAGAATATCATGGGTAGCCCATTCTGGGGGAGGGAGGGAAAGGAAAGTCATATAAATAGTTGGTTATTACAGAAAAAGAATTATACTGTTGGGATATGCAAAACAAATGAATTTAATTAAGGTAACTCAAATAACTGGAATGCAAACAAACCAAATAAAGCTTTTCATATGTTTACAGTAGACTGACTGCACATGGTCCTTGGGATCCTAGCCATCAACTAGAGGCCTGAAGTTAACATGAAAAGCAGCAGAGGCCTAGAATCTTCACAGATTATCTTTTCCTGCTTCCTGGCACAATGTGGACACTAGTCATTGCTGCAGTGGCACTAGAATCATTAAAGAAAGAACCTTCCAAGGCCTTTCTATTGGGTAATAATTGCATTTCTGTGAGCATTCAAACTACAATACTTTAATGCTGAGAAACGAATTTTTTTACTGCAGTTAGCATTTTCATTGGAGTTGTGAGTTATGTGTAGAACACAGGTGTGGGCACTTATTGGATAGTAAGCGTTATCAATCATACATGTCATCTTGTGAAAGATACATTTTTTAGTTTTATAGCAGATAAGGGCAAGCCTGCTGCATCAGTTAATGAGTATGAAAACAAAACTGGCAAACAGCAAAGCTCCTGCCCTGCAGTAATTTCTAATCATTCTGCAGACAAGTGTTTTTCCCTAAGGCTAGTTGTTCCATTCTCAAGTAGTACATGCCCCTTTTAAAAAGAATCTAGAGCACAGCAAACCTAATGCCTCCCTCTCTTGTCTAGGAAAAGGATATCATACAGTTGGCACTGGATCAGCATCAGCCCTAATATAGTCTAGAACAAAGACTGGATTCTTCTATCATATGGAAAGACCCAAAGGAAGAGTGGTGCCATAATACAAACCATGGGAGAGAGTTGTGTTTTCAGTGTTGTGAATTTACACATAGGGATTTGTTTCCAACGGACTAGTTAATCTGGATGGTTTGATGGCATGACAATCAAAGTTTGTTATTCTATAAAACAAAAGTGGTTTATGCTAATTGCTTACCAAAGCTAAATACATTTGGGATAATATGCTCTATTACTGGCAACGCATTCAGTTTCACAATGACAGAAACAGACTCTTCAGAATTTACACTTTTAATACCAGCTGCGATATATTTATGATCTGGGGAAATTCGGATGCGCTGGATAAAAAAACCATGAAAAGGTAGATCTTCCATACGAAGTAATACTTCTATATTTCCTTCATCTAAAATACAAGAGAAAAAGACAATGCTACCATAACAGAAGTAACACAAAGAACCATCAACTGCTTTTGCATGCACTCTCTTGTCATATATAAATAAACTGTTTTGAAATGAGTTAGCACTGCATTGAACCCAAAGGTACAAGCTAGGTCTCCTGCTCCAGTGGGAGACTCTCTGCCCCCTGCTGGCCATTCCTGCTCAGCTGGGCAGCAGAAGAAAAATATGGGGGCTGGGGGCTGATTAGTGTTGCTGGTAACAGGATAACATCACTTCTGGTGTGACCAGAAGTGATGTCATCATCTCACTAGCAACATCACTACATCACTAGCAAGGGTCCCACTCCACTGGAAAGTCTCTTACCAGTTGCCAGCCTCATGTTGGCCACTCTTGTTTTGACTCATTTAAGTCCCATAGCTTTAGGTAGGACTTAGACAGCAATTCTAAACAGCTATATTCAGGACTATTCAATGGGGCTTACTACCAGAAAACATTCTTAGGATTGCACTATTAGTCATGAGTAACTTTAGACAAAAATGTCATCCTAACCAGTGTTACTGTCATATAACTCAATCTGCTCTGGCTAAATGTCTGAAATTTCACAAAAGGTTAAAAATGCAACCTATATACTGGGAGCTGTCAGTTCAATGCCCATCTCAGCCATGAATTCTCAAACTAAAAAACACCATCTCTCAGCTGCAGTCTCCCATCTGCAATATAAGGCTAATACTACCAGCTTTTGTAAGGGTTACTATGCAAATATGAAGCACTTTGAACATTCTTAAAGCACTACATAAAGTCAAGGTATTATTAATTTTTCCTGAGCATGATCTTCTGTAGCTGAAATGAGCAGTGACATCTTCAGCAGAATTAGTCCGCTGAAGTCAGCAGGTTTAGAATGCTATATCTTTGCACAGAATGGCATTGTAAATAGGTTATGCTTTTGAACTGGGAACATACTGCTGAAGATCCTTCTGAAAATGAAGATGTTTTGGGAATGAAATCATGTGGAAAGAAATAAAGACTGGATAAAGAACAATAAAACACTTATATACTATACCGTGCAATCCTAAAAACACTTCCCTGTGTGAAAGTCCCAACAAACAGACCTGAGCAGGATTGCTCTCAGAGCCCAAATCAAGATCTGAATCCCCCCATGCTAGAAAGTTTTTGTTGCACCAAAATCAGAACAGAATGCTAAAAATATTCCCCTTATTAATTCAAAATTAGGGTTCAACAATGACAGTTATGTAGAGGTACCCTCACTGGTTCCTGTCGAAATAAATTATGAATACGTAAAACTATCTGGGGGAGTTTTGGGATTCTTGCCTTCTATACTGTGATTTCCTACCTGCTTCTTCCAGCCTCAAACGACATATACAGCCATCTTCTTCAAAGTAAACATACTCTCCAAACCTAACCTGTTTAAAATTAAAACACGTATGAATTCAGTATAAAATATGCAGAATTAGATATTTTCCCCTCACTGGGAATCCAAAGGTTTTCCTCAAGTTCCTAAGAACATACGAGAAGCCAATGTTGGATCAGGCCAATGGCCCATCCAGTCCAACACTCTGTCACACAGTGGCCAAAATATACCAGGTACCATCAGGAGGTCCAGCAGTGGGGCCAGGACCCTAGAAGCCCTCCCACTGTTTCCCCCCCCAAACCAAGAATACAGAGCATCACTTGCCCCAGACAGCCACTGATGGACCTTGTTCCATATGTTTATCCAATTCCCTCTTGAAGCCATCCATGTTTGTAGCTGCCACTACCTCCTGTGGCAGTGAATTCCATTTGTTAACCACTCTTTGGGTGAAGAAGTACTTCCTTTTATCTTTTCTAACCCGACTGCTCAGCAATTTCATGGAGTGCCCACAAATTCTTGTATTGTGGGAAAGGGAGAAAAGCACTTTTTTCTCTACCTGCTCTATCCCATGCATAATCTTGTAAACCTCTATCATGTCATCCTTCCGCCATCGTTTCCCCAAGCTTAAGAGCCCCAAGTGCTTTAACTTTTCTTCAAAGAGAAAGCGTTCCAACCCTTTGATCATTCTAGTTGCCCTTTTCTGCACTTCTTCCAGTGCTATAATATCCTTTCTGAGGTTTGGTGACCAGAACTGTACACAATATTCCTGCTCAACAAACTGTGCTGTTCTATGATTTATGCAACGTGTGCAAAATCAGAAAATTTAAAACAGCACTGGATAAAAGCATGCTAGTGGAGGCCTATTAATACAATAATGGTAAACACTATAAGGTTCTAAAGCCTGAATTTTCAATGGAAAAAATAAGAGAACATAACAGAAGCCAATGTTGAATCAGGCCAATGGCCCATCCAGTCCAACACTCTGTCACATAGCAGCCAAAAATACCACGTGCCATCAGGAGGTCCAGCAGTGGGGCCAGGACACTAGGATCCCTCCCACTGCTGTCCCCTCCAGCACCAAGAATAGAGTACATCACCTGCCCCAGACTGAGAATTCCCATCTATACCCTGTGGCTAATAGCCACTGATGGACTTCTGCTCCATATGTTTATCTAATTCCCTCTTGAAACTGTCCATGCTTGTAGCTGCCAACACCTCCCGTGGCAGTGAATTCCATATGTTAATCACTCTTTAGGTGAAGAAATATTTCCTTTTATCTGTTCTAACCTGACTGCTCAGCAATTTCATGGAGTGCCCACGAGTTCTTGTATTGTGAGAAAGGGAAAAAAGTACTTCTTTCTCAACCTGCTCAATCCCATTCATAATTTTATAAACCTCGATCATGTCACCCCTCAGCCATTGTTTCTCCAAGCTAAAGAGCCCCAAGCGTTTTAACCTTTCTTCAAAGGGAAGGTGTTCCAACCCTTTTATCATTCTAGTTGCCCTTCTCTGCACTTTTTCCAATGCTATAATATCCTTTTTGAGATGTGGTGACCAGAACTGTACACAGTATTCCAAATGAGGTCGCACCAATGATTTATACAGGGGCATTATGATACTGGCTGATTTGTTTTCAATTCCCTTCCTAATAATCCCCAGCATAGCGTTGGCCTTCTTTATTGCAGCTACACACTGTCTAGACATTTTCATTGAGTTATCCACTACGACTCCAAGATCTCTCTCTTGGTCTGTCTCTGCCAGTTCAGACCTCATCAACGTGTATTTATATTTAGGATTTTTGGCTCCAATGTGCATCACTTTGCACTTGGCCACATTGAACCCCGTTTGCCACGTTGACGCCCATTCACCCATCCTCGACAGATCCCTTTGGAGTGCCTCACAAGCCTCCCTGGTTTTTACCACCCTGAACAACTTCGTGTCATCTGCAAATTTAGCCACTTCACTGCTTACTCCCAATTCCAAATCAGTAATAAACAAGTTAAAAAGCATCGGACCGAGTACTGATCCCTGTGGTACCCCACTGCTTACCACCCTCCACTGAGAAAGTTTCCCATTTATACTCACTCTCTGTTTCCTATTTATAAGCCAGTTTTTGATCCACAAGAGGACTTGTCCTTTTATCCCATGACTATTGAGCTTACTTAGCAGCCTTTGATGAGAAATTGTATCAAAAGCTTTCCGGAAGTCAAGGTAAATAATATCTATTGGGTCCCCCTTGTCCACATGTTTGTTCACTCCCTCAAAAAACACTAACAGGTTAGTGAGACAAGATCTTTCCTTACAGAACCCATGCTGAGTCTGCCTCAATAGTTTTTGTTCATCAATGTGCCTACTAATTATTTCCTTAATTACAGTTTCCATCAACTTTCCCGGTATTGATGTCAGACTGACTGGCCTGTAATTTCCCAGATCTCCCCTGGAGCCCTTTTTAAAGATGGGAGTGACATTAGCTACCTTCCAGTCCTCAGGAATGGAGGCAGATTTTAAAGAAAGATTACATATTTTTGTCAGGAGATCCACAAGTTCACATTTGAGTTCTTTCAGAACTCTCGGAAGAATGCCATCCGAGCCTGGTGATTTATTAGTTTTTAAATTGTCCATCAGTCGGAGGACTTCCTCTGTTGTCACCACAATCTGATTCAGGTCTTTCAAACCCCCTCCCGAAATTGGTGCTTCTGGAGTGGGCAAGCACTTCTCCTTTTCCACAGTGAAGACAGAGGCAAAAAATGCATTCAGCTTCTCAGCCATTTCCCTATCATCCTTCAGTAGTCCTTTTACCCCTTGGTCATCCAAGGGCCCCACTGCCTCCCTGGCTGGCTTCCTACTTCTAATGTATTTGAAGAAAGTTTTATTGTTGGCCATTATGCTTTTTGCGATATGCTCCTCATATTCCCTTTTTGCTTGCCTGACCACAGACTTGCATTTTATTTGCCATAGCCTGTGTTCCCTTTTATCAACCTCACTAAGACTAGCTTTCCACTGCTTAAAGGAATCCTTCTTACCTTTTACAACTTCCATTACTTTATTTGTTAACCATGCAGGCTTTTTTCTATACCTATTTGTACCTTTCCTAACCTGCGGTATATATTTTTTCTGAGCTTCTAGGATTGTCTTTTTAAATAGTCTCCAAGCTTCCCCAATGGTTTTGACCTTCTCCACTCTTCCTTTCAATTTCTTCCTCACATGTCCCCTCATACCAGGGAAGTTACCCCTTTTAAAGTTAAAAGTGGTTACGTCAGTCTTTTTGGGCAACTCCCTATCTGTACAAATGTTAAACTCAATGTCATTATGGTCACTGTTCCCAAGCGGTGCAATCACTTTTACATCTCTCACCAGGTCTTGGGTGTTACTTAGGACCAAATCCAGGATCGCCTCTCCCCTGGTAGGATCTGTGACCATCTGTTCCATAGCACAGTCATTGAGAGTGTCTAAAAACTCAATCTCTTTTTCCCGACTAGAACTCATATTGACCCATTCAATCTGTGGGTAGTTAAAGTCGCCTATTACGACACAGTTATTTCGTCTAGCCGCTATCTTTAATTCATTCATCATTTTATAATCCTCCTCTATCTTTTGATCTGGTGGGCGATAACAAACTCCCACTGTTAAGCCTCCTTTTGGACTCACTATTTCAACCCATAGCATTTCCAGAAGCGAATCCAATTTTCTTACCCTCTCAATCTTACTGGACGGTATACCCTCTCTGACATACAGAGCCACCCCACCTCCAACCCTTCCCCCCTATCCTTCCGATATAATTTATAACCAGGAATTACCGTATCCCATTGATTTTCCTCATCCCACCAAATTTCTGAAATATCCACAATGTCTATTTCCCCCCCCAACACCAAGCATTCCAACTCCCCGATTTTACCTCAGAGACTTCTAGCATTTGTGTATAAACACTTATAATTTCCCAGGTTTGTTAAGCCCACAGCCTTCCTCTTGCTGCCTTGAGTCCTTGCCAGGCAGTTCCTATCATTAGCCACATTCTCAGTGGACAGTTTTAATCCATTTCCTTGTACAAAAGTAATAGCTACCCCTTCATCTCTTTGAGATGAGCCATCCCAAACCAGAGACTTTTCATCTCCTGTCGGCTTTCCCCCATTATTCAGTTTAAAAACTGCTCTGCCACCTTTTTGATTTTGAGCGCCAGCAGCCTGGGTCCTTATCGGGACAAGTGGAGACCGTCCCTTTTGTACAGCTCCCTCTTGTCCCAAAAAGCATCCCAGTGCCTAACAAACTTGAACCCTTCCCCCCATACACCACCGTCTCATCCACGCATTGAGACTCCTGATTTGTGCCTGTCTCTCTGGCCCTGCGCGTGGAACAGGTAGCACTTCTGAGAAGGCTACCTTGGAGGTCCTGGCCTTGAGATTCCTGCCCAGCAGCCTAAATTTCTCCTCGAGGACCTCACAACTGCCTTTCCCCACATCGTTGGTGCCAATGTGCACCATGACCACTGGCTCCTCCCCAGCACTATCTACCAGCCTATCTAAAACACACGTAATGTCCGCTACCTTCGCAACAAGCAGGCAAGTCACCATACGGTCAGTACGCGGGTTCGCCACCCAACTGTCTACCTGCCTAAGGATCGAATCACCAACTACCAAGAGCCCCCCTCCCACCCTTCCCAGGGACGGTTCCTTGGTACAAAAGGATACCCGTTTACCAGCTGAAGAAGAGGTCCCTTCCGAAGGCACATTCCCCTTATCCTCAGCATGGTGCCCCGTTTCCCCTTGACCCTCATGCTCCCTGGCAGCAGCTGGGCTGCCAGATCCAGAGTGGGACATATCTAACAAGTCCCTGAGAGTCTTCTCTGCGCACCTAACTGACTGTCTCTGCTTCTCCATGTCAGCCACCTTGGCCTCAAGGGAGCAAACTCGCTCCCTGAGAACCAGGAGCTCCTTGCACTGAGCACACACCCAAGACTTCTGACCAGTGGGTCACTCCATGCAAAACACTGGATAGCCCCCAACCCCCTGCTGGCATTCTGGCTTCATAATTGTTTTTAAACAAATACTTTTCTATAACCCCCCTTTAAAAACCCTTTGTATTTATATGGTTACTGTTGTAGAAGTCTACTTACCTTACTGGGAACCCAAGGAGCCGAGGCTTTCTGGCACTTCCTGGGTTTCTTACAGAGCCCCTAGGCTGAGAGTCCCAAGAGCCTCACCCTTCGGCTCGTGCCAGAGGCTCGTGCCTCTTGCAAGCTTCCTGCCTTAAATAGAAGTGTCCCCCAGGAGAGGGTGTGACCAGCAGCTACTCAAATTCACCCTAGGCACTTAATGATAGGCAAACAATGACCCTTTCACACCCTAAGTCCAGCAGCCAACTCTGTTACAATTCACCCACACGCTCCCAAATACAGTCCCTTCTCAGCTAAAGCACCTCAGCTGAAAGTAAATAAATAAAAAAACCACTCACCCCTCTGGCAGCTCAAACACCTTGCTCCTTCTCAGAGCTCAGCTGGGTTAGCTCTGTTTCTGGCAAGCTTCCTGCCTTAAATAGAAGTGTCCCCCTGGAGAGGGTGTGGCCAGCAGCTACTCAAATTCACCCTAGGCACTTAATGACAGGCAAACAATGACCCTTTCACACCCTAACTTCAGCAGCCAGGAGTCTGCTATTTAATTTCACCCAGGCACTTAATTACAAGCAAACAATGACCCTTTCACACCCTAACTCCAGCAGCCAGGAGTCTGTTACAACTCACCTACACGGTCCCAAATACAGTCCCCCACATAGTACTTTCTCAGCTAAAGCACCTCAGCTGAAAGTATATAAATAAAAAAACTACTCACCCCTCTGGTAGCTCAAACACCTTGCTCCTTCTCAGAGCTCAGCTGGGTCAGCTGTGCTTCTGGCAAGCTTCCTGCCTTAAATAGAAGTGTCCCCCAGGAGAGTGTGTGGCCAGCAGCTACTCAAATTCACCCTAGGCACGTAATGACAGGCAAACAATGACCCTTTCACACCCTAACTCCAGCAGCCAGGAGTCTGTTACAACTCACCCACACGCTCCCAAATACAGTCTCCACACAGTACCTTCTCAGCTAAAGCACCTCAGCTGAAAGTAAATAAATAAAAAAACCACTCACCCCTCTGGCAGCTCAAACACCTTGCTCCTTCTCAGAGCTCAGCTGGGTCAGCCAAATCTATTGATTACAGTTATTTTGACAAACATGCTTTGCGGTTATAATCCTAGGGACAGTTACTTAGAACGCTAAAGTGATATACATTTCTGGAGGAATGGAAGCATTTTAAATAATGAATTGTTGGATGACTACAAGAGGTTTCTTTCAGTTCTCTTGTACCTCAGTGGGAGATTCTTTCTTTAGATTTTTTTGTGGCACCTACATTTGCCTGCACTTTCATTTTCACCCCAAATCAGTATCCTTTACAAACCTACAGATATTCCTGTGTTATACGTCATGGTTAGAAATTATTCTGCATTTCAGGATTGTAAAAATAGCTACCATTGTATTCTGCAATTGGTGGC
The DNA here is from genome assembly GCA_029375565.1 of Gekko gecko. Classification (NCBI taxonomy): domain Eukaryota; kingdom Metazoa; phylum Chordata; class Lepidosauria; order Squamata; family Gekkonidae; genus Gekko; species Gekko gecko. The sequence goes on along the minus strand of JAPDNY010000001.1, from coordinate 60,995,396 downwards.
TTACATATTTATCCTACAGTATTCTTCATCTAGGTACAAACATTCATAGCTGTCTATTTTGTTGTTTGGAGAAGGATTCAATGCCATAGATAGCAAACGAAAATATGTTTCTACTGTTGCTCTGTGGTATTGGTTCAGTTCTTTCTGAACTTGCTGTCTGCCTCAAATATGAATACATAAGGTCTAGGATCTCATCATGACACACCAGAAACCATTTAAAAAAATAAGAGGATCAAAAAAGGAGGAAATTGAATATAAACATACAATCATGCAGTTTAAAAAAAGGAAGATAGAAACATGTGTCACCAAACTGTGGCAAAAATGCTGACAGAATGTTTGAAAATAATGTTTGAACTAAGAAGTGAAGAATGTAAAAGAACAAATGAAATAACAGATTGCTCATGAGAGGAATGTCCTGGGTGGGCAGTTGAGATGCTCTTAGGTGTCCCCTAAGTGAGTGGGGAATGCCCACATTTGACAAAACCATGGCTAACTCTCTTTCTGGTGAACTAACCTGAACAATCAGTTTATATGGAAGGTTGCATCACAACAGTTTATACAGGGAAAGAGGAGCAGACATTAACACCACATGCATATAACAAAACGTAACAAAGAAGCCTTGCGGCACCTGAAAAACTAATAGGTTTATTGTAGCATGCATGAAAGAAGAAACTGACCCACATTTAATACAGAAAATGACAGCATCCAGAAACTCATAGAAGAAAATTGCCATCTACCAGGACACTCTATCAGTGACCTGGAAACTACTATTTTTTGACAAACTTCAAAGGAAGGCCTCAAACAAAAAATTGCCAAATTAAAATTTATCACTGGTTTAATTGTAATAACCAAGACTTAATAGATTTGACTCCTTTCTTAGACTTTATAGATATTGAATTGCTTTACATAACCAAGTAATTTCTGCTATCATCAATTACAGCTGTTGTGCTTATCTTGTATTTGTTTGAATTTGCATGGATATATGACAAACTATACCTTTTACAGCTCATGGATTTTTTTAGCTCACTGTTCACAGCTCTGCTTCACCATCCCACTGTTTATATAATTCTACTGACTGACATTTTGCTTCATGCATCTGATGAAGTAGGATCTAGCTCATACTTCAGCAAATTTAGTAGTCTTTAAGGTGCAACATGACTCACTCTGGTTTCTGCTACAACAGTGAAACACAGCTATGATACTGGAATTAGCACATCATAGTACCTCTGTATAAACCTTCTTAAGCAAATCTCATTGAAACCAACAATATTAGGAATATGTATATTTAGAGATCTTCAAAATGTGTCAATGCAGAATACTGCAAAGAATTAAAGGGCTGCCCGATGCATACTGTAAAATAAATGGCCTTTAACAGGAGCTCATGACATTTTTAGCATTAGGTAGTTGCCTAATATTATATATTATTTCTCAGCCGATGTAACAAGAAAACAAATTTCACCCCATCACTACTGAAGTATTCTTCAAATCATTTGCAGGATCAATCTAATTATAAGAAGATAGTAGCTTTTATAGGGCCACTGCATTTTTAATTACTTTCTGCATTTATTTTCTTACTTACCATTGAGCTGTCCAGATTAGATGAATACTTCTCATAATGAGTTTCCAGTCTTTGCTTCAATCTCTCTGTCTTTCCTGTGTAATTTGATTGAAACGCACTCCAGTGTTCCTGCTCCGACTTTAGCAGATCCTAGTATACACAAGTCAAAAGAAGCAAGTGCTAAAGGGACTGTACTTCTTGCCTTGCTATGCAAAAATACACTAATAAAATTTGGCCCTTCAGCACTAGATTGGATTTGGGGTTCTTAATAAGAGCCTCAGAAACAGCCATTTAACAAGATAGCATTTATCCTGCTTTATTATTAGGACTATGAAATAAAATTTGGCCTTTCAGAAATCTGACGGGAGGATATTGCATACTAAATCTTAGAAAGGCTAAGTTAAAAAAAAAAGGATTTTCACTTTCTTCCTCACAGGCATCAGGTTCTTAGTGCCCCTCACTTAATTGTACAAGGAAAAGGAATTCTCATCAGGATTTCTGATCAAGGGGTTGTTTGCAATCTCCTCTACCTTTGTACAGAAGATCAAGGAATTCCTGCAATGATTCAGAGGTAAGGATTCTCCGAAAAGTAAAGCTTCCTACCAGCAATATAACATGTAAGGAGAAAAATGCCATCAAGACCCTCAATGTGGATACAGACATCATTATTCTACCAGCTGACAAAGGCAAAGCCACAGTGATTATGAAAACGGAAGAATACCAAAATAAGAGTAGAGAACTTCTGGACCCCACCACATACAAAAAACTAAAATGCGATCCAACCTGCAAAATCATCAGGCAAATGAGCTCGTTGATCAGGAATTCCTCACTTCATCCCGACATACACAAAAAACTATGCAAGACAGAAGCACAGCCACCATGACTTCCTAAAATTCATAAGGACTCAGTCTCACTCCAACCCATCATGAGTACCATTGGTTCCCCTACATATGAATTAGCGAAATATCTGGCCAATCTCCTACTGAACTACATTGGCAAAACCCACAATATACATCAAAGATTCAACACATTTCATCAACAAAATCAGTCCTCTGAAACTCAACCCACAGGACAGACTCGTCAGTTTTGATGTGGCATCTCTTTTTACCAAGGTTCTGGTAAAAGACACACTCGCACTTGTTAATTAGATTTTTCTGGAGGACATAACAGCCTTATTCCACCATTGTTTGACAACCAGTTACTTTCAATGGGATAACGAATTCTATGAACAGATGTATGGGGTTGCCATGGGAAGCCCCCTCAGCCTGGTTATAGCAAACTTCTACATGAAACGTTTTGAAAAAACAGCTTTAGAACCTGCACCTCACAAACCTACAATCCGGTTCCAGTATGTAGATGATACCTTTATCATCTGGAGCCATGGAAAGGTAGAATTCATGGAGTTTTCAGATCAACTCAACAACATCCACCCGAACATACAATTCACCATGGAAAAAAAAAAGTTGAGGGTAAACTCCCATTTCTAGATATCATGGTCATCCGCGAAGCTAACTTTCAATTAGGTCACAAGGTCTACAGAAAACCAACTCACATAGATCATTATTTACATAAAAACTCCAATCATCACCCTTGGCAAAAAAGAGGCATAATCAAAACATTAGTAGACCATGCAAGACGGATATGTGAACCGCACTTTTTCAGTGATGAACAAAACCATCTAAACCACGCACTTCAAGCAAATGGCTACTCCAAGAATGAAATCAGCAAAGCAATTAAACCAAAGGTAAAACAAACAACTGAGGAAAAACAGTCTCCTACAGGAAAAGTGTTTTTGCTATATATCAAAGGAATCACTGATCAGATGGGAAAACTTATGAAAAAACACAACCTACAAACAGTATTCAGACCCACGAGAAAAATTCAACAGATGATGGCAAAAGACAGAAAAGACCCCCTCACTTCTGCAGTACACCGCATACCCTGCAGTTGTGGACAGGTTTACATCGGGGCCACACAGCATAGCATCCAGGCAAGAATAAAAGACCATGATAGACATTGCAGACTTGGCCAGCCTGAAAAATCAGCAGCGGCTGAACATAGCCTAACAGAAACAGGACACAGTATCTTATTCCAAGACACTGAAATGCTGGACAACACAGCCAATTACCATGTCAGATTACACAGGGAAGCCACTGAAATTCATAAGCATAAACACAATTTCAACAGGAAAGAAGAGAGTTTAAAAATAAATAGGGCATGGTTTCATATCCTGAAAAACACAAAATGCTCTACATCTTACAACAGCACTACAGATAAGATTAGAATTTCAACAGCCAATCCATATGCAAAAGAACCTCCTCAGGAAAGCTCCTGTATTAGCATGTCACAGCCTGGGAAACAGCTACAATAACTCAGCCCTACCCCACCTTCCTGAGTAGATATAAAATTATCTGCCCACCATTTTTATTCTCAACTTGACAGAGAGTACTCCATTTTTCTGTGTTATACCTCTGAGGATGCCAGTCACAGCTGCTGGTGAAACATCAGGTACTACAATGCCAAGACCACGGCCATACAGCCCAAAAAATCTATAACAACTAATAGATTCAGAGTTTGTTGTCTAGTAAATAAATTAACACACATAGAGAGCAGAAGGAAGTGGAATAACGGTGTGCTGGGGAAAACTTAGAAAGCAGTAACTCCCAAGCAAATGCAATGCTTGTTAGGACTGTCACAGCACTGTGTGGCACAAAACCATTAGTGAATGATGATCATGAAACCAAGCTGGCATTGTGCCTGCAGGCCTATAAGTGCATGATGTCATCAGTTGTTAATTTGCCAGCAAGTGCACATGTTCTATCACGATATTGTTAGATCACTGGAGGATCTTATGGGCAAATGTGAAGGGTGATGCAAGCTTTCCATTATCTTCTCAGGTCTGCCACCAAACTACACAACACAAGCAGTGAAGTCTCCTGCCTGATTAAGGTGTGTGAGGAGAAGGACTGCATCTGATCTATTTAATGCTCACTGTCACTTAGGAGAACCCCATCTTCACTGTCCCATGAGGCTCCATGATTTCCCTGACAGCATCTAATTTTGTAGCAGTGGTGAAACTAAGGTGGATGGACAACTAAAAGGGAGTCTCCTGTAAGTGGTGCTGAGGTTTGTTAAAGAACGAAATGTAAAAATAATAATCTGTAAAGAATCACAAGATGGATAACCGTGATGATGGATACTTCTGCATGATACTTCTTGAACAGATCAATATCCTCATTACTCTTTTTCCTCTCCCTCCTTTAATTGTTACTCAGCATTCTAACGGCACTGATCAACGCACCGTTTGGAAGAGATTTTTCCAGTTTACAGTATTTGTAATTCTCCCCAAACCCACATTTTGCAATTCAAATCATTGCAGAACTTTAGAAGGAAATAAGCCAACTTCCATCTTTTATTTAGACTGTACTATTTAGATTTTATACTTACAGAATCAGGAGACCTTTTAGTGCAGAACGATAGCTATCTCAATTAAGCAGAGTTGATTTTTTTAATGGATGTTACTTTCAAAGGGTGTAAACTCTTATTTAGGTTTGAACTGCAAGAGTCTCACTGCCTACGAAAGGCTATCAAGTTTATTGTGGCATGAACTTTATCATGGTTATTAGATTTCTAGTGGTCAGGTTTCAAAAGAAGAGTAAAATGGGGCAAGAAATTTGTGCATCTCTTGAGTTCCTCGGAAGAAGAGCAAGATAATAGATAAAAAAGATAATACAACTGAGCCAGCAATTATTATATGCTAACCATGAACCATTAAGCAGAATAGAATTTTTAAACCTTATTCAGCCACTAACCCTGTAGTGGTTCATGGTTTACCTGAAAGAAGGTGGTGCTTTTTATTATGTGAAATAAAACTTTGTACCTTGTAAGAAAAAAGCCTCCATGGCTGAATGCCTCCTTGGAAACTTGGAAGAATGTAGGCATTTCTAAAGTTCTTTGTGAGGAAAAATATTTTTGGTTTTATTCGACTATAAAGTCTTACAGTTAAAGTGGGTGAAAATTTGGAACAGTTTACACAGGGTCCAACAGCATTCTTCAGGATCTGAAGAAAATATTTTGTACCTAAATGCATGATACTAAAAATCTTCAATATGCCCGTTCCTCATTCTTTAAAGCCAAATCAGGTGAGATTAAACCAGGCACTGTTGCATAATATGAACTAATGTTACAATGCATCCACAAAGGTGAACAATCTTCAATGTCCCAGGATTCAGGGTAAAAGCTAGAAAAGAAAAAAGAAACTGTAATTTAAATGGCAAAGAAAGTAAAAGCAATCTGAAGACTGAGTCTCCTTATTCCCTTCTAAAACAGAATTTATATAAAAAATAGAAACAGTTTTTCTAAGAATGCATAACGCCAATATCACCCTACTAAAAGATATCCCACAATCGATAATGGATCTTAGTTATTCCACAAAATAAGCATCTGAGAACTCTATGATATCTGCTGGCCAGATCTCCTTCCATCCCCTTTCTCATTAAATCTTTTGGTACAATAAAAAATGGCAGTGAAAATTACACAGACCCATTCGAGGTTGAAAGACCTACAGGATTTCATGTAAGGACTTCATGTCTGCATCAAGTTCATTTATTTGGAAATGTTCTAAAGTCATGAAAATCTGCCATAGAAGGCAGACCTAACATCTGTGTATATTCCACTGGGGAAAAAAATTTAAATGCTCACATTTTGTAGCATACACCTGCACAAGTTGTGACTTACCATGTTGATCACAGCCCACGAGCCACTTATGGTTTCCACTAGGAACCCAGAAAAAAACCTCACGTTTAGTGGCTGTTAACCTGAAACAGGATGCTGTCAAGCTACAACATATGGTTAGTGCACTAAATTTGGTTTCATCATAATTTGTGCAGATTTGATTTACAAAAACCTCAGTCTTCCATGTGCACTTCAGCAAAGAATGTTATACTTATCCCTCTTAGAGTGTTGGACTAGGATCTGGGAGATCGAGGTTCAAATCCCTGGTCTACCAAGGAAGCTTGTTTGGTGACCTTGGGCCAGTCACACACTCTCCTCCCAAACTACCTCATAGGATTGTTATGTGAGGATAAAATGAAGGAAAGGAGAGCAGAACAATGTAAACCACTTTGGGCCCTCGCTGGGGAGAAATGCTGGGTATAAATGAAATAAACAGGTTAGTGTGCATTTTCTTTTGATGTAATGGCTACTTAGTGAAAATGGTAGGATGCACAAAACTGGATACATGACTGACAATGCTATTATTTCAGCCTTTTGATTGGGCAGAAATGCATTTGGATCTAGATTAACAATATGGAAACGTAGTTGCTGCTTCCTTTTCTATTAAACAAACAGTAGGCAGGAATTTATAAGGAACACACAAAAATAATAATTTGATTGAAAAGAATTCCAGCATTTCTGTTCTGACTTTAGGAGATCCGAGTATAAACAGGCCAAAAGAAGCAAGTACTTGAAGGACTGTACTTGTTGCTGTGCAATGCAAAAGCACACTAATTTGCTCCGTCAAGGCATCAGGTTCTACACGTACATTGCACATAAAGAGGAAGTGTCACTTCTGCTGGTGTGTGGTCTTTTTTGTCCTTGTTGTACACAAGATCTGGAAATTCCAAGGCTGATTTGTAAGTAGAATGCTAGAGCATCAATCTAAATGCCACACAGAGCAGATATATATCACCAACAGGTAGGAGAGGGAACATTTTATCATTTCTTATAGGATGTAAATCAACAGACGCAAGAAGTAGCGGGCTATGGTATAATTGTATGCTGGGGGGAAACAAAGCCTTCATTCCAATACATTGAAAGTAACAAACTTCAAACAAATGCATTGCTTGTTATATTTCATAAGCTTTGAACAGTTGCTGGGGCTGCATTGTGTGTGACAGAATCAACAGTGAGTGATGACACAGTGATGATCCTTGACCCAGAGAGTACCACATCTTTCTGTATTATACCATTGAGGATGCCAGTCACAGCTACTGGAGAAACGTCAGGTCCTACAATGCCAAGACCACGGCCACACAACCCGGAAAATCTACAGCAGCTAATGAACTCCGGCCATGAAAGCCTTCGACAACATAGAGAGTGATGATCTTTAGGCCAAGCTAGTGTTGTGCATATTACCATCAGTTCTGATAACCCTAGGCATGCTTACTGAAAAGTTTCACATGGTTACATAGAACCTACTTCCTAGTAAATGTGCTCAATATTGCAACTCTAGCTATAGCTGTCTTATACATCTTTGCAACGCTGATCTCTTCGAATTTTTAGTAAAATTAAATCGACTCGCCCTATCAATACCAGAGTTTGGCCAGACCCAGATTTTTGGCAGCACCCACGCTCCAAATTCTGTTCACAACGGACGCAATAGCCAGTCTTAATCTCTACATTTTATTAAAAAATCATTGGAACATAAAATTACCTTTTTGTCTTTCTGCACGCTAGAATTTCACGTTCCACGAATCACTGGGAATACCACCGTTTTGAAGCAGTTGATCACCGACAAGCAGCAGCGTGACGCGCTGACAATGATGACATCATAGAGATGCGTTTGACTCCTTGAGTTGCCCAAACGAGATATGTGAGATATCTTTGCCCACAACAAAGATGGCAGAGAAACGCAGTCTTTCTCAGTCATCACTTTGCCCTTACTCACCATGGCGACCGCCCCCCTGTAACTATCTGAATCTTTTGTCCGCCCAAACATAAGATGGCGACAAGTTTGAGTTGTTTTGTCCCCATTTTGGATTTGGGAATTCAAATGTACAAACTGAGGCGACATAATCATCCAGTAAATTAAATCAACGATATAGCGTGTACGAATTGAATTGCCAAGGTTTATGCGATTGCGCACAGTTTCTCTCCGCGTTGTCACTTTACAGAGAGAACTCAACGGGTGAACTTTCCCCCCTCTATCACAGAGACGAAGTGCTTGGGACAGAAAACTTCTATCTCTTCAAATTCTGCAGGTCGGACCTCACAGGAGTTCTATCAGAAAAATAAGATGGCAACCCTGAAAGTTTTGACACAGTGCAATAACTTGGTCATAATCTTCTCGCCCCGTCACGTTCTGACCCGCACGCGGCTGCAACTGTTCTGTGCAGGTTTTCGCCCTTCTCAAAGATGGCTTCTAACGGTTCTCTGTCTCTGCTTGCTAAGTGGGCGGGTCGATGAGCTACTGTTCCTCAGAAGGACTGAGCCTGAGGCAAAAGCTTTTTAGCTCGGCGGATGCCCCACGTGCCTGCGGAACTGCAAGCAGTGGGTCCCCCACAGTGAGTCTGGGGTGACTTTCCCGCTCCTCCTTCCTTTCTCAGTTTTTTCTTGAGGGGGGCATGTTTTCTATAGCCTAAACCTGGGGGAGAATTGAGAACATGACTGAGGCAGCCTCGAGCATTCCTCCTCCAGCTGACAGGTGTCAGGCAGGGAGAGAAGACGGAGACGCTGAGAAAGCGTGGAAAACAAGCAAGCAGGCGGTTGCTAAAGCCCGCTGGAAGCTGCTCCGACAGGTATAACAATAACCATAACGTTTTGTTTCCCTCCAATATGTTTTCCCTCAAGGAACTTCCTTAGCGTTATGCATAAATTCTCTAGCACCTTCTTATTTAATTTACCTCTGCAATATCTTTAGAAGGTAAGTAATGAACGTCTGTATCGGTAGCTACCTGCAAGTCATTGATAAGAGAAGTTGATAGAGCATGAGTTGTCCAAAGGTCCCCCCTCAGGAGTTTAGGGCTGAAGGAGTTGAACTCAAGTGCAATGCAGCTGCATAGCTAGAATAAAAGTTCTTGGATGCTGTGGATCATAGTTCTGTGTAGCTTGTTTTTTGTGAGCTACCACCTTCTCTTGTATCTGAAGAAGCTGTGTGCACATGGAAGCTCATACCTTGAATAAAACTTTGTTGGTCTTAAAGATACCATTGTACTCAAACTTTGTTTCAGCTTTCACCTTCTCTTGTGTTAGGATGGTTTCGCAAGTGGGTGCTGGAAAGGCTTCTGAATAGAAAATGAAGCCTTCACCTACCTTGCTGTTCCTGCACTTAATGAGTGAGGCAAAGAGAAAAGAGGTGCAGGTGCCACAGAAATGTATATCAGTCAGAAAAACACAGATATTTTCATATGATTCTGTGTTGTATTCACAGCAGGCAGTTGCTTGTGTTGCTGTTGCAATGTGTGGGAGCTACTCACTGTGTGGATAATAAAACAGTCTTATCAGTCCTTAAAGACCAACAACACTTTATTTTAACATTTCCCCCTTTTTGCCATCAAGTCACAAGTTGACTTATGTTGACCATGTAGGGTTTTCAAGAGGTGGTTTGCAATTGCCTGTCTCTGGCCCCGGTCATATGGGCCAGAAAGCACGGGGGAGAGGTGTGGCAGTTTGCCCCAGAGCTAAATAAGGCGCGGTAGCCCGATCACATGGGCCACCGGGTTGCCACGCTCCAGCTCTGCGCCCCGATCACACCGTGCTGCTGCAGCGCGGCAAAAAAGCAGCGCAGCAGACCACGCAAGTGCGAAGTGTTGCGAAGTGCGCATGCGCCATTGGGGGGGGTGGGCCACTGTCAGTGTCTTGTGTGTGTGCATGTGCTATTCAGTGTTGGTGCGCATCCCATGGAAACTTAGAACATCCGGAAATCCCGGGGACATGGGCGGGCGTTGGAAGCCGCGGGATACTGGCGCTCCCGCGATCAGACGCCAGCCTTTGCCCCGGGGTTTTCGGAAACTAGTACTTCGGACCTAGTAGTTTTTTACTCCGTGTTTTCCACGGGAAGCTGCGGGTTGGCCACGGGAGCACTACGCCTCCCAGATGTGCTTGTATGATTGTGTACGGAAAGTCCGCAGGGCTCCCGTGCCTTCAGCGGGGCAAATGCTCAGTGTGAACGGGGCCTCTATTTAGCAACCCTGGTGGTTTCACATCCCTGCTTAGCTTCTGAGAATTGATGAGATTGGGCTAGTCTGGGCTATCCAAGTCATAGGAAGATTGCCTAGTGAGGATTCACTCATTACATCTGAGGAAGTGGGCTGTAGTCTACAAACTTGATGCAGGAATAACATTTGGTAGTGTTTATGGTCCTACAAGACAGCTGCTTATTTTTGCTGCAATAGACTAAATGGCTATTCCTGTGGAATTATCATCTTGAAGATAATGTGTGCCATTATCTTTGCCAAAGCTGCAAATCTCATGAAAGTGAGCCATTAATTGTTAGTGGTCCAGAGTTTAAGAATATTAGAACTAACGTGTTACAAATAGCTGACCATTTTAGAATAGATGTTAGTGATTGGCAGTGGTATGAAAAGAAACATACATAAACTGAACAATGAGGATTTTTTTGGGTTGTTACAAAAAGAACCTTAGGATATTGGATTTCTTCCAGCTACTGAAAAAATTATTTTAGGGCTGTCATCAACAGAATAGTGTTCATTTTTACCAGATATGTTTGAATTGGATTTTTAATTTTTCATAACTACAAGGGTTGATTCACAGAGTGAAGCCTGGGGCAGGACCTCAGGAGTTGTTAATGCCATCATCTATCTTCCAAAGCAGCCATTTTCTCAAGGCCCCACATGGAGAAAGGTATTAAGCCATCACAGAGCTAACATTATAGATAGAATTTTCATATTCTCTGTGTCAACTCAAACACAGTATTTTTCAGTGGACCCATCCAACTCCCAGTTCTCAGGTGCTGAGGAAGCAAGTCTAACAGACATGTGTAAACCAGCCCTTCTTTGGGTGTAAAGTCTATATTGGCTGGAACAGAGATCCAGTTTTAATAAGGCTTCCTGAATGCTGGTGCAAGGGGGTGGATAAATTGTCCCCTTGTATTATGGTACAGCTGGAAAATGCAAGTATGAGCTATTTTAGTGCTAGTATGATCGGGCTACCAGAATTCAGCTTCAGCTGAACTATTGCAAGATGAACCCTGACTTTGTTTGAAGCATGGTATCAAAATATTTATTGCTTTTTCTGTTAGATCCCCACAGCTCTGTGTTAACTTGTAAAGACAAATTAAGAATTGTAACTTTTCAAGTGAATATTTCTGCATAATAAAGTGTACCCAAACAAAGTTTTTTTTTTCAAATGGGTAAGATTGGCAATGGCCCTTCCATGTACGTTTTCTCTCGTGGCTTCTACCTTGTTGAATAGCCTGCCTGAGGACATTAGGCACCCCCCACTTCTATCATTTTGCAGAATGTGCAGAACATAAATGTTCAAGAGGGCATTTTTATTAAGGAATTAGAACTGTAGTATAGTGGAACAGCTAAGAGGATACCTTTGTCAGGGAGTAGGATTGTAGACTGCTTCATTGCTTGTACATAACCTAGTTTTGACTGCATTGTCTTCTGCCTTTGTAATCCACTTTCTGCATTATAATATGAGATGCCTTAGACAGGTTTTGTTTGCATTGTTTTCTAATCCTGTAATCCTAGTTCTGTTGCATTATTTATTGTATGTTTTTATTTTGTCTGAATTTTTAATAATATTTCATAATATGCCTTGAGTTTCAATGAGAATGTAAATGAAGTGAATAAAATCAACTAAGTAAAATCAACTACAGTGCTGTGATGTCACAATCTTCAAACTAATTTCTGATGCAGGGTGATTTTGTCCCAAATTTCTACCTAGTTGTTTGCAACTAGATGTTAATGACAATATCCCATGTGCAGACTTAACTGTTGAGAGGAAGATATATAGATGCCTGTAGTTAGCTCAAAGTGAACAATTTAGTGCCTCTGAAATTTTGTTCTAATATTAGGATGTAATCTGATTTACACTTTGTAACTGTGATATGTAAAAAAAGTGGTGGGATCTGATGCAAAGAATGAGGCTGTTTGTATATCATGCCAAGCAGTGGTAGTGTTCTGGTATAGCACAAAAACGCTCTACATTTTGTACAGATGCTGTGACTTGGGATGGTGGAAGTGTGGTTTTCAAGGTTTAACAGAAGTCCAGATGCTTATGGAGAGGGAGCTGTCTGGTTTGTAGAGGTGCATTACTAATTCCACAATGCAAAGTAGTAGAGGAAAACAATAGATTGGGAAGGACTAGAGATCTCTTCAAGAAAATTGGAGAAATCAAGGGAACGTTCCATGCAAAGCTGGCCATGATAAAGGACAAAAACGGTAGGGACCTAACAGAAGCAGAAGAGATTAGGAAAAGATGGCAAGAATACACAGAAGAACTATACAAGAAGGACCTCGATGTCCTTGACAATCACGATGGTATAATCACTGACCTCGAGCCAGACATTCTGGAAAGCGAAGTTAAATGGGCCTTAGAAAGCATCACTAACAACAAAGCTAGTGGAGGTGATGGTATCCCAGCTGAGTTATTCAAAGTCTTAAAAGAAGATGCTGTTAAAGTGCTGCACTCAATTTGCCAACAAATTTGGAAAACACAACAGTGGCCACAGGATTGGAAAAGGTCAGTTTACATTCCAATCCCAAAGAAGGGCAATGTCAAGGAATGTTCAAACTATCGCACAATTGCACTCATTTCACATGCTAGCAAGGTCATGCTCAAGATCCTACAAGCTAGGCTCCAACAGTATGTGGATAGAGAACTGCCAGAAGTACAAGCTGGGTTTCGAAGAAGTAGAGGAACTAGAGATCAAATTGCCAACATTCGCTGGATTATGGAGAAAGCAAGAGAGTACCAGAAAAACATCTACTTCTTCATTGACTATGCTAAAGCCTTTGATTGTGTGGATCACAATAAACTATGGCAGGTTCTTAAAGAGATGGGAGTACCAGACCACCTCACATGTCTCCTGAGAAACCTGTATAAGGGTCAGGAAGCAACAGTTAGAACCGGATATGGAACAACTGATTGGTTTAGCATAGGAAAAGGAGTACGACAAGGATGTATATTGTCACCTTGCTTATTTAATTTATATGCAGAGTACATCATGCGAAATGCTGGCCTAGATGAATCACAAGCTGGAGTTAAGATTGCTGGGGAAAAGATCAATAACCTCAGATATGCAGACGATACCACTCTGATGGCAGAAAGTGAAGAGGACCTAAAGAGCCTCTTGCTCAGGTGAAAGAGGAGAGCGCAAAAGTGGGCTTGAAGCTCAACATCAAAAAAACTAAGATCATGGCATCTGGCCCCATCACTCCTTGGCAAATAGAAGGGGAAGTCGTAGAAGTAGTGACAGACTTCACGTTTCTGGGATCCCAGATCACTGCAGATGGTGACTGCAGCCATGAAATTAAAAGATGCCTGCTCCTTGGGAGGAAAGCGATGGCAAACCTAAACAGCATGATAAAAAGCAGAGACATCACTCTGCCAACAAAAGTCCGCATGGTCAAAGCAATGGTATTCCCCGTAGTAATGTATGGCTGCGAGAGTTGGACTATAAGGAAGGCCGAGCACCGAAGAATAGATTATTTTGAACTATGGTGCTGGAGAAGACTCTTGAGATTCCCTTGGACTGCAAGGAGATCAAATCATTCAATCCTAAAAGAAATCAACCCTGACTGTTCCCTGGAAGGCCAGATCCTGAAGTTGAAGCTCAAATACTTTGGTCACCAAATGAGAAGGGAGCATTCACTGGAGAAGACCCTGATGCTGGGAAAGATTGAAGGTCAAAGAAGAAGGGGACGGCAAAGGATGAGATGGTTAGACAGTGTCATCGATGCAATGAACATGAAATTGAGCAAACTTCAGCGGACAGCGGAAGACAGGAGGGCCTGGCGTGATCTGGTCCATGGGGTCGCGAAGAGTCGGACTCGACTGTGCGACTGAACAACAACATTACTAATTCCACAAAATCTTTGAAAACTGGAAACATGAATACCTAATGCAACATTAGATTGCATAAGAAGGCAGATGGAGATGCAGAGAGTTTCTAGCTGGATTTAGCTGAAACTGGGGTGCAGCCTTTGTAGGGAGGATGGCTGCCTCAATTGCTCTGTAGCTGTTTGCTGAAGGAACATATGTTTGATTCAACTATGTTCTACTAAATTTCAGACACTATAAGTCCTTTTCATCCATTATAATTTTTGTGGGCCAGATGTGTGATCTCTCAGTGTGGTTGCCATTTTGTGTGAATAGTGAAATGTGTGTGTGTTCCTCCTACAGGACACATGAATCAAAACTCTGACTTATTAGGGTACTCATTCACATGTACCGAAGTAGGAAAAGATGTGCTTTCCTCTGTTCACATGTAATAGGGACAGCAGCACATATTGAGAGGACTGCATGTAGTGTGATCCCTCCTAGTACACAGATAGCCTGCAAAACTTGTAACTCCTGAAAACAGCTTAAGTCTTCATTGCACAGAGAAGTAGGGAGCACATAAGACTTCCATTTAATAATTATTACAGAACCATTTTCTCTTCGAAAAAGGGAGGGGAAGGATCCCTCCCTGCTTTTTGGTGATGCTATTTAAGCAGAATGGGAATGAGTAAGTTCTGTGTTTTTTGTAACACAAAGACTGTTTACAGATTTAGCATTTTTTAAGGTAAATTAAGAAGTTCTTATCAAAGCATGGGGAGAAATGAGAGCATGTAAGGAGAAGAGGGAGCACATAGTTCTGATGTATGGCTTGTGGTTTGGCTGATGCATGTGAACTGGGCTGTCTGAGGTCCAAGGCAGAAGGAATTCAGCAAAGGGTTTTTGGTTTTTTTGGTAGATTATTCCACTTGTCTGGGTTCATCTTTGTGTTTGGTTTCATAGCATGCTTATTCTCAGAGTGAAAATTTCCAGTAACTTCAGATGAATTGCTGCAGATGAGTTAAAGAACTGAACTTTAAAAAAAGAATTCAAAATCAAACTAGAAGTAATTTTAAATGAACATCGTTAAATATAGGTAGGTAGCCATGTTGGTCTGAAACAGCAGAACAAAAGTTGAATCCAGTGGCACTTGCAAGACCAACAGAGTTTTATTCAAAGTGTAAGCTTTCATGTGCAAAGCACACTTCACACAAATGGAATAAAATCTCAAGGGTTATTTGCTGGAAAAAAGAGGGTGGGGCACCCAGAACAGCTGTTTGGGGTAGCACCCAGAGCCAAGATGTATATGCAGAGCTGAAATTGGATCAGGTTCCTGGTAAAATCAATGGATAGCAGCAAATTAGCATGTAAATACAAGAGTTAACAAAAAGATGTGAGAATAAAGCTAGAGTCCAGCAGTACCCCCAAGACAAACCAGCTCTACCCTGTGAACATGGGTATTTTACTCAAGCTTTATTTTAGATGCCAATCGCAAGCATGAGAATGATAATGTCTAAGTAGCTTTTTTCTCCTACCCATCCAATATTATGGAAACTGACACTCTTCCTGCTGAATGTAGCTTGTCCTGCATTTTCTACAGTGAACTATTTAAGAACCTAGGCTATAGCACTGTGGTTCTCTCTCTCTCTCTCTCTCTCTCTCTCTCTCTCTCTCTCTCTCTCTCTCTCTCTCTTTATGTGTCCTTAGTGAGCACTCTCATTTGCTTTTCTGGATCATGTGCTTGTTACATTGGTCCCTGGGGCACATTAATTTAGAATGGCTGTATAAGGTAAGTTAGTGGTCCTTGAAGTTCACTTAGAGGGCATCATGTAAACAGAGATTACTGTCTTTCATCTTTTTCAAAACATCAGCCCTAGCCGGTCCTGAATAGATTTGTCACCTTTTGCTTTTTGCCCTTGTTTCTGAAAAGCTGAACAGTATGATTAGGCCTTATAAACTAGGCTTATAAATGTTTCCAGGAGAATTTTTTTTAAAATGGAGTGCTATTGGATTTTTGTACAATTAACTGTTATAATCTGTGATTCACTGTTTCTGTTTAGATTATTTGGAATTGGTTTGATCCTAGAGCCCTCTAGATTGGCTGGACAATTCAGTTTACTTGAGATGGCTGCTGCTAAACTGGAGTTTGGCACCAGTTAGGATTCTGTGCTCTTTTAGTATGATATGAAAAAGCACAATATAGCAGAAGAACCATTCTCCCAGTACCCTTTTCACCCTGTTGTCATCTGTCAATCAAAAAATCACTCTAGGTAATGCCTTGCATGGAATACACCTAATTGAAGCACAACAGGAAAGGCACACCAATTGGATATCCTGTTGGCTATTATTATTTCATTTTCATCGAGGAAGAGATCATGGAAGACTATAAAGATTTATCATGAATTTCTTTCCTCTCCAAGGACCTCAGGATGGCATTCACCCCCCCCCCCGCCCCAGTTCTCAAAGAACTCTGAATCACATTAAGCAGAGAGAGGACATGGAACTAGAATCTAGGCCTCCCTATCTAGTGAGCAACACCCTAACCATACAGCCATAGGGACACGTAAGAGAGAAGCGCATGATAAGGCCTTGGTAGTTTTCATGACCCTTTTCCTGCCTATCATCTTGGGCTCTGTATTGAGTCCAGTAAATACTTATTTAGTTGTGGCAGAAATTTTGCTAGTGTTATGCAGACGAGGGTTGTGGGACTTGGTCCTGGGTGGGCTAGGACAGCAGCTACATAGACTCCTCCACATCTCTCTCACTATATCTCCACCTTCACCCATCCCCACCTCTTTTTGCTTTCATAGTAACAACAGTGCATGCTGACTTAAATTTAATGATGGCATAATTATGTTACTATGCTGGCATGATTTGGAATTGTGTTGGCACAGGGGATTTAGTAGCAATTTTGTCCTTTTCCTGTTGACCTGTTTAGGTTAAGCTTACTTAGGCATTAATGACATTTAATTTTTTTTCATTAGGTGGATTTTTGATTAGCTGTAAGAACGATGTTCTGTTGAGTAAAAAAATAACATTTGAGCTGTTCTTACTTTTTCATGAATATTAGCAGTCTGATTATCATCTAGATTGATTGATAAGGAGGGGGGATAATGTACTACAGTCTTCCACTGCTTATTTCTTCTCTCCCTAATTACTTAATATGCATTACTTTTTGATTTCTCATTGGCTGAACTCACACTAAAGCAGCATGAGAGCAAGGGATTCTAACCCATGCATGTTGTTGCTTCTGAATTCCCACAGTATCCATGTATCTTGATATCAATATCATATTGATAGAGCTGGCTAAAACAGTGTGGTGTGTAGTCAGAGATGAGAGAAAAGTTAGGAGTTTCTGAGTGATAGGTGAGTCAGTTTTGTTGGGGACAGATGTGGTTGATGTAGCCTCCCTCCTTGTTTGTTTATATTCCACTTTTCTCCCCAAAACATGTTATAATGACAACAAATAATTTAAAATACAATAAAAACAAACAAATACTCAGGAGAAATGGGTGGGGGCTTCAGAAGCAAAGCAGGTCTTCCTATGTGCCTTGGAAAAGTCTGACTTTTTAAATAGATAATATCAGTCAGGTGCTTTCAATTAGTTCTCAAGAACAGGATGAAAACTATGAGGAAAGATGGGCCCTGTAACATCAACATATAATATGAGGATAATGAAAATATGAAAGGGAGGAGCAGGATTTCAAGGTACAGATTATGTAGTGATACTGTATACTTATAGTTTGTATATGTTTACAAGAACAGCCACTGTCCCTGCTTTTGATGTCTTGTGTGGAGTCTATGCATGTATAAGAGAGATGCTTACAGAGCCTCTCTAAGCCCTGCATTTCTGTGGGGTGAAGACTATGTAGGCTTGTAGGTTCTATACAGAAAAGCTGCTGGCAGTTGGGAATAGGAACAGCATGTACAGCCTGGCTCCTTGCTCCACGCAGTTCATGGATCCCTGGACTGATTGCAGTCCACACAGTGCTTTGATGGTTTCTTAGTTATGGTGTGTGGTCTCTGAAGGAGATTAAATTTGACATCTTGAAATGTGCCTTGGTAGTAACAAGAGGTCAGCACTCAGTACAGCTGCTGGATCTCCCAATGGCCCCTTCTCATAAGGTATACTTCATTACATTCTATAGCTGATTCTTCCAGATGGTCTATAAGGAAACCCCCCAGTAGAGTATATTACAATCATCTAGCCTTGAAGTCGTGAAGACATAGATGGTGGCCAAGTGGCAGCTTTTTCAGTATGGGAAACTTCAGTTCGTACAATTTTTTATTTAATATATTTATATATATATTTAATTTTAAAGGTTCTGAAGCAAAAACATGTGATGGGTATGCATCTTCAGCAAGTATCAGTAAGGAGATTTGCTTCATTTAATCTCTTCTCAGTAAGAGAAGACAGCAGAAAGGCAACAGAAGATGACCATGGGACCTGGGTTCAGTATGAAAGTATCTTTTATTCTCAATACAGTATATTTTTAAGGTAAGTTTTTAAAGTATTTTTTTGACTGATGTATGCCTGACATAAGTTATTTGATTGCTGTTTTCAATTTTCATTTGAATCAACCTGAAGAATAATTTGAAGAGTAATTGTTTAGTAAAATTGCTATTAGTTTGAACATTCATATGAATTGGGTTTTGTCTAATTAAGATAATATGTATCAATTTACTACTAAATTAAAATGTAATGGCATTTCCATATGTGAGCCTATCAGTTTTTGATCACATGTGAATTCTATTTAATATAGGAGTGGATTTGGAAATTGGCTGAAATGAGATTTAATGTCGGTTTTGCATTTGTTTGGTACTGCTTTAAAACAAAAGTGAATTTAACCTTGTGTATGAAAATGCTCTTTGATCTTTCAATAGTCTTTTGGTCATTGTATCATCTTCTGCCATTCAGGGTTGTGTATGGAGGGTAGCGTTTGAATGTAAGGGGGGGAATACTATTCAGTAGACCTGTACAAGTGCTTGCACTCTCGTCCAGTACCATTACTATTGCTGTCATTTCTGAGGCCCCTTATTGGCCTAACTGCTGCCAGCTGCTATAGTCTTCCCATACGGTCATTTAAAACACAACATGACTTGATTCAGATATCATGTGAAACCATGGTTTAATTGAAGTAATTATGGCTAATGTGATCATTTGAATGTAGGCCACTCTACTAATTACATAGGGGTCCCGGTCATACGGCAAATTTGCCTCGGGAGAGGCATGACTGCCGGGCGAAGTAAACGGGCACGATCATATGGAAACATCTGGGAAGTGTTGCCCAGCGCGTAGCTTACCGCCGAAGATCCGGATTTAAAAAGTACCGCCCACGGTTTGCATGGGCCTCAGACAGACTGTCTCCGTCTGATCACCCCAGCACACTCCTTTTGCCCTGTTGCAGTGCTGCCAGAACCACGCACTGACAAAAACAACGCAGTTTGCCACCGTTGCGTCTGATCGCATTGCAGCGGCGCAAATCAGTGGCGCTAATAACCACACTCATCCCTGCTTTATCTGGCCCGTGTGACAGGGGCCAGGGAATATTAAACAAGGATCAAAACCACAGTCCGAAGTTGAGTTGTTAACCATAGCTAGTCTTTGTGGTTTTGCATGATGTACAAATGTGGACATCCTTGTTTGTTCCTTGGTGTTGCCCTTGCTGCAACACAGGCTGGGTTACCAACCAAATCTCTGTAGGTGTGATAGGAGAAAGAGCAAAACATTAAATCCTTGTTTGTGTGCTGATTATTTGGTTTAACAAGCCTACTATAGTTCAAATAGAACATGGTTTTGCATTATGTTAAACTGAGTCTATGAAAGGGATCTTTAGGAAGTGACAAGGTACTGTAGGGGACACAGATATCTGTTTCTTGAAGTTTCACATATGTATATGAGACTCATTTAGTTCTTATCTGAACCCACATGCACATCTTCTTTCTGTCATTTGCTCCCAACACCTTGGAAATATAGAGAGAAAAGTGGCTTGGGGTGGCCATTTGAAACAGAGAAACAGTGGTAAGCCCCTGCCAGTTCTCTGCTTATGTATGTTACATGTAGCTATGCCATAAAGGCGACATGAGATGTGATGGTGGTATACTCAAGTCTTCATATGCAGGTTGCTGCAGGTGTCCCTTCTCTCCCTATGTTTTACATCAGCTGATACAAGTAGTTTGGAGAAGAGTTGTATATATATTTGTGTGAGGGGAGTGGTAGATGGGTTCAGTACTCTGTCTGCTACTTTTTTGCCTGACATCTCCACCCCTCCCTCATTTATGGATGCTTGATGGCAACCTACTCTTGAACACAAGGAACACTGCTGTCACATTTAATTCTTCCTTTAGGCACTATGAGGATTGCAGTCTCTTCTCTGATCTTCTTAGCTTCATGGCCTGTTGTGTTATTATTTTTAAAAATATTGTAGCTTTCTCTCTTGGTGACCTGGTTATCAGAAAATGTCAGAGTACATTTGTTGGCCAAACAGAGGGATGCTTCCAGTAAGGAGAATTTAAGCATGCTGTGAAATCCCACAGAAATCAGTGATGTAACAGTTACAGGCATGAAGCAGATTTAAAACCCTGCAGAAACTATGACAAGATTTTGAGTGTCTCACGGAAGCACTGTAATGAGTCACCAAAGTTAGATTTATGGCTTTTTCCCCATCATTTTTTAATTTCATACGCATCTGAGGCTTGTGCTTCCTAGCAAGAAAACAGCAGCTTATACATCCTGAAGGTTATACTTTTCCAAAGTCCCTGATTAGACCTGCTGTGGGTGAAGTGCTGCCTATTTCTTGCTTAGACTTTTCTGGATGGCCTGGCTGACTGAATCCACAAAAATAATTGAATTAGTTCTTAAATTGAAATTTCTTGTTAGAATGAGATGTGTATAACAAGCAATATCCTTTAATGCAGGCATAACCATAAATAAACTTTCTTAAAACAGTAACTTTTAAAAATATTTAACTGTTTTGAGAGAGTCTTTAAGAAAAATAGTTTCCTTAACAGTGAGAAGTTTCAGGGATAGTGCTTTCTTGGCTTGATCTCCTTTGGAAGACTGCACTGAAGACTTCAAACATTATAGCTTGATCTCCTTTGGAAGACTGCACTGAAGACTTCAAACATTATAGTATTGCCTTTATTTACAGTTACAGAAATAGGCATGGGTGGAGGTAAAGAGGCTTACCTACAGCACAACTAGAGCTGCCAGCTCTGGGTCAGGAAATATCTGGACATTTTTGAGGTGGAGCCTGGGGAGGGACCTCAGCAGGATATAATGCCATAGAGACTAGCTTCCAAAGCCACATTTTTTTTTAGGGGATCTGATCTTAGTTGTCTGGAGCAATGTGCCCTCTAAACTGTATCTTGTGAGTAAACATTCTAATTTGTGAGCTACTGGCATTAAAGCTATGAGCGAGTGATTTGGCTACTGCATAAACTAGTTTGCTCTGGAGCCATCCTTCCTGAGCTAAGACAAAAATGTATGAGCTGGAGGCTAAAAAATCTGAGCTAGCTCACACTAACTCAGCTTAGAGGGAACACTGGTCTGAAGAAATAGCAGAGATCTCCAGGTGCTATCTGGAGGCTGGCAACCCTAAGGACAACAAACTTGGTACTTTACATCAAATCAGAGAGAGATCTGCTGCCTCATTCCCCCCCATGCTGGCTGGCAGGCTCCCTGGGTTCAAGAGGTAATTAATGCCTCCTTGAGACAGGGAGTGGTCATTGTGGTGCATGCCCTAGTTGCATCTAGATTAGATTCTATGTGGTGCTTCCCTTGAAAAGTGTTTGGAACATCAATTAATCCAGAATGTTGACTAGAATGACTCCAGTCATGGCCAATATGCACTGGATCTTCTTTGTGGTCTCCGTGCAAAAAGAACGGAACTAACCGTACGAGACTCCTTTTGAGCTTGAAAGCTACATTTTAAGCCAAGAAATGTTGAATTCAGATAAGTTTTATTTTTAAAGTAAAGTTTCTCTTCTTTGTAAACAAATAGCTGGGAGAGGGAGGAGAATGGTGACGAAAAAGAAGCTTCCCTCCAGAAGTACTGTACCAATGACTCCCACCCAGACACAGGAAGTGCCTGCAGACTTTCACAATATGCTTGCTGCAGCATTGCACCCTCTGCTGGAGCAGATGTCAACTATCAACACCAAGCTGGATTCCATGCCAAAACAACTTGCCCACATGGAAAAAAGGGCCAACAAGATAGATAAAAGGATTGAGAAAGTTGAAACAAGAAGTATAGAAATTAGGCAAAAACTGGAAGAAGTTTTAAAAAAAGAAATATGGATAAAAACCAACAATTACAACTTCAGCTGGAAAAATCTATGCATGTTCTACGCTTCCAAGGAGTTCCTGAAAAGAAGGGAGAAGATTTAAAAACAACGTTAAGTGGAGCAATAGCCTCAATCTTGGACCTAAAACAAGAGGATCTCCAGAGTGACATGGACTTGGCATACCGTACATATCCTGATTTTATAAGAAAAAACAAACTACCTGGCAAAATTTACGTCAGATTCTCTAAGAGAACAATGAGAGACAATGTTTTAAAAGCTACAACAGGAAAAACATTAAAAGTTAATGAGGAAGAAATTAAAATTTTAAAGGACACTCCATTCGAGATCCGGAAATGAAGACGTCAATACAAAGACTTAATTCTTTTCCTGCAAAATAAATTAATAACTTACAGATGGAGCTTTCCAGAAGGACTTGTGTTCAAATATAATGACAAGAAAATTAAAATTGACTCTGTCCTAAAGGCCAAAAACTTCATGAAGCAACAGTTGGGCGCAGATAAAGAAAATGATCCAAATTTGGAGGAAGGAGAGGAACCCAGCGAGGAACAGCTGGATAATACTTCAAGTGACTCCAGCGGTTCTACTTCAGAGTCTGAGAAAGGAGCAGCAGCACCTAAAACACCAAAAGTGAAGAAGAAGAAGAAGCGCAAGAAAAATGATTTATTCTGGACTACAAAATATTTGACTTTAGCATAATTAAATTCTACTTGACAGAGGTTTGAACTCTCTGTTTTTATATTTTTCAGTATATCATTGCAGGAGTGATTTATTTATCTGTAAAACAACGCAAAGCTCTTGTCTTAAGTTAGTAGTAGCGTTCCCCCTGTAAGTTTTAAGGATGTAGAGTATAATTTTTTTTAAAAAAAGATAAAGTCCAAAGGACAGTGGAGAGTGGGATCATATGTGTGTTTAGTGTATTGAAGAACATCTGTATAAGATTGAGAGTGATAAGCCTACAGCCTATGTGAAGGCAAAGTGAAAAGTTATATTCTGTAAGGAAACAAAATATCTTATGATTTCATGCAGCTAGAGTGGTATTGACACCTGACCCTTTGTTTCTCCCCAAGGTGGTACCACCTTTTCACCTGTCTGAGACCATAACACAAACATCATTCTTCCCTGAGCCGGCAAATGAGGGTCAATGGGCTCTCCATATGTTGGATGTTTGTCGGGCCCTTTCCTTTTAATTATCCAGGACTCAGATGTTCAGAAGGGACAATCAGTTATTTGTTTGCTATTCTACCCTTCATAAGGGCCTGCCTGTCTCTAGACAGCATTTTTCCAAATGGGTTTCTTCCAACATTGCTTTGTGTTATCAACTTGCAAATGAGCCCCTACCATCTCTACCTAGGGTTCATTCAGTTAGGGCTGTGGCAACCTCCACAGCTTTCATGGCAGAAGTTTCCCTGGAGAACATTTGTGCTGCGGCTACATGGTCTTCCCCTTCCTCTTTTGCAGCACACTATGCTTTAGATGTAAGAGCTAGAAAGGATGCCAATTTTGGGCAGGCAGTCGTTAAATCCATTTTCCACTGATTGAATGTTAAAAAGAAAGAATAGTATGCAAACATAATGTTATGTAGCTAAGCATGGTGCTCAATGTATATGCAAGTTTTGAAGTTGTTTGGTTGCCATTGAATTTCTAGAATAAAATTTATTATCTTGACTGATGATCTCGGCTCTGCTCTTTCATGGGTATCAACCCTTCATAGTATTAGATGCCAGCACCCACTGTCTTAGGTGGAATTCAGCTCACAAGTCACCCAGTGTGTGGCCTCCACAGAGACCACAAAGAAGATAAACAGGTTGCTTACCTGTAATTGATGCTCTTCAAGTGGTCATCTATGCAGTCACACCCCACCCACCCAGCCTTCCCCACTGCTGGTATCTCCTGGTCACTAACCTTATGGTACTGGGACTTCCTGGAGGTGTTCTGAAGGAACTGAGTGGGGGCAGGGCCTACCTCAGTTGTGGGCATGCTCAGTAGTTGCTTGCTCCACAGAGCTAGGGTAGATCCCACCTAGAAGAGATTGTCTTTAAAGCTTTTTAAGCTTCCTAGCAAGGGTTTGATGCAGGCGTAGAACCCAGTGCATGACTGCACGGATGACCACTTGAAGATCAGTGGTTACAGGTAAGCAATCTGTTTTTCCCAGTCTGTTTCTGGGCACAATTGAAGGTGCTAGTGTTGACCTTCAAAGCTCTGTTTGGTTTGGGACCAACATACCTCCGTACTCCCTTATGAACCTACCCAATGACTGTGATCATATTCAGAGTCCCGCTTTGGGTGCCCCTGCCTTCTGGGGTTAGGCAGGTGGCAATCCCAGGGAGGACCTTCTTGGTCATGGCACCGAAAATCTGGAGTTTTCTCCCCAGAGATACTTCTCTGTTCCTTTCTATTGCCATCTTTTATCAGTGGATGAAGACTTCTTTGTTTCCTTTGGCATTCCTGCCTAAGTGATCCCTCCTTCCTGCCTAATGTTTTAATTGTGTTGTTATTTTAGCTTTGGTTTTAATGCTGTGGTTTTGTTGGTTTTATTAGTTTTAAAGATGTGATTTTATTATGTACATTTTAATTTGTTAGCTGCCTTGGTGGCCCTTATGAGGGCAGAAAGGTGGGATACAAATTTTGTGAAATAAAAACATGAGAGAAATTTGTGACACAGCTGATTCATGGTGGGCATGAAGTTACTGAGAGAACACCTCTTTCCTGTCTTTCTCTTGAGTCTTCAGCAGGGCTATTTTTGGGCAGGAATGCACAGGAACCAAGTTCCAGCTGGCTTCCGAGTTGGCCACGCCTACAGCCTCCCCCCTCTCAGGTTCCCCAGGCACTCCACAGCTGCGGGACACTTGGGGAAGCCGATCCAGAAACTGCCTTCCTTCCCTCGGGTTCCCCATGCGCCCTGCAAACCTCAGGGCACCTGGGGAAGCTGATCCTAAGAGGGAGCTGCGTGGTCAGGGTGTGGCCTAATATGCGAATGAGTTTCTGCTGTTGGGTGTGGCCTATTATGCTAATGAGTTCCTGTTGGGCTTTTTCTACAAAAAAAGCCCTGGACTCTTCAGGTACATACTGGGTATGGAGGGTGATGACTATACATAATGACTAAACCCAGGAGAAATTGTGGAGCCCTGCCTTGAAATTTCTCCTCCAAGGAGTTTTGTTCACTGGCTTGAATTTTAATGAAGTAACCATCAGCCTTATTTCCTGTATTATTAATAGTGCTTAGTATTAGTCTGTAGCATTTGCCAACTTTTTAATTGAAGTATTGTGCCTCATAGTAATTCTTTCAGCATTGGGTCTTGGCTCCCCATGGTACTAACGTTCAAAGGCTAATACTCAGATTTTATCCAGACATTTGATTAAGATAGATTTGAATTTTCTCAACCCTTTGCATCATTCTCCTGAAAGCATGCTGAGCATCTTTGTGCTGTCAGGTATTATCTTGACAGGGCTAAATACTGTAGCAGGTTCACAAGGTTGACTGTGGCTCATGGCAAACAGTCTAAAGGCCAAGCTATATCAGTTCAAAGGCTATCAACAAGGATCAAATTGTATATTCAGATATGCTATGAACCAAGCTAAAGTTATTGCACTACAGGCCTTGAAAATCATTTTGCCAGCTGAGTGGCATCTCTTATTGTGTGCTTATTGTTGTGACCTTCCAAGCTTCTAACTCCAGGCTTGGATCAGAGAGAATGATGATGGCAGGTCTAAGCCTAAATCCAAATTAAACACTTAGTTAGGGATAACTCTAATTGCAAAGGGGGATTTGTTTTCCACACTACAAAACATTCCAGTTACTGAAAGATTAATGAAGTTTAAAACTGAAGGCTTTATTAAAAGTGTTATAATAAATATGTTACAACATTCCACAAATACTAAATTGTCTAAATTACATCCAAGAGGGAAAAAATATTTCCCCTGTTCAGGCTGTTGCCCCATTTCTTTGTGCCTAGGGACCAATTTCCTTTTGCTTGTGCACTGTTTATCCTGTAATGGACAAACTATGCACACAGCTTGCCCTTCCTTCTCTTGCTGTATTTATTTCCAGTAAAAACATGGTTGTCTTCTAGGGAAACTGGATAAAGTATGCTTCACAAAGTATACTTTAAATTCTCTCAAAAATAAACAACATAATAGCCTGCCAATAGTCATATGCTTTCACTAGCTTCCAGTTTGTCTCCAGGCACAGAGCTTGGCTTGGAAAAATATGGGAAAAGAAGAGCATTTTGAAATGTGCCTTAAAAAGAAAGACAAAGTATTGAATGGATGGCCTATTTGGGAAAAAGTCTCTATGTTTCTTGTTCTTCTTGGGAAGTTGGCTAAGTAGGTAGTATCATTGCTAAAAAAACCCTGAGGGTTGTAAATAATTATTACATGATTTCAAAAACAAATATTTCAGCAATGTGGTACATTCATTTAAAAAGCTGGATGCCATGTTTGTCTGTGTGACTTTGGGAGATTTTGAGTCTATTCTGTGTGAATAAGACAAAGAGTTCAGCCTGTGTGGCTATATATATATATATATATATATATATATATATATATATATATATATATATATATATATATATATATAATATGAGAGAGAGATTGATTAGAATGAGTGTCTGTGCCTGTCAGAGTGGAGTTTTGGGAGTTTGAGAGACTGTGACACCAAGCGTTGCCATTTATATTTACAAGTTCCTTTCATCAGCAGCAGTTCAAAATAACCAGAAACCTATTTTGTTCTTTATTAAATAAATCAATTTTTGTTTAAACTTATCCCAGAAATTAGAATAGTCCTTCCTCAGGGCCACATAGGCCTCTGAAGTGCCCAGACCCTAGGTCATTCTACCAAAAGAAAAAGAATTTTAATTCATAGAATCATAGAATGTTAGAGTTGGAAGGGATCTTGCAGGTCACCTAGTCTAACCCCTTGCACTCTGCAGGAGCATAGCCGAAAGATTGCTCTACATACCTACAACATACCTGAAAGATCTCCTCTGCTTGAAAACGTCCAACGAAGGAGCATCCACCACCTGCCAAGGCAGACTGTTCCACTGCTCAACCACTCTTACAGTTAGGAAGTTTCTCCTGATATTTAGCCGGTAACGACCCCCTTGTAATTTCCACCCATTAGATCTAGTCTTCCAATCCGGAGCAAGAGAGAATAGATCTGCTCCATCTTCTACATGACAGCCCTTCAAATACTTGAAGACGGCAATCATGTCCCTTCTAAGCCTTCTCTTTCCCATGCTAAACATACCTAACTCGTTCAGCCTTTCCTCATAAGACTTGAATTCAAACCCTCTCACCATCCTGGTTGCCCTCTTCTGGACACGCTCCAGTTTGTCAACATCCTTCCTAAAGTGTGGTGCCCAAAACTGGACACAGTACTCCAGGTGAGGCCTGACCATAGCAGAATAGAGCGGAACTACCACCTCCCGTGATCTGGACACAATGCTTCTGTTAATGCATCCTAAGATTGCATTAGCTTTCTTCACAGCCACATCGCACTGCAGGCTCATGTTTAGCTTGTGATCAACCAGAACACCTAGATCCCTTTCAGATGTGCTGCTGTCAAGCCAAGTCCCTCCCATTCTATATCTGTGCCTTTGGTGTGGTGGTTAAGTGTGCGGACTCTTATCTGGGAGAACTAGGTTTGATTCCCCACTCTTCCACTTGCACCTGGCTGGATGAACTTGGGCAAGCCATAGTTCTGATAAGAGCTGTTCTTGAAAAAAGAGCAGTTTCTGTCAAGAGCTCTCTCAGCCCCACCTACCTCACAGGGTGTCTGTTGTGGGGAAGGGAAGGGAAAGGAGTTTGTAAGCCGTTCTGAGACACCTTTGGGTAGTGAGGGGCGGGGTATAAATCCAATTTCCTCCTCCTCCTCCTCCTCCTCCTCCTTCTTCTTCTTCATTTTTTGTACCTAAGTGTAGGACTTTGCACTTATCTCTATTGAAATTCATTTTATTTGTCTCAGCCCACTGTTCCAGCCTATCTAGATCATTTTGAATCCTGACTCTGTCTTCTTCAGAATTAGCAATCTCACCCAACTTTGTGTCATCTGCAAATTTGATAAGCTTCCCCTCTATGTCTTCCTCCAGGTCATGTATAAAAACATTAAACAACACTGGCTGCAGGATGGAGCCCTGCGGCACTCCACTTGAGACTTCCCTCCACATAGACGCAGAGTCATTTACGAGCACTCATTGGGTACAATTTTTCAACCAACCGTGAATCCATCCAACAGTTGCACCATCCAGCCCACACTTAACCAGCTTATCCTCAAAGATATCATGAGAAACTTTGTCCAATGCTTTAGTAACTGTCAAAAAAGGAGATAAGGTTGGTCTGGCATGGCTTATTCTTGATAAACCCATGCTGGCTACTACCAATTAACTCATTCCGTTCGAGGTGCTCACAGACAGAGGATTTGATAATCTGCTCTAGAATTTTCCCAGGTATTGATGTCAAACTGATAGGCCTGTAATTTCCCAGGTCGGTCTTTTTTCCTTTCTTGAAGATCGGGACAACATTCGCTCTTCTCCAGTCATCTGGCACAACACCAGTACTCCAGAACATCTCAAAGATTAGAGCCAGAGGCTCTGAAATAACATCTGCAATTTCTTTTAGCACCCTGGGATGCAAGCCATCTGGCCCTGGAGATTTGAAAGTATTTAAGGCAGCTAGATGCTCTCTAACCATTTCCTTACTTATTCTGGACTGGCAGATCCTCCTTCCTTCATATGCCCTGCATTCTTCAATTTGTATACAGCTCGCCTTATGGTTAAAGACCGACGCAAAGTGAGAGTTGAGTAATTCTGCTTTTTAGTCATCTGTTGTTAAGGCTTGACTGTCTTCCCCTAGCAATGAGCTTACCCCATCCCTGTTCTTCTTTTTGCTCTGAACATAGGCATAGAATTTTTTTTTGTTATTTTTAGCATCCCTCACAAGCCTCAGCTCCATCTGCGCTTTAGCCTTTCTGACACCATCTCTACAGATTCGAGCCTGCTTCTTGTACTCACACTCAGTAATCGGCTCTCCTTCCATTTCCTGTACATTTCCCTTTTTAGTCTCAGCTCTTCAGAGGGTTCCTTGTTCAGCCACCTCGGCTTCATTGCCCATCTCCCACCTTTCTTTCTTACTGGAACAGTTTGGGATTGTGCCTTAAGCACTTCATTTTTCAGCATCACCCATCCTTCCTGTGCAGATTTTCCCCTCAGCATTTCCAGCCATGGGATCCTACCTATTATTTCTCTGAGTTTTTTGAGATCAGCTTTCCTGAAGTCCAGGATACGAATCCTACTATGTCCTGGTTTCAAATCCTTCACTATGTCAAATTCCAAGCTGACATAGTCACTATTCCCCAAGGATCCCACAACATGAACTTCATCAATCAATTCTTCCTTGTTAATCAGAATTAAATCTAGGATAGCAGATCCTCTGGTTCCCACCTCCACCTTCTGAGAGGCGAAGTTGTCCGCAAGACTATTCAAGAATCTGCGGGATGCCCCATGTCTAGCAGAGTTAGATTTCCAGCAAATATCTGGTTAGTTGAAATCTCCCATAACCACTACATCCTGTCTCTGTGAAAGTTTAGCAAGCTGTTGTACAAATGCATTATCCTGTTCCTCCGGTTGATTTCCCCTTCTTTCCCCCCCTGCTCTATCCTTACCCACACACTTTCAACAGGGCAACTCTCAAAATCCTGAATTTCAGTGCTTTTGTTGTTCAGTCGCACAGTCGAGTCCGACTCTTTGCGACCCCATGGACCAGATCACGCCAGGCCCTCCTGTCTTCCGCTGTCCGCTGAAGTTTGCTCAATTTCATGTTCGTTGCATCGATGACACTGTCTAACCATCTCATCCTTTGCCGTCCCCTTCTTCTTTGACCTTCAGTCTTTCCCAGCATCAGGGTCTTCTCCAGTGAACGCTCCCTTCTCATTTGGTGGCCAAAGTATTTGAGCTTCAGCTTCAGGATCTGGCCTTCCAGGGAACAATCAGGGTTGATTTCTTTTAGGATTGACTGATTTGATCTCCTTGCAGTCCAAGGGACTCTCAAGAGTCTTCTCCAGCACCATAGTTCAAAAGAATCTATTCTTCGGCGCTCGGCCTTCCTTATAGTCCAACTCTCACAGCCATACATTACTACGGGGAATACCATTGCTTTGACCATGCGGACTTTTGTTGGCAAGGTGATATCTCTGCTTTTTATCATGCTATTTAGGTTTGCCATCGCTTTCCTCCCAAGGAGCAGGCGTCTTTTAACTTCATGGCTGCAGTCACCATCTGCAGTGATCTGGGATCCTAGGAATGTGAAGTCTGTCACTACTTGTACGACTTCCCCTTCTATTTGCCAAGGAGTGATGGGGCCAGATGCCATGATCTTAGTTTTTTTGATGTTGAGCTTCAAGCCCACTTTTGGGCTCTCCTCTTTCACCCTGAGCAAGAGGCTCTTTAGGTCCTCTTCACTTTCTGCCATCAGAGTGGTATCGTCTGCATATCTGAGGTTATTGATCTTTTCCCCAGCAATCTTAATTCCAGCTTGTGATTCATCCAGGCCAGCATTTCGCATGATGTACTCTGCATATAAGTTAAATAAGCAAGGTGACAATATACATCCTTGTCGTACTCCTTTTCCTATGCTAAACCAGTCAGTTGTTCCATATCCAGTTCTAACTGTTGCTTCTTGACCCTTATACAGGTTTCTCAGGAGACATGTGAGGTGGTCCGGTACTCCCATCTCTTTAAGAACCTGCCATAATTTATTGTGATCCACACAATCAAAGGCTTTAGTATAGTCAATGAAGCAGAAGTAGATGTTTTTCTGGTACTCTCTTGCTTTCTTCATAATCCAGCGAATGTTGGCAATTTGATCTCTAGTTCCTCTACCTCTTCTAAACCCAGCTTGTACTTCTGGCAGTTCTCTATCCACATACTGTTGGAGCCTAGCTTGTAGGATTCTGAGCATGACCTTGCTAGCATGTGAAATGAGTGCAATTGTGCGATAGTTTGAACATTCCTTGACATTGCCTTTCTTTGGGATTGGAATGTACACTGACCTTTTCCAATCCTGTGGCCACTGTTGTGTTTTCCAAATTTGTTGGCAAATTGAGTGCAGCACTTTAACAGCATCTTCTTTTAAGACTTTGAATAACTCAGCTGGGATGCCATCACCTCCACTAGCTTTGTTGTTAGTAATGTTTTCTAAGGCCCATTTAACTTCGCTTTCTAGGATGTCTGGCTCGAGGTCAGTGATTATACCATCGTGGTTGTCAAGGACATTGAGGTCCTTCTTGTATAGTTCTTCTGTGTATTCTTGCCATCTTTTCCTAATCTCTTCTGCTTCTTTTAGGTCCCTACCGTTTTTGTCCTTTATCATGGCCAGCTTTGCATGGAACGTTCCCTTGATTTCTCCAATTTTCTTGAAGAGATCTCTAGTCCTTCCCAATCTATTGTTTTCCTCTATTACTTTGCATTGTTCATTCAGGAAAGCCTCCTTATCTCTCCTTGCTGTTCTCTGGAAATCTGCATTCAGTTGGGCAAATCTTTCCTTTTCACCGTTGCCTTTAGCTTTCCTTCTTTCCTCTGCTATGTGCAAAGCCTCATCAGACAGCCACTTTGCTTTCTTGCATTTCTTTTTCTTTGGGATGGCGGTGATTGCTGCCTCCTTTACAATGTCACGGACCTCTGTCCATAGTTCTTCAGGCACTCTGTCTATCAAATCTAGTCCCTTAAACCTATTCTTCACCTCTACTGTATATTCATTGGGGATGCGATCTAGGTCAAATCTGAATGGCCTTGTGTTTTTCCCAACTTTCTTCAATTTAAGTCTGAATTTTGCAATGAGTAGCTCATGATCTGAGCCACAGTCTGCTCCAGGTCTTGTTTTTACTGACTGGATAGAGCTTCTCCATCTTTGACTGCAAATTATATAGTCAATCTGATTTCGGTGTTGCCCATCTGGTGATGTCCATGTGTAGAGACGCCTCTTAGGTTGTTGGAAAAGGGTGTTCGCTATGACCAGCGTGTTCTCTTGACAAAACTCTGTTAGCCTTTGCCCTGCTTCATTTTGTTCTCCAAGGCCAAACTTGTCTGTTATTCCAGTTACCTTTTGATTTCCTACTTTAGCATTCCAGTCCCCTATGATGATGAGGACATCATTTTTTGGTGTTAGTTCTATGAGCTGTTGTAGGTCTTCATAGAACTGGCCCACTTCAGCCTCTTCTGCAGCAGTGGTTGGGGCATAGACTTGGATTACTGTGATATTGGATTCGGACCGAGATCATTCTGTCATTTTTGAGATTGTATCCCAATACTGCCTTTCTCACTCGAATTTCAGTGCAAGCGTATTCATTTTTGACATATAGTGCCACCCCGCCTCCTTTTTTGTTTATTCTGTTCCGTTTCAATAAGGTATATCCTTCAGTCACTGTGCTCCATGTATGAGACTCATCCCACCAAGTCTCAGTGATACCTATCAGATCATACTTATTTCCCAATATTTGAAGTTCAAGTTCCTCCTGTTTATTACCCATACTTCATGCATTAGTATAAAGACATCTCAGATTACAGACATCCTTTCCTACCATAGGTCCCTTTGAATTTACCTGAAAACTACTGAACCACCTCTCTCCCGTTCATTTATTCTCTGGTCACTCCCCTTCTTGAACTTGGGCGTTTTCTTCCCACCCCCAATTTCAGTTTAAAGCCCTCCTGATCAGGTTTGCAAGTCTTCCAGCAAAGAACATAAGAACATAAGAACATAAGAGAAGCCAATGTTGAATCAGGCCAATGGCCCATCTAGTCCAACACTCTGTCACACAGCAGCCAAAATATACCAGGTGCCAGCAGGAGATCCAGCAGTGGGGCCAGGGCACCAGAAGCCCTCCCACTGCTGCCCCCTCCAGCACCAAGAATAGAGTGCATCACCTGCCCCAGACTGAGAGTTCCCATCTATACCCTGTGGCTAATAGCCACTGATGGACTTCTGCTCCAGATGTTTATCTAATTCCCTCTTGAAACTGTCCATGCTTGCAGCTGCCACCACCTCCTGTGGCAGTGAATTCCATATGTTAATCACTCTTTGGGTGAAGAAGTATTTCCTTTTATCTGTTCTAACCCGACTGCTCAGCAATTTCATGGAGTGCCCACGAGTTCTTGTATTGTGAGAAAGGGAGAAAAGTACTTCTTTCTCAACCTGCTCAATCCCATTCATAATCTTATAAACCTCGATCATGTCACCCCTCAGCCATCGTTTCTCCAAGCTAAAAAGCCCCAAGCGTTTTAACCTTTCTTCAAAGGGAAGGTGTTCCAACCCTTTTATCATTCTAGTTGCCCTTCTCTGCACTTTTTCCAATGCTATAATATCCTTTTTGAGATGTGGTGACCAGAACTGTACACAGTATTCCAAATGAGGTCGCACCAATGATTTATACAGGGGCATTATGATACTGGCTGATTTGTTTTCAATTCCCTTCCTAATAATCCCTCAGCATAGCGTTGGCCTTCTTTATTGCAGCTACACACTGTTTAGACATTTTCATTGAGTTATCCACTACGACTCCAAGATCTCTCTCTTGGTCCGTCTCTGCCAGTTCAGACCCCATCAACGTGTATTTATATTTAGGATTTTTGGCTTCAATGTGCATCACTTTGCACTTGGCCACATTGAACCCCATTTGCCACGTTGACGACCACTCACCCATCCTCGACAAATCCCTTTGGAGTGCCTCACAAACCTCCCTGGTTTTCACCACCCTGAACAACTTCGTGTCATCTGCAAATTTAGCCACTTCACTGCTTACTCCCAATTCCAAATCATTAATAAACAAGTTAAAAAGCATCGGACCGAGTACCGATCCCTGTGGTACCCCACTGCTTACCACCCTCCACTGAGAAAGTTTCCCATTTATACTCACTCTCTGTTTTCTATTTATAAGCCAGTTTTTGATCCACAAGAGGACTTGTCCTTTTATCCCATGACTATTGAGCTTACTTAGGAGCCTTTGATGAGGAACTGTATCAAAAGCTTTCCGAAAGTCAAGGTAAATAATATCTATTGGGTCCCCCTTGTCCACATGTTTGTTCACTCCCTCAAAAAACACTAACAGGTTAGTGAGACAAGATCTTCCCTTACAGAACCCATGCTGAGTCTGCCTCAATAGTTTTTGTTCATCAATGTGCCTACTAATTCTTTCCTTAATAACAGTTTCCACCAACTTTCCCGGTATTGATGTCAGACTGACTGGCCTGTAATTTCCCGGATCTCCCCTGGAGCCCTTTTTAAAGATGGGAGTGACATTAGCTACCTTCCAGTCCTCAGGAATGGAGGCACATTCCTCCCATTCTTCGTAAGGTGCACCCCATCCATTGCCAACAATCCTTCATGTTGGAGGTACATACCATGGTCCAGGAAGCCAAATCCCTCTCGATGGCACCATCTACATAACCAGCCATTCACCTCCAGTATCCTGTTCTCCCTTCCAGCTCCATGGCCCTCAACAGGTAAAATGGAGGAGAACACCACCTGAGCCCCCAGATTTTTCACCTTCTTGCCCAGAGCCTCGTAGTCTTTGGAGATCCATTCAAGGTTTCTTCAGGCTGTATCGTTTGTTCCCACATGGATCAGCAGGAGCAGGTAGTGATTAGAGGTCTTGACCAGTCGTGGAATTCTCTCAGTCACATCTTGGATACATGCTCCAGGAAGACAACAAACCTCTCGAGATTCCTTGTCCGGTTTGCATACATATTCTTTCGTCCCTCTCAGTAGAGAGTCACGAACCACCACTACTCGTCTCTTCCTCCATGGGATAGCTTGGTTCCTTTTCTACCTATGTGCTTGTGTGTCAGTCACATCCTTTTGATCTTGGAGTGTGCTATTCTGATCATCAGAAGTGGCTGGTATAAATTTTGCAGCTTCACTGGCTGTGAATGTTTCCTGATTATCTTACTCCTCAAGGTCACATTCTTCCACTCACCCACCTGTTCCTTGTTACTTCCTTCCTCTTGCTTAGGACTTGCTAGCTCTTGCCGTTCTCTCAGGAGCCCTTCTTCCGTCAAGTCTAAAACGCTTTCTGCCTCCCTGATGTTCCTCAGTGTACAGATCTGTGCCTCGTGTTCTCCCACCTTCTCCTCAAGCATTCTTATAAGCTTGCTATTGCAGCATGTATAATGCATTTCATGGCATGGCAGAAAGATGATCATGGTGCAACCCAGGCAGGTCACCAGAATAGATCCTTCGTTATCCATCTTCCTAGGAGCAATGCTATCTTCTACAGCCTCAGGAACTTTCCCCGAACTCCGACATAAACTCTTGTTGTGGTGATGTACCCTGAAAACTTTGAGACTTCTATCAGCAACTCTCCAGGTGCTCCCCACTCCTTGCCTTAGCCCAACTGACTCAGCTCTGCCTCTGGTGGCAGCAGAAATCTACCAAGTTTATGTACATAGAGGGTGGTTTAAAGGTAAAACTGTCTCCCCAATAAGCGAGGACGTCACAGTGGGCAAGGCCTTTTTTGGCTGGGACTTGTGGTTGGTGAGTGGCATGGATGGGTAAGCTTGCCCCCCTCAAAGCCTTTAGACTCTTATTCTGGTTCCTGGGTAGCTGCCAGAAGGACAGTAAGCTGGCCTTATAGAAGAGAGAGTAAAACCACCAATGCTAAGGCAACCCCTACCACTATGGCAGCCACCCAGGGAAAGAGCAAGCTGGGCACAGTAGAATCATGGAATCAGATTTGGAAGGGGCCATACAGGCCATCTAGTCCGACCACCTGCTCAATGCAGTGTAGCCTAGAGCATCCCTGACAAGTGTTTCTCCAACTGCTGCTTAAAGACTGTCAGTGAGGGGGAGCTCACCATCTCCCTAGGCAGCTGATTCTTACAAGTAAAGCATTTTTTCCTAATATCCAGCTGGTACCTTCCTGCCCTTAATTTAAGCCCATTATTGCAAGTCGTATCCTCTGCTGCCCTTTTCTAAGTGACAGGTCTTCAAATATTTAAAGAGAGCAATCATGTCCCCCCTCAACCTCCTCTTCTCCAGACTAAACATTCCCAAGTCCCTCAGCCTTTCCTCACAGGGCTGGGTCTCCAGGCCCCTGATCATCCTCATTGCTCTCCTTTGTACCCGCTCCATTTTGTCCACATCCTTTTCGAAGTGAGGCCTCCAGAACGGCATACAATACTCCAGGTGTGGCCTGACCAATGCAGTGTACATTGGGACTATGACATCTTGTGATTTGGATATTATGCCTCTGTTGGCCTTCCTCTGGGTACCTTAGTAGTCTTGCTCTCTTCCCTGGACAGTTGAGCCTCATGCTATGGAGAGAATGGAAGGTAGAGAGGAAAACCCTTCTCATCACTTCAGGTACAGAAGGGCTGGCTGATTCAACAGAGGTGTGGAGAGAAAGCCTTACAGGTTCAGAATTAGTGTGGTAATTTAAAAAGTTGTAGTTATGTATTTTATATGAATAATTATATCATATTGTATGCTTGTACTTGTTTTGGTGCACATGACATACAGCAGTCGTGTGGCTTTTTTAATGGTAATTTTGAGTGTGGCTTTCTGCAAGCCATGAATTAAGTTCTACTGCTTTAGAAGAAGCGTTGTACTTTGGGTACAAAGAAAAATGGATACATTTTGTCTCTGAAGGCTCGTTGGAACAGGAGACCATGATATCTCTCCCTTGGACTGAAGATTGTTTTTTATTAGTAAATTTAATAGTATTGGGTTTTCACTTATTTGTTGACTATTGATTCACTGTAAAATTGCAGGCTGATTTTAGGCAATTAGAGTGAAATAGGGTTCCATTGATTAGTAAATTTGATGCTAACTTAGAAAAGGCATTGTTGGTTGCTTACAGCAAATGTTGATTCTTAGGGAAATGCTACAAAAGGCAGTAGTTCTATTCCAGTTGCGAATCTTTATAAACACTATGGAGAAACATTCGCTCAAGCTCAGATTCTTGGGGGAAGAGAAAGGGAGAACTAAATAGTTAATGAACTGAAGTTTCAAAAGTGATGTAGTGTTTTTGAAAACTGTCTCTCAGAACTTCAACGTACTAGTAAAGCCCAGAAAAAAATACATGAAAGAAAGCCCCAAAATAGTAGGGGATATAAATACTTTAAATCTCATTTAATAAAAAGGAAGGATATATATGACAGACCCAAACCTCACCTACTCTTTTTCATTGGCAGATCAGAAGAAATATGGAATACCAAAGCATTTGTAGAGGAGATTTTGGAAGACCTTTATTTTGAAACAGTAATATGTAATAAGTAAATGGTAATAAGTAAACCAAAGACATTCTAAATTAAAGAAATTAATTTATATACAATATTGGTTCAGACATATCTCTGCTTGAGGTCTTCAGCTGCCCTTCTTCCTAAAATTTGTTCCTTAATGGGTGTTGATCCAATATCTACATCAATAAAGACTTATGCAAAGAACTTATTTAGCTTTGTTTCTGTCTATGATTTGCTGCCATGTGAATTAATCTGAAGGATCCTTTGGCTTGCACATTTACTCTTACCTTTCTGTGCAGTCAGCTAACTAAACATCTGCCATCCTATATTCCTTTGCATTTGATTCTTTTTGCATCAGTACCAAACTTTCCATTTTTCTCTGAGTTTCAGTTTGGTATTAGATGTTTTCCATTTTGTCCAAACTAGCAAACTATGCTTTGTACTTTTTTATGCTAACCAGAATTCTATACAGCACTTTGTAGGACCAGCACAAGCTATAGTTTGCTGCTTTGGATGTAATTATGTAAACTGTAACCTGGTTGTGAACTGAGAAATAACAAATTATATAGCTGTGTACAAAGGGCAGATAGAGGGAGGAGCAGGGAGCATGAAATGTTGCAGGCTCTTCCATATAGCAGCACATATTGGTTTCCTATAAAGTGTGCAAATTCCTGTGAAAGAAAGTATCCTTCATATAGCCCAGATGTAGATCTTCTAGGGATCTGCCATTCAAATGCCAGTAGTTTAAATTGTGCCTGGAAGCCAATTGGAAGCTAGTGAAAGTATCTGAGTATTGGCAGGGCTGTTATGTTGTTTATTTTTGAAGGATTTAAAATTCAACACTCCTAAGACCAACTCAAGGGAGCTTATAAATAAAAAACAATCTAAAGAAAAAGTAGAAATGATGCCATAAAAATGAATTATTAAAAACAAGCTAGCGGCTTTATTTATATCACGCGTCAGCCATGGGCTCGGAGTGACTTGCAGCAATTTTGTGTGTGTGTGTGGGGGAACCAAGCTCACTAGCATAAAAACAAAATAAAACCACCAGCCTAAAAATATCCTTAGGACTGTCCTTAGGCTAGAAATAGGCCATAAAGGAAGCTAAAACTTCTTAGTTAAAAGCCTGTGTAAAAATATTTTGCTTTGGTGTCTAAAAGATGCTAAGGTCAGATGAGCCTCAGGGCTGAAGGAATTACAAATTTTTGTCTTTAGTTGCTACCTGCCTCATCCAGGTAACTTAGGAAGCAGGTATTAACTGGTGGGCTGGACACTAAAGCCCTAAATGGCTTGGGGCCAACGTACTTGAAAGGTTCCTGGAAACAAAGGCAGCCAATGCAGATTTTTGTGCAAAAGTATAATATGATCTGTAGCCCCTAATAATACCCTAATTGCTGCCTTTTTGGACCAATTGGTTCATCTTCCCAAACTTCTTGGTAAACCAAAGGGCATCCTGGACTCTGTGGGAAGAAGAGGGTGCTTAGGAGCAGTCATTTCCAGTACCCAAGTCATCTCTGCATTCCACTGGTCAACCAGGGCTGTGATACCAACCTTACTGATAGGAAAATCTCCAAAAGATATCAGGAAACTCTTGGGATCAATCAGTGTTCTGGGATGGCCCATCTTAACCACCACCAACCCATCTTTGCAGAGATTCTGAATCTAAACCTCACAAGGTAACAATCATTCTATAACAAGAGCCGAGTGGAAAATTCCCCTATTAGTGAGTTGTGCATTTTGTTCTTGTAGAAAGCCACATCAAGCCTCTGTCTCACTAGATGCGTAGGGACCAGAATGTTCTGGGATGGCCCTGTGGTTGTCATGGTGGCCATAAAGTCTGAAGCTGTTCCCATCTGGCCACTGAACGCTGAAATCTCCAAGAACAAACAAATAACCCTGGGATACTTGATGCCAAATTTGAGACCACCTCTCTTAGCTCAGTTACAGAGGTTATTGGGCAGCAGAGTGGGTGGTAGACCAACAGAATCCTTTGGTTGATTCCTGAACAGGACAACATGAATTATGAGTCTTTCAGCCCAGACATGGTTATCCAAGTAGGCTGTGAGAGTGGTCATTTAAAATTTCAGTAAGTATCTTGTATCACAGAGAGCAATAAAAAACTGATACAAGTACAGCATATAGCACTTTCTAACCAACTGCACGCTCCCTCTTCTTAAGGCCTCTTCTGTAATGAACTTCAGTCCCCCCCTCTTCAGTCCAGTCCATTTCATCAATTCATTCTGCACTCTTATGTCTGGGAAGGGAGAGAGACGGCACTGGGAAGGAGAATGCAACAATGAAACCATGAATTGAAAGATACTTTCCTTTGAAAAAGTGACTCTCTTGCAATGAGAAAAGTTGCAATTAAATCAAATTTTGATGCAGATTTCATGTGGCAACCTCAGAAAATTCTCTTAGCCTGCCTGGGTAGGCTGCCACTTGCTCCTACTCTCTCTTTCTCAGTCAAAATATGCATATGTGTAGCAACTTTGCAAAAAAACAAATGGATCAGGATATACTGTCTTTCTTGTGCTTAGTCTTGCTTCGGCAGGGAGGGCAGGGTATAAACCGGAGAAATAAATAAAAAAAATAATAAATAGTTGTCCTTCACTCTTCCCAGATGCTGTCAAGCCTGAATTACCTCACTGTTAGTCCTGACTCCAGAAGTTTTGGAGTTACATCACTGTCCAGGAACAAACAGAAAAGGACTGTGTTTTTCTGCCATCTACAATGCTCCAGGGGCTTGGTTTGCTCTTGACAGTGTAGGAGGTGACAGGTGGAAAGGGCATAGCCATGGCTACAGCTTGAATCTGGAGAACCCTGCTGAGACTGTCCCAAAGTTTAATGGCACAAAGTAGCCAGTGGCAATGATGCCTCCACTGTGCTTCCATAAGCAATTAGTGGAAAAATGAGCCTGATGATTGACATGGTTATTAGAGTATGTGTGAGTTAAGTGCTGTCAAATCACTTCTGACTTGACCTCTAAAACATCCTATTGTTCACAGCCTTGTCCAAATCTTGCAAACTAAGGGCTGTGGCTTCCTGGTGGAGTCAATCCATCTCATGTTGGGTCTTCTTTTCCCGCTGCCTTCAACAACTCCTAGCATTATTGTCTTTTCCAGTGAGTCCTTTCTTCTCATAATTTGGCTAAAGTACAATAACCTCAGTTTAGTCATTTTAGCTACCAGGGAGAGTTCAGGCTTGATCTGATCTATATTTTAGCATTCAGGATTCTTTAATATTTTTCAGGCATTTTTTAGAGATGAAGGTGGATAAAAAGACTGGAATTTTGGAATGGGAAATTCTGTTGGCCTGCTCATCTCTCCTTATAAATGTTTATCTTTTGGTTTCACAAGATTCCATGTGCTCCCATTGGCTGTAAAATGCCCTCGCTCAGCCATTGGCCCATCAGCTGCCACTCAAGAGTACTCGCGTGCCATTGGCCGGGTCCTGGGTCTGCTCCTCTTCCCCACCCACTCCCCCTGGCAGACAGCTCTGAGGAAGACAGTTCTCTTGACTCCTGTGAGGGACTGTCCCCTCAGTGGCTGTTGGTAGGCAGCCAAGCTTGGTTCTGTGAGTAAAAAAACAAAGGACTTTCAGCATGACCCCCTCCCCCGCCCATAACCCCCTCCCCAGTGGCCACTTTCCTGTCAGAATAAATGGAAAAAGGCTCTTTCTCCTGCTTAGCTTCAGCATGGCTGGCTGGCTAACGAGGTGGGCCAGCGACCATCAGACCATTTTCTTCAACTCCCCGCTGTGCGGCTGACTTTCCCCTATGGCTGCCAATCTCCAGGTGGGACCTGGAGATCTCCCACTGTTACAATTGACCTCCAGATGACAGAGATCAGTTCCCTGGGAGACAATGGTTGCTTTGGAGGGTAGACTCTATGGCATTATACCCTGCTGAGTCCTTCCACACACACCCCAAATGCTGCCCTCCACAGGATCCACCCCCCCAAATCTCCAGGTATTTCCCTAATCAGAGTTGGCACCTGTACTTTCTCCTCTGTCAGTAAAAGGCCCTTTCCACACCTATGTTGGCCTTTGGGAGAAAACTCATTGGGCCCAGCCCTGATCAGGTTGCCAACTCCAGGTGAGCAATTCCTGGAGATTTGAGGGATGAAGCCTGGAGAGGGTGAGGTTTGAGGAGGGGTGGCACCTCAGACAGGTACGATGCCATAGACTCCACCCTCCAATCCAGCCATTCCCTGATGGGGAACCATTGTTGCCAATCTCCAGGTGGGGGCTGGAGATCACTCAAAATTACAACTGCTCTCTAGGAGGGAGGGGGAGGAGATGGAAAACTAAAGGTAGGTTGATGGTTGGCTGGGAGGGAGATAGAGTTATCAACTCCAGGTTGGAAAATTCCTGGAGATTTGAGGGGTCGAACCTGGAGAGGGTGAGTGTTGAGGAGGCGTGGGACCTCAGACAGGTACAATGCCATAGACTCCACCCTCCAAACCAGCCACTCCCTCCTGGGGAATCACTGTTACCAATCTTGGGGTTGGGCTGGAGATCACTTAAAATTACTACTGCTCTTCAGGTAGCAAAGATCAGTTCCTCTGGAGAAAATGGTGGACTCTGTCATTATACCCTGCTGAGACTGCCACAGCAAATTGTCACTGAGTGCCCAAAGCCGGGGCACTCTCCCAGAGCCTCTTTCTAGAGCCCGTTGTATTTATGTCCACAACGGGCCTTATTCCTAGTTAAGCATATAACTGCTGAATCCCTAAACAGTGTGAGCACAGATAGCCATCTAGCTAATGTTCCAGGAGCCATTATGTCTAGAGCTTGTACTCCTCAGGGTTTTGAATACTAACAGCCCTAGCTTAAATTCCATATGTACTGATGTTTACTTATTCAGCCTCCTGCTGTTGTTCTGTTACACTTGCATCCCAAGCCTTACAAGTCTTGTGTTATATTCATACATAATTCTATTGATTTTAGTGGTTGTATTTGTGAATTTTGCATTTGAAGTTAAGGTACTTTATGTCAGTCCTTGAATTGTCCTTAATTCTCAGTGTGTCTTTTTGTGTTTTTTGTTTGAGCATTATGTTTTGGATGATTTCTTTCCATTGAACTTCTTGAAAGACACTTTGTCAGTCCTTGAATTGTTCTTAATTCTCAGTGTGTCTTTTTTTGTTTTTTGCTTGAGCATTATGTTTTGGAAGATTTTTTTCCATTGAACTTCTTGAAAGGCATATTTGAATTAAACAATCTTGCTTGATATGTATATGGTTGACAAGCGGGACAGAGTTGTGTATACATTTCTTATTCATTAACATACATCAGAAAGAAATGAAGGTTGGACCATCCTCTGTTCTTTGTGTATTACTGCTGTTGCTATGGCTACTGCTGAATTGGTAAGCTTAAACTCTTGATCCTGCCCTAAAGTGGAGGAAGGGTAAGAAGTCAAGAATGACTTTCCTATTGACTAAGAAACATCGTACATGTGCAGCTATTTCCATGAGGCAAGAACAAATTATTGAACTGTTAGAAAGGAAATTTATAAATAAGCAACCTAGACTTGCTATGAGTGGATTTAATCTGCAGTATAAAATGGATAAAAATTGAAATAACATAAGGCATCAGATTTCAGCATGTTGTTTTTCAAGATCCTAGCCTACCATGGATAATGAGACACCTTTGCTTGTATAGACTTATGATATCAAGCTCACAACGTTGCTAGAGTCTTGGAGAATTATTATGAGACTTTTCCTGTGGGTTTCCTCAAGGCTCAGCTTTACCTTCCACACTGTTTAATCTTTATGTGAAGCCATTGAGAGAGAGACATCATAAGTTTGAAGTTGGATATCACCAATATGCCAATGACAACCAGCTCTATATTCTTTGCTGTAGCTGTCCTGAACCAGTGCATGGGTGCTTTGCTCAAATGGCTAAGAATAAACATGTTATGTGAAATTAAATCCTGGTGAGACCAAGATGATGATGGAAAGAAGTCTTGAAAGACTTTGTGCTTCCCACATTTGATAGGATTCAGTTGACCCTCACTGAATCTGCTAGGAATCTAGGGGTTATAACTGATTAAACATTATTGCGCAAATTACTTCAGTTGCAAAAAAGCTTTCCCCCAAACTTTCTTTGGCCTGAAAGATGGCTCCTTACCTTGATCTGGTTGATCAGACCATGTGGATTTATACCACAGTAACTTCAAGGGTAAAGTAATGTAACACACATTACATGGGCTTGTCACTGAAGACCAATCACAAAATTAAACTGGTACAGAATCCCATGGCTTGATTTCTGTCAAACGCCAGGTAAAGTTACACCTTGGTACAGTTGTGGTTCCCTTCTTGTGCAATGGCTGTCCTGAGGTGCTCAAGGAAGCACCTCACACTTCTGTCATTCCATGGAATGTATAAAATGTAATAGTTTAGGCAGATGTTTTTATTAAGAGAATTTGGTAGGGGTAAAGTGGAATTTTTCAGGAGGGCACTATCTCTCTCTCTCTCTCTCTCTCTCTCTCTCTCTCTCTTTTATATATATATATACACATACATACATATACATATATATATATACACACACACACACGAGGAATAAGGCTTATCAATATGGGGGAAGTTATGATTATTAATTGGCAATAGGAAAATTAGGGAGCTAACACTACTGTATACAGAGGTCCTGTCCTTCCAGAGATACCAGTAACAGACATGGAGGCTGGAGTTAGTTTAAAATTATGTCTTTACTGTAATCATCTTCACACACAAACAATACACAGTCACACACACAATTATTCAGTTTCTAGAAAATAAAGATAGATAATCAGCACGTTTGCATGAGCAGGATATTCGTTGGTTGGGCAAT
Organism: Gekko gecko; assembly: GCA_029375565.1. Taxonomy (NCBI): domain Eukaryota; kingdom Metazoa; phylum Chordata; class Lepidosauria; order Squamata; family Gekkonidae; genus Gekko; species Gekko gecko. The sequence goes on along the minus strand of JAPDNY010000001.1, from coordinate 60,950,753 downwards.
AGTTACCTGTCCTCGCTGAATGAGTCATTCCAATGGAAGAAGGGAGGGGAAGATTGGAAAAAACGGGGAACGTGCCCTGATCCGTCAGGAACACACATGGAACTCTAGCTGCAGTTCTAGAGTCGAAGATGGAGGAAGGGTATTGGGATAGCAAGCTGGATGTAAGAGGGATAAAGCTTAGATAGGGGTTGTAGAGAGAGACCGCATGTGGTCGGATCTCACCTTTTATAAGGTGGCATGGGGGGGCTGGTTGAACTGGCCACATCCCCTTGTCACACCTCCTGTTAGTCTGTCCCTGAAAACATACTATTGGGTGGAAGGAAAAGGGGAGGAGAGCTAAGGAGTGGTCAATATTGAGCACTAGTAATTTAGACTGGGGTCTGGCACCTGGATGTAGAGGATATGAGACATCGGGCTAGGGCTATTGTCTCTTGATGGTCCTAGCTGGGTCATTGATGGGCGAGCGATTAGTTGCCAAGCAACCTCCTGGTGCAGCTTTGCCGGTCAGTAGAGGAGGGGGAAGGGGATTGCCTGCGTGTGTCCGAGGGAGCTCCTTTTGCTGTTTGGAACTCGTTGTCCTTGTGCCTTGGCATAGCATGGCATTTGATTCCTTGGTGTAATCTAGGGAACTGATCCATCTCACTAATGGTAAGAGGGCTGGTAACCTTGAAGAACCACTGGAACAGCAATGCGAAAGGAAGGTATCCTTCTCTCAGGTGTGCCTTCTCAACTGGCATCATGTTGGGTCACCATGCTGTACAGTCCCTTAATCATAACTTTGCACAGTCCAAATTTAGATATAGTCCATAAGAGCACATTAAGTGCCTTGCAGGGCAACACCCAGTCCTGGGCACTCAGTGTCAATTTGCTGTGGTGACCTCAACAGGGTATAATGACAGAGTCCACCATTTTCTCTGGAGGAACTGATCTCTGCTACCTGAAGAACAGTTGTAATTTTGAGTGATCTCCAGCCCTCACCTGGAGATTGGCAACAGTGGTCCCCCAGGAGGGAATAGCTGGTTTGAAGGGTGGAGTCTATGGCATTGTGCCTGTCTGAGGTCCCACCCACCCCTCAAACCTCACCCTCTCCAGGCTCCATCCCTCAAATTCCCACCTGGAGTTGGCAACCCTGTCTCCTTCCCAGCCAATCATCAACCTACCTTGATTTTCTCCTCACTCTTCAGCTTTCCACACACCCGCACCTGCAGCCTCTACCATGCTCTGAAGCCCTGACTGCTACGTCACATTGGCTGTCATACAGGAGCCATCTCAGCAGGATATAAGGATACAGAGTCCACCATTTCCTCCAGGGGAACTGATCTCTGCCATCTGGAAAGCAGTTGTAATTCTGAGTGATCTTCAGTCCTCACCTGGAGGTTGGCATCAATGGTTTTCCCCAACAGGCACTAAGGGGAAATGTATTTTACCTCAGAACACATTTTACCTGAGAACAGCAACAGCAAACTGTTTAGAATGTTAGAGGCAAAGGCCAATGAGGCCACATATGCAAACGACCTCTGTGTTCTGAGGCAAAGGCCAATCAGGCCACATATGCAAATGACCTCTGTGTTCTGACAGGCTATGGGGGGGAAGGAACAGCAAACTTTTTAGAATGTTGGAGGCAGGACTCAGGCAAAGCAGCCAGTGGATAGGGAGACCCTCTGAATGACAGATCAGGGAGCCAACTGATTTCGGAGTGTGTTGGAATGTTCAGGGGAGTCCATGACCAAAACAGAATTATATATAAATATATATAGTAGTTTTATTAGTTTATATAAAAAGGGGGAAAGGAGAAGAAAGGGGAAAAAAGAAAATGAACAGAAATATACAAAATTCCAGTTTAGCAATTTGTATGCATTCTTATTGTCATTTCACAACTATTTCATCTATCATAATTATTATTCTTCCCTTAATCTTATTCTCTCAGTACTTGAGTTTTAACTAGTCATAAAATGCCTTCCAAAGTTTCATAAATTCTTCTTCCATTTTTCCTCTTTGTCTACTTGTCCATCTCAGCACATTTCATAATCTTCAATATCAGCTCATGTACTGCTGGAATCTTCAGTGTCCTCTATACCGTTGCAAGTGAGATTCTGGCAGCAGCTATAACATGTAAAATAAAACATCTATGATTCTTATCTAATTCATCTGATAAACAATTTAACAAAAATATTTCTGGCTTAAAAGGTATTGTGATATTAAAGACTGAATGTAAGTATGCAATCCAAAATTTATGAATCTTTTTACATGTCCACCACAAATGGTAGTATGACCCAATATGGTTATTACATTTCCAACATATATTACTCAAATTTTTATATATTTTAGCTAACCTATCTGGTGTTAGATGGCATCTATAAAACATTTTGTATATGTTTTCTTTGAATGTTAACAGATTTAGTCAATTTAACATTCACTTTCCATATTTTACTCCACTGTGACAGATTGATGTTATGACCCACATTTCCCATCTATCTAACCATACATTCTTTAACTATTTTGTCCTGCTTTTTCAATTGCATCAAGATACCATAAATTTTCTTAAGTTTCTCTCTTGAAGTACATAATAATTTTTCAAATGCACATTGTTCTGAACAGAATCCATTTGTCTGTTTATCTTTACTATATTTAGATTCAGCTTGCACTCTAGTCCACCAGTCTAAGTTTATTTCAATTTTCTTTAATTCCTCCTGGGATTTTAAATTATTTTCATAATCTAACAATTCTGCGTATCTAATAACTGCTTGTTATGAAGTCAAAGTTGGTTGAGAAAAAGCTTCCACTGGAGACACCCATCTTGGAATTTTAGTATATAACAGTGGATGAACAGTGGATGAATCTTTTCCCACATTGTCAATAATGATCCTCTTGTCAAATGATTTTTAAAAGATTTATGTCCAGAAATTTTCCTGTACCATAAAAAGGAGTTTTATCCCAGTTTTAAATGGTGTCCTTCGAGAGCCAGCAGCCTATGATCTTCAAGTAGAATTCATTGTCTCAACCAAACTAAACTTGCTGATCTATAATAATTCTTCCAGTCTGGTACTCTGAATCCAGCATTATCGCATCTTGCAAGGCTTTCAGTTTAATTCAGTTTATTCAGTTCATCAAAGAAATTTTGTTTAATGTATATCGGTAACATCTGAAATAAAAACACAATATGTGATAAAACATTTTTACATTAGTCCTGAAACCATTATCTTCATCTGGGGAAGTCCCCATGTGTGCAGAAAAATCTAAAAAGTTTTAAAAAGTGTAGTGGGAGATATCTAAATCCCCCAAAAAGTAAGTGCGCAGGGAACACTCTGGGAACTCTGCGGCGGCTGGCAGCTGAAAGCTGCTCAGTCCTTACCACCACAGCGGGGGTGAAGAGGAGTTCAGTGGAGGAGAGGAGGATTGCCGGAGCCGATGGGGGGGGGGGGAGGAGATTGGCAGGCCCGGCGGCTGGAAGCTCTCTTTTGTTTCCTGCTGCAAACCTAATTGCCAGTCCTCTAAAAAAGGGTTTACTTGCATCCCAAACTATCTTCATCAGTGTTCCTCCATTCATATTTTGTTGAAAAAAGTCTTCATTTCTTTCTTAGCCATCTCTAAAAATTGTCCATTTTTAAGTAATTGTGTATTCGACCTCCAGTTAATTGTTTTTATTGTCTTTAATTTTCGGTAATAGTGGGTTGTGATCTACAAAGGTTTGTGGCATAATGTCGATATCTTCAACTTCCTGGAAGCGATTTGATGTAATACAACACATATCAATTCTGGACCAAGATTTATGTCTATCAGAATAAAAAGTATAGTCTTTTCCAGTAGCGTTTTTAGTTCTCTAAACATGAATCAGTTTGTATTCTTCAGCCAACTCTAAAAAAGATCTTGGAAGTAAACCTTTAGAAGATTTAATCTTCCTAATAGATTTCCTGTCTAGGCCTTGATCAAAAACAGAATTAAAATCTCCAACTGTACAAATATCCATGTAGTCATATTTTGTCATAGTTTCCTTCACTCTCATTTTTCCCCCCTGCGATTCATTCAGTGCATATACCACCACCAATAAAAATTTCCTGTCTCTAATATCTATTTCAAGTAGAAGAAGTCTTCTGTTTTCTAATGAAGATACCAAAATAGGTTTCTTTCACATAGCTATTCCTCTTTGCTTTGTCCGAAGCAGTAAATAACTTACCAAGTTTCTTATTGACAAGATAATGTTCATCTTTACATCTAATATGTGTTTCCTGCAGACATACAATATCCGCATCTATCTTCTTAAGTTGTTTAAATAACTTTTGTCTTTTCTAAGGTGAATTTAGTCCATTTACATTTGCTGAAAATATCTTGATTGTTGGTAGATCCATTAAGATCCATTTCTATTTCTTGTTGTCATTCTTTGTGGCCTTCCTTCCATAGATGATTTTTAGATGCACTAACTTCAAGTTCTTCATCCAAGGCTGTTGAGTAGGCTGATACTTCCTCTTCTTTTTCTGTTGTTGAGGCTTTTGTTTTTACTTTTTTTTATTTCTCCTCGTTGTAGAAGCTTTCCATAATGATCCAAAAAGTTTTTTGCCTTGAAAATGGACTCCAATCTGAATCCTTGACCTTCAAATGTGAAGAAATCTCCTTCTGGAGTAAGCCATCGAAATGTAATTGAATTTGCTGTTAGTTTAGAAGTCAAACATACATATTCTTTCCTTCTTTGTTTCATTTTCCAAGGAATTTCTCCTACAATCTTTATTTCCTTGTCTTGTATTTTAAGAGTATTATTCTGTGCTTCTTTCCACACACAATCTCTGACTGTCTTCTTAGTAAATTTCATGTGTACTTCCCTTGGAAGATTATTCTTCTCTGCATAAGCAGAGTTAGCACTTTATAAGAAGTCGATTTCCCTCTCCATTTCTTTGACTTCCATGAAATCCACCAATCCTTCTGCCATAACTCTGATTATCTCTTCTCCTTTTTGTTCAGGCACGTTCTGAAATCTCAGTACATAAACAGCTCTATCCATTTCCAGTTGAATCAGAGAGTCCAAAGCAGTCTTCTGCTGTGTGTCCATACTGTCCACTCTCAATGATGTTACTTCAGCTTTCTCTTCAGCTTTCTTGGCTTGCTGTGCCACCACTATTATTTCCTTCTTATTTTCTATTAATTGTTTGTTGAAATCAGCCATTTTAACTTTTACATCTCCAGTCTCTGTATTCACATTCTTTATTTGATTTGTAACTTGTTTTAAAGCCATCTGCACCTGATTTAAGCCTGATTGAAGTCTGTCCTGCAGGTCCTTCTGGCTTAAACTTCAATGGAATTTAGGTTGCATATCATTCTGAGTTTGGCTCAGGCTAGTTTGAAAAATAGCTTACATATCATTTTTAAGGTCTTTCAAAGATTCCACTGTCAGCATTGTTCCCAGTGATTTAGTCTGTGGAGTAGGTGATGATGCTACAGATGTTGGGGGTTTGATTTTCTTAGTTGTCTTACTCATATTCACAACTTAAAAAAATATTTTTGTTCTATTATATAGTTAATCACCCCAAATCCTTACTAATTCCTCTCCCCTTTATTTTCTATCTTACCATATTCTATATTTCAACTGACAATTAAAAGAGTCAATATCAAATCTCAAATAAGACTTAGTATAATAAATATCCTCCAATCCAATCTCCCCAAACACTTTCACTTAGATTATTCTATTAGTTTATATCAATTTATATCAGACATTAATCAGAAAGATTCTCTGGAGACCTCTTTAAAAAGGAAAGACAAATTACAGACCTCTCCAGCTGTTCCTGTGTTCTTCTCAGTAACCCAAACAAATTGTGCTTCTCCTTTGCAAACCAAAACAATTTGAGACTATTTTCACATTCAACCAAAAGTTCTACTTCTCTTTTCAGTTCGCCAAATCACAGTCTAATTCTTTCAAAGAAAAGGCAAGGTTCCAGTTGCAGTTTGATTAACTCCCAAAATATTCCAAGCATAAGTAAAAAGAAGGCCAGGTCTGAATCCAATGGCAAATAAGAAAGGAAATCCAAACTTCTTTTATATTCCAACCAAATATAGTCCAACAGATCAAAGTCGGCTTCCCAGTAATATTTTCCAAAAAAGGAAATAGCCCAGTCTTCTCCAGATCAAAAGGGCCAGTGTTCTCAAAATTTATAATCCAACAAAATTAGATAGAAAGCTGGCTTCCAGTTTATAATTACAGCTTCTTAGTCCCCAAAGACAATACTCTCAATTCCAGTCCAGCTTTAGTTTTCCAGTCTTCCCTTTCCATCAAAAAGCAAACCAAATCCAATTCAACATCAAACTCTAATTCTTTCTCAGGGGCCATGCTAATCTTCTCTGTATCGTTCCAATTTTAGTACATATGCTGTTGAACGTGGGAAAAGATTCGTCCACTGATATATACTAAAATTCCAAGATGGGTGTCTCCCGTGGAAGCCTTTTCTCAACCAACTTTGACTTCAAAACAAGCAGAATTATTAGACGATGAAAATAACTTAAAATTTCAGGAAGAATTATACAAAATAAACTTAGACTGGTGGATATAAAAGGAACAGGATTGTAGTTTATAGTGTTAATTGCACTATTTATAAATTTTGTAATCCTTCTTGAACCTCAGTTATTATAAAAGTGACCTATAAATCAATAAATTGCCTTTAAAATCCCCAACAGCATAGGAGAAACAATATCCCTCATTTCTGTTAATAAAGATTTATAGATAGATTGTAACATAAAGTTTCATGTGTTTGAATCCAGTGGTAATTTCTGCTAATGGAAGAGAACTGTGTCTGTGGAACAAGGCTGCTGAGAGCTACCACGGGCCTGCAGACAAAGATTCCATCTGGCCCCCCAATCCAGATGAAATATCATAACAAAACCAATCACTTGGCAGTTACCGTGCATCTATAATAATAAAAGAATCCACATGACTGACTGTCTATCTGTCTGTAGTAGGCATATAACTCATCAGAAAATAAAACCAGGAATCTCAAAACTGGCCACCAGCTTCAGGATGATAGGGAGCTCCAGGGCCAGAAGTGAAAGGAACTGGAATATCCTGACCTAGTTTATCTCTATATCTCACCCCCCATGCTATTTGCCATGGAAGTTAAGATAAATTCTAACTTCTGTTCCTCGTTTATTCCCACTAAGACAGATTATCATTCTATTATCTTGCATGTAAAGGGGAAGAGAACATTATTTTACTACTCAGACCATGGGGAAATGTTACCTTCTCCCTTCTGTTTATAATATTAACAAAGAGTTGCTGCTATACTACTATTAAATGCATTCTAAGTTGCCAACCAGGATGGATGAGAAGGAGTTGAGATCATAATATGGTGGGGCAGAGGGAGAAAAATTAGAAGTGGGAATAGAGGAATGGCAGATCATGAAAGGAACAGTGCAAAACAAAGGAGGAGAAAAGTGTGGAAAAATAATTAGAGAAATTAAGAAAAAGACAACAAAAGTTTTTTGGAACTAAAGGAAGAGGGAAACCGTAGACTGTTAGAGATAACATTTTTAGGAGGCTGCATCCTGGCAGTAACTGTAGCTTGTCCTTGATGGTCTTGCCTTACTCTAGCGCTGGCTTGGCTGATGGGTTTAGCTGGATCTGGAAAGCAAGGGGCTTACCTCATCCTCCTAGTAAATGTGGCAGAAAGGCCTGGCCAGCAGAGGAAGGATAATTCCTACTTACTGTGCTCTGCCTTCCCCATGCTCCTTAGTGGTTGGAGTGTGGAACTGCAGCCAGAAATGGGAAAAAGTAATGCATTCCATCACTACAGCATGATGCTGGCTTCAAGGGCCATCCAGCTGACCTGGGCTCTGGGAATTTTATCCCCCAAGTCCTACTCTCTCAGTGGCCCTGCTGTGTAATACAATCTCCTGATCTCCCCCTCCTGCTGCAGCCCCAGATGTCTGCCAAATGCTGATCCTGGAGCACAAATAGTATGTAAGGGTCTGAAGTGGGGAATCAGCAGACATCTCACTTGTGTTCATGGAAATCCTCTGGTGAATCCAATCCATTGGCTAGAATTCTCTTCATTTTTGATCTTTTAAAATGTTTCCTATAACAGATCAACAGTATTACCCCAGAGCATTTCATGGTCAAGAGATGTAGCTGTCCAGACATGCAGAAGTTCTTGAAGAGAATAGTGCCAACGGCCAGCATTATGTGCTATGGAAAGGCCCAAAGAAAAGACTCTAGGGGTGTACTCAAAGTATAGGTGCTGTCCTGAGTGCACACCTTGACGGTCATGTGTGTGAATGGATATAGATATTGGAATACTATTAGCCACAAGGTATAGATAGGAACTCTCAGTCTGGGGCAGGTGATGCACTCTATTCTTGGTGCTGGGGGGCAGCAGTGGGAGCGCTTCTAGTGTCCTCCTGATGGCACCTGGTGGACCTCCTGATGGCACCTGGTATTTTTGGCCACTGTGTGACATTGGCTTCTCTTATGTTCTTATATGTTCTTACCAATAGGAGGTCTTGAGTGGTTTGTCTCAGGTGAAGACAAAAGATTACCTAGACCAATCAGGGGTCCCATGGGGTGTGACATCAGGAGGGGTAAGACCTAGGTGTGACCAAAGAGGTTTCAGAGGGGCAGAGTCTGGATTCACACTAGCATTGATGGGATTTGCCAGGTGCTGGATGACTGTACTGGAGCTAGCTGAATGGGTTTGATGACCACTGACGGTCCTTCCAGGGCAGGTTGAGTAGGTTCCCAGGTTTAGATAAAAGGTGGGAGATGATTCCCTGATTAGAGTCAAGAAGGATTGCTAAACATTTGAATGTATTATCGGTTTGTCTTGGTATCCTGAGGGATGGAGCAGGAAAGACAGTTGGGGAGACAAAGGATTCTCACATAAACATAGGGGCGCACAAAAGGGCTAGGTGAAGTTCTGGAGACAGAAGGGCTATTCATGAGGTGGCCTCTGAATAGCCTTTAGAAATGTAGATACTTTACCTGGTGGAACACATTGTTATTCCATAAGCATACATCTGCTGAGTGGAGGGGGAGGTTGGAGATTGCCTTGTGCCATTGAAAATGGAGACCCATTTTCCAGAGCTTTGGCTTGCTCTGTGTTTCAGGCTGAAGAGTGCCTTCCTTGGCCTGACTTTGTGGGTCTCTGGTTCAGGATAGAAGAAGGGGAGGAGGAAGAGATTTGATTTATACCCCACCCTTCACTCAGTCTCAGAGTGGCTTACAAACTCCTTTCCCTTCCTTTCCCTTCCCTTCCCCACAACAGACACCCTGTGAGGTATGTGGGTCTGAGAGAGCTCTGACAGAAACTGCCCTTTTCAAGAACACCTCTGACAGAACTATGGCCAGGGCCGGCCCCAGGTGTCTGGGCACTCTAGGCACCCAAGACAGCCTGGGGCACCCACCCCACCGGGGATGCCAACCTCCTGGTGGGACCTGGAAATGGTGGGGGGGTGGAGCGCTGGCTTTCCTGGGCCCGCGGCACCTGCGTCTCGCCCAGGAAAGCCGGGGAAGGGGCGGCCATTTGAACGGCCGCCGCTTCCCTCCCAGCCCCAGCGCCGGCGTTCCCTGAGCACGCCGCAGCAGTGGCGTGCCCAGAAAAGCCAAGGAAGGAGCAGCCGTTTGAACGGCCGCCCCTTCCTTCCCAGCACCGGCTTTCCTGAGCACGCCGCAGTAGCGGCGCGCCCAGGAAAGCCGGGGAAAGGCTCGGAGCACCGGCTTCACGGGGGGCAGGGCAGGGGGCAGTTTGGCGCCCCTGTGGCCCCAGTGCCCTAGGCGAGTGCCTAGCTCGCCTAGTGGGCGAGCCGACAGTGACTATGGCTTGCCCAAGGTCATCCAGCAGCTGCAAATGGAGGAGTTAGGACTCAAACCCAGTTCTCCCAGATTAGAGTCCGCACACTTAACCACTACACCAAACTGGTTATTTAGGGCTACCATCGAGTAAGGCAGTGCCTCTTGGCTACACTAATCTGTTTAAATTGCTGTTGGATACTTTTGTATAAAGAACACACTGGTCTGGAAGAGGCTGCCCTAGAGATGGCTTTGGTGGAAGAAAAAGCCATGTATACTTTAAAAGCACAGTCATATAACTGGCCATGTATGTGGCTCTGAACTGCTGCCACATTCTAGAATTGTCAGATTTCATAGGTCTTAAAACTGGTGTTTACACTAAGCAAAGCTTGGAAGGATCAGTGGGATTGAACTGAAATGTTGCTTCAAAATGGGCTGCGTTAATGGACTAAGTGAGTTGGTAGATGCTGAATTTGATGTGATGAACTTTATGTGTGCTGTCACTACTGTCAGTAGGATAATTTCCCCTCATACATTGTAAACGTGTGTTAATATAATTGATAAAAATGTATATTTTATTTTTGCAGGCTTTACAAATCAGTATTTTTTCATTTTCTCATGTAAGCCTATTCAAAATGGTTTAAATCATTTTTTTATAAACTTGGATGTTCATACTTGTTTAATTTTAGTATGCTGTATATTAGTGAAACCTTTGCCTTTATATAGTATGGCGTTTTCTTCTTTCTCCTCCCTCTAGTGGTGAGACATTTTTCAAGATGTTGGTGGAGGATATAACCTATGTTCTTTTCTGTTTTTAAAAAGGGGGCATGAAGAATAATTATGTTTTGTTCGGTGACTTTCTTCCTTAGATGTAACAGCGGACTCTTAAATGTTGAGGATGTTCTGACAAGTTTTGACAATACAGGAAATATTTGTAAGTATTTTATTTTTCTTGAAGTAGAGGCTTAATAGTAGAAATATAGTTTATGCTATTATGTGCCAATGCTATTAACTGCAGTGCCTATATAGATAGTATCATGTGTGCCATGTGCTTAGATAGTTGTGGGTTTATTCCATTCAAAGCACTTAACTGCTGGTGCACCATTCTGAGCTGTGGGTCACTTAGTATATAAGCCAATTCTATGTTTTCGGTGCTGCCAAATAGTTCCTCATAGCTGCAATCCAAAACATCTTTCTAGATTTGTGACTTCTCAATCCTCACCCCATTAGTAACTTGTTTCTGAAACATCCCAGGATAGTTTGCTAGGTGATACAGAGAGCTGTTGTTGGAAAGAGGGGTCTTGTGCACATGGTGTTCAGCAAAAATGTTTCTTTAAACTGTAGAGAGCCTTGCATGCACAGGAGGAGTTAGTCCAATTTGTCCAATTTTAAAAGCTTTTCTGCTGTCTCCTTCTTAATTTTTACATCTGCTGTTCACCAGAAGGGCTGCAAATATGTCACTGGATACAGAATACATTTTTGAATTAATAGAAAACCACTTATCCACTGTTTAGCAACAGAAGTGCTCTCTTAAGTTTGATAACTGTCAATGACTCATCCTTCCAAGTTGCAAAACCATAGGTCCCTTGTTTCTTTTAGGTATTCTTTTTGTTAGTGGCAGCTTCAGCTAGGGCAAAAAATAGAAAAGCAGTTCATGGCTTTTATCTTTGACTGTCCTCCTGATGACAGTGTAATGGTTTTAGTGCTGGTATTGATACTGAGGCCAAAAAGAATGCTGATCCTGGGTTGCACTGAAATTAAGTATGGCATTGCCTTGGCAGGGATATGACGTACTCTGTAAAGCAGCCTTCACACTGGTGGTGCTAGATGGTGAAATCTTTCAGATTAAATGTGCTTTGAACTGATTAAAGCAGTTTTCACAACTTGATCTTATGTAGAGTTATGCACAGGTGCATTTACTAATTTCAACAATCCTAAGTGTACTAGCCCATTGCATGTGCATTTACATCCTTGCTGCTCCAGATCTTCCAGCTCAAATGTATCAGACAAAGGACACATTGGCTCTGGAAAGGTTATACCCCCAAAATCTAAGGTGCTACTGGACTTGTATCTAGCTGTTCCAGCCCAAACCTTTCTACCTCTGTGTCTCTCTCTCACACCCCTCTTTTTTTCTGGCTGTTTCAGGGGCCACAAGGATCCCTATGCATAGAGCCTTTCTAAGGGGTTTTAATGGGAATAATGCAGCAAGGTTGTGAGCATGATGTCTGTGGAAGGAGACATTGTCATCTTTTTGCTCATAAATGGCTCTGCCCCAGGAGTATTTCTCGCAGCAAAACACATTCTCTGCCTAAGGCCTGTGATCAGTGAATGGTTGATATTTCCAGTGGTTGAGTACACACCATCAGGGTCCTATATAGTATGGCATGGATGCCCACTCTGTTTTGTAGTGTGGGTGGAGCTATGATTCACTTGGGTTGTCTAGGTTTTAGTGCTGGCCCTAGTAGCATGGATATAAAGAGAGAGAGAGAGCACATCTAAATTATTTTTAAAACAATATATTTGCAAGTTTAACTATGTAAAATTATTAATGCTTAAAATAACAATATCTTTCTTGTGTTTCTGTTGATTTTTTAAAAAACCAACAGCCCATATAAAAATAAAAAGATTTTTGTAGTTCAATCAAAATAAAAAAGAGGCTAATGTTTTCCTTCCACAGGCAGTAACAGGAAACTGTTCTTCTTAAATAGGCCTGATTCACCTTGAAATTTGTCTTTGTTTCTTATGAACCTGAGATTACACTTCATTGCACACTGACATTTCAGGAGCAGAGAAATGTCAATTTCACAAACTAACTTTTGACCTCTGAACAACAAGAACAACAACAAAATCTAAAGGATAGGTAATTGTGTAGGAAAAATGCTTCATGCAATTCAGTCTCAACTTTGAAGCATTTGTCCTGGCTGAATGCTTCAGGCTTTATTATGGTCGGTCCAAAGAATACTTTGAGAAATGTGTATCTTGAAGTACTGCCAGGTAGGAGAAAGAATTCACAAATTTACAGGAGAATGGAGTTTCATTAGGTTTACAAGTTGCCAAGGGAATAATACCAACACTAGGGGAGAGACCTCTTGGTGTGTGTGTGTGTGTGTGTGTGTTGGAACTGCTGAAGTCAGCAGAAGGTGAAACTAGGGAACAAAACAACAGAGAATGCTTTAGACTTTTTGCTAATATGTTTTTTCTAATAATTCTACTATTCTGACTATAACTGTTACAAACTGTATCTGAAGGACATTTTTGGAAATGGTATTCCAATATTTCTGCTGTTCATGTTGTTGTTGTTCAGTTGCACAGTCGAGTCCGACTCTTCGCGACCCCATGGACCAGATTACGCCAGGCCCTCCTGTCTTCCGCTGTCCGCTGAAGTTTGCTCGATTTCATGTTCGTTGCATCGATGACACTGTCTAACCATCTCATCCTTTGCCGTCCCCTTCTTCTTTGACCTTCAATCTTTCCCAGCATCAGGGTCTTCTCCAGTGAATGCTCCCTTCTCATTTGGTGACCAAAGTATTTGAGCTTCAGCTTCAGGATCTGGCCTTCCAGGGAACACTCAGGGTTGATTTCTTTTAGGATTGACTGATTTGATCTCCTTGTAGTCCAATGGACTCTCAAGAGTCTTCTCCAGCACCATAGTTCAAAAGAATCTATTCTTCGGCACTCGGCCTTCCTTATAGTCCAACTCTCGCAGCCATACATTACTATGGGGAATACCATTGCTTTGACCATGCGGACTTTTGTTGGCAAGGTGATGTCTCTGCTTTTTATCATGCTGTTTAGGTTTGCCATCGCTTTCCTCCCAAGGAGCAGGCGTCTTTTAATTTCATGGCTGCAGTCACCATCTGCAGTGATCTGGGATCCTAGGAACGTGAAGTCTGTCACTACTTCTACGACTTCTCCTTCTATTTGCCAAGGAGTGATGGGGCCAGATGCCATGATCTTAGTTTTTTTGATGTTGAGCTTCAAGCCCACTTTTGCGCTCTCCTCTTTCATCCTGAGCAAGAACCATAGAACCATATTTTTTCATAGAACCATATTCATAGGACTGTTCATAGAACCATATTTTTTCTGGTGGCACATATGGCTCCTAAAGTTTATATTGTTGGATTAAAATAACACTGGTTTGCAAAGAAAGCATTCCCAGAAGTTTGCCTAGAGTTCTTTTTTGCAAGGTCCAAGCCATTTGTTTGCAAATTATGTGTCTCCATATTTCTTAGCTTTTATTATGTGGTTTAATATATGCTTGGTGTAATGCAGATATATTTCCCTTTCTATATCATATTCTCTGAACACTCCAATTTCCAAATTAGAGTGGTAGAAGTATTCAGTAAACTAGACATTAGTTCAGAAAAAGATGCTGCCACTAGCTGGCAGCATTATATTAAATATGAATAAACTTCATTAAAAGCTGTGCATAACAACATTTAACACCAATTGCCTGGTGCATGTGTCATCCTGAGAAAACAATTAAGTTCTTCCTTAGATTGCTTGTTAAGATAGAGCCTGTGAAAATGTGCCCCTTTGATAATTAGTAAATGTAGCTACTGTGAACTTTTTCATTACAGAAGCGTATCTGAAAATATAATAGGGAATGGAGAATTTGTTCCTTTAAGAAAGAGACTTTGGGGGTTTATCTGTACAGTTCTTTGATCTCTCCTTAGGAAACTATTTGTTGTATGTATTTTATTTGTGATCAGTCTTGGTAGTCTTCATTTTCTAACAAAGTGTGACAAAAACACCCAGTTCATCTCTCTCTTTCTCAGAGCATACCCTTCTGAAATACTATGTATATGTATGGCTTAATAAAAATGTGTTCTCCGGAGAGGCTTGTGCTCTTTGGAACAGCATCTTCTGGTGGTCCTTGGCCCCAAAGATATCCGCTTAACTTTGACCAGGGCCATGGCCCTTTCAAATCTGGCCCCGGCCTGCTGGAATGCTCTTCCAGGTGAGATCAGGGTCCTGTGGGACTTATTAGAGTTCCACAGGGCCTGTAAAATGGAGGTGTTCTGCCAGGCCTTTGGTTGAGACAGTGGGTGTCCATTTACATTGGCTTCCCCTGCTCCACCCCGCTGTTTCTGTCTGCATGTAGGTATACTACCAGTGGTGTTTAATGCCCACTTGTCCAACTCTATTCCATCTGGGCATACATACAGGCTCATCTGGGAACTTTGTTGATTGATTGTCATCTTGGGAGATGTGTTATTAGATTTTAAATTAGATTATTGCATTGTATTTTAATTGTTTTTATTTGGTTATAACTTGCCCTGAGCCTGCTCATGGGGGAGGGTGGGATAGAAATACAATAAATAAATAAGGCTCTGTTTAAACAGCTTACAGTTAACAGATGGTTAAATGCTGCTCTACTAAGCAGTTAATTGCTAGAGTCCAACATGTAGGCACATTGCTTGTAATTGTTTTTGTTGATAATTGTCCACAGAATATATTATTCATAAACTATTGCAAAAAATTGAAATGCTTATTAATGGAATTCTTATTGAAACAGAGGTAGCTTGAGGAATAGAACTCTGAGTGTATGTACATTTCCAGGATGCTTATAGAAAGGATGAAGGGGGATTTTTTGCTGTGTGCAAAACAGGGATGGTTGCCAGCACCTCTCTCCTGTACTGTAAGTGCATGCAGTATAGTATCTTCATTCTTCTATGCCAGGGGTCCTCAAACTACGGCCCGCGGGCCACATGCGGCCCGCCGAGGACATTTATACGGCCCGCCGGGTGTTTATGCCGCCACTGCTTGTCTGTCATTTTTTTTTACATGAGAAGGAAGGTCATTGGTGGAAGAGGGAGAGGGGGTGGCGGTGGCCGTCGATTGGCTGGCCAGCTGAAGTGCTGGATCATGGGAATTGTTGTCTGGCTGCAATCTAGCTACAGGCGGTGGGAGGAACCGAACAGCGCAGACGGACTACAACTCCCATCTCCCAGGATTCAGAGGAAGCCAGGGCATTTGGGAGGGCTGCCTGCGTGGTGACTTGTGGGCAGTGAAGGTCGGAAGTGGGAGCGTGGAGAGTGGGAGAGAGAGCGCGGGAGATGGAGGCAGCTTGGATCACAGCACAGAGGCAGCTTGGAGGAAGTTGGGTGCATTATTACTCCCTGAAGAGGTGAGTCCCATGGTCACTACTTGGGCTACGCTGGTGAGCTGCGCTTGACTGGCTCTCCCTCCCTCAGCTCCCTCATTTGCCCCTCCGCTCCACTCCCAGTGATATAACAAAATAAGATATATGCAGTGTGCATAGGAATTTGTTCATAGTTTTTGTTTTTACTATAGTCCGGCCCTCCAACGGTCTGAGGGACAGTGAACTGGCCCCCTGTTTAAAAAGTTTGAGGACCCCTGTTCTATGCTATGGTACTATAAACTGGGACATCTCCCTCTTCAGCCATGTTTTGGGAATATACTACATGAAGTACTGACTGGCAGAGTGCTTGAAGAAACCAGTAATGTGTGAGAGAGTTGGTTATGGTCATCTTCATGCTCAACAGGCCCAACTTAGTAGGCCTGCCACCATACAGCTTCGAACTAGATTGGCCATTTTGTTGCCCAGCTGTGTTTTTCTTTCTAAAGCTCAGCTTCAGTGCTAAACAAAGGGCAATTTGTAATGTGCACATGCTTAAATGAATTAATATATGCAAATTAGCAGTAGTTATCTACCTATAATAAATAAAATGAGCATGTCTGTATGTCTTATTTTCTGGAAGAGGTGGCAACCATTAGTGTACTGCTAATTTGCTCAGAGTAGTTCTAATCTGCTGATGGCTCAGGTGTTCAAGTGGTCCAAGGCTTATAAACTTCTCTTGTTATTCAGGGAAGGCCATTCAGTTTTGTATATGTGAGTTTAATTGTTAATGAAATCAGTGCATTCAAAGGTGCTCATAGTTTTGGAAAGAACAATAAGTTTGCTAAATGTACTTCACAGTATGTAGAAAAATAAAATTGGTAATATTTATTATGGTGGCTGAATTTATAGGAGTAGCCGGAAATACTTGAATGTGTATATATGATGGTCAACTACCATGCCACACTTTAGAAGCCATGCTTAGTTTATGTGATTTTGATGAATAGTGTATTTGGGAGTGAATTAATTGTATAAGGACAATTCTCCTTTAATGTTGGTTAGCATTCATGTGGTACCTAATACAAGTTGTACCTGGTATAGCACAGATGCATGACAGAGAGGCCATTCTTATGTTTAAAGAGTTACCTTTTTGAAAAAAGACAGTGCATGGACAAAACGAGAAGGAAAGAATTGCTGTAGCAGATGTAATATTTAAATGAAATACTGTTTCTTCCAGAAAAGGCTTGTCAGCTTATTTACAGTTCCATTTTTTTCAACCCTGACTATTAGAAAGTTAACAGTGCAACCCAGTGCAGAGTTACTCCTGTCTAAGACCATGGCAACTCGTAATTGCATAGGATTGCACTAACAATGCAATACTGAGCAATAGGAATGTACTGTATTATTGTAATCCTTAGCAGAGTTCTAAGCCCACTAAAATCAAAGGTGTAACTCTGTTCAGGATTGCACTGCAAATCACATCCTAAGCAACCTGGCTAAGAATAAATTTAGCAGGATTTCTCAATACATCTATTTAATAATGCATATTCCTCAGAAAGTGTCCTTAAGAGCCTAAGGCTTGTACACGCATTCTTTACTGCATGGGCAGTATAATTAGGTCAATTATGTAGAAAACAAAGCTTTAAATAGGAATAGTGAATGCCTGTCTGGGAAAATGCTTATTCTGAAATGAAAGGAGCAGCAGGGGGCGCTGCATATACAGAACTGTCCATGTAGGTGCTTGACAGCAGAAGCCATGAAATAGCCAGGTGCAATTGCAGTTTTAGGATGATCAACAGACTGAAAATCTATAAATGTATGGGGGGAGAGGTTGTTAAAGACAATGGTATTAAATACTGTGTAACACATGGGAATGAAACTGTAGTTTATGTGACCCTAATAGATTAATACTTGATGAATAATGGCTGGTTTGCATATGTGGTTCATCTTATATACATAAAAGGCTTAGTAATTTATTCATGATTCCAGGCTCTCCCATTGGCCCTTGAAGTACCGCATCACCCATTGGCAGATGAACTGCCACTCAAGAGTAACCAGTTTGCATTGGATGAGTGCTGGGTCCGCTCTTCTCCCCCACCCACTGCAGCCTAGGCCACTCTTCTCTGATTGGGCCAGCATTTCAAGGTCATTTGCGTATGGAAGCTGATTGGACCTCACTCCATTCCACACCTCAATCCCCCCCCCCCGTCAGTTGCATATGTGACCTGGTGTATCCTGAGGTAAAATATGTCCTCACCCATAACACATCACTTCCCCTTCAAAAGAAACAAACCCATAGCACAACCATGCCACACCACAAAAATGATGGATCACACCACAAGCAGAATACCACAAGGCAAAAAATGATAGGAAAAGGTGCCAGCAGTCACCCTGTTACTGCCACTTCAGAGGATGGTGTGCAGGTCCCAGGTTCATGTTATAAAAGCTGCCTGGGGGATTATGGGCCATTCACAGACTTTCAACCTAACATACCTCACAGGGCTATTGTGCAGATCATACAGGGGAGAGGAGAATCATGTCAGCTGCTTTGGTTCCCATTGCAGGGAAAGACTGCCCTTTCCCTAGGTAGAGGCTGCAGGGAGGGAGTGGGGAGGAGATGTAAACCTGAAGATATGGAGGCAGATAAAGGTAGGCTGATAGTTGCCTGGAAAGGACATAGAGTTGCCAACTCCAGGTTGGAAACTTCCAGGATATTTTAGGGATGAAGCCTGCTGAGGGTGGGATCTGAGGAGGAGAAAGAGGGAGACCTCAGACAGATACAATGCCATAGACCCCGCCCTCCAAACAAGCCATTTCTTCCTGGAAAACCATTGTTGCCAATCTCCAGGTGACAGCTGGAGAGCTCTTAAAGCTCTGGTGCTAATTCAAAGTGCTGAGGATGTGTTGTGTTCTGTCAGGGGACACTGTGAGTATAGAAAATGAATGTGGACAGAGTAGTGTTTTGGAAAATCTTTGGGTATTGTTTGGTGCATTTACCATGGGGCACCCGCCCAGAGCCTCTGGTATTTTCTCACTCTGCTGGCATCAAAACCACTTTAAGGCAAAATAGAGATATGGAGACTTTTCCATCCTCCTTTGCATCTGTCTGTCTTTGTTGGCAACCCTAGGCCTGCCAGCACTCTCAGGGTGACTTCATGCCTCCTGACTGGCATTACTTCACTAGCCCTGGCTGCTTGCTCCTGTTCAGCAGGAGCCTCCCTACGGAAGGTGCCTGGGTGATTTCAGACCAACCATAGACTTTCTGCCTAACCTACCTTGCAGGGTTGTTGTACAGATCACAAAGCAGAAGAGGTGAATGAAATAAGCTGCTTTGTTCCCCACTAACAAGAAATACAGAACTTTGCCTAGGAAGAGGCTGCTGAGAGGGGAGGAGATAAAGTTGCCAACTTTAGGTACAGAAATTCCTGGAGATTTCAAGTGTGGAGCCTGGAGAGGGTGGGTTTGAGGAGGGGTGGAACCTCAGACAGGTACACTGCCACAGACACCACACTCCGAAACTGTCAAATGTGTCCAGGACCACGGACAACAATTACTTTCTAATACCATAAAGTATGCTGTTCTTCACTCCCACATTAGTTCTTTATACTGCAAAACACAACTCTGCCTGCAAGATACAAAATCATTGACCCTACCTTCTTTCTAGAGCTTGTCGTATTCCCCCCCTCACAACGGGCCTTATTCCTAGTATATAAATAATTACTCTGTTTTGTTACATTTTGAAACCTTCTAAACAGTAGCATGCATCCTATGCCATAAGGAAGATTTGATAAATGGGAAAGATGGCAGATGTTGTATTGGCTGTCTTTTCTTCTGATGAGGAGATGTGGTTTTAAAAAGATAGGGAATATGAAAAGCCTGTAATACTGGATGCTATAGCATACTGTAATAATGCTGGAATAAATTGTTTTATCAAAGATAAAAACTGCACACAATTATGTTTCTTTACAGAGGCTTGGGATCAATGTGTTTTTGCAGATATTGTTTCAAGAAAAATCTATTTGGTTTTGTTTGGTAACAGAGAACTAAAATTCCTATAGAGATGTAGGTAGAATCTGTGGCTTTGCAAGCTGCATATTGTTGTCGGTACTGAACTTCCACTCATGTTCTGTGCTGTGTACTCAAGAGAGATTATTTAGGATTTGAACTGTAATTTTAGGTGTCCCCCCCCCCCCGATTCTCCATGTTCTAAAGTGTTCCGTGAGTGCTCAGGCTGATTGAGAAGAAGGGGATCTGGATAGGGAGAATAAGTCATGGAGAAGATTTTTAGTTTGATCGAGAGAGTAGAAACATATTGCCCTCTGCGCTCATCCTTTAGTTATTTATTTGAATTTCTGAGGAAATAAGACTATGTAACAATTTTTGTGTCACCGTTTACTTTTTGTATATACATAGTACTTGCACGTTTTACAATATATATGTTTCTAAGCTTAGATTTGCCTTTAGCATTTAATTGTGGAATAATGCTATTCAGTTCTTTGGCAGGGTAGATAGAGAGTCCTTTTCGTCCCACCTGTCTTCCTGCATATCAATCAACTGAGGAGAGGCTGTCTTTTTTTCTCTCTCTTCCTCTGACTTTCCTTTCACTGGCTTGAAATGTGGAGTTCTGCTCAGTGGGCCTACAGGTTTCTTCCTAGGTCTCACTGGATGGCTCAGAGATACCTGAGCTGCTCTGTGGACTCAGATTGTGGCAGCTCCCAATACATCACGCTTGGATGGAGATGCCATCAAGCTACCTAGGGAAAAGGATAGGATGACATTTTATAATGGCAAGGGAGGCACACACTGTTCCTGCATTTCACGTAACATGTCACTCAGATTCAATGGTAACAAGGGAGTGATCCACATTCTGCTTGTGCTTCTGGATAATCTCCTTCTGTTCTTAATGTCTCACTCTGTGTGTGTGCGCCCGTGCGAGCACACACACACACACACACACACACACACAAGCATGAACACCTCTTTCCTTTTTTTTCCAGGCAAAGCATTATCATTACTAGATGGCATCTTCCTCTTCTTGATGTCTTTCATTGTGGTTGGCCTGTCAGAATTTCTCTCTCCGCTCTTCAGGTAGAAATCCAATTTAAAAAACCTAAGACTGTGTTTTTTATGCAAATAGACTGAGAACACAGGACTAAATATAAGAATCTCAAGTCACCAAATGCAAGATATCAATCCATTCTTATCTGTGTTTCGGCAACACGAAATTATAATGTAGTGTTTATATAATATTTCTGGGGTGTTCAAAGCAGTTCATTATCTTAATAATTCTAACACAGCTATGTACAGTGGATCAGAATTATTATTTTCATAGTTTGGCTGGGTTGCTGAGAATAAGAAATAGTGACTTGCCTAAGACTACTTACTGAGTTCATGGCAGATAGAGATTTGGACTAAAGACTTCTTGGTCTCTTAGTCACTGTGCTCCAGTAGCTTCGTTCTGAAGACAGGATGAATGTTAGTGATGAAAATAACTGTATGCAGTTCTGACTTGTTTCTTGAAAAGCATGTTCAGAAATATTCTAGATGGCATTCCTATCTGGTGTTTCATCCTAGTCTTCTGTAGAGGGAGCCAGAGAATAAAACTAGAATGGGAAGCCTATTTGTATACAGTGATGATGATATACTCTGTGAGGATTTCAGTCCTGGCAAATTTTTCTTCTGTCCAAGATTTACTAATCTTCTGAAAAGTGTATTATAAACACATTACTATATATCCTATGTAAACTGTGACAAGAATTATGACTCTTTCATTTTCAGTGAATTGCACTTTACGAAATGGTTTCATGTCCTTAATTAGGCTGATCAGAAGAGTGGAAAGATTATTATTTTAATTAACAATTAGTTTCATAGTGTTTGGAAATTTCTCTTAATCACCTTTTAATTGAGACTGAAATGGATTAAAATTACAAATGTTAAATGTAGCTGATCTGATATTTCCTAAAATTACCCTATTATTCTGATATTATAAAACATTATGCCTAAAAGACAGGTAGGGCATAACCTTCACAAAATAAAATCTTTATGTGATATATGTTAAGTAGTAACCTTGTTCCTATTCTCCAGTGATGTTAAGTTTGGGATTTTTGAGAGTAAATTCTTGTGGAAGGTAATTTTTTTTGTTGTATACTGAGTTTAGTCATGTTAACATGTGGGTTTTGGTTAAAATCAGGGAAAAAAGTGAAGTAACTTCCTACCAATAATTATTTTTTAAAATCTGAAAACATATTCCATGTGGTTGTTGTGAGGATAAAAAGGAAGAGGATAGAATGATGTTGTAAGCAGCTTTTGAGTACCCCTTGGGGAAAAAAGCAGTATATAAATAGTAAATAAACTGAACAGCAGCAGCATTCTAAAAACTGAAGGAAGAGCTTTTCTGCATGAAATTAAAATGTCTAATTAAAAAAAATCCATTACTTGCTTGCAAGCTATAAATATGCCAGGTTTTCTGTCTGCAGGTAGTTAGAATTGAGTGTATATTACTAATGTTCCCTTTCTCTGAACAGGCTATTTATTTTTGCTTTTCTTTATATAAATCACACTGGCTGCACTTTAAGCATGATCTCCTAGGAGTAAGCTAGGCTTGCCAGGGTCCCAGTCAAGGTGGGGGATCCTCCACTTTTGTGGACTCCAGCTTACTGCCATCCAGTTGGCTGGTGGGGGAAACCCCATCCCGAAACAGACATCCCCACATAACATTGGCGACACATTGACATCACTTCTGGAAGTGACGTCACTGCGTTAGCAACATTGGGGGTTACACTCCATGGTTTGTAGCCATTTTTACCGTAACGTTTTGACCAAAAAGTAGAGTTAATGTCAATTTCAGAAGTGACATCAGTATGTCACTGACGTCCCCGCCCACCCCTGGAGTGCCCCTCAAATCCCCCTGCCAGCAGGAGGAAGGCACCTGGCAACCCTAGAGCAAGTACCAGTAAATAAAATTTATTTATTCATTCATTTACTTAAAACATTTTTATACTGCCTTTCCACCCAAATAGAGTCCCCAAGGCAATGAGCTTTAAAACATTTTAACATTAAAACATCAAGACATTAAAACAGTATTTCAAATATACATGTATGTAAAATACTTAAACAATTCACTGAAACATATAAACACAGATAAGAACAGAACCAGGAAGGCAGGCCAATAACAGTTAACGGGGTAATACCAATGAAACAAAAAGTCTTCACCCACTAGCAGAAGACAACAGTAGAGGGAGACAGAGGAATTTCTCTGGGGGAGGAATTCCACAGTTTTGTTGCTGCAACCAAGAAGGCCTTTTCTCAAGTTGTCACTTATGTAGCCTCCGATAGTGGGGGCACCCAAAGCAGGGCCTCTGAAGATGATTGGAATGGACTGTTAGGTTCATATGGAAGCAGGTATTTCTTCAGATAGCCCTAAGCTGTGTAGGGCTTTAAAGATTAATACTAGCACCTTGAATTGAGCCCAGAAACAAATTGGAAGCCAGTGTAGATGGAACAAGATTAGAGTGATATGGTCCCTATGACCACTCCAATCAACATTCTGGCCGCAGAGTTTTATACCAACGGTAGCTTCCAAACAGTGTTCAAGTGCACATGTAGAGTGAATTGCAGCAATATAATATAGATGTTACCAGGGCATGCACCACAGTGGCAAGATCTTTCCTGCCCAGGAAAGGCCACAGTTGGCTTACCAAAGCTAGTGAAAAGCACCCATGGCCCCCATTGCCACCTCTTTATCCAACAGGATGCCATGGTCCAGCAGCATCCCCAAGCTATGTACCTGCTTCTTTACAGG
Source organism: Gekko gecko (assembly GCA_029375565.1). Classification (NCBI taxonomy): domain Eukaryota; kingdom Metazoa; phylum Chordata; class Lepidosauria; order Squamata; family Gekkonidae; genus Gekko; species Gekko gecko. The sequence goes on along the minus strand of JAPDNY010000001.1, from coordinate 60,927,110 downwards.
AGTGCAACCCCATCCAGAACAGGAGATGTCTCAGTTCGTAGTTTTGGGGGATTATGTTTCCATTTAGTTAGACTTTATCCATTCCAAAACTTCCTTCAAGCTCTTGCTCATGGTTTCTCCAGCCTCCCAGGGATCTGCTGGAAGTGTGAAGTAGAGCTGAGGTCTGCAGTTCGGTGGCAACTCAGCCCAAATCTTTGGATGACCTCTCCCAGCAGATGTTAAAAAGCATGGGGAACAAGGTGGAAACTTGCAGGACCCCTAAGACCAAGGAGCAAAGCAGAAGTCCCCCAGCACCAGAAGCTGAAACCTACCTTTGAGGCAAGGCCAAAACAACCATCAAACAGTGCCTCCTTGTCCCAACTCCAGAAGGCAGTCCAGAAGGATACCATGATTGATGAGATCCAGGAGAATTAACAGTGTTGTATCCCCCCTGTCCATGTCCTAGAGCATGTCATCCACCAGGGCAACCAAGGCTGTTTCATTCCCATAACTGGCTGAAACCAGGTAGGAATGGATCCAGACAATCTGCTTCATTCAGTAGTCCCTGAAGTTGCCCAACCATACTCATTCAATCAGCATGCTCAAGAAGTAGGTTTCTTTAGGAATGGATGCGCCACTGCATCCCTCTCTCCGGAGACACTTACAGTCTCATTCTGCCAGCCCTCCCTCTAGCAAATTTAAGCAGCTAGAGGGGGGGCAAGAGTTGTATAAACAGGTGGTAGGTCTGAAACTTCCAAGAATCCTGTCTACGTCCTCAGACTGGACAAGATAGAAAATAGAACTAATTTCTAAGTAAACTTGCTTAAGATTGCTCCCACCATTGCTGAAGTCTCAGGACAGGTATCTCAAAAGATTTAAAAATATCTAAAATGAGCTCTGTATTAGCTACTTCATGTGTGCCTAGGTTAAAATCTGAGGAGAACCCACTGAGAACAAATTCAGGTGGGTAGCTGTGTTGGTCTGAAGCAGTAGAACGAAGTTTCAGTACAGTGGCACCTTTAAGAATAACAAAGTTCTATCCAAGGTGTGAGCTTGCACACGAAAGCTCATGCCTTGAATAAAACTTTGTGTCTTAAAGCTGCCACTAGCCTCAAACTTTGTTCTACCACTGAGAACAGGTTTGAGAAATAGTTTTTGAAAACACACTTTTTATTATTTGGGTACTGCAGTGCTGCCCCCCCTCAAAAGGAGCCAAAGCAACAAACAGTAATTTCTAAATACAATAAATATTGTCTGTACATGGCCTATGTGGTCAGGTCTCAGAGAAGAGCTGATTCTCTAAAGCCACAACTGAACAGCCCTTGACCTAAGTCCTAAACATTCTCACTCCTTGATTGGAAGGGATTTTGTACCAGACACAGCAAGAAACTTTGATTTGTAAATTCTAGCCATGGGCTGACGGAACAGGGCTGGGAAAGGGCCTGGAAAAATCTTACAGGGCCACAGTGGATCAGCGTCACACAAAACCTACATATAGTATAACAGTGATTAGCTTATTGTATAATCACTGGCTGGCACATCTCCAGTAATCGTGACAGAGGCAATATACGATGTCCACTGTTAAATATAAAAGGGTTGCATTTAGACATCACTTCATGTGCAACATATGGTGCTCCACAATGGTACCACTTAACAGTTCAGACAGCATGATGTTCCTAGATGGATGGCAACTGTGTAAAAATGTATATTTCACATGCTTGTATCTTATAATGCATGCCACTTTTACACATGATTAAATTTGTTAAGAGGTTCTTCTCACACTTTGTCTATATACAGTTTTCACACATCTGATCTGTAGTAAAGGAATATGCATCCATGTATGTGGGAAGATCAAGATGGGTAGCCATGTTAGTCTGTCTGTACCAATAGAAAAGAGCAAGAGTCCAGTAGCACCTTAAAGACTAACAAAACGTATGTGGGGGCCAGCATAAGGACCCCATATCCTTTATCCTGTCTCTAGTATAATTGTAATCCCTCCCTGTTCAGTTTGTACATTTCATTTAGGATAAGACTGGCTCTTTGCTTTGTTGCTTTGTATAGTGAGAAATATATAAAACTAGAAGTAAGGCCCGTTGTGGGAAGAAATACAATGAGCTCTAGAAGGAAGCTCCAGGTGAGTGTCCTGGCTGTGGTTGGTGGGGTGGCAGAGGGAAGGGGAAAATAGAGGGAGGCAAGCCATGTTTATTTCCTTCTGCTTAGCTATGATTCGCTTCTTACACTATGAACCTTGTGGTCTGTTGAAATTGCTGAAATCAGATTCCACTTACACAGCCGGCAAACTGAAGAAGTCAAAGGAAATGCATCTTCTAAGTATCTAGAATGGGCGTCTTTGCAAAGGCTGTTTGGACAATATTATGACTATGTGGACTCCTCCTATCAAGTTGCACAGATTACATGGACTTTATGTCTTATTTACAAAGGAGGAAATATTGTATCTTATACCTTATTATAGTTACAATATGGACTAATGTTGTTGTGACACCACCAACTTTATAATTGTTTAATATATTGTTTGGCAATTTTTGATGGTGTTTTCTACCAGTGAAATTTGTATATTTGAGACTTCTGTGACACTAGTCTTTTTCCCTTGTTTGTTTTGGATTAGCTATAAGGCGGGGTTTTCTCAAGTCATTTTGCTGCTCCAAGTGGGTAGTATGGGAGGACAGCCTCATGGTAACAGGTATGGTTCCCTCCACCCCTGACTTATGTTGATTTGGGGTTATGCAGTGGCAGCTAAGGTAGAAAAGCACCTCCTCCTATGCCATGTCTTCTGGATTCCAAGGGTCTGAAAAGTGGTTCCATAGCCAGTTACAGGGTTGCCAACTTTGGGTTGCGAAATACCTGTAGATTTGAGGGGTAGAGCTTGGGGAGGGCAGGGGTGGGGAGGGACCTCAGGAGGGTATAATGCCATAGAGTCCACTGGACAAAGCAGCCATTTTCTCTAGGAGAACTAATCTTGGTAATCTGGACATCAGTTGTAATAGCTGGAGATCTCCAGGTGCTGCCTGGAGGCTGGTTTATGTTAATTTGGGGCTATGCAGTGGCAGCTAAGGTAGGAAAGCACCTCCTCCTATGCTATGTTTTCTGGGTTCCAAGAGTCTGGAAAACAGTTCCATAGTCAGTTACAGGGTTGCCAACTCTGAGTTGGGAAATACTTGTAGATTTGAGGGGTAGAGCCTGGGGAGGGCAGGGTTTGGGTGGGGAGGGACTTCAGCAGGGTATAATGCCATAGAGACCACTGGCCAAAGCAGCCATTGTCTCCAGGAGAACTGATCTTGGTTATCTGGAGATCAGTTGTAATAACTGGGAAATTTTCTGTAGGGAAAATGATGTGCTGTGGCTGGGGAACATGATTTCTGGGAGGTCTCCAGGCCCCACAGGGAGACTGGCAACTCTAGTGACTGTTTAAGGGAAGATTAGGATATATATTTTTTCTTAGGACACATTCAATGACTCCCAACAGCAACAGCAAACTGTTTAGAATGTTAGAGGCAAAGGCCAGTCAGGCCACATATGCAAATGACCTCTGTGTTCTGACTGGCTATAGAGGGGAGAGGAACAGCAAACTGTTTAGAATGTTGGAGGCGGGACTCAGGCAACACAGCCAGTGGATAGGGACAGCTTCTGAGTGACACATCATGGAGCCAACTGATTTAGGAGCGTGTGGAATGTTCAGAAAGTGCCACCCCACTTCACAATTATATATAAAGAGAGATAACACAAGTGCTAAAATAATTTATCATGGGAAAGAAAACAGACATTGTATCTTAATTTGCAAATATTCCTGATTCCTATTTGCAAATATACCTGTGAAGGTATAAAATTGTCCTGTGTTTATCAAACCCAACAATTATAATAGTTGTACTTTCCTGTCTTTAAGTGAAATCTACACAACTATGATGGCTCAGACTGAAGTACACAGGAAGCAGAAAGAATCCTTGAAATCATGAGCTCAGCAGTATCCTGGGGGACTCTTGATGGACCGTTGGTAATCGGATTCATGTGAAGCAGATATTGCAAAATATTTCCAATTTCATAAACAAACTGAACACCAGGCAAATACTCTACAGGAACCAAGATCTTACCTGACTCTCCAATCAGTGTAAAAAGTACTCCTGGTTCAGTGCCGTTTGATGACACTACTTACTATAGCTAGTGGTAGCCTCCTGCAAGGAGAAGATTATTGCAGATTTGACAGTCGTTGCAGTGTTCCAGGCCTGTCACATTCAAACATGATTCCTGTTTAATTAAATGCCCCTGTTTTATCCCAGAATCTAATAGTTCATTTTCTAAATATATTTTAGCACTTTACTGTGAGCAGGGTTTTTAGTAAGCAGCCTCCCCCATGCCCCCTATCTTTCCATATTCTATCCACTGAATTTACATAGCTATTCTTTGTGGCATTAACAATCTACATTCCATCGTGCCTCTGCTACTTTCATGGGGCAAGATCTTCAGATCATTATTCTCATCTAAAATGCATAATGATAATGCTTAATGATTCCACCAACAATCAGGTATATCAAAGTTGGTTTAATAATTTTATCCAATGTCAATTTGCTTGAGCGGCTTGAATTATCAGACTTAACTGCTATAAAGTAAAGCAGGTGGCTCGGAAATGATTTCAGAATAAAGGGTTTAAATCTGTACAGATCATAGTTTGGCATATTGGGAACGCTTGGTGTTCAGGCTATTTAGACATATCACTTACTATCAGATGAAGCATTTATTCAAGTTTCATTAGGTTTTATGAGTATTTAATTTTCATTAGGTTTTTTGAGGATACTTATAAACAAATAGTGTAACTGTCTGAATGTTATTTTATTTTACTCAAAAATACTTAACTTTTTAAGTTGTTATTAGAATCTTGTATTTCTGCTGCTGTAATGTTACAACCTTTTAAAAAAGTTTAATTTCTAAATACAAAAATTAATGCAGAATAAAATCCATCTAGTTCCAAATGGTGAATTGTATAAAATTGTATAATAAGAACCAGTGAAATGCCTTGACTATAAACATTAGATTTGGGAAAGTTGATATTTTCCTGCAGGGTACAGTGAAAGCATCCTGTGTTCTTAAAAAAAGAAGAAAAAAAGAAGAGATGTTGGATTTCTGAATTGTTGCGAAGTGGGTGATAGACCTCCCTGATAGGTGTTTGGTCACATGATATTAAACATAGAAAGGCATTGATTGTTCAGTAAAAGCATATTGAAATTACACAGTATTAACTGAGATAGGTAGAACAACAATCTGTGATAGGAAGCATATGGTCTTTCCAGGGAGGATTGTGAGGCACTCCAAAGGGATCTGTTGAGGATGGGTGAGTGGGCGTCAACGTGGCAAATGGGGTTCAATGTGGCCAAGTGCAAAGTGATGCACATTGGAGCCAAAAATCCTAACTATAAATACACATTGATGGGGTCTGATCTGGCAGAGACTGACCAAGAGAGAGATCTTGGAGTCGTAGTGGATAACTCGCTGAAAATGTCTACACAATGTGTAGCTGCAATAAAGAAGGCCAACGCTATGCTGGGGATTATGGATTAGGAAGGGAATTGATAACAAATCAGCCAGTATCATCATGCCCCTGTATAAATCATTGGTGCGACCTCATTTGGAATACTGTGTACAGTTCTGGTCACCACATCTCAAAAAGGATATTATAGCATTGGAAAAAGTACAGAGAAGGGCAACTAGAATGATAAAAGGGTTGGAACACCTTCCCTATGAAGAAAGGTTAAAATGCTTGGGGCTCTTTAGCTTGGAGAAACGACGGCTGAGGGGTGACATGATCGAGGTTTATAAGATTATGAATGGGATTGAGCAGGTTGAGAAAGAAGTACTTTTCTCCCTTTCTCACAATACAAGAACTCGTGGGCACTCTATGAAATTGCTGAGCAGTCGGGTTAAAACAGATAAAAGGAAATACTTCTTCACCCAAAGAGTGATTAACATATGGAATTCACTGCCACAGGAGGTCGTGGCAGCTGCAAGCATGGACAGTTTCAAGAGGAAATTAGATAAACATATGGAGCAGAAGTCCACCAGTGGCTATTAGCCACAGGGTATGGATGGGAACTCTCAGTCTGGGGCAGGTGATGCACTCTATTCTTGGTGCTGGAGGGGCAGCAGTGGGAGGGCTTCTGGTGCCCTGGCCCCACTGCTGGACCTCCGGATGGCACCTGGTATATTTTGGCCGCTGTGTGACAGAGTGTTGGACTAGATGGGCCATTGGCCTGATTCAACATTGGCTTCTCTTATGTTCTTATGTTCTTATGTTCTTTGAGGACAAAGTGAATGGATTAGTGGTAAGTAGAAATAGGCATCCCTTCTAAGCCACTCACCCAGGTAACCTGTTTTTAAACTTTATCTTCATCACTGTTTAATTACAACCTGTTTGTCCCTTTCACCTTTTTCATGCGTGTTTTACAAGGACTGCTGCAGCTACATGACATCACAACATGTGGGTTTTTTGCTGTTTCTCATTTTTTCCAAGGAGGTCAGGGCAACATATATGGGAGTTATCCCACTGTAACCTAGCAAAAATCCCTTGAGGCTGAATGAGTGAGACTGGTCCAAAGTCACCTAGTGAACTTTTAAATTGGGATTTATAATCCCCCTGAAGGGGAAAGGGGTGATATAAATATTTTAATAAATAACTAAGTTATGAATTAGAGGCATTTACACTCTTAGCATTGGCACAAATCGGAATGTTTATTTATAAAATATACTTTTGTTTTCTACAGAATGTCTCACACAGCAGTGGCTTTAAATAAATATTTATTAGCTACTGTCTGCTCAGAGAGGAGGAGGAGAAAATTGAGTGTCTAACCTGTGTCTAACCTTAGGAAGTATGTATCCGATGCACAGCATACTTTCCTCCTGCATCATTAATGGATTACTTCTATTAAGTGCAGCATTGTGCTTGGCATTGTATAGTTAGTAGAAGCTTTCTATGTACTCAGTTTATTAGTAGGCTTTTTTATATCACAGGTTGTGAAAGGACATTTCAATACCCTAAAATATACTTTATGGCAAGAGTGTGTATATATATATATATATATATATATATATATATATATATATATACACATATGACAGATGCATTATTATGTGTATATACTCCATAAAAGGTAAAACTCCATAAAACTCCTAAACGTTAACAGATGCTGTGTGGAATCTTCCTGATTAGTTTAAAATTGTATATATAAAATAGAAGAATTTCTTAATATAAGAGCTTTTAAGAAGGTTGTAGTGGTAATGAACATTGTATTGTGATATAATACAAGTGAAGGACAAATGGTAGCATGTTCCTAGGATTTAAATTTAAGGGCTTTACACAGCAACCTTTAACCCCAAAGAGACGCTTGAATAGGCCTTTACTTATTTTCTAAGTGAACATGCTTGAGTAGCTAAAGCTGTGGTTTCACGTAACAGGGGGATACATTTTTTTAGATCCTTTGCTGATTATATTGTGTGAGGGTCAACCCTGTGCCCCATTTGTGAAACCTGGGTCGTAATCAAGACTTGAAGGTCACGTCTTCAAGTCCCCAAACCATTACCATGCACTAATAGACCTTGATAGCTCATTTTGTAGTTTTTAGAGTTAAGCTAGGACATTGTTTGGTCTAATTTCAAATCCTGCATCTCCTGTGCTGGGTTAATTAACATCTACTAAATGTTTCTTGTGGGAGGCTTAGAACTAAACACATATATTTTTTGTGGGGATAGGTCACATCCAAGAGATAACAGCAATACGGATATAAAATTGTGCTAAAGGTTCTGTTATTAAAGTGTTTGAATGTAAATGTAACAGATTTTATGGATATGATTGGACAGATATGGTAGAGTGTTCACTTGTGACAAGCTAATCCAGTTCTGAAAATGAGTCTTATTTTTGTTTATTTACTTTGTTTATAGTCCGAGGGTCAAAACAGACTTATACTGTGTAAAGTCAATGCAGTCAGTAGGATGAAACATCTAACAGACAATGTAATACAATTAGGATTACAGCAATCTGAAGCAAGGCATAAATATTAGACATGATATGTTAAACACTGCAGAAAATGCTGGTACATAAGTATAAAAAAAACAAAGCAGTGAGAGTAGGATAATGCTTACAGCAAAGATAATTTGGGGCCATTCTAAACAGTTTCTAATTTCACTGCAGTCAGTGGGTTTAGTAAAGGTTAAGGTTCCCTTGCTCGAAAGCCAGTCGAATCCGACTCTAGGGTTGCGGTGCTCATCTCCGTTTTAAAGCCGAAGAGCCAGCGCTGTCCGAAGATGTTTCCATGGTCATGTGGCCAGCATGACTAAACACCAAGGTGCACGGAATGCTGTTACCTTCCCACTGAAGTGGTACCTATTTATCTACTTGCAATTTCTTGCTTTTGAACTGCTAGGTTGGCAGGAGCTGGAACTAGAGATGGGAGCTCACTCCGTCATGTGGCAGTCTCAGGTCTCGAACTGCTGAACTACTGACCTTCCACAGCCTGCAGTTCAGCATCTTAACCACTTGAGCCACCGCAGCTCAGTGGGTTTATAAGAGTGTGATTCTGTTTAGGATTTTACTGTTAACCAAATTATATTAATATTTTCATTAATAGTCTGCCTTTCTCAGTGGGACCCAAGATGGATTACAAGTATGATAAAAAAATCTTTTCACTTAATCAGTGGTTATAAAATACATTTGACTCTAACAGCAAAAATGTCTAGAAAGGCAAAATAATGCAATTGGGCTGGGATTGAAGACCAAGGGAAAAACCAAAACAATACATGCAACCATATCTGTTTAGATCAAAAGACAATCACTGTGGCAAAGATTTTATCCCTACTAAAAGTCACTTCCCAAGCTTTGTTCCTTCTACAAGAATGTCCTCCTGAATGATTCTGTTTTGCACATTTTGTGAAATTTTAGAAGCTTGGTGGCCTTCCTAGTAGGCTTAGGTAGACTGTTTCACAGTGTGGGGATCAACATGGAGAACGCAGGTTAACAGACAATTGCTCAATTTACCTGTTTGCAGAAGCTTTTGCTCAGATGAGCGAGACTGTTACAGCAGAACATAGCAGGAGAGGTAGTCCTGCAGTTACATGGGTACAATGCCATCAAAGGAATTATAGGTGATAGCTAGCACCTTGAATGGAACCCGGTAACTGATTGGTAATCAGTGAAGTATCTGCAGAAAGGGAATGATATTCAGACTCCACTTGGCACCCAATAGTAGCTGGGTACTATGATCTGTACCAACTGTCATTTCCTCATTGTCTTCAAGGACTGAACCACGTAGAGTGCATTACAGTGGTCTAGCCTCGAGGTAACCATAGTTTGGATCTACATGGCCATATCAGTAGAGTCAGGGTAGGGAGGCCTTCTTCTGAGTGAAGTGGAGTTGGTAGAATGCTTTTTTTTTGTGGCTGCATCAGCTTGCATCTTCAGCAATATAACTGGATCAGGTATTATCCCTAGGCTCCTAACTGAGTCAGTGAGAGTCAGCTGGATTCCATCAAAAGCAGGGAGCACTGTGCCCTTCAGGAGCCTGATGTTCACAATCAACATCTCCATCTTGTCAGGGTTCACTTTCGGATTGTTTACCCAAAGCTGTTTGACTATAGCCATCACACATTGGTTCAGAGTCTCTACTGTGTCACCAGGCAATGTGGATAAAGAAACCTAGAGTTGAGTGTTATCACTATATTGATGACACCTTATTCCAAAGCTGTGAATGATTTCTCCCAAGGGCTTTACACAGAGATAGAATAGCATGATCAGCAAGACTGGGTTCCCACAAGGCAGGTCCCACACCATGGATCTAAAATGCAATTTCATAGTGCCCTTGGGTTCAGTTTAACCAGGGTTAATGATAGTTTGATAGTGAATCTGGGGAGAGCTGAATAGAGGTGGTAGATTTGCACATGAAAGGAGAAGAGTGGAGTGAGACAGAAAGCAAAACTCTTGGAAGAGGGACTATGGCTTGTTAGTTAAGTACATGATTTTCTTGCAGGTTTTGCTGTCTCCAGTTAAAGGATGTTGGATAGTTAGTATTGGAAAGTACTTGTGCTGTCCAAGACCCTGAAGAGCTGTTCCTTATCTGCAGGCAAGATTTTGTCTCATCACTGTGTCCCTTACCATTGGCTAGTGGCAATGCTGACTTAGGGATGTGGAAATATTTGGCTGCCCTTGGAACAACAGGCAACCACTGGCAAAGGAATCTGCCAAGTGTTCACATAAACCTTTGCCTCTCAGAAAAAGAGAATAAAACAATGTATAGAAGCTCATTTCAGTGCAGCTCCATACAGAAGAAACATGCAACAGGTGCCATTAAACCATGGTTTCTTGTTATGTCTTTCCTGACTATGAGGCTACCTATGAGTTTATGGCTGAGCTGAGATTAGAACCATTTTTGTTCATGAAAGATGCTCTGCAGGTTGCAGTATGTACAGTTCTGGTCTCTCAGTCTCAGCAAGTTCAGACCCCATTAGCCTGTACCTGAAGTTGTTGAAGTGGTTTAGGCTGAGTGGCCCAAGGTCATCCAGCAAGCTTCCATGACAGAGTGAGAATTCAAACTTGGGTGTCTCAGATCCTAGTCCCACAAAGGAATTACATTTTATGTTTTGAATAATATCTAGTTCCATTATGAATGGCTTATAATAGGTCCTGGTTTCTATTTTTTGTCACATTCATGCAACAACAAACAAACAAATAAATAAATTGTCCTCAACTCTTGTCCCATTCATGTGATTCCTTGTCAAAAGAACTGTTACATTCAAACTCTGTGCAATGCCTGTCCCTCCAAACAACTTGGTTTGCAGTCCCCATGGCCCAACATGCTGCCAAATGGAACCTGAGGTTTTTTGGTTGCCATGGAGATAATAGAGCTACTTTTCTTTAGAGAAGCAGGGACTCTGTTTCTTGTACTTCTGTTTGTACCAGTGAAGATGTCCTTTTTGAATGTAACGCTATTCCTGTATGAAAGAACTATCTGTGTAAAAAGCATATCATATTTGAAGTGCCTCTTCTAAATCATCACTAATTGATTGCACATTATGAAGACAATACTGTTGATTATTCTTGATATGTTTCTTTTGTTTCCATAGGAGGCACCTTTTGGAAGAAATCAACAACTAAACTATTAGATATAAAAAAGAAGTGTAGAATGTGGTTAGTTATGTTTTCAGAATTGCAGAAGTACAGTTTCTTTTAATGGCATTTAAAGGTCATCTTAGATTTTTATGATAGTGTGGGCCTAGTATATTGCATTGTTAGAGATAACAATATATTATAGAATAAGCAGAGTATTGTTTAAATACAGATCAAGGACAGTCAATATGAACTGAAATTCTGTGATATATTTTTCAGGATAAAATATTTTATGTTAAAACCTTCCTTTTTCTATACAATTCAGCCATGCTATATAAAAATAGAAACACAATGTGTGTCATGTATGCAGAATTTTAAATATACCACTGTTGTTATAGAATACAAAATATTCAAATATTGTAATGTTTTCCAATTTTTCTTTATGTTTCCATGCTATTGTGGATGAATTACTGTGAAAAATGTATTCACTTTAAACAGTAATAATAAAAATAAGCTACATATGTTGAGATAATTTTTAAGTGACCAACATAGATTTGGAACATTCCTTCATTATCCAGGTGCAGTGTTCTGAGATCTGCTTTAGCATAGTCACTAAGAAAAAGGTATAAGAATGGGAGCCATGTAAGGGATTTTTTTTAGCCTTCCTTACAGGAATGTTGTAAGAATTTTTTACATCATATTTTGGAGCACTTTGAAAACTTGAAATCTGTTATATAAATGGTAAGCATCATTCCTGTGAGTTGGTGCAATTAGACTTTAAAAAGGCATATGAACTGTTAACAGATGTTTCTATATTGTGTTGATTACAATTCTTTTGCCACCCTTCCTGTATTAACCCTCTAGCATGAGTTAATGCAAAATTCTCTGTAAGGTTTGTCAGAAGTTAGATTGCCCTAGAACTGGGTGAAAGCTTAGAATTGTACCACTTCATTGCATAGAATTTGTAGAACTTGGAGTGTACCATCTTATAATATTAGTGTGGATTGTAGTTTTGAATGCTCTTCTCCTTAAATGTTCTTTGCAGGTGGAAAGGGAGAACAAAATTACCCTAGCCCTTTCCCTAATGTGTTAATTTATTATATAAGATGATATTTTTATATGGGTAAATAAACCCTCTTCATTTGCAGCCTGAAGTAGTACACTGCAGAATTCTGCCATCCACATGTCATTCTGGGTAACTTCTGGTCTACAAAAGCAGTAGAATAAGGTGGGAGAATGGGAAGGATGTAGAATTGCTCTCTCTTCCTTTTTCTGCTAACACAAGAGGCAAAATGTGTTTTTTCTCCCTTTCTTCTCCTCAATGCTGATCTCAGATTTCCTTGGCTGTTGCTCTGCTTGGGAACAGCAGTTCTGGGAGTCAACTTTCTTGGGGTTGTAAGGGTCTTCTGGGAAAATGATGGCAATGCCAGCCTCCAGATGGGACCTGGAGAACCCATGGAATTATATTTCCTTTCCAGACATCAGTTCCCCTGGAGAAAATGAATGCTTTGGAGGTTGGACTCTATGGCATTGTACACTAGTGAGGTCCCTGTCCTCACCAGGCTCCATCCCCAAATCTCCAGGAGTTTCCCAACCTGGATCTGGCAACCCTAACCCCCATCCCCTGTCAGTGGCCAGGGGGGACCTGGTAACCCTAGAAAGAGAGCACTGTGGGAGGAATCTGCATCCGTTTCTTCTGCTGACAGATTGTGGGATCCATCCCTTTGTGTCAACTGGATCACCTATAATAGGTCAGCTTTTTAACTATTGTGCTAGATTATTTACCTAGCAGACAGGTTTTTAACTGAAGAAGCATCAAAATGCAATTTGAAGTGCCATTCTGCTGTAACCTCTCATTCTGCTGTATATGTAAATCAGGCCATGTAGAACGACTCTGGGATGCTCAGTGGCTTGTTGTCCCTGTTAATCTCTAGATATAGGCAGCTCTGAATCTGCTACTGCTATATTGGGTTTGTGTATGATGGCTCCAGGACTAACCAGTAAATGTAGGTGACAACCTATTCCAGCCATGTACCATCTGCTGTATCATTTTTCTCTCTTGTGCTACAGAAGAACTGTAGTTTAAATTCTTTCAAAGAAAGAAAATGTATAGGTGAGGAAAGACTGGCCATATTATTGTAGAACCTAAGATTTGGTCATGGAATCTCTTCACAAAGACATTTTTATTGCTATGTATACTCTCTTTCTTGAACATTAAGTTACAAGGGCTCAGAAAGTATTATGAAATTATTATACTCAGGTTTCAAATGTAACTATCTTGGCTATTTCATTTCTTTAAGGCACCAGGGCACAATAAGCACTGATTGCCTATAAAAATTCATTTTATAAATTCAGCCTTTTAGTAGGAACTGTTGGAGGGAAAAAGTGATTTTAAAACCATTGGCAATCTATTTTCATGCATTTGTTATAACCAAAAGTGGTTTAACTAATTTGCACTTTAAAAAGTAAAATATACTTTTATATCTAGGGTGGTAACTTGTGTGACAAGACCAATCTTGTAGCTGTTTGAAACAGGTCCCATTTTCAAAGGGGTCCCATTTTCAAAGCTCTGGAAGTCTAGCTCTATATATTGCAAGAATACATACTGTTGTGAACCTCAGAACTAGGTCCCCAGTACCATGTAGAGGAGTGGCCATTCTCTTTAACATAGGATCCATCTTTTTATTATCTGTAAGGCAGCTCATTGCAATTGAAAAAAAAATCATTTGCTAAATCTCAGTTTGACAGTTTATTTTAAGGACAGTTGTCATTCTCTGACTGATTTGTTCCTTCATGATATCTATAGTTATTTGAAAGGAGATCTTGATAGTGCATGTGTGTTTATCTAATGTGGCAAGGAAACTCAAAGAAACTGTGTATCTATAGTTCTCTAAATAAGCACTAGATAGTTCACTAGATAGTCCACACTATCTAGTACTAGATACTCCACACTAGATAGTCCACTTCACTTTCAGTGCAATTTCCAACTGGATTTTGCCTGTTCACACAGTAGGGTCCAGTTGGAAAGTGTACTGAGTGTGGATTGAAAGTGGATTGTCTGGTGTGTGTGACTGCAGCCAATATTAGTTTACATTCACAGGTACAGGTACCTTTTTTCAGAAGACAAATTTTATTCAGAACTTAAAAACCCTCAAGATTTTCCTACCCTTGTCCTAGGCTATGAGCAACTCCTCCAAACTGTTATATGGCTTACAGTGGGTTGGATCCAGCACAAATTTTCCAGTTGTGCTAGAGCTCTTACGCAAATTGAAATGAAAGGGAAAAAACACAGTCGCCACTTGTGATGAATTGGCTTTCTTATATCCGCACTTGTGTTTCTGCTTGTGCAAGGTATTGTGCAACAAATCTCTTGGCACTATAATGTACAAGGAGGAAGATGCTAGGGGCTGGAATTGAGAGAAATCTGTTTGTGTTTCCACTTTGGCATGCCTGGATCCAAGCCAGTGCATTGAAATTGATCAAGGCTTTCTTAGCCAGTGAAAGCCTTGGCCAATTTCATTGTTGTGGAGAAATGACCTCTACCCTAGCATTCACAACAATATTTCAGCCATTGTAACTGCACTGTATTTTATGACTTGGAATCCAGCTGCACACTAGTAGCTGGCAGGGAGGAGAGGTCTGGAGTACAAGTCATCAAGTTCCAAATGCGGTGTACATTAGTGCCTACATATGCTAATGTATATGCCTAATAGGACAATGATCTTACACATTTCTAGAAGGTCACGCCTAAGGGAACAGACTGAGCCAAGTGGCTAGACAGGAAACTCTTCCTCTTGAAGCAGGAAGGGCTGGATGTCCCTGTGAGGAATGGACTGTCCCTAGGGGAGAATATACATTCACTGGACACAGACAAGAAGCTTTCATATCTTATCAGATTTGACCGGGGAGGACCAAGCCATGCAGGACTTGGGATTTACCTAAAGACTAAGTAGCAACACAGATAACAGACTGTGCTAGATGTGCAACTCCATACAATCTTCAGTATATTGGGCGAGCACTCTTACTGTGCAATCCTAAACAGAATTAATGGATGTATTAATGTATAAATCAATGGGGAGACCTCATTTGGAGTACTGTGTACAGTTCTGGTCACCACACCTCAAAAAGGATATTATAGCATTGGAAAAAGTGTCGAAAAGGGCAACTAGAATGATCAAAAGGTTGGAACACTTTCCCTGGGAAGAAAGGTTAAAGTGCTTGGGGCTCTTTAGCTTGGAGAAACGATGGCTGAGGGGGGACATGATTGAGGTTTTTTGTTGTTTTTTACAATAAAGTTTTATTGAGTTTTATGAAACAATATATATTAATACCAACATTTCAACTATAAGTGCACAGGAAGTACAAAGTGATTCATAAACTAACATCTTTCAAGTGTGAGGTGTGAACTATTCAAAGGTAAGAGATATACAAAGAAACTAGAGCAGTCTAGATATTTGACATTTGACATAGAGTCTTAAGAATAGTGCGTTAGGTATGAAATGTATAGCAAAAGAACAAACAAGGACTTATAATGCTATGAGGAACAGATGTGTAAACTCTACCACAACCATAGATCATCCATTACTTTAGGTGTGTTATTCTGCTGTGGACATGATCGAGGTTTGTAAGATAATGCATGGGATAGAGCAGGTTGAGAAAGAAGTACTTTTCTCCCTTTCTCACAATACAAGAACTTATGGGCACTCCATGAAATTGCTGAGCATTTGGGTTAGAACAGATAAAAGGAAGTACTTCTTCACCCAAAGAGTGATTAACACATGGAATTAACTGCCACAGGAGGTGGTGACAGCTACAAGCATGGGCAGCTTCAAGAGGGAATTAGATAAGCATATGGAGCAGAAGTCCATCAGTGGCTATTAGCTACAAGGTATAGATAGGAACTCTCAGGCTGGGAGATGCTCTGTATTCTTGGTGCTTGGGGGGGGGCAACAGTGGGAGGGCTTCTAGTGCCCTGGCTCCACTGGTGGACCTGCTGATGGTACCTGTTACTTTTGGCCACTGTGTGACATAGTGTTGGACTAGATGGACCATTGGCCTGATCCAACATTGGCTTATCTTTTGTTCTTATGTTAAGTACCTATACCTAATCCTAGGACAAATGTCAGAATACATAAATACAGGTTAAAAGGTACAAAATATGTGCAAATACGAAAACCAAATGCGTTTTGCCTAAAAAGGCCATCCTCAGTGGTAAAATACAAGTTGAGCACTCCATAAGTTAAACATCAATATATTTCAAACTCATCATATACAGAATGGACGTTAAAAAATAATGATTAAATACAGTGTAGTCCTTAACTCACACAGAGATGTTCACCCGTGGAGTAAGTAGGAATAAATATTAAGATGCAATAACATATTATATATGTTATCAGGTAAAGGACGGCAAAGGATGAGATGGTTAGACAGTGTCATCGATGCAACGAACATGAAATTGAGCAAACTTCAGCGGACGGCGGAGGACAGGAGGGCCTGGCGTGGTCTGGTCCATGGGGTCGCGAAGAGTCGGACTCGACTGTGCGACTGAACAACAACAACATGTTATCAGGGGGGTGGACTACCATAGTGCTGATTTTTTTTTTACATTGTAGCACTGAGCACTCTATGTAGATTCTGGATATTGCAGATTGGGCCTAAACAGATTAATGGGCATATGAAATAAAACACACTCGGATGAGTGGCCCATGTTGCATCAAGAGTATTTATTCCTACTTGCATTTGCACACATGTGTACCTTTTAACCTGTATTTCTATATTCTGACATTTGTCCTGATACTAGGTATAGGTGCTTATATAGAGAACCGTAGATATGTGATTTTTATTGTGATGTTAATATTTTCTATGAATAATTAAATATATTGTATATTTTTCTTATTAGCACCATATGTTTAGCAATATTTGATTATTGTTTTCGCCCTAACCTCTTTGGTTGCCTTTCCTGTATTAGGTTGGTTCCCCCCCCATTTTTGGCCTTGTTTAACTCAAAGAAACTATTCTTATGAAAAATGGTGTATATCTCTTTCTTGCCTTCTGTGTTTCAATATAGAGAATTTTTCGTATCTCTTTTCTGGAAGTATGTAATTTTATGTGTAAATGTAGACTCCTCTGTTTTTAAAGCTGGCTTAGGCTCTACTCCTACCTCCTGTGTGGAATAGATTTACAGACTTAGGAATCAGTTGGAGATGTTTGTTAGGTTTGTTGAGAACTGTTTGTTTTAGCGGGTGATTTTACTATGTCAGGAAGTGAAAATGTTGGGAAGGCAGTTTCTCATCAGTGGACAAACAATGCCTCAAAATTAAGCTAATGGCCCCCTTCAGTGCAGAGAATAGATGGCAACAATTGTAGGTTCAGACTAAACTCGTGATGATTTGTTTGGCTGCTAGGTGTTAATGCAAATTTGTTCTTCAGCTCATTCAACCCTTGGGCTTCCATCCTTTGATTTAATTAAATGTAATTGGTTACATTGCTTCTCGTAGGCCCCTGAGGTGTTTTTGTTTATTGCTTACCCTTCCCAATAATACTTGAATTCAAGGCACAAACTACTGGATAAATAAGAGCTTTTTATCCTGTGCTGGGGAGATTATTCTTCTCATATAGTTTGGTTTACTGTTAAAAGTAAATGACCAGTGAAATAAACTCATTGGGTGGCAAATATAGTATATCCAGAAGCAAGGAATTAAGTAGGATAAATTACATGAGATTAGAACAAGGAATGGAAGTTGCATAGCTAAATTGGTAAAGGATTGTAACCAATGTAGTAAGAGCCATTGACACTTTAATGAGTTTAATGGTGAGTGACTGCTCTAGAGTTTACACCCTACTTATGAAATCACTAATAAAATTAATTCTTTTAATCATGTATCTTTATATATTCATATTTAGCCTGTGTTGACAGTAGGCTGTGAAATCTTAACATTCACTTAGCATAATTAAATTCCTTTTTAAAAAAATAAAAAGACAATACTTACATCTCTCTTATTTAAATCCTTTAAAACTGAACAGATATCAAATATGAAACTAGCTCTAATAAAAGATAATATCTTTTATTAGGAGACCATTGTTTCTCCACTATATCACTTAGAAATCCTTAGTGTTGTATTTTGACAATTTCTCCTATCAATCTTGTGAAAATTCTGGAAGTATGGAAATGACTTGTGATGTGATTTGTTACAGGCAGTTCATTTATGCTGACATCTCAGTTCAGATTTTTAACACCACTCTCTCTTAATTATGATTTTCTAATTTAGTTGAATTTCCGTTTAAAAGCCTGGTGACCACAGGGACAATTTACTGCCTTGCGTGCCCTTGGGGGAATACCTGCTTGCCAACTGCCTGCCTCCCCCCAGCACACCTTTTAAAATAGCATGTCCGAGACAGTGGAGGTCTGTGTGGTACAGAGAACCATGGCCGGCATAAGAACATAAGAGAAGCCAATGTTGGATCAAGCCAATGGCCTATCTAGTCCAACACTCTGTCACACAGTGGCCAAAAATACCAGTTACCATCAGGAGGTCCACCAGTGGGGCCAGGACACTAGAAGCCCTCCCACTGTTGTCCCACCCAAGCACCAAGAATACAGAGCATCTCCCAGCCTGAGAGTTCCTATCTATACCTTGTGGCTAATAGCCACTGATGGACTTCTGCTCCATATGCTTATCTAATTCCCTCTTGAAGCTGCCCATGCTTGTAGCTGTCACCACCTCCTGTGGCAGTTAATTCCATGTGTTAATCACTCTTTGAATGAAGAAGTACTTCCTTTTATCTGTTCTAACCCGACTGTTCAGCAATTTCATGGAGTGCCCACGAGTTCTTGTATTGTGAGAAAGGGAGAAAAGTACTTCTATCTCTGCCTGCTCTATCCCATGCATAATCATAGAATCATAGCATCATAGAATGTTAGATTTGGAAGGGACCTACATACCTACAACATGCCCAAAAAATGGTTGTCCAGCCTCTGCTTGAAAACATCCAGAGAAGGAGCATCCACCACCTCCCAAGGCAGACTGTTCCACTGCTCGACCATTCTTACAGTTAGGAAGTTTCTCCTGATATCTAGCTGGTAACGACTTCCTTGTAATTTCCACCCATTAGATCTAGTCTTGCAATCCGGAGCAAGAGAGAATAGATCTGCTCCATCTTTTACATGACAGCCCTTCAAATACTTGAAGACTGCAATCATGTCCCCTCTAAGTCTTCTCTTTCCCAGGCTAAACATACCCAACTCTTTCAGCCTTTCCTCATAAGACTTGGATTCCAACCCTCTCACCATCCTGGTTGCCCTCTTCTGGATACGCTCGAGTTTGTCAACATCCTTCCTAAAGGATGCCCAAAACTGGACATAGTATTCCAGGTGAGGCCGGACCATAGCAGAATACAGCAGAACTACCACCTCCCAAGATCTGGACACAATGCTTCTGTTAATGCATCCTAAGATTGCATTAGCTTTCTTCACAGCCACATCACACTGCAGGCTCATGTTGAGCTTGTGATCATCCATAACACCTAGATCCCTTTCAGATGTGCTGCTGTCAAGCCAAGTCTCTCCCATTCTATATCTGTGCCTTTGATTCTTTCTGCTTAGGTGTAGGACTTTACACTTATCTCTATTGAAATTCATTTTATTTGTCTCAGCCCACTGTTCCAGCCTATCTAGACCATTTTGAATCCTGACTCTGTCTTCTTCAGAATTAGCAATCCCATCCAGCTTCATGTGATCTGCAAATTTGATAAGCATCCCCTCTATGTCTTCCTCCAGGTCATTTATAAACACATTAAACAACACTGGGCTCAGGACCGAGCCCTGTGGCACTCCACTCGAGACTTCCCTCCACGTAGACGCAGAGCTATTTATGAGCACTCGTTGGGTACGATTTTTCAACCAACCATGAATCCATCCAACAGTTGCACCATCCAGCCCACACTTAACCAGCTTATCCTCAAGGATATCATGAGAAACTTTGTCAAATGCTTTACTGAATTCTACATACACTGTATCCACGGCATTGCCAGAGTCAACCATTTTAGTAACTCTGTCAAAAAAGGAGATAAGGTTGGTCTGGCATGACTTATTCTTGATAAACCCATACTGGCTACTCCCAATTAACTCATTCTGTTCAAGGTGCTCACAGACAGAGCATTTGATAATATGCTCTAGAATTTTTCCAGGTATTGATGGCAAGCTGACAGGCCTGTAATTTCCCGGGTCCGTCTTTTTTCCTTTCTTGAAGATCGGGACAACATTCGCTCTTCTCCAGTCCTCCGGCACAACACCAATACTCCAGGACATCTCAAAGAGGCTCTGAAATAACATCTGCAATTTCTTTTAGCACCCTGGGATGCAAGCCATCCGGCCCTGGAGATTTGAAAGTATTTAAGGCAGCTAGATGCTCTGTAACCATTTCCTTATTCTGGACTGGCAATTCCTCCTTCCTTCATATGCCCTGCATTCTTCAGTTTGTATACAACTTGCCTTATGGTTAAAGACCGACACAAAGTGAGAGTTGAGTAATTCCGCTTTGGCTTCATCCCTTGTTAAGACTTGACCGTCTTCCCCTAGCAATGAGCTTATCCCATCCCTATTCTTTTTGCTCCAAACATAGGCATAGAAATTTTTCTTGTTATTTTTAGCATCCCTTGCAAGCCTCAGCTCCATCTGCGCTTTAGCCTTTCTGACACCATCTCTACAGATTTGAGCCTGCTTCTTGTACTCACCCTCAGTAATTTGACTCACCTTCCATTTCCTGTACATTTCCCTTTTTAGTCTCAGCTCTTCAGAGAGTTCCTTGTTAAGCCACCTCGGCTTCATTGCCCATCTCCCACCTTTCTTTCTTACTGGAACAGTTTGGGATTGTGCCTTAAGCACTTCATTTTTCAGCATCTCCCATCCTTCCTGTGCAGATTTTCCCCTCAGCATTTCCAGCCACGGGATCCTACCTAATATTTCTCTGAGTTTTTTGAAATCAGCCTTCCTGAAGTCCAGGATACGAGTCCTACTATGTCCTGGTTTCACATCCCTCACTATGTCAGATTCCAAGCTGACATGGTCACTATTGCCCAAGGATCCAACAACATTCACCTCATCAACCAGTTCTTTCCTGTTAGTCAGAATTAAATCTAGGATAGCAGATCCTCTGGTTCCCACCTCCACCTTCTGAGAGACGAAGTTGTTCGCAAGACTATTCAAGAATCTGCGGGATGCCCCATGTCTAGCAGAGTTAGATTTCCAGCAAATATTTGGATAGTTGAAATCTCCCATAACCACTACATCCTGTCTCTGTGAAAGTTTATAAATCTTATAAACCTCGATTATGTCACCACTCAGCCATCATTTCTCCAAGCTAAAGAGCCCCAAGTGTTTTAACCTTCCTTCATAGGGAAAGTGTTCCAACCCTCTGATCATTCTAGTTGCCCTTTCCTGCACTTTTTCCAATGCTATAGTATCCTTTTTGAGGTGTGGTGACCAGAACTGTACACAGTACTCCAAATGAGGTTGCACCATTGATTTATACAGGGGCATTATACTGGCTGATTTGTTTTCAATTCCCTTCCTAATAATCCCCAGCATAGCGTTGACTTTTTTTATTGGAGTTGTACACTGTCTAGATATTTTCAGTGAGTTATCTACTATGACTCCAAAATCTCTCTCTTGGTCAATCTCTGCCAGTTCGGACCCCATCAACGTGTATTTATATTTAGGATTTTTGGCTCCAATGTGCATCACTTTGCTCTTGGCCACATTGAACTCCATTTGCCATGTTGACGCCCACTTGCCTATCCTCGACAGATCCCTTTGGAGTGCCTCACAATCCTCTCTGGTTGTCAACACCCTGAACAACTTTGTGTCATCTGCAAATTTAGCCACTTCACTGCTTACTCCCAACTCCAAATCATTAATGAACAAGTTAAAAAACATCGGACCAAGTACTGATTCCTGTGGTACCCTGCTGCTTACCACACTCCACTGAGAAAATTTCCCATTTATAGTCACTCTCTGTTTCCTATTAATTAGCCAGTTTTTGTTCCACAAGAGGACTTGTCCTTTTATCCTGTGATTTTTGAGCTTACTCAGGAGCCTTTGATGAGGAACTTTATCAAAAGCTTTCTGGAAGTCAAGGTAAATAATATATATTGGGTCCCCCTTGTCCATATGTTTGTTCACCCCCTCAAAGAACACTAGCAGGTTATTGAGACAAGATCTTCCCTTACAGAATCCATGCTGAGTCTGCCTCAGTAGTTTTTGTTCATCAAAAGTTATAAATTATTTATTAAAAATAAAATGTTTACAAGCATGCTTTTAGCACAATACCGAATTGAGCAAGTTATACAAAATAAAAATAAATGGGAAAATGCAAATTCCCTGTCCCTCTCTCTATACATGCCCTATCAGACGTTAAAATATAGGACAGGCCCCTTTAGCTTAGATAGCTACAAATCCCTACAAAGTCATCATTACTTCAGCTCTCCAGGGGAGCACTTGCTCAAAATAGTTGCCAGCTGCAGAGGAGAGATCTGTGTTCCCTCATGGACTTCACATCCCAGGGAAAGAGAGCTTCCTCCTAGCTTCCAGGAGTTTTATCTCCTTCGTTTCCCCACCCCCTGACGTGATCATGTCAGGTTAAAGAGGCTTTTCCTGGATGTCTCTAGAATTCTCCTTCCTGAAGACTTTCTAGCCTTAATCTCTCCAAGTCTCCATTCCCTGCTTGGGGAAGGGGAAGAGCTGGACCCACCCATTATCTCTCCTGCTAGATCCATTAACATGTATATGAAGGTCAGCTGTCAATTGCACAGACATCCCTCCTCCCCATGCCTGTTCTCAGCCCAGAGGAAAAAAACCTTTTAAAACACACAGTGGAGGCTTGGCTCATCTCAAACCTCCCGGGAGAAAAACGCATTTCTTCACAATATATATATTTTTTGTGTGTGTGTGACTTCCAAGCCTCCTATCATGTTTCTCTTCACCATATTTTTTCTTTTTTTACTGCATTGGTTTGTTGTCAATTATGTCACACTTAGGGTTGCCAGGTCCTACTTGGCAGCTTGTGGGGAGATCTTTGGTCCTCTCTGGGATCTTCTGCCAGATTTCTGTACTTCTTCTTTTAAAGCCTGCTTTGGATTTTGCTTTGGATTTTGCAAGTTAGAAAACAACAATGCTCCTTATTGCATGAGTACAAATCCCCCAGGCCAGATGGTATGCACTCAAGAGTGCTCAAAGACTTTTCAAGAGAGCTTGCAGAGCCTTTGCCCATCATCTCCAAGACCTCTTGGAGGATGGGAGACGTGCCACAAGCCTGGAGGGTGAATGTTATCCCAATTTTCAAAAAAACAAAAACAAATGAAGAATGACCCAGGAAACTACAGGCCATTCAGTCTGACCTCAGTCCCAGGGAAGATACTGGAGTAGATTTTGAAGGGGTCAGTCTACAAGTATCTGAAGCATAACTTGGTGATCCAGGGAAGTCAGCATGGATTTCTCCCCAACAAGTCCTGCAAGATCAACCTTGTTTCCTTCTTTGATCAAGTGACAAGCTTACTGGATCATCGGAATGCAGTCAACATTGGTTACCTGGATTTCAGTGAAATTTTGACGTTCCCCATGATGTTCTGATGGGTAAACTGGAGGCTGCAGACCGGACTCTGGGATAGTTAGGTGGATAAGGAACTGGTTGGAGAACTGGTCCCAAAGAGTAGTTGTCAGTGGTATTTCATCTGATTAGAAGGAGATATCCAGTGGGTTGCCATAGGGCTTGGTTCTGGACATGGTACTTTTCAATATTTTTTTAAATGATCTGGATGAGAGCGTGACGAGACTACTCATTAAATCGGCAGATGGTACCAATTTGGGAGACACATTGGAAGACAGAGATAGAATACAGTGAGATCTGAACACACTGGAAAAATGGGTGGATGTGAATAAGATGCAATTCAACAAGGATACGTGCAGGGTTCTACATCTGGGTAACAAAAATGAGAAGCATGCACACTGGGTGGGGGACATACTTCTGGGAAGCAGTGTGTGTAAATAAGATTTTGGGGGATGAGTGGATGATAAGCTAAATATGAGCAGCTAGTGTGATGCAGTGACAAAAAAGGCTAATGCAATCTTGCGGTGCATCAACAGAGGTATAATATCCAAATCACAATATTTCATAGTCCCACTGTACAGTGCATTGGTCAGGCCGCACCTGGAGTATTGTGTGCAGTTCTGGAGGCCTCATTTCAAAAAGGATGTGGTCAGAGTGGAGCGGGTGCAGAGGAGAGTGACAAGGATGATCTGGGACCTGGAGACCAAGCCCTATGAGGAAAGGATGAGGGACTTGGGAATCTTTGGTCTGGAGAAGAGGAGGTTGAAGGGGGACATGATTCTGTCTTTAAGTATTTGAAGGGCTGTCACTTAGAGGAGGGTAGGGACATGAGAACATAAGAGAAGCCAATGTTGGATCAGGTCAGTGGCTCATCCAGTCCAACACTCTGTTGCACAGTGACCAAAAACACCAGGTGCTATCAGCAGGTCCACCAGAGGGGCCAGGACACTAGAAGCCTGTTGCCCCCCCCCAGCACCAAGAATACAGAGCATCACTTGCCCCAGACCAAGAGTTCCTATCTATACCTTGTGGCTAATAGCCACTGATGGATCTCTGCTTCATATGTTTATCCAATTCCCTCTTCAAGCCATCCATGCTTATAGTTGTCACCACCTCCTGTGGCAGTGAATTCCATGTGTTAATCTCTCTTTGGGTGAAGAAGTACTTCCTTTTATCCGTTCTAACCTGACTGCTCAGCAATTTCATTGAGTGCCCACGAGTTCTTGTATTGTGAGAAAGGGAGAAAAACACTTCTTTCTCTACTTGCTCTATCCCATGCATAATCTTGTAAACCTCGATCATGTCACCCCTCAGCCATCATTTCTCCAAGCTAAAGAGCCCCAACTTTTCTTCACTAATGAACAAGTTAAAAAGCATCAGATCGAGTACTGATCCCTATGGTACCCCACTGCTTGCCACTCTGTTTCCTATTAATCAGCCAGTTTTTGATCCACATGAGGACTTGTCCTTTTATCCCATGACTATTGAACTTCCTTAGGAGCCTTTGACGAGGAACTTTCTCAAAAGCTTTCTGGAAGTCGAGGTAAACAGCTTCTATTGGGTCCCCCTTGTCCACATGTTTCTGTTGGTAGCAGAGGATAGGACTCACAATAATTGGTTTAAATTAAGGGCAGGAAGGTACCAGCTGGATATTAGGAAAAACTTTTTTACAGTAAGAGTTGTGCAACAGTAAAAGCAGCTACCTAGGGAGGTGGTGAGTTCCCCCTCACTGGCAGCCTTTAAGTAGTGGCTGGACAAACATTTGTCAGGGATGCTGTGGGCTAATCCTGCACTGAGCAGGGGTTTGGACTAGATGGCCTGTATGGCCCCTTCCAACTCTGATTCTATGATTCCTCTGTTGGAGATACCAGAGCCAGAATTCTGACATTATCAGGTGATGGGAGGGAGGTACAGGTTTCTGATGGTGATGCTCACTTATGGGTACACCTTGATAACTCATCTCCTGGTAGGGAAAGCCTGATGGCATTGAGCAGAGTACTATGTGCAGTTATAGAGGCCTTACTTCAAAAAGGATGTGGACACAATGGAGCAGGTGCAGAAGAGAGTAACAGATGATCAGGAGTCCGGAGACCAAACCTACAAAGGAAGGCTGAGATATTTGGGAATGTTCTGTCTGGAGAAGAGGTGGTTGAGGGGGGACGTAATTGCTCTCTTCAAGTATTTTGAAAGGCTGTCACTTAGAGGAGGGCAGGGAGCTGTTCCAGTTGGCAGCAGAGAATCGGATTTGCAGTAATGGGTTTAAATTACGGGTGCCAAAGATACTGGCTGGATATTAGGATTTTTTTTATTGGTAACAATAGTTTACCAGTGGAATCAGCTGCCTAGGGAACTGGTGAGCTCCCCATCACTGGCAGTGTTCAAGCAGCAGCTGAACGAATGCTTGTCAGGGATGCTTTAGGTTGATCCTGCACTGAGCAGGGGGTTGGACTAGATGACCTGTATGACCTGAGCAGGGGGGTTGGACTAGATGACTAGATGACCTTCCAGTTCTGTGATTCTCTTTCTAAAATGTACGGCTTGGACGTAGAGGCGGGGGTGTTACCAATGGCTCGGACCGTGTCAGGAGCAGGATGGATTCCCTGCGCTTTGATGGAGAGGCCCAGGAACACCATTCATGGAACCCCCAGGAGATATTTCTCCCTCTACCTTCAGGCCGGCAGCTTGGAACCTCTGCAAGATGGTGCGCAGACAGATGCTGGAGTCCTCCTCCATGGGTGTGGTGATCAGAACGTCATTGAAGAAGGGCTGAACCCTGGGAATTCCTTTGAGGAGAGAGTCCATTAGGTTTTGGAAAATTCTGGGGCCACACTGACCCCGAACTGTAGCTGCCACACCCAGAACGCACCTCTGCGTGTCACAGTCATTTGTGCCTCTGCTGTTGCATCATCTATGGGAGCTGTTGGTAAGCTTGGGCCAAGTCCAGCTTCCCGAAAACTTTGGCGCCCACCAAGGAAGCCAGGACATGGCTAACCACCAGACCCAGGTATGCGTGCTCCTGCAGAGCCTTGTTGATTGTGCATTTATAATCCGTGCAGATGCGAATGTCCCTGTTGGGCTTCACTGGGGTCACAATGGGGGTCTCCCATAAGGCATGGGGCATGGGTTCTAGGACTCCTTGGGAGACCATCTTCTCCAACTCTGCATCTATCTTTGGCTTGAGAGCGAAGAGGAACAATCTGGCCTTTAGCCATATGGGCTGTATACCTGGGTTGAGCTGTAGGGTGACCAGTGGCCCGGTGTAACACCCGAGTGTCCCGTTGAAAACTGCAGGGAACTCGTTGCACACACCCTGAAAGTCTTTTTGATTCACATGGTTCACCCCGGTCACCCCGATTCCCAGTGGCTTGAACCATGCTAGTCTGATGAGGCTTGGGCAGTTCCTTTTAACCATGAGCAAGTCCAGCAGACCTTTGAAGTTGCGGTATTGCACCCTGAACTTTCCCTCCCCCAAGATGGGCACTTCAAGTCCTGTAGCATAAATCCGACTGGATGCAGGGGGGACCCCCATGTGGGCATAGTCTCTTAAATGTGTCCCCCAAAATAATTGAAAGGGAGGACCCGGTATCTAGCTCCATTGAGCAGGGGTGTCCCTCAATTAAGATAGTCACAGTAATTTTGTTGGGGGAACCGTGAGGTAAGTGCAGTAACTGGTGCTGCTGAGCGGACATTGTGTTGAGTTTGGTGGAGTTCGAAGGGTTGGTGGTTGTTGCTGGATGCCTCCAGTTTCCCTTGGCCCGACATGCTCAGGCGATGTGGCTGACCTTCCCACAGCTTCAGCATGTGGCGTCTCAGAACCAGCAGGATTTCTGCTCATTTATTTTTTTAAGAATTTTATTGGTTTCACAGAAAATAATAATGTAATATATTTTTTATTTATTGATTGCTCAATCCTGCAGAGCTGCTGGCTCTGAGCGATTTACAGTTACACATTAACAAGGGACTAACAATGATTCATAGGGGTAAGGGAGGACAACATATAAATCTTTAAATCGCACACGTTTGCAGCCGATGGGGATTTTTGTTCAGCTGCAGACTCAGATGTGTTCCAGACGGCTTGGCTTGGTGACGTCAGCTTTTTCCAGGACTGCTTCAAGTCACAGCGCCGCACTGCCACCGCCTGGGCGGATCGACCCATCGCAGGCTTCTAATGCCAAAGAGATCTTTCAAAAAAAAAAAAAAAGACAGAAACACATACAACCATTAAATCCATTTCTTTTGGGCCATCTATGCCATTTCCATCTTATGATTTAAGCCCTCCCAAGTAAGCTTGTATCCACTTGTAAAATTTCACCCATTTCCTTTCAAAGTCACTCTCTGGTTTTTCATTCAGTTGTAATGTTAATTTGTCCATTTCTGCTGCATCCAAAAGTCTGAAAATTACTTCTTCCTTTGTGGGTATCTCTTCCTTTTTCTAATATTCTTCATATAAAATTCTGGCTGTAGTAACAACATGTACAATCATATATATGTCATGTAAATTCAAGTTTGCTGGTATAATATTCAATAAAAACAATTCTGGAATCAATGGTACATTTGTGTCAAGCATTTTTTGTAGCATTTCATGTATCTGTATCCAGTATTTCTTCACAACACCACATGTCCACCACATATGAAAAAAAGAACCAGTTTTACACTTGCATTTCCAACATACATTTGACATATTTGACATATTTGGATACCATTTCGCTAAATTCTCTGGTGTCATATGCCATCTATAAAACATTGTATATACATTTTCTTTATAGGATACCACTTTAGTAAGTTTCACATTAACTTTCCATATCTTTTCCCATTGCTCTATCTGTATATTATGACCTATATTTTGAGCCCATTTAATCATAAGATCTTTTACCACCTCATCTTGCATTTTCATTTCTAACAGAAACCCATAGAATAGGTTAATATGCTTCCCTTCAGTAGACCATACAATTTTGTCTAACTCTAACTCTGTATTATAAAATCCCATGTTTTTATCCTTCCCAAATCTGGAATCTAGTTGTGCTCTTTCCCAC
The DNA here is from genome assembly GCA_029375565.1 of Gekko gecko. NCBI lineage: Eukaryota > Metazoa > Chordata > Lepidosauria > Squamata > Gekkonidae > Gekko > Gekko gecko. The sequence goes on along the minus strand of JAPDNY010000001.1, from coordinate 60,898,398 downwards.
CAATTCAAATAAATGCCTTTTTCTTTTAATTGTTCTTCTTGAAGTAGAATGTTTTGATCATCTAACAATTCTTTTTTTTTTTAAGCGCCCCTGAAAGGGGCATTTTTTATTTTTTTCCAACAACAACAACAAAAAAAGATCATCTAACAATTCTTGATATCTCCATATTAATTCCTTGGAGAAAGTCATTGGGTTTATAAATGCTTCTAATGGGGAAACCCATTTTGGCATTTTGTTACAATACTGTTTTTGAATCTGTTCCCACACCTTAAGTAATTCCGCTCTGAGTATATGCTGCTTAAAATATTTATGATTTTTACTTTTCCCGTACCATACAAAAGCATGCCAACCCATTTTTAAGTCATGCCCTTCCAATTTAAAAATACTTGTATCTTCTAAAGTAATCTATTCTTTCATCCACGTAAGGACAGCTGCTTTGTAGTACAATCTCCAATCTGGAAGTGCAAATCTTCCTCTTTGTTTAATATCTTGTAATAATTTTAGTTTAATTCTTGGATTCTTGCCTTTCCATATAAATTGACTTAGCATCTGGACTTAGCATCTTGTCCAAAGAAATCCTGATTTTTAATTATTGGGATTGTCTGAAACAAGAAAAGCAAACTTGGTAGAATATTCATCTTCACTGTCGCTATTCTTCCCATAAATGATAGTTGTAGACGTTTCCAGTTGGTAATATCCTTTTGTATTTCTTTCAAAGGTTTTGTGTAATTGTCCATATACAGTGAGCTATATCTGTTGGTTAATATTATTCCAAGATATTTGATTTTTTTTGAATTTCTATTCCCGAGAGGTTTTGTATATGCTGCTTTTGTTCTTTTATGTAGTTCTTTAGCATCATTTTTGTTTTTTAAAGTTTATTTTCAGTCCTGCGTGCTTACCATAGTTCTGTATTACTTGCAAAAGTTGTATAATCGAAGTTTGAGGTTCTTCTAATATAAACACCAAATCATCTGCAAAGGTTTGAAGTTTGTATTTCTCTCCTTTAACTTTTAAACCCTTAATTTGCCCATCTTGTCTAATCAAATTATTTAATATTTCCAATGCAAAAATGAATAGTAGTGGAGATAAAGGGCACCCTTGTCTTGTTCCTTTATCAATTTTGATATTTTGCGTAAGATCACAGTTTATTATAATTTTTGCTGTTCGTGTTGTATAAATTGCTTTAACCATAGTATAAAAGTAATCTCCATGATTCCATGCTAAAAGTTGCTCCAAAATAAAAGTCCAGTTTAAATTGTCAAATGCCTTTTCCGCGCCTAGAAATAAAAGTGCCATTTGCTTTTCAGGATATGCTTCAAAAAATTCAAACACATTCAAAATATTTCTCACATTATTTCTCACTTGCCTTTTTGGTAAGAAAACAGATTGATCTTGGTGAATTACTGTGTTCAACACCTTCTTAAGCCTACTTACTAGTATAGATGAATAGATCTTATAGTCCACGTTAAGTAATGAGATTGGCCAATAGTTTTTATTTTCTTTTTCCTCTATATCTGGTTTATGTATATAAGTGATCAATGCTTGATTCCATGACTCGATAATTTCTTCTGTTCCCATATATTTTGAATAGTAGTCTTCAATGGTAATGTGATTTGGTCTTCATGTTGATCCCTGCAGCTGGCGCACGTGGGAGAATGATTTTGTTGCTGTGGTGCTGTCAGTGAGCGTTGGCGTGTATGGTGAGGGATTTGTAGGACCTCTTCTTCCTTGTCCCTGGAGCTGGCCACATGGTGGTTGGACTTGGTAGGCCCTTGCCAAGATTGCAGCCCATGAGATGTCTGGAGGCCTTTACCACCTTGGACTACTGTGGTGAACTGCTCGGCAGCTTCCACGGCTCGGGCCATCTCCAGGGACTCCTTGAAATTGGGATCCCCTTTTCTGAGGATCTTTCATTGGATCCTCTCATCCTGAAGACCTCAGACCAGCTGGTCCCATAGGGGATCCTCAAGGGCAGGGAAGTTGCAGTGCCATGCGATGTGGTGTAGTGCCGTGACAAACTCAAATATGGATTCGGTGGCAATCTGGTTCCATGAGTCAAATGCATGGCAGGCTGTGATGACTGATGGCTTCGGGGAGAAGTGTTCCTTGAGTTGGTCAGTGATCACCTGGTGGTCTGTGTCCTTGAGCTCTGCTGGAGCGAGGAGCGAGTGGGTGATCTCTTATGTTGGATGGCCACTTACATGGAAGAAGGTGGCACACTTCATCTCAGCTGTCCGTATGCCTGAGGATTCTAGGAAGAAGTTGAAACGGCCCATGTAGGACTCCCAGTCCTTGGTGGTGGCGTCGAATGCGTTGAAAGATCCAGGAGCGGGAGCCATTATCTCCGGAGTGGTGCGGTGCAGGGGGGTCCTGTGACTCAGCGCGTGGTGTGTTGCTAGTTGCAGCCGGCTCACTCATCTGGATCCCACTCTCATCACCTATAAAATGTACTGGGTTCAGATGTGTTGAATGATTAGCTCATAGTTTGTTAAGTGATTCAGCAGTGAGGACAAAGACAAAAGACCCCTGGTCCAAGCCAGATTTTATGCCCAAAGAAAGTCACACCCGAAACTTACCCCACTCCCTGTGATAGGCTGTTTACACAAGGTTACCTTTCCAGGTAACCCTATTGGGCTATTTTAGGATCCAAGTGTTCCTACTGGTGTGCTCCTAGGATCCTAGCTTGCTTTTGTTTTGGATCTCAAGCTCAATACATTACACTTTCCAAATTGTATCAAAAGGAATTTGCTGTTTTCACTACAATTGCATACTGATTTGACAGTGTTATTGTTTTTTCTATTATATTATATTTGAGTTTTCCAGTATAACTGCAGGGTAACTTTCTTTGTAAGTATCAAGTAGATTTCCAGCATTTTTCATCACTGATATTTTACCTCTTATTAGTATGGTCTTCTTCTCTCCTCATTCAAATATTGCCTTTCATGGAGGAAGGGAAGCATTTGTCTATGTTCTTTATCCAAGTTAGCCTTGTAGTAGCCTGTCTGCTAACCAGAGGATCAAACGAAGCCTGAAGTTGGTTCCCACTTTTGAGCTCCTTATTCATGAATCCGACTACAAATGTTTTGGATAATTTAAAACCTCTGTACCTCACAATAAGGCTTAGACCACCATGTATCATACACTCCCAGATTCAGGGGACTCTGCCCTCCAAGTTGACCTATGCTGTTTTCAGGTCTAAAGCCAAATTCTTGTGCTAGCTGCTCTAAAGTGGGGTGCCCCTAGGACAAATGCACATGCAGAAATGGGGGAGAGCTGCACCCCAAAACAGTATTTGGACCACTTTGAGTCATATACTCCCACACTGGACATTGTGCCCTACAAAAATACATGTACTGGTGCCCAATCCAAACACTGATTCTGGCACCAAGGGCTTCTGTTTGGGTTCCCATCAAGAAGCTTATATTGGGAAGAAGACATGAATAAGGAACTAGAACAACTGTATGCCCTCTGCACCCCAGAATAAGGTTTGGACCACCATGTATCATATACTTCACATTCAAATGACACTGCCCTCCAAACGGACCTGTGCTATTTCCTGGTCCAAAGCCCAGATCTTGTGCTAACTTCTCCAAAGTGGGATGCTCCCTGGAGAAAGGAAGCTGTACCCCAAAACAATCTGCAACCCAAATTAAGCATTCAGCCATCCATATTCACACATTCCCTTGCTCTACGTCTAAACTTTGGACCAGCACCTCCATCATCATAATACTAAAGTTATTATCCTCTGTCCAAACTGTCTGCTATCTAAAGTTTATATGTATATATATATTTAGTTTGACATTATGTCGTGATTACTGCTTTACTTTTTTATGGATTTTTTTTTTGCTCTAGCAAAACCTGAGTTTGATTAATGACCCAGAAAACCCTGCTTTAAGGTAAACCTTGAGCAAATACTTTCCTCCTTCATCCAGGATCTTTCTCAGGGTAATGCTAAGGTGCCTCTCATCTATACTGGCTTTGATCAGCACTGTAGCAATGCATTATTTCCCCCTCACGTATCAGTGGTATAATGTTTATTTGGACATTTAATTACCAGTTCATGATCACTAACTTCAAGAAGCTGCAGTTTTTGGTAGCTCCTTTTAGAATCTTCAGGGGTCTAAGTATTGTACAGGATCATTGGAGTGGAGACATTACTGTTATTAATGAATGCCAGACATGCAATGCAACCCTGGGGAAGTTAGCCCGATGTGACTTGACCATGTATCCTTGGAGTGCTTTAATTATTTATTTACTATGTTTATCATTCATTTTTATTACTGTGACCCAAGGTGCATTACACAGTGTAAATCAATGCAGTCAGTAAGACCAGACATCTAATAAGCAATGTAACAGGACTAGGGTCACAGAAATCTGAAACAAAGCATAAATATTGACATAATATGTTAAGCAATGCAGGAAGCAGGAAGCAATGCAAGGTGGGGTGCAAGATAATACATACAGCAAGCAGATAGTATAGTCTGCAGTCCCTTTGCCTTTATTAAAGCACCTTCCTGAACTATTCTGTTATAATACACCCTATTAAATTTACAAAAATGTGTTGGAAGTTCCAGATGCGATGTCCCCTGCCTCAGGCCTCCGGACTGAGTGGCAAGAGAGGCTAGATAGATAGATAGGCACACTGATCTTTCTTCCATTATCTACTCTTCTGCCATTGTTCTCTTTGATATGCAGACTGTAATTTCAGAGACCAACTTCTCTTTCCTGCTTCTCTCTCTCTCTGAAGACTTGCTCTCTACCCGCACACACCAAGAGAGGGACATGTTGTCCTCTCTTGGCACCATGAGGCAGATGGGCCTCTCACCATCCACCTCCATCCTTTAGCTAGTAAGTTAGTAATCTATCAATCTCTCCTCTTTTCTAGCCAAAGTGTACTTCTCAAATAAAGAGAGAAATATTTCTCTTCTAAACTTGCAATGTGTAGCTTTGTAAGCTGAGTAACCTGGTAAAGTGACGCTCCTGTGTTTGTAACTTTATTTAAGCACTCTGCTAACTAATGGTGACTGGACTAACCAAACCAGTTAACCTCAATAAAATGCCTTCTTGTACATTTATATTTTACATAGTTTGCATACTGTCCAAAGTGTTGGAGCCTTTTTGGCTTTTTCAGGCAAGGTATTCCACAAGGTGGGGGCCACAGCAGAGAATGCACATGTACAGGGATTGCCGATCTTGCCCATTCGTGGAGTAGCATCTGCAGAAGGCCCTGAAGATATGAGTGAAACTGTCATGGCATAGCATAGGTGGTGCAGGTATGAAGGCTCAAAGCCATAAAGGGCTTTGTATGTGATAGCCAATACCTCGAAATGAACCCACCCCAACTGCATAACATATGTACAATTACATATAAAAATCAGTCATGTCTTCTTCAGGTATAAAATTGTTGGCATAAATTATAACACAGGACAACAATAGGAAATTAGGTTCGCCTGTGACTAGGCGCCCAGTGCAGATATGATTTTGACTTTTGAACACAGATTTTGGTCCTGGTCCTTCCTCCTCATCCACGTTCTTCCCATTAGTTTACTGCTGTTGGGGGTTTTCAAGGCTCACTCACAGCCCAAATCCCTCCCCATGCTGGTGGGCGGCACAACAATATGTCCCAATGCAAAATAGCTTCAGCATAGTTTGGTATAATGTTGTAGACATAGTTTATTTTGATTTCAGTAAGTCTTTTGATAAGGTTCCAAATAATATTCTTATCGACAAATCAATGCAATGTGGTTTGGATCATTTTACTGTTAGGTGGATCTGTAATTGGTTGACAGATCACACCCAAAGAGTGCTTGTGAATGGTTCCCATCCTCTTGAAGAGGAGTGACAAGTGGAGTGCCTCAGGGATCTGTCCTGATATCTGTTTTGTTCAACATCTTTATAAATGATTTGGATGAAGGAATAGAAGGAATGCTTATTAAATTTGCAGATGATACTAAATTGGGAGGGGTAGCAAATATGGTAGAACACAGAGTCAGGATACAGGATCTTGACAGGCTGGAAAATTGGGCTAAAACAAGTAAAATGGATTTTAGTTGGTATAAATGTAAAGTTCTGCATTTAGGTAGGAAAAATCAAATGCATAATTATAGGATGGGGAAGACTTGTCTTGGCAGTAGTATATGCAAAAAAGATCTAGGGGTCTTGTTTATTACGGTCTTTAGACTAGCATACAGTTTAATTGGACATTCAAATTTAAGAGCTTTTATGGTGCAGTTCCCATAATTTGAAAATTAATGCAAAAAATTTAGCAACTTAACATGTGATCTTGGAATTATTGTCAGATAAAAACTAGTGAAGCCTTGTTTTATTGTGTTTTATATGTCCAGAGATCATATCAAGTAACAGAGAAATAATTCCAAGATGTACCTCCCTGTACAGTGGACAGCTAAAGAACATGTGCTTTACAGACTCAACCTCCCCTAGGGAGCAAGAGCATAACCTTTCTGGGTAGGGAATTTTATTATACCTACCCTCAATAACCACAGAAGGGAGTGCAGAACACCTAGCTAGAGTAAACGCCCTTCTCAAATTGTTTGCCTCCACAGAGGCCATATATGTTGCCAGTTCAAAACTGGGCTAAAACAAAATGAATTTTAGTGGGGATAAATGTAAAGTTCTGCATTTAGGTAGGAAAAATGAAATGCTTAATTATAGGATGGGGGAGACTTGTCTTGGCAGTAGTGTGTGTGAAAAGGATCTAGGAGTCTTAGTAGACCATATACTGAACATGAGTCAGCAGTGTGATGCGGTAGCTAAAAAGGCAAATGCAATTTTAGGTTGTATCAACAGAAGTATAGTGTCGAAATCATGTGAAGTGATGTTATTGCTTTACACTGCTCTGTTTAGACCTCACCTATTGTGTTCAGTTTTTGGCACCACAATTTAAGATTTATACCCCACCCTTCATTAACCAAAGGAGTCCCTGAGCAGCTTACAATCTCCTTTCCCTTCCCCTCCCCACAACAGACACTCCATGAGGTAGGTGGGGCTGAGAGAACTCTTTTGGGGACTGCTCTTTCAAGAACAGCTCTGAAAGAACTTTTGACTGACCCAAAGTCACATCAGCAGCTACAGGTAGAGGAGTGGGGAATCAGTTCTCCCAGATTAGAGTCCATACTTCTGGAACGTGTCCAGAGGAGGGCAATGAAGATAGTGAGGGGTTTGGAGATAAAGTCCTCTGAGGAAAGGTTGAAGGAGCTGGGTACATTTAGCCTGGTGAGGAGATGCCTGAGAGGTGATATGATCACCATCTTCAAGTACTTGAAGGGCTGTCATATAGAGAATGGTGTGGGGTTGTTTTCTGTTTCGCCAGAAGGTTGGATCAGAACCAACAGGTTGAAATTAAATCAAAAGAGTTTTCACTAAACATTAGGAAGATCTTCTTGACAGTTAGAGTGGTTCCTCAGTGGAACAGGCTTCCTTGAGAGGTGGTGGGCTCTCCTTCTTTGGAGGTTTTTAAACAGAGGCTAGATGGCCATCTGACAGCAATGCTGATTCTGTGAATTTAGGCAGATCACGAGAAGGAGGACAGGAAGGGTTGCATCAGTGCTTAGTTCTTGTGGCCCTTTCTTACACACCCAGGGAATTGCTGATCGCCACTTTAGGGTCAGGAAGCAATTTTTCTCCAGGCCAGTTTGTCATCTTCTGGGCATGGAACAGCAGTCACTGGGAGTGTGAGGGGGAGGTATGTGTGAGTTTCCTGCATTGTTCAGGGGGTTGGACTAGATGGTCCTGGAGGTCTCTTCCAACTCTATGATTCTGTGGTGGCTGAAACAATAGTTAGTGCTGTGCTGCTGGAGGAACCAGTAAGAAGAAGGGAAGTGATGACTAGGGACCATATATCCCCTTAGATTCCACATAAAACATCAATACAGTACTTTACATAGATGTTAAAAAGTGTGCATGAAAGTAAAGATGTGATCACAATGTAAGAATGATTTCCAAAATATTCTACTTAGAATAGTATCTTCCCAGATAGCTTAGGGTTTTACAGAGAGCCATAATATTGTGATGATGGAGATGCTGGTTCAAAATTTACACCTAGGGCAAGGGAATGTGTGAATGTAGGTGCTTGAACGTTTATTTTGGGGTGCCGGAACCAGCATTTGGACTGGGCACCACTGAATATCTTCTAGTAGCGGACAGTCTCCTGACTGGGGGGGATGTACAAGTTGTGGTGGTCCAGAGATTATTTTAAACTACAGCTCTCCCCTAGTTTCTGCATCTGCATTTGTCCTTTGGAGCAGCTGGCAAAGGAACTGGGCTTTGGACCAGGAAACAGCATAGGTCCACTTGGAGACCAGAATCCCCTGAACCTGGGGGGGTGTGATACATGGTGATCTAAACCTTATTTTGGGGTGCAGAGCTTTTAAATTGTCTTTAACATTTGTGGTTGGATTCATGAATAAGAAACTGAGAACCATCTTCAGCTTTGTAGGATAAAAGCAAACAATTTCAGGCATGCTGTTTATCCTAGAGTGTGTGTGGGAATATAGCTTCTGCTTCTGTCATCTCCACGTCCTTCATCACAGAAGGTACAAGCAAAACTTGTACTTGGTTCAGATTTTGATTGGTCAATTCCCAAATGTGCATATCAGAGGAAATGAAATAAACTCAGTCTGTGCAAATGAAATTCCAGGATGTTCTGCCCATCATAGTGGCAGTTTCTGCTTGAAAACCTTTTTTGTTTTTTTGGGTTGGCTGCAGGTGACTATTTACCAAGTTCTATCTCAACCCAGTGTGTGTGCTAAAGCTGCTGTCTTTATCATCCTGTCAAGTGATAAGGAAAATGTTGCCACCATGCCAGGTGTTAACCTGGATGAATATAAGCTATGATATGTGATCTATTCTGAAATTTGTATTCAGTTGTATGGGCCATATTTCATTCTAAATTAGTGTTAGAAATTTGTTCCACCTCCTCATGTCTTAAAATAATTCAAAATATTCCAGCTTTTTCTGAACCTTTCATTTTGTACCTTTCTCTTTTTTGAGTGATCCTGTGTTTCAACTTTCAAATTAATCTTTTTTCTTTTTGGCATTCTTTACTTTTTTCTAATCACTTTTCTTGAGGTCATTCCTATGTGTGTTGGATGGGAATATTTTTTGGTTTTTTTCCTTACCCTAGCCTTGCTGTAAGTGTGAAATGCTTGCAAAACTCCTTTGAGTTATATAAAATCGGCTTGGTAATGATGTATTTACACCTTTGTTTGCTTTTTGTTTCCTTTTCATATTATCATTTTTAGATTTGGGGGGAAAAGTTTACATTTATGTTATCTAAAGGTCACTTTTAAAGACAGTTTTGCCACTCATTATCCATATTTTATACACTTAGGCAGCAAATATAAGTTTTAATTCTAAGGCTGCATTTAAAATGGTCACAATATAATAAGATGTCTCTTGTACATTGTTAGACCTACTTTTCACTAGGTGAAATGCGTATGTATGAATAAAATATTATAGAAGAATCATTGTGAATTGAAGGCCCTATTCAGAAAAGGCCTTCAGATTTCTATAGGGGGTCAGAACACTTCTAGGACCAAGAAATGGAACGTAAACAATATTCCCTTTTCATTTACTGATATATACAAATATAATGCCAGAGGTAGAACTATATCATATCTACATTCAAATAATGATATTCTGTCAGTGAAGAACGGTAATGTGTTACAGGTAAGGTATGACTAAATTGCAGTCTTCTCTTGGGTGACATTGATGATGGTGCTTTTATTTGCAGAATTTTTATAATTATCTCTTTGTGTTGTTTTTCTTTATGTACAGACAGGAAGGCCAGTAAAAGCCAGGTAATTCCATACAAAATAGATTACACAATGTTTAGCGTTTCATGAGCTAAAAGGCCAGAGAACTGAGAATCTAAAATCTGACTGTCAGACAACCTGGAGTGTGTGTGTGTGTGTGAAGGAGAGACAATGTCTGCAAATCTGACAGAACCAAAGAACATACAAATGGAGTAAATTTCACTGGGAGTTAGCCATACTGATATATTTTGATAATGATGTTAAGATAGTAAGATTGAGCCGACTGAAATTGAATTCGATGAAGATGGAGGTCCTGCGCCTGAGTTGGAGCAGTCCAGAGTTAGGGATCCCACTCCTGACCTTTGATGGGGCACCGCTGGTGCCAGCACCGGAGGTTAGGAGTCTGGGAGTGCTCTTGGATGCCTCCCTAATGATGGAGGCCCAGGTAGAAGCCACTGCTAAGTCAGCTTTTTATCACCTTTGGCTAATTAGGCAGTTGGTTCCCTTCCTCGAATGCAATGACCTGGCAACAATGATCCATGTGACAGTCATCTTGAGATTAGACTACTGTAATGCTCTCTACATGGGGCTGCCCTTGTCCCAAATCCAGAAGCTTCAGCTGGTACAGAATGCTGCAGCCAGGTTGCTATTGGGCCTCCCCATGTGGGAGCACATCCAGCCTGCACTAACAGCACTGCACTGGCTGCCTATAGCATACCATATTTGCTTCAAGGCGCTGGTTCTTACCTTTAAAGCCCTTTATGGTCAGGGGCCTACATACCTGAGGGACCGCCTTTCCCTACATGTTCCCCAGAGAGCACTGCATTCATGGTCTCAAAACCATCTGGCCCTCCCCCAAAGATGCCAGGCTGGCTTCGACCAGGGCCAGGGTCTTCTCAGTGGTGGCTCTGCACAGGTGGAACAAGGTCCTGGAAGATACCAGGACCCTACAGGACCTTTTACAGTTCTGCAGGACCTGCAAGATGGAGCTCTTCCACCAGGCATTCAACTAAGGAGCCACCCCTAATAAACTTAAGACCCTGTGCCCTAATACCATCACCGACAGCCTGCACATTGCCAACATGAACTGGACTGAGATGTCAGTCCTAACACCACATGCTGACTGTACTTCTTATTGTAAATGATTGCTACTAAGGCCTCGTCACTTTTATACAAACTGCCTACTAGCATTTTATGGTGGGTTTTATATGCTCTGTTTTTAAAATTTTATGCAAGCCATCCTGAACCTGTTCCGGTGGGGAGGGTGAGGTATAAGTCAAACAAATAAACAAACAAACAAATAAATAAATAAATAAATAAATATTAGGGATGGGTATGAACTGACTTGTGAACGAAAGTTTGTGATGAATTTTGGCTGGTTCATGGTTTGCAAATGGAAGTTCATGAACTGAAAAGCTGCCATGAAGTTTCATGAATCTTAAGGCACTTTGTGGTGGTTCGTGAAGAGCAAAAAGAAGGGGTTTAAATGGCTCCAGGCCATGTAACTCCCTGCTTTCTGCTCCCTGTGAAAAGCGGTGGGGAGCAGGAGGCAGGGTTGTGGTGCAGCAAAGCAGATGATCTCTTGGGGGCTCCTGAGAATCGCTGACTCTTGATACTTTTTAGGGGATAATTGGGACCTCCCAATATCCCACCAACACTTCTGGAGGAAGAGCTGGTTGCAGAGGACTTGATCTGAGCCCCCCATGAGCTGCGATGAGCAGGTTGAAGCTCGGGATCGTCCTAAAGCCGAAGCACCGAGTTGTGCAGACATGACTAGTCATGCCTGCCAAGCTGTGAACACCCCTTAGAAGAGAGCTTTGAACCTCACCATAACATCGGTGATGAACAGATTGATAAGTGAGTACTCGCCTTCAAAACTTTTAAGCTTTCAAAACCTTCAACTATGCCCCTCTAAATCTTCCCAAGAAGTTAAGGAAATGAGGTGTGGAATTTCTCACCTCCCTTTGCTTTCTCGAGTGGCTGCGAAGAGACTGGAAGCTAAGGGAAGCTAAGGCTTACCCTTAGGGGCTAAGGCTTTTACCAAAGCTTGAAAGCAGAATTATTTCTATTGCAGCGTGTGTGACTTAAGACGTTGGACATTCTTAACAGGGAAAAGACTATTTGTTTTATGAAAATGGACTTGTGGAATTAAAATGGCTACTGAATCTATGCTTGGTTAATGAGTAAATCCTACTGAAACTATAGACTATGAGACGGTGGATTTTCTAGACTCGATCTTAAATTGTAACAAAACGTGATGGCTCTTTTAACTACATCCAAAAAGCTGGATATGTCGGGGACTTGTGACTCTACACAATCACTACAAGATTTCCAGGAAATACTTAAAGAGCAACTGATCAAAATGTTAACAGAAACTCTCCAGCAAACATTTGAAAAAATCTTGGGAAGCTATGATGAGGAGCAGAACAACTCATTGGAAGCCTCAGAACAGGAAGATACTCAACAACAACAGTTGTTACTTAAAAAACAGGATCCCAGACAAGATGTTTTCCTGGAGGAATTGGCTGTCTCAAATAGAGAGATAACAAGCCTCTATGTAGACCAAACAAATAGTACAATGGAAAGTCTCTCAAATCTTCAATCTCCAGAGATGGCTAAAGAGAATGTGACCTTTCCAGAAGACAAAACAGAATTAACTTTTTAAAATTCCTTTCCTTAATTAATTATAGGGGGGAAATGATTCCACCTTTAAAGGGAAAAGGCATAAAGACATGATAGTGTTAAAAAGAAATGTACAGAGAAAGCAGAAAAAGGTTAAATATTATAAGTAAATTTTATAAGTAATGACTGTTTAACTGGCTGTAACTTACATTGATCTATGTCCACTGAGTTAATTGATTTACAGTAATATAAAACATAAAATAACAATACAGTACAATACCACAAAGATGAAAGATACATAGTAATGGGACTGTGGGTAATTGATTCTGATTTGTTAGCAATATGGAATGTAACATTGTGGAAGACGATCCTAAAGATGATTATAAGCAGGGGACTTTTCGGGGGGAGTGCACCGGAGCGCAGCTCCGGGAGCTCAGGAGCCAAGCCCCGCCCCAGCCGGCGTCCCGGAGAGTCTTTCAGGCAGCCGAATGTCAATTTCAGCTCCATTATATCCTATGGGCCATTGAAGTCAATGGTGAAAACATAGAATATATTCTAGGGGCTGGAGGGAGGGGTTTGAGGAGAGGCTCCAAACTCACAGAATAGCTGATGGAGCCTCTCCCCAAGATACCCACCAAGTTTCAAGAACATTGGAACAGGGGGTCCAATTCTATGGGCCCCCAAACAGGTTGCCCCTATTCCCTCCATTGTTCTCTATAGTGGGAAAAAAATAACTTTTTTTCCCACCATAGAGAACAATGGAGGAAATGGGGCAACCTGTTTGGGGGCCCATAGAATTGGACCCCCTGGTCCATTGTTCTTGAAACTTGGTGGGTATCTTGGGGAGAGGCTCCATCAGCTATCCTGTGATCTTGGAGCCTCTCCCTCAAACCCTCCCCTCCAGCCCTCAGAATATACCCTATGTTTTCACCATTGACTTCAATGGCCCATAGGGTATAATGGGGCTGAATTGCCACTGAATTTCTTTCATTCCCTCCTTTCCTTCTTTCTTTTTCCTCTTTCCCTCATTCTTCTCTTCTCTTCTCTCTTTCTTTCCTTCTTTCCCACCTTCTTCTCTTCTCTTTTTCCTCCTTTTCCTGTTTCCCTCCTTCTTCCCTCTCTTTCTTTCTCTCTTTCCTTCCTTCTTTCCTTCTCTCTACTCTCTCTCTTTCCTTCCCTCTTTCCTCCTTCTGTGGCCCAACTCTCATGAGAAGGAGTTTAAACTTTAAACCCCTTCTCTCTTAGCTCCCCCACCCAGACCAGCTGGGGAAGGGAAGGGGAGGCTTTTGAAGATGCTCCCCCCTTTTGCTTCCCCTTCTGACATCACTTCCGGTGATGTCAGGGGCGTGGCATATGCTAATAGCCTAATAGCTCATTAGCATACCATATGCTAATGAGCTCCTGCAGCTGTTCTTCTACGAAAAGACCCCTGATTATAAGTAAATATTATAAGTAATGAGTGTTTAATTAGCAGTAACTAACCCTGATCTAATAATAGTACAACACAAATAAGATGAAAGATTTTTCGTAATGTTATTTAAATTTTATTATTAATAACATGAATTGCCAGGGGTCTTTTGGGGGGGGAGCGCACCGGAGCGCAGCTCCGGGAGCTCAGGAGCCAAGCCCCGCCCCCAGCCAGCGTCCCGGAGAGTCTTTCAGGCAGCCGAATGTCAATTTCAGCTCCATTATACCCTATGGGCCATTGAAGTCAATGGTGAAAACATAGAGTATATTCTAGGAGCTGGAGGGGAGGGGTTTGAGGGAGAGGCTCCAAACTCACAGGGTAGCTGATGGAGCCTCTCCCCAAGATACCCACCAAGTTTCAAGAAAATTGGACCAGGGGGTCCAATTCTATGGGCCCCTAAACAGGTTGCCCCTATTCCCTCCATTGTTCTCTATGGTGGGGGAAAAAAAACTTTTTTTCCCACTATAGAGAACAATGAAGGAAATGGGGCAACCTGTTTGGGGGCCCATAGAATTGGACCCCCTGGTCCATTGTTCTTGAAACTTGGTGGGTATCTTGGGGAGAGGCTCCATCAGCTATCCTGTGAGCTTGGAGTCTCTCCCTCAAACCCTCTCCTCCAGCCCCCAGAATATACCCTATGTTTTCACCATTGACTTCAATGGCCCATAGGGTATAATGGGGCTGAATTGCCACTGAATTTCTTTCATTCCCTCCTTTCCTTCTTTCTTTCTTCTCTTTCTCTCATTCTTCTCTTTCTCTTCTTTCTTTCTTTCTTTCTTTCTTTCTTTCTTTCTTTCTTTCTTTCTTTCTTTCTTTCTTTCTTTCTTTCTTTCTTTCCTTCCTTCCTTCCTTCCTTCCTTCCTTCCTTCCTTCCTTCCTTCCTTCCTTCCTTCCTTCCTTCCTTCCTTCCTTCCTTCCTTCCTTCCTTCCTTCTTTCCTCCTTTCCCTGTTTCCCTCCTTTCCCTTTCCCTCTCTTTCTTTCCCTCTTTCCTTCCTTCTTTCCTTCTCTCTACTCTCTCTCTTTCCTTCCCTCTTTCCTCCTTCTGTGGCCCAACTCTCATGAGAAGGAGTTTAAACTTTAAACCCCTTCTCTCTTAGCTCCCCCACCCAGACCAGCTGGGGAAGGGAAGGGGAGGCTTTTGAAGATGCTTCCCCTGCTTTTGCTTCCCCTTCTGACATCACTTCCGGTGATGTCAGGGGGCGTGGCATATGCTAATAGCCTAATAGCTCATTAGCATACCATATGCTAATGAGCTCCTGCAGCTGTTCTTCTACGAAAAGACCCCTGTGAATTGCTATAATATGAAAAGAAGGAATTGTATGGATTTGATGAGAATTTCTGGACATGAAATGGTGTTTCTTTCCTTTTCTCTTTCTTTTCTTCCTAGCTATAAAGACTGATTAAGAATAGCACTGTATGGACAAATCTATATGTAATAGTAAGAAAATATAGTATAGGTAGCAAGATAGCATAGATACACATATAGTTAACTATACAGTTTGTAAGAGTTTGTATGTTATTGTAGAATAAGAATATTATTAGTAGAAATTGCTGGCTATTTTGGGTATATGGTTGTAGAAGAGGAAATATTATGATAATATAGAATGTTGCCAGACATTATAAATAAGCAGAAAAAAGAAATTTGTAAGCAAACATGATGTTATGCATGAAATATTGGAATGGAACTTTTTTAAAAATGTATTGCTCTCACTTTTTTTCTTTTTTGAGAACCTAATAAAAACTATTTAAAAAATAGCAGAAAGCAGGAGCAGAAAGCAGAAGTCACGAACTGATATAAACTGGTTCAATGGCAGTCTTTAAGCAGTGTCTGAACAATCACTTATCAGAAAAACTGTGGGCTGATCCTGATTGAGCAGGAGGTTGGGCTAAATGGCATGTATGGCCCCTTCCAACTCTGTGATTCTATGATTCTATGGTTTGTGAACCAGTCTCCCAGTTTGTATTGGTTCGTGGTTCAGTCACAAAGTATGAACTGCAAGAAACCGCAAAAATGCGGTTTATGCTCAGCCATAATAATTATGACCTTTGAAAGGTTGGATTTGATTTTGATTGTCATTTTTACCCAAGCACTGATTCCTCTATGCTAAAAAAATGCAAACATCACCATTGAAAATAATTGCAGTTACAAAGTACATTATAAACTATTCAGATTTGCACTTATTTTCTTTGTGTTGCCAGCAAAATTATTTGGAAAAATCCTGGTAGAGAATTATTTATAAACATTCATTTTTTTATCACCTAGCATATTGACGTTATCAAATACTGGGGTATGAAGGGCATAATTAAGTAACAGTCAAGGTCTTTTTTCTTCTTCCCCATTTTAATTTAATTCCACTCTGTAACATAAAGTATTCCAAACAGTTTGCCAGAAAATGTTCTGTTTTGTTAATATACATACTAAAAAACTGTCCAGCCTTCCATACAGCATATGCAGCTTTATAGCAGAATGCAACAAATCATCTCTATGAATCACCAACAACAAATAAAACTTGGTTAAGAAACAAAATTTGCAATCCAAAGCTTTCCACCTTCAGGTATATTCACATTCTCCTCTTCTGTGTACTTATATACAAAACATTGGGGAATTTCAGGCAGGCAATATATTCTGGTTCAGGAACGGTTCCCAAACAGTTTCTGGTCTGACATTTCAGACGGAACCGTTTTAGAACCGATTCCCTACTGGAATATATTTGTACTTTCACGCACAAGCACTTCTGTCCCGTTCAGGAAATGGGGCTGAATCGCTTTACCTGTAAACCGCTTGCAAGTAGTCTTCAGTTTCTTCTCCTGGATCCAAAATGCTTTTTCCCACTGTTTTTTGCCCACACATGCAATCTCCGGCTTTTTTTTTTTAAACATTCACTTTAGAGTGCTATAGCACTATAACACGTCAAAACAGCGCCACAGCGATCCCATCGGAATCCCATCACTGTTTTGAGGTTGTGTTATAGCACTATAGCGCTCTACAGCGAATATATATATATAAAAAAAGACAGCACAGGCAGGAAATGGCGGGAAAACAAAGCAGTGCAGTCTGAATTGCCAAACCACTTCTGATCCGGCTCTTTTGCGGTAGGGGAAAGCCATGTGTGAAATGGCAGCCCTGTACCGGTTTACTTCAAGACGGATAAAAAACGGCTTCAAATCGGCTGAAACTTGATAATGTGAAATTCCCTATTGTTTCCTCTGATAAATGCATCCCATATTTAGTCTTCAGTTGCCCATTTACGTATTCTTCTGTTTGTTCCAAAGCTATGTTCATGTACCCATCCAGGCAAGCCAGAACACCTCGATAATCAACTCCAGAATTTAATTTCACAACAACTGGTCTTCCTATTATTTGTTTCAAAAAATCACTTGGGGTTTGTTTCCGTAAACTCATTTTGACAGAATAAGAACCCCGCGCATTGTTGGCTTATGTTTGTTAACTTTCCAGGGGGCTTACAGTCAAGGTCTTTTACAGCAGGTTTAGCGTGAAGACATGTTTTATTTCAGTAGGATATATTTTACCATATCCTGATCAGGATTACTGACTTTATCAGGAGAGTTGTAATGGTGCCCACAGTAATGTGTTAATCACTCTGAGTAACCTGTTTCCACATTGTTAGGGGGAAGCTGATCAAGTAAGCTACTAGCTAGCACCAGCATTTTGGTGGGGCACTGGTAGCAAGGTAATTAACACACCTATATCTCAAAATCATACACTTTACATATTTTAGAATGGAATAGCCTGGGAAGCTCTGTCATACAATTTTTTAAAATAATTGTGCCTTTTAATCTCAGAGTATTTTAATTTTTATGTAACAGTAAAGATATGAGAACACATTCAGGTCAAATTATCATGCATTTAGCATAGATAATTTTAATTTCTATTGAAGAGAAGAAAGCTTTGGTCCTTGTGCCCCAAGCACACACAAAATTTGATTCTCCAGTGGTCCTGGGAGTGGGGCAGTCCTTACTCTTGCAGAATAGGCTTCTCCTCTGGAACAGGGTCGGTTTCCTCAGATCAGTCCAGGAAGGGGAGGGGCCTGTCCCCTGGGAACATCCCAGTCTTAGCAGCCCTATTGCTTGAGCAGGACATGTTTCACAGGTGCTCTGTAGAGCACAGCGATCCAGGAATGAGAAGAAGAGAGGGAGGGACTTCTGCCCGGATTGGCAAGCTGACGGCAGCCTTTCTTCCCTCTCCTAGGGGAAAGGTCTGCAGACCAGCAGGTAGAGAGGGGGGCGATCGTACGTCCTCCCCAGGGTTCAGTATGAGCCCTGAGTCAGGGGCGCTGAGGTTCACCCCCCGGCTTCTAGCCAGGGAGTGTGGGCGTCCTTTTGCCCCGACGGTCTCCCTGCTGTGTTCCAGTAATGGCCGAGGCTTTGCATACCGGGAACCAAGCGGATGGTGATTAAGATGTAATCAAGCGACTGGCTGAATTGGCTTTTTGGCTGAAGAAGTGTGAGTACAACTTTAACGAAGCATCAGAGAGAAAAATATACCCTCTCAAGCATGGGTGGGGGAGACAACTGTAGACCCCCCCATGGAGAACTAGATAAAGAAAATTAACATCGGAGAAATGGAAAATGAAGGGACTGTGATGGAGGAGTACTGAGAGTCATGAGTTGAGCAACACACAAGTAAATATTTGGGACTTTAAAAATAGCAACTGAAAACGGCATATCTGGTTAGCTAGAAATGGCTAGAAGGAAGAATTAGAATCTCCTTTAAAGACTGTTAATATCATAGTGAGAGACTGAGCCGGAATGCATTTCTCCCCCTCCCTCCCAGAAAAGAAGCGGGGGAAAGGGAATTCCCTCCCCATATATAATAATTAATAATTTAAAATAGGGAAGGGGAGAGAAGAGGGAGCATAAAAAAGAAAGAAAAAACTTACACTAGTTTGGAGTGTTTTTTGAGTGACGGCTGGAAACGAGGCACAGCTCCTTCGGCAGGCAGAAGTGGGGGAGTTTTCTCCTCTAGTAAGATTGACTGTGCAAATATCTGAAGGTGATCTTTTGGGACTTTGAGAATCCTCTTTTTTCTTGGAGAAACTTTGAATATCTTGTAAGCGGTGATTGGGAAAGATGGAAGATTGGGGGAGGGGGGAAGCCCCCTCCACCTTAAAGAAGAAAAGGAAAAGAAAACGAAAAGAGTGCAATTCGGAACGAGCTGGAAATAAGACTGATTAATTTAGAGAACTTTTAGAGGCGGTGTAAAGACCCGATGGATTTATGGGACCTTGGCGGCTTGATGATAAGGAGAGGAGGAACAGACTGTGGATTTTGGAGTGCTTCCTTTGATATCTTCCTTGGAAATGGCGTCTGTGTGTCGCACCTTAAAATTAAAACGAAACTGAATCTCTGAAAGTAGCTCTGTCTCCCCTGCGATAAGCGGGGAGGGAATCCTCCTCCCAAAAAATAAAGTTATTATATATTTTGACGGGGGGCAAAACTAACAGAAGGTTGGGCGAAAGGGGGATATGTTTTAATAAATAATGGACTTTGAATCAAAGAAGATTAAGGAAGATTCTATAGTGAGGTACCCTTTCTAGAGATGAGATGGCTGGCTAAGGGGATATGATGGGAAAAGTCAAGGGAAAGGGTTTTTACAGAAATTGATAATGAATGGTTAAATTTAATTTTAGAAGGTTTTTATTAATTTAGGTTAATTCCATAAAAGGAAGAGGGAAAAGGGGTGTTCCAGTTCGTCTATCTTCTTGTCTTGCTTTTTTTTTCTTTCTTTCTCCCTTTTAATGAGAGGATAAATGGAGAGGTTTCTTTTTTTGAAGAGAATCATGTTTAAGTCTGACCCGGATGTCTCTTTTTTCTTTTAACAGCCAGGGGGGCAGAAAGTAATAAGCGGAATTTATTGTAATGAAATGATGAGATTGTCTGATTGTACAAAAGATATGTTAGCATGTTGCAAAGTATACTCCAAACAGTCTGTAGGAGCTTAGAGCTTCACAAGCGATGTACTCAAATGTCACCTTCGAGGTTAACAACTGAAAGTATTTATCTGTCAATGCCATATTTGTAAGCACTATCTAAAATCACCATGTTTGGAATTTTCTTTTCTATCTCCCCCTCTTTGTAGTTTGTTTTGTTATTACCCCTCCCTTTTTCTGTAGTTTAGAAAATGCAATAAAAAACCCCTTCGGGGGGATTTAAAAAAAAAAAGAGAGAGAAGAAGAGAGGGAGAAAGGAGAGACCCTCCCTCTTCATTATTTTGAGCTGCAGTCAGCAGCAAACTGCAAATGAAGCCGATGGCACTGGGAGATCCCCAGAAGCTAAGGCTGTGTACGCAGACTCCCACTGGGCCCAGCCTGTGGCCGGAGGTCACCTCCCAAACCAGCGCACATCAGGAGAAGCGGCTGAGTCTGCAAGAAGACTGGGGCGGCGCTGCAGACCCAGCAAACTCCCCAGTCTCAGAAGACCTGGCATGCAATGGAACAGATAAGCCGGGAGCCTCTAGCCTTCGCTAGAACCATGGTAAACCCTTACAGGCCTAGACTGGAGGTGAAGGAGGGCAGGGTGGTAGACTGGGGAAAAACCCCAAGCTATTCAGGGAGGATGAAGAGGAAATTGTTTCCTGGGGCTTCCAGCCTCCCCAACCTGGGACAGGCTGGAGTGGATTAAAGAGCCCTCCCCCCCTCCTTTTTTCCCTTCAGAGGGAAGGTTCCCATGGAACAGACAGGGAGCTAGAAGGCCCAAGGAAGGCCATAGAAGGGCAGGGAAAATGACGGTGGCCATCTTAGTTCCCTGGACCCCCATGGCAGACTTACTTTTGCTTTCACTCCCAGCCAAGTGAATAGAAAATGTTTGCCAGTCAGACCTGCCAGTTCCCTGTTCTCAGACCTGAATAGCTCAAGTTAGTTTGATCTGTTGTGATCTCAGAAGCTAAGCAGAGTCAGCCCTGATTAGTACTTGGATGGGAGACCACCAAGGAAGTCCAGGGTCATGACGCTGAGGCAGGAAAGGGCAGCAGCTCTGACCTGGATGGGCCAAGCTAGCCCAGTCTGATCAGATCTTGGAAGTTAAGCGGGGTCAGCCCTGGCTGGCTCTCCAGCTCCAGTTGTCTCTTGCTTTGAATACCATATGGGGCTGCTGCTCGATAGCACTTCCATCACCTCCACTATTTGCCAGAGAGAGGCTATAACAGATTTGGGGGGGGGTACACTTAGCAAGCCAGATCTATTCAGATCATAAGCCTCACACTCCCCCCAAAATTCTATGGAGGAGAACCAGGAAACAGAGGCAGCAAGGATAGCTCAGGATAGCCTGAGCTCATCAAGTAAGCATGGTCATCCATGGTCAGTATTTGGATGGGAGACCACCAAACAATGCCAGAGGCATGAGACAGAGGCAGGCAAGGCCAACCATCTCTGAACATCTCCTGCTTGAAAACCCCAAGGGGTCACCATAAGTGGGCTGTGACTTGATGGCTGCAAAAAGTCCAGGAAGGACTCAGACTCCCCAGTTCCATCCTCAGATAGGGTAGAATGGGAATGGTTGCAGGAAGGAGAGGGAGTAGTACCAACAGTACAGTCCTGGCTAGTCCTTCAGGAACTGTACATGAGATTACTTTCCAAGTACTTAGAATTCCTCCAGACTTAAGGAAAACAATTATTTTGACCCAGAACTTCTGGTGGTAGGTATCTGGCCAGATGATTTACAGACTGGCAGTACCACAAGCAGGGATGCCAGCCCCGACCTGGATGGCCTAGGCTCAACTACGCTTTGTCAGATCTCAGAAGTTAAGCAGGGTCAGTCCTGGTTAGTACTTGGATGGGAGACAACCAAGGAAATCCAGGGTTGCTAGGCTGAGGCAGGCAAGGGCAAGCCTCTAACTGCCCGCAGCTCTTTATAATAGGATGAAGGCAGAGTGGGAACACCATTCCAAGCTAAAAAACCAACCATTAGATGTCCCCCCCCCAAGTTTTATTCCCTTATACCAGAGGCTACCAAGAGACTCAAGGTGCCAATGGTGGACAAACCTGGGACTAGCTTGACCTCCAACTCAATTCTACCTGTGGATGCAGATAGGCTGCCCAAGACCCCAGCGATAGGGGATTTCAGCTAGCCTTATGCAAAGACTTGGAAGTCTCAGCCTGCTCCATCAGGATGTCAACAGCAGGTTCGGTGTTTGCCAGGGCAGCACATTCTTGGGCATCAGGACTAGCTTCAGCTGATAGTGGAGTCCCCAAAGAGCTTAAAGACAAACTGAAGAAGGTTGCTGTAGTAACAGTGATGGTGGCAAGTACTTCACTGGACATCCTGCAGCAGTTAGCTAGAGCCATGGCATGCAGCGTAGCAGCCAGAAGGAACACGTGGCTCAGAATTGGGATGGGGACTCTGCAGCACAAGCTAAAGCAGTTCCCTTCAAGGGCATAAACCTTTTTGGAGAGGGACTCAACAGATATCTTATTGAAGATAAAGATGTGTTCTATGTTAAAAAACAAAACAAAACAAAAACAAAACATAAAACCCCCCAAACAAACAATCTTGGCAGTCCTGTTGTGACCCCAAAAGGATATCATGCCCATAGCCAAAGAATAAGGATGCCTGAAAAATCTTGGACCTGAAATGGCTAAATAACTGTATCAGGACTAGAACGTTCAGGATGAACATTCTGAACTCCATTCTGGCAGAGGTTCAAGCAAAGGATTTCCTGTATCCATTGATCTATACGAGGACCATTTATACATCCCAATTCAAGAGGCTCACTGCAGGTGCCTATGCTTTGCATATGATGGGAAGCACTTCAGTATTAGTGTTGGCTTTTTGCCTGAATTCATTCCCAAGAGGGTTCAACAAGTTTATGGTGGCCATTGTAACACATCTGAGACTTCAGGGAGCATTGCTGTCACCATCTGTAGATGACATCCTTGTCAAGGCCCCTTCTTACCAGCAGAGCGGGGAAGCATCAGAGACGGTAGTGTTTTTGTTTGTTTTGGTTTTGAGGGACCATGCCTTCGTGGTCAACATGGAGAAGGGCACTCTAAACGCCTCTCAATCATGGGTACACCTGGGGGTGCAGATAGGCACTTTGAGAGAGACAACATAACATACAACTTCTGACCATAGGCAGGCTAAAAAAACAACAACAAGATAGAGGGCATGATAGCCAAGCTTCTGAGCATGGTGGTGTCAAGCCATGAGGTACTTCAATGGTCAGGCTTCCATGCCAGACCTTTACAGACATTTTCCCTTACCTTACCAGGATGTGGTGGCCAGTTAGGGCTACAAGCTGGTATGGTTGCCAAAACAACTTCAGCATCAGCTGCAGTGGTGGCTGGAACCCTTTGGTTTCCAATGGTGATCCCTGATCTGAGATCTAAAGAGGATGGTGATGATCACAGACACAAGTCTGCCAGGGTGGGGAACCCACTCTCAAGGGACAATGACACAAGGGGTTTGGTCTCAGGAAGAGACCTCACTGAGTATAAAATTTTTAGAACTCAGAGCCACCAGGCTGGGGTTCTTGGAATTCTCCAAGATACTAACAGGTCATCATGTTCTCGTCTAGACAGACAATATGACAACAAAGGCATAAGGAACCAGATTCCAGGCCTTACATGTAGAAGCGAGCAGCCTGATGAGATGGGCAAAGATCCAGCTACAGTCATTGGAGGTGGTCCATGTGGTGGTCCAGGACAGCATTGACAGACTGGCTGAGTATATAGGATTAGACCAGTCCATATGGATGCTCTGCAATGTGGGTTTTCCAACAGGTCTGCAAAAGGTACAGGATGATGGAAATGGACTTCTTTACCACAGACCAGAATAATCAATTTCTGCATTTCATATCCAGAATTGAAAACCAGCAGGCAGCAGGAACCGATGTTCTGAACTGTGACTGACTGCAGGGATGACTGTACATGCTCCAACTGACTTAATTGTTTCACCAGTGTTGTTAGCACCCTTTTGGCCACAAAGAGCTTGATTCCATGGTGTCTACCACTGGGAAAGGACTTACTGATACTAGGATCGGCACAACATCCTTGCATAGCCCTCCTTAACCTAACAGTCCGGTGGTCGAGTGGAAACAGCTAGAAGAGTTGAGTTACTCTAACAGGGTGGCAGACATCATATTAGTTTTCTAGGAAGAGCTCCACAAATAGGGTGTATAACACAACCTGGTGGGTTCTTCACTCTTGGTGTTCAGAACATGATTTGGAACCATTAAATGCATCAGTTAGAGGCATTTTAGCTTTGTCCAAGATGGTTTGGATAGAAAGCTAAGCATGAGTGCATTAAAGTGACAGGTGGCAGCCATATTGGCAGTGATGGGGGCTAGGAAGGGAAGTCCCTTAAATTGCCATCCACACATTAAGAGCTTCCTAAGGGGTTACTACATGGTCAGAACTGCCACAAGTGCAGAAGTTTCTGACTTGGAACCTTCATAGGGTCCTGAGAGCATTGTGTAGAAAACCTTTGAACCCATGGAGTCACAAGGAATTAACATCCAAGACCTTGTTTTTTGGCAGGCATAATATCAATAGTCTCAGAGTGGCTTACAATCTCCTTTCCCTTCCCGTCTCCACAACAGACACCCTGTAAGGTAGGTGGGGCT
This sequence comes from Gekko gecko, assembly GCA_029375565.1. Lineage (NCBI taxonomy): Eukaryota > Metazoa > Chordata > Lepidosauria > Squamata > Gekkonidae > Gekko > Gekko gecko. Next base: position 60,873,955 of record JAPDNY010000001.1, on the reverse strand, counting down.
GAGAGAGTTCTTTTGAGAACTGCTCTTTGCAGAACAGCTCTGACAGAACTATGGCTTGCCCAAGGTCATCCAGCAGCTGCTTGTGGTGGAGTGGGAATCAAATCTGGTTCTCCCAGATTAACTCATTGAATGGAATGAGTTAATTGGTTGTAGCCAGCATGGGTTTATCAAGAATAAGTCATGCCAGAGCAACCTTATCTCCTTTTTTGACAGAGCTACTAAAATGGTTGACTCTGGCAATGCTGTGGGTATAGATTTCAGTAAGGCATTTGACAAAGTTTCTCATGATATCCTTGAGGATAAGCTAGTTAAGTGTGGGCTGGATGGTGCAACCGTTGGATGGATTCATGGTTGGTTGAAAAATCGTATCCAACGAGTGCTCGTAAATGGCTCTGCGTCTCTGTGGAGGGAAGTCTCGAGTCAAGTGCCACAGGGCTCATGTGGAGGTGAGCTGAAAGGGCTTTCACCTTGCGATTTCTCCCCCTCATCTGGGCCAAGTGCGAGGAATGCTGATGTGGGTGGCAGCTGCCAACTGTCCTCCTCTGCTGCTTCAAAGGGGCCAGCTGTGGTTTCTGCAAGGTCTGGCAGTTCTGTCAGCTCTCCCTCACTCACACTCATGACAACAAGATCCTGCAACACATGTGGGCGCTGACCTCTCCATAGTTCCCTTGCCACCTGGTGGTAGAAACCTGGGCTTGTGGCTGAGTGGCTCTACCTCCCAAGGTCCCTTATGGGAGCCCCCAAATTGGGAGAGGCAAGCACACAGGCATGGCCTCCCCCAAAAGGATCTGTCCCAATGACCACTCTGTGGCGGGAACATCCGTGCCCCTGCTCCTGCCAAGCTCCTAAGCCTGAAGCCAACTCAACAAAGCATCCCGGATCCCATGTAACCAGATATCCATGCCCCACTGCGAGAGGTGTATCCCATCCTCCCAAAACAAAGCCGGCTGTCTAAATGCAATGTCAGGGTGCGTGATAACTCCCCCACCAAGAATCTTAACAAATTGTGATATAGCCTTGCACACCTTGCGTCTAGCCAAGTCCACCTTCTCAGGCACCAGCACCTCCCTCCACTCTTGGCACTCCAGCAGACAAGACCAAAATATTGTTGTTCTGTGTAGTCTTTGATGCAGTGTCTGGAAGTCAGCACTAATGGAACAGGATAGCACAACACCCTTTTGAGCCGGTAGATCATTCTTCCCCCCTCTGAGAGAAGGCCTTGCTTTGAGATGCAGGCTCGCAAAACACTTGTGAACTGAAAGTGTGACAGGCAGGATGTCAGCATGCACCAGGAAAGTCCCAGAAGCGTTAGGCCTTATAGAAAGGTAATCAGAGGTGTAAGAAACTGGGCAGGGTTGACCGCTGGGGGCAGAATGAAGCAAGATGTGAGCCCCATGGGATTGTTGATCTCGTAAACCTGTGTAGTTTAATACGGAACTCTGAACCACAAAGTGAAATGTCCCAGAGGGCAGGTGCATGCCTGCTGGCATCCGTGTGTGACCCGGCCAGTAATTTGCTGCTGCGGAAGGCACCAAAAAACACTAATGAAAATGCTGCTTTGAATAGGGTGATTTCAAAGGATGAAAAACATATCCAGGGGAGCTTCTGCATTAAACCTTTCAACATGGCATAGTAATGGTTTGACACCCATTGGGCTCTCGTGGGGACAACCTCCTCCAACCTTCAATGGCACATTGGGCAAGAAAGGAGTAGCAGGGATCACTGAATCCCAGGGCCTTACTGTAAAACGATATGGCTGACAAATGAACATTCACAGTCTTAGAAGCAAGCCCACGCTCCTTCAAGTATGACAGGTACTGCAGTATCAAAACCTCTGGGAACCGCAAAGGGTTAGAAAAACCCACAGATGCCACAAAGGACAGGAAAGCAGAGACTGCACGCTCATATGCCTGGCAAGTAGAAGGGGCAAGAGACCCTATAACTCCCTGCATGATTGATCGTTGCCAAGTGTCCGAAGGTCCTCTGGGAAGATGTCTTCTTGTTGGTTTGCACTGGGGGCCAGAGTTTGGAACTTCTCCTCCTGGAAGCGAGACGAGGCATCTACAATGCCATTACTGGTGCCTGGAATGTATTGTGCTGAAAAGGATATGTTAGCAACCAAGCAGGTAACCACAAATATGTGTACAAGTCTCATGACCCACTCAGAGTGCGACATCTGTTGATTAATAACTCTGACCACAGTCTGGTTGTCACCCAAGAACAGGACACACTTGTCTCTAAACAAATCCTGCCAAATATAAATGGCAGCCACGATTGGAAAGAATTCCAAGCTGGCGATCCGATGAGAAGAGGAAGAGGATGGCCTGCACAGGCTTGTTTAAATAGCCCGCCTGGGATCTGCAGCCTGCCCTATTCTCAGATGCAACGCCTGATGTGGCAGGCTGTGGGAGAACTGGCCTGCCCCCTCCTCACATCGCTGGAGGGCACCATGCGGCCAGAGGATGCCTTCTTCCAGCCTTCCCTTCCTCCTGCACCGTAAACACTAGCAGAAAGTGAGTCTTAGCCATGCTTCTCCTTCCCTCCTCTTGCCTCCTTCTCAGGCTTTGCCAATGAAGGAAAAATTCTCCTTCCCTTTTCCTGCCTCCATCCCAGGCTTTGCCAATGAGGGAAAGGGTCTTTTTTTCTCCTCCTGCCTCCCTTCCAGGCTTTCCTTTTGCACTTTGCTTCCTGCATAAAGTGGTTGATTGGGCTGTGCTCTGGAGCATGTGAACCAGTCCTTTCCCCACCTTTGCTTGTTAGCTTGTGCCTGTCATGGACCCCTCTAATCTGCATCACTGTAGCACATTAAGGTCGTGGTGGGGGTTTGGCTGTATTTTAGCCTGGGTAGGGAGTGTTCAAAGGTGGTTGGAATCAGAGTAGGTGGGTGGCAGCAGCAGCCTCTGTATTTTGCCTTATACAAGTGGACTCTTGACCATTTTACAGTGTGTGCTGGTGCCCATGCAGCTGTTTTGGCCCTTGAAAACACTGTGGGGGAAGGATTTTGGCTCCACAAGTCCACAATGGATTGGGACATCACAACATTTTAAAATTGCTGTAAAATGATGGTAATGAATCGGTGCTGGCAACACTTTTGCCTTCTCTTTTAACTGAGCTCAGCAGGGAGGGGGGAGTCAGTCTCTGTATCTGTAGAGGGGAGCCTCCCAGCTTCTCTTCCCATCTATGTGAAGTAAAAGGCCACCTTTCCCCTACATGCCAAACAGGCTGAAAAGTGTGTGTGAACGTACTCACTAGGATTGCCAACTCCATGTTGGGAAATTCCTGGAGTTTTGGGGGATGGAACCTGGGGAAGCTGAGGGAGAGACATTACTCAGATATAATACCATAGAGTCTATTCTCTGAAGTAGCCATTTTCTGCAGGGTAAGTGATCTCTCTAATTTTCTTTGTCGTCTCTGTGCATCACACCTCTGGGATATAGTGTGCCTGCGCCGACAACGATCAGTAAAATTGAAAGCAAAGGCAATTTTTGTGCCCGCTCCCCTGTCACATGCCAGGCTACAATGCGCATGACTAGGGGAGGGGCACAACAATCCTGCCAGTTTTCTTCTGACCACCACACTGTTAGGAACCTCTCTGCTCCGGTTGGGAGTTCTCATCCTCTTCCTCCTTTTTCTGGTTCTCTGGCCCAACTTTTCCTCTTCATCGAGTATCTGTAAATATTTATTTATCATACTTCTACCCCGCCCTCCCCGCGATGCAGGCTAACATACTGATTAACATACTGAGTGAGTACTCTGCCCTGGCAGGCTCCCTCTATCCCTTGGCCTATGGCCAAAAAGTGGGGCTTTTTCAAATGCTTTTTGTGGTGTGGTAGTAATATTGCCCACCCCCGACAGACACGCCCTTTGTCTCCTGTGCCTCGGGGAACCCCATCGAGTGAACTCCTGCATCCACTGTTCTAAGTTCTCGTGGCAAACGAGAAAGAACAGAACCACCAGACTGCATACCACATTGCTAGAATTGGCCCTTTCACCAATGGCATTGTATCAAGATACATCTGGGCATGCCTCGATGTCAACAGCAGCATCAGTGTCGACCACCACGATGTCTCCGGCACTGATCACCATCGAGGTCGATTGGCCGGTGCTGAAATGTTTGGCAGCGGTACCTTAGTCCGAAGCCCATACTCCCGCTAAAAAGCACCAGGAGGGCAAGGATTCTAGGCCTGTCAAGCATAAGAAGCATAAGAAGAGCTCCCCTTGCAAGGTTCCGTCGATCCCGTATTGACAGTCAGAACTGGTATCCACGATTGGAGCTCCACCGCTTGACTCCTTGGGCTGTGGCCAGCTACAAGATGCCTAATCCTCATCTATGCTGTGCCCCATCCAGCTCACGGATTCTGAGCAGGACATGGATCTAACGCATGTCTCCATATCCTTCAGTGTCGAGAACTGTCAGTCGGCCCGTGGGATGCTTGCTTCCGTGCACCACTCCCTGTGACGTTCTCCAAGTGACGATTGGGGCCAGCCATCAGGACTGTTCCCTCCACCACCCTGTCCCATGGGATCAATGTCAATGGCAATACCTCCATGGAGCCTACCCTCTGGCAGCCAACATGCCTTGGCCCCCACCACGTATGCCCACGGATTGGGACCGACAGTCCTCGTCCTCTTGACTGTCTCAATACCGGGATCCTCCGAGGGCTCTGGAATACCCGCAGCCACAACCATTGATGGACATGCATCATTGGCAGAAGTCTGCAGCTGCACGGACAGCAGCACGATCGATACTGACACAACCAGTACCGGAGATCCTGACTTTATTTTCAGAACTTTTGGAACACTCAGGCTCTTCTGATTCATCTGAGCGCTCAGAGGATGAAGGTCCAGTACATCCACTGGGCCCCTCTCTGCCACAGAATGTGGCCAAAGACCTCCCAATTTCCCCCTCTGAGGACTTGAAATCCTATGAGGAATTCATAAAGTGAATAGCTAATATTTTGGCTTTGTCGACAATACAGCCCCCGCCTACCGTTACTGACTCGGTATTTGATATTGTCCAGATGGACACATCCACAGCAGTGGCTCTACCCATGACTTCAGTCTTGCTGCAAGCCACTAAGGCACCGCGGACCCACCCGGCTTCCCCCCCATTTCCAGTCACAGGATAGACCACATGTACAAGGTCCAGGAGGTGGATGCTGAGTTTTTATTCACTCATCCCAAACCAAATTCAGTGGTAGTCAATTCGTCTTCTAAGGGCAGATGTACCCATTCCTCTCCTCCTGATAAGGAAGGAAAGAAGCTTGACTCCCTCAGGAGAAAATTTTACTCTACCAGAGCAGTAGGTATTAAGACCTCCAACTACATCGCCTGTATGGGCAGGAAGCAATATGCTCTTTGGGAACAGTTAACTGAGTTTATTGCGGCCCTCCCTGAGAACCTCAACTGTCAAGCCAGACATATACAGAAAGAAGACATGCTCCTGGACAAACATCAAGACTCCATAGAACCGGTCCCAACCTCACACCAGTGCCATGGCTTCTATTCTCACTATTTTAAGGTCCCCAAGAAGGACGGAGGCCTCCACCCCATTATGGACTTCAGGGACCTCAATCGTTTCATTCAATACAAGAAGTTCATAATGAGTACTTTGCAGTGCATCCTACATATCCTCAAATGGGGAGCATGGATGGCAACCTTGGACTTACAAGACACTTATTTCCATATCGCAATCCATCGTGCTTACAGAAAGTTCCTCCACTTCGCAATAGGAGAGAACCATTATCAATACAAAGCTCTCCCGTTCAGGTTGTCCACCGCTGCATGGGTATTCACCAAAATGATGGTGGTTGTGGCCGCACATCTGCGTCTTTAAGGGATACGCATCTTCCTATACATCAACAATTGGTTGCTGGTGGTGAGTTCAGAGTCCACCCTCCTCCACCACATCGATCTTGCCCTGGAATCCCTGAATGAGTTGGGGCTGTGCGTAAATCACAAGAAGTTGATGCTTCATCCATCCCAGACTGTCCAGTTTATTGAAGCAATCCTGAACTCCAGAGTGTGCAGAGCTCCCCCCCCCCGGCAGGCCCAAGACATTATCGCCCTTATCTGACTGTTTCATCAGTGAGGGGAACCCTTGGTGAAGCAACTCCAACATCTTTTAGGACTGTTTGCCAGATGGCATATGAGACCTCTCCTGAATGGGATTGAGCAGGTTGAGAAAGAAGTACTTTTCTCCCTTTCTCACAATACAAGAACTCGTGGGCACTCTATGAAATTGCTGAGCAGTCGGGTTAGAACAGATAAAAGGAAATACTTCTTCACCCAAAGAGTGATTAACATATGGAATTCACTGCCACAGGAGGTCGTGGCAGCTGCAAGCATGGACAGTTTCAATAGGAAATTAGATAAACATATGGAGCAGAAGTCCACCAGTGGCTATTAGCCACAGGGTATAGATGGGAACTCTCAGTCTGGGGCAGGTGATGCACTCTATTCTTGGTGCTGGAGGGGGCAGCAGTGGGAGGGCTTCTGGTGCCCTGGCCCCACTGCTGGACCTCCTGATGGCACCTGGTATATTTTGGCCGCTGTGTGACAGAGTGTTGGACTAGATGGGCCATTGGCCTGATCCAACATTGGCTTCTCTTATGTTCTTATGTTCTTACCTCCAACACGTTCTATCATTAATGGCCCTGTTCAGGTCTTACAAACTGAGGGCTGTGGCTTCCTTGACTGAGTCAATCCATTTCATGTTGGGTCTCCTTCTTTTCCTGCTGCCTTCAACTTTTCCTAGCATTATTGTCTTCTCCAGTGACTCTTGGCTTCTGAGATTTGTTGATAGGTTGTAAAAATAAACACCAAGGTGAAAGCTGTCAGGTTACAACCTGCTCCCAGGAGCATTTGATCCCCTTTCCCCAGTGTTTCTCCATCTGTGGTTTCAAAAGATATTTCAACCTCAAAACCACCCTCAGTCCCAGGGTTTCACTCTCCTGCCTCGGGTTCTGACCTCCCTCAAATGGTGGGAAAATCCCCAAAACTTACTGGCAGGGGCACCCTTTCACCTCCCACCCCATCAATGACAATAACAACGGATGCATCTCTCTGGGGATGGGGAGTGCACCTGAATGGACTGTGTGTAGGAGTGGCTTGGGAGACCTCAATGGCTCGCAAACACATAAATTTCCTAGAGCTTCCAGCCATCTGGTATGCCCTCTGGTCCTTCGTACATCTAATAGCTCATCAGACGGTAGCAGTCTTAATGGACAATACCACAGCTTTGTGTTATGTCAACTGCCAGGGAGGCACAGTGTCAAGAAGCCTTTGCAGGCTGGCCCTAGAGATTTGGGATTGTCACATGACCCAGATGACTCCCCCTTGTTGCTGCTAGAGTCTCTGAACTCCGCCCACTTGGCCACTTTGGTGCTGTATCCCTCAGAGCTGCAGAGGGCTCATACCTGAACGGGGGAGGGGGTTACCTCACCACCCCTGCCAACCCGTTCCCTCTGGCTGGTTTGCCTTCAGTCCCTCTCTCAGCATAGTGTCACCTGAGCCAAGTAATCCTCCCTAGCCTCCTGTTGCAGCTCTGTTTATATCCCTTCCCTGCTCCTCACCAGCATCCCCTGCATTTCCCCCTCCCTCTGCCCTCTGATGCCCTGCCCCCACACTTAATCCAAGATGCTGGCTGCTGGGAGAGGTCCCAGCCCCAGCTGCCTCTTCCATTCGGCGGGGATGTGCTCTTGGGCCATGCGGCTCTGGCCACTGCTTGTGGGGGTGTGGTCGGCCCTTGCACCGGGCCTGTGGCCTGGTGCAGCCGTTTTGGCGTGGGCGGGTGCAGCCCAGCAGGCCAGTGCAGTCGCTGCTCGGGTGGGGTGGTGGGGATGCGTCTGGCCCAACCGGGGCCTTCAGCAGGGGGAGTGGACAGGATGATGGCCGCTTGTGGTGGCTCTGCTTCGGCTCCCCGGGGACCCCAGGTGAGTACCAAAGGCCCAGGGGAGGCCTTCTGGGAGATGGCGGGAGGCCTGTCGGTGGCATGGGGGTGGGGGAAATCCCGGAGGTGGGGGAAGTCCCGGTAGTGGGACAGGGATGAATGCCAGTCCTGGGGCATTTTCCTGGTTGTGGCTCACCTACCTGGTTTTCTCAATGTAACTGTGGACTTCTTGAGCAGAGAAGTATCTCCATGAGTGGGAACTCAATTGGGAATATCTCCAGCTGGTATTCGATAGGTGGGGACATCCGGACGTGGATGTCTTTGCGACATGGCAGAACGAAAAATATTGCCTATTCTGCCCAAGGGCGGCGATGGATCCCTTATCTCTAGGGGATGGTCTCCTTTACCCTGGTCCCACCAGTACCTGTACCTCTTCCCACCGATTCCTCTACTCACCAGAGTGCTTCACAAAATAATGTCGGAAGCCCTTTGCTGCATCCTCGTGACCCCATGGTGGCCCAGGCAGCACTGGTTTCCCACATTGCTCCATCTATCCAAGGGCTCCTTCATTCACTTTCTTATGGTGCCAGACCTTCTCCTTGCACAGGAGGATCTGGGGCTCTACCACGATGTCCTGCATCTGAAGCTCACAGTGTGGAGGATCCTGTGAGGTCTCTAAGATGCAGGGTGGAGCACGTTCTGTTGAACTGTCGTAAGCCGTCTACTCAAAACTCCTACAAGGGGATATGGAAAGAGTTTCTGTCCTACCTTGCTGAGGTTGGCCTCCCCCCTCGGATCTGGTCGCTATTTGTGGTTTTCTCCTGTTCCACTTGGACCAGGACCTCAGTTACACATCGGTGAGAGTGTATTTAGCAGCAATCTTGACAACCCCCACCCCCACCCCGATTGATGGCCATTCCATATTCAGTCACCCAGTTATCAAGCGTTTCTTGAAAGGACTTATCTGCCTTTGTCCACCGTCTTGACTCCCTACTCCGGCCTGGGACTTACCTCTTGTGTTGACCAAACTTACCCAGTAAGCCTTTCAGACCAATGGCTACGTGTAGTTTGCAGCTCCTTTCGTAGAAAACAGCCTTCTTAGTAGCCATAACATCTGTCAGGAGGGTGAATGAGCTGTTGGCTTTACGCCACTATCCGCCCTACCTAGTCTTCCACCATACGGGTGTCACATTAGCTTCCGATGTCTCCTTCCTCTGTAAGGTCGTTTTGGAGTTTCATTTGCAAGTGGACATTGCTCTCCCTGTGTTTTTTCCTGACCCATGGGATGATTCGGAGTGCTGGTTCCACACACTAGATGTGAAAAGGGCTTTACTCTTCTACCTGAATAGAACAAGGAAATTCCACAAATCTCCTTCCCTATTTGTCTCCTATGCCATGCCCTCGCTGGGGAGCAAACTGTCATCACAGCGGCTATCCAAGTGGATTGGGGAGACAATCAAACTTTTTTGCCTGTTGGCCAAGAAGCTCCTCCCAGGTATGCTTCTGCGCACTCCACATGGGTGATAGTCGCCTCCACAGCCTTCCTGAAAGGCATGTCATTACATGATATCTGCAATGTGGCAATTTGGGCTACACCTCACATGTTTGTGAGACACTATGCCCTTGATGTATGTCTTCATCAGCGCTCTGCGGTGGAAAGATCTGTGTTGCAGTCAGCGTGCATTTGAGGACCTCCAGGACTTCCAGGTAGGCGTGAGTTTTTTGCTTGTTATTCTCCCAGAGGTGTGATGCACAGAGACCACGAAGAAGATAAACAGGTTGCTTACCTGTAACTGATGATCTCTGAGTGGTCATCTGTGCATTCACACCACCTGCCCTCTTTCCCCTCTGCTGTCAGTCCTCTGACTTATTTTGTGGCTGATGACAGTAGTCAGAAGGAACTGGTGGGATTGTTGTGCCCCTCCCCTAGTCATGCGCATTGGAGTCCTGCATGTGATGGGGGATTGGGCGTGAAAATTCCCTTTGCTTTCGATTCTACCCATCGGTGTCGGTGCAGGCACACTATATTCCAGAGGTGTGAATGCACAGATGACCAATCAAAGATAATCAGTTACAGGTAAGCAACCTGTTTTTCTGGTGATCACTTGTAATTCTGGGAGATCTCCAGGCACTACCCAGAAGTTGGCAACCCTATTGCATTCCAGCCTGAGTGCTTATAGCTATCCTCAAGTCCTTATAGCAAGTTAAAGGTTCCCTTGCTCGAAAGCCAGTCGAATCCGACTCTAGGGTTGCGGTGCTCATCTCCATTTCAAAGCCGAAGAGCCAGCGCTGTCCGAAGACGTTTCCGTGGTCATGTGGCCGGCATGACTAAACACCAAGGTGCACGGAACGCTGTTTCCTTCCCACCAATGTGGTACCTATTTATCTACTTGCAATTTCTTGCTTTCGAACTGCTAGGTTGGCAGGAGCTGGAACTAGAGACAGGAGCTCACCCTGTCATGCGGCACCGGGTCTCGAACTGCTGAACTACTGACCTTCCACAGCCTGCAGTTCAGCGTCTTAACCACTTGAGCCACCACAGCTCCGCAAGTTATGTAGAGCCAAACCAGAGCAGGGTTTGGGGCTGGGGGGCGCAAGTTCAATGGAAGGTGATGTTGTGAATCAAAGACACCATCTATATAAAAAATGCACCTTCTTCTGTGATCTCTGTTAGCAAAGCCTCATTTCATGCCTAGAGGAAGAAACAGACACATTTATGGTGATACATTGGTAGGAGGATTCCTATTTGACACACTGCAACCCAAGAAAGTGGAAGTGGAACAATATGGGGGTAAGGATCTTCATGCATTTAGAAGATTCTGTTCATCATGTGTAAATAAAGGAAAGGGATATTTGGTTTTAAACAAAATAGATTTATTGTTTAACATTCTTTGTAGAATGATCCCTTGTAGAGACTTTGCACTACATCATCACTCATTCATAATAAAGTAAATAAATAATGATGTGTTCACCACCACTGTAATTATTTGCCCCCCTCAATAAAAAAAATTCTGTCGACGTGCCTGCTTCTGGGCAGCAGTGTGTGTGAACTTGGGGTACGGGTGAACTGTAAGCTAAATATTAGTGCTGTGTGATTCAGAGACAAAAAAGGCTAATGCGGTCTTGGGGTAACTGAATAGAACAACAGAGCCATAACTTGTCAGGGATGCTTTAGGTTGATCCTGCATTGAGCAGGGGGTAGGACTAGATGACCTGTATAGCCCCTTCCAACTCTATGATTTTATGATTCATTGTTTAACAAAATGAGGGACTCCTGGGCTAAGCCCTGCTGCTGTTGAGAACAGTCTGAGCATCCAGAGCCCAAGTAGAAACAGGTTGCTCATTCACTTGAGGCAAAGGAGAAGAGGCCTCTACTGAGTCAAAGTTATCTGGATGTGTTAGATTTCTCAGATAGGATTATGCCTGCTCAGTGTCTAGATCAGCAGATGCAGAGAAGGGAAGGTTGGCTTTTACATGACTTCTCTGAGGAGCCATCCAACAACCTGCTCTCTGCACATGCATGCATGCTGAGGAAGTAGGGCAGAGATGTCAAACTCATTTTTTATGAGGACCAGATATGGCATAAATGTCACTTTGTTGGGCCAGGGCATGTATGCCATAAAACAAATGCCAGGTACCAGAGATATAAACTTTAAAGGACAGCAGTTGGTAAACTCTGAGTTGGTGTATCCTCACTACAAGGCCCCATGGGCTGGGAGTGGGGGTGCAGAGGAAAACTCACGTGGGTGGACTGGAGAGCCAACGGTGCAATGCTGGGCAGATGCTCCCATGCTCCTTGACTGCTAAAGATGAGGTTGTTCTGCCATGCTGAAGCCACAATCTCAGTGACTCCACCCATTCATTCCAGCAGTCTTCTGTTCCCTCCCTTGCACCAGTTGCTCACGGGCTGCATAGGAGCCCTGGATGGGCCAGTTCTGGCCCCTGGGACCTTATATTTGACACCCCTGAAGTAGAGTTTTGCCACAGCCACTAGAAAAATCTAATTCTTCCTGCACAGTGGAGAGTCTTCATAGGTACTGAACTGAACATATTTGAAGGACCATCTCCTCTTATATGTCCTTGTGCACCAACTATGGTAGTCAAGCAGCCATCTGTTGGCTGTCCCACAACCTAGAGCACCAACCAGAGCCTGGACTTTTTCTATTGTGGTTCTGGCTGTGTGGAATGGGCTCCCTAAAGGTCCCCCCCTCTGAGATCTTCAGGAGGCACTGCAAAGTCTGAAAATGTAATACCTGGGTAATACCTGGCAGCTGGTATTACATTGGATCCAACCCATACAGTATAGCCTTTTTTAGGCATTTGGAAACATTAAATGTGATATTTCATTAATGATTGGTTATGGGGTAGGCTGTCAATGCATCTTCCTTTTATCTTTTTATTATGCAAGGCAGGGGAAAGTTTTCTTTGCTGGTCTGGCTGTTATCAGTAAGCAATTTGGATTTTTTATAAAGATTTTGAGAATTTAGGATGATGTAGATATGGATGTCTTTCCTATATTATATTAGTTTTCTTGTTATATATTACGTCCTGACTATGAAACATCATTAGGTTCTTTTGAATCAGCTACACATGTTTACAAATAAATGCTGA